>OU343223.1:181234314-181309798 GCA_910596185.1 Chrysanthemum makinoi
AAAGAAATCGATGAAGTCACTAGGAAAAGATGAACAAGAAATTAGATGATCCTAAATGTAGAGAGAAGCAAATAAAGATCACACCCCATGATTACAAGAAGGAAAAACTGATTCTTTGAACATGTTTAAACCTCAGACATTATTGACTCCCCAACAAGTTTCTTCGAAATGGATTTAGATAAGAGGAAAGTTTAAAATATTAAGGAAACAAACCCTCCTCTTGGAAAATGCATAGAGAGATCTGACCCCTCCTAATACACCAATGCATCTTGTTCCTAGAACAATTGCAACTAAAAGCAAGACCTTAGTTAGCCAATATGTTATACTTCAACTATTTGTTGATTTTGAGAAAACTTGCAAGAAAAGGATCACACCCACCGGTATTACGGAAGGAGAAAGGGGTTTTGAGCAAATGAAAGAATGTTATTTAACTGAGGTCATGCCTTTCTTTTAACTTCTAAAAGATCACTTGAGAGTCTTAAAAAAGGGATAGAAACCGATATAAGGGAATGGAAAAGGAATTTGATGCAATGATATACTGAAGTTAGTGACTATAAACGAGCACTAAAATATAATGAGATTGAGAGGAAGAACTTGCATACACTAAATGAGAACCGATTTCAATGTATTACTCAGATATGTTTTTCACCGCTACAAATTGTTCCATTAATGCTTCCAAATTTCATGAATTATCTTGCACCAAAAGTCTCCCATGATCGTGTCATTGAGCTTGAAAAATAATTTCAACTAAACGAGAAAATTGAATCGATGATCACGCATAATTTGTTAAACATTTTTCTCAACTGGAAGTTGAGCATTTTAATTTACAACTAAAATATCAACATCTTAAAGAAAATGTCAAAACTTCAAATATCAAGACATCCTCGGATGCTCCAGAGTTTGATGCGCTTTTCAAATTAACAAACGTGATGAACAGATTCAAGCTCAAGGCAACACGCATCGTAAAGTTGAAAGCCCAAATCTCTCAATTAAAGGGTCAAACGAACAATATGATAGGCTCCCAAATGCCTCCTCCTTTAGATTCTCAGAATTCTCAAACTTTTCATCTTCAAAACTTAGTGAATGCCTTACAAAAGGAAAACGAGAGTTTTCTAGAAGAAAATGAAAAGTTAAACGACATTTTAAAGAGTTATATGATTCAATAAAAGTCACCTGTGACCAAAACAACGAAAAATAAAGTCTTTACAAAAGGAAATTGAGAATCGAGAAGTCGTGAAATGGGAACTGCCACTTGTTTTCAATAAGAATGTTGTCTCAAAATCACCCTTAGACCGCAAATACACCGTGATAGCTTAAATATTCCTCCTCATCTCAGGAATAATGAACATGCTTTCTCATGAATGTGCTCACCTTTAAGGATAGTCTAGAATGTCTCCGTGAGATTGTCAAAGAGAATTTCATTAACAAACCTCTTGATAGTGAAATTAGGTTTGCTTGCCTGTGCCAAACGATCTCAATAGTTGCTAGAATGTGTAATTGCAACATGTCCCAAATCCTTAACCTTAGGTGCAAAAGGCAAAGCTGTGATGCCTTGTTCTATGCCTAGTTCCAAGCAGGAAATCCGTTCTATGCCCAGTCTTAAGAAAGGAAACACTAATGTGCCTTCAAGTAGTTCGATTCGTGATATGTTAGTACTAAGAAAGTGAACGCTGTGCTCAAAAGCTCAAATCACAGTTTTAAGAAAGTATACACTAATGTGCCTTCTAGTACTTCAGATCCTTGCACATCAAGTTCAGGAATGCAAAACTAGATCAACCAACTAATGTTTCCATTCCTCTACAGAGTAATCAAGGACTTTAAAGCAAGGTGTCAAAGTCTCAAGATAACACAAGGAATGATAGGACCTTGTAAGCTAAGAATGTGCATTGGAAGAGAGTAGAAGACCAATCTAAGAACTTTAAGCTTGAGTTGAATAAAACGAATCGTGTTGATTCTAGTATTAGCCTTAGCGCATCGTAATTAATTCAATTTATACTATTTGCATACCTTGTAATGATGTCCGCTTGAATCGCTGCTAATCATGAATGTGGTGTGAATGATTTGTCTACTATCAAATGCCCAGTTAAAATTGTTAATGCTAATAATCGTGCAAATAAGGCAAAAAGGCAAAACGAAAGATTGTTAGAAAACAGTGGAAACCCACAGGAAGAACTTTTATAAAGATAGGTTATTATTGAATACCTTTTGGCCATAATAATAATCAGCTTTTGCTCTCAAACTTCTAAGACTATGCCCACTAGAAAATGGATGCCTACTGGTAGAACTATTCCCTTAAGAAGTGAACATACTTTGAATAGGTCAAATACAGACACCAGCATTGCATCTATTCCCAATAATTTATTGTTTTACCGAGCATGGATGTTTCGCTTCGATGCGGTGTTCCAACTATCAGCATTAACCAAGTGGAACCCATTCTGCATGGGGATCCCACTATCCGCTATCCATTCTTGTTCTGTTCAACTGCAGATCAATCAAATCGTTCTGTGGTACCTGGACTCAGGCTGTTCCAAGCATATGACTGAGACCGTCATGCTCATGAACTTCGTGAGCAAATTCATCGACGCTTAGATTCGTAATGATCATTTCGTGCAATTCGGGTTATGGTGATTATGTTGTTGGTGATAGTGTTATCCTAGAGTATACTATGTGGAAGGTCTGGTCATAATCTGCTTCGTCGGTCAATTCGTGACTCATCTAGAAGTAGCCTACATAAAACATACTTGTTTTGTTAGAGAACTTGATGGTAAGGAACTTTTAAGAGGAACTCATGGTTCAAATATTTACACCATCTCTATAGAAGATATGATGAAGTCTTCTCCAATTTTCTTGCTGTCAAAGGCTTCAAAAACAAAGTCATGGTTATGGCATCGACGTCTCAATCACTTGAACTTTAGCACCATCAATGATCTCTCCATAAAGGACTTAGTTGTAGGTTTACCTCGACTAAAGTATGAAAAGGATCATCTTTGTTCAAGATGTCAATTGGGAAAAAGCAAGAAGTATGCCCATAAATCCAAACCTACTAACGCTACAACGTAAGTTCTTCATACAATTCATATGGATTTATGTTGACCAATGAGAGTGCGTAATATCTTTTGGGAAGAAATATGTGTTAGTTATAGTTGATGATTACTCTAGATTCACCTCGGTCAAGTTCTTAAGGACAAAGGATGAAACTCCTGATATCATCATCAAACTCATCAAACAAATTGCAGTTCGACTTAACAAAACCGGCTTAATTATCCGGACAGATAATGGAACCGAAGTTTGTTAACAAACAACTTAGTGAATTCTATGAAAGCATTGAAATCAGCCATCAAAGAAGTGTTCCTCCCTCAACGTAACGGTGTAGTTGAAAGACGAAATCGAACTCTTGTAGAAGCCGCTAGAACAATGCCGATTTACTCAAAAGTTCCAATGTTTCTCCTCGGCCAGCTTGCCACGCATGCTACACACAAAATCGCTCCCCGATTCATAATCGCTCATGGAAAGACACCATGAACTTGTCCACAACAAAAAACCTAATCTCTTCCTTTGTGTGTTTGGTGCATTGTGCTATCCAACTAATGAGGGTCAAGACTTAGGCAAACTTAGAGCTAAAGGCACATTGAGTATTTGTAGGGTATGCACCAAAACAAAAAGGGATACCGATCTACAAAAAAGAACCTAAACATCATGGAAAAAATTCACGCTACGCTGATGAGCCGACGTCAAACGGCTCCCAACAATTCCCAGCCTGACCCGCACTTCAAATCAGTCCAATTGGTTCATCCCTTGTTCCAAACTCTTCTCAAGAAACTCCATATGTACCTCCATCCAAGATGATAGGAAATTGTTTGATCCTATGTTTGATGAACTTTATGATCCGAGTACTAATGAGGTGTTGATACCTACAATGAGGTCTCATATTCCAAAGTGAATGAAGTCAATCCTCAGCCTCAATATCTTTAAGTCAAGAAGTGCCTTCACGATCCTTCGCCTCATCAACAAATCATCATTCTTCAAATGTACATCATGGAACTGTTTCTCGCATCAATGATGAAGTTAATCCCTTTGCTACTCCTGAAGATGCTCCATTTGAAAACATATTTGCCTCGAATCTTCTTCGAACCATCCTTCGTGAGACATCCATCAAGCATTTTTAGTCCCTCAACAACTACCACATGAACATTCGTAAAATGGACTCATGATCATCCATTAGACAACATCATTGGAAATCCCTCTCGCCCAAAGATCCACACGGAAACAACTTGCAACCGATGCCTTATGGTGCTTCTTCAACTCCGACTCTCTAAGATCGAACCAAAAGATGTTAAAACCGCCATGAATGAAGATAGCCGGTTCAATGCTATGCAAGATGAAATTCATGAGTTCGATCGACTAGATGTATGGGAATTAGTAACCGCCTCCAGATTGTGCTATTATTATTGCTCTAAATGGATCTTCAAAGTGAAACTTGATGAGCATGGTGATGTGTTGAAGAACAAGGCTCGATTAGTTGCTAAAGGATACCGCCAAGAGGAGGGTATAGACTTTGAAGAATCTTTTGCTCCTGTGGCTCGAATCGAGGCAATTAGAATCCTTTTGGCTAATGCTGCAAGTAAGAACATGGTAGTCTATCAAATGGACGAAGACGCATTCCTGAACGGAGATCTTAAAGAAGTCGCTACGCACCAACCCGAAGGATTTGTAAATCAAGAGCATCCTACTCACGTTTATCGTTTGAAGAAGGCCCTTAATGGTTTAAAGCAAGCTCCAAGGGCATGGTATGATACATTGTCAAAGTTTCTTCTATCAACCGGATTTAGCAAAGGAGCATTTTGATCCAACATTGTTCACCGTAGTCAGCAAACATTTAACTCAAGTTCAAATTTATGTTGATGATATTATTTTTGCCTCGACTGACCCAATGGAATGTGATCGTTTTTCTAATGAAATGAGTTCAAAATTTCAAATGTCAATGATGGGACAAATGTCATTTTCTTGGGATTACAAATTTCACAAAGTCCCGGAGGCATTTTCATAAATCAATCTAAATATGCAACCGAGATCTTAAAGAAATTTGGATTTGATTCAAGTGACCCTGTTGACACTCCCATGATTGATCGAACCAAACTAGATGAGGACCACTCAGTGATCATGATTGACCAAACAAAATATCGTAGTATGATTGGATCCCCGATGTACCTCATGCCTAGTAGACCGCATATCTTGTTCGCCGTTTGCATGTGTGCTAGATACCAGGCTAAGCCTACTAAAAAGCACCTTGAAGCGTTAAACGGGTCTTTCGGTATCTCCAAGGAACCATCAATATGGGACTTTGGTACCGGGACACCGGATGTCACTAATGCCTCTATGCAGATGCCGATCATGCAGATGTCAAGATACTCGAAGCACACGCCCGAGGTGCTCAGCTTTTGGGTGATAAGCTTGTGAGCTGGTCGTCAAAGAAGCAAATGAGTACTTCTATTTCTTCTACAGAGGCTGAATACATAGCCATGTCATCTTGTTGTGCTCAAGTCTTATGGATGAGATCTCAATTATCCGACTATGGCTTTGAATTCAACAAATCCTCTCTCTCAGATCAGGATAATAAAAGTGCTATTGCTCTCTCATGCAACAATGTACAACACTCAAGAGCAAAGCATATCGCATTCTGACATCATTTCATCAGGGAACAAGTGGAAAAGGTGTGGTGGAACTTATTTTTGAGGATCATATCGCTAGCAGACATCTTCACCAAAGCTCTTCCAAGAGAACGCTTTGAGTTTATTCTTCCACGCATCGGGCATGAAAACCTTCAACACGAAACACTCGAGAAGCGTCTTGAAGGAGGAAGGCAGAGGAGTAAAGGTCTATCTTCATCTATCTCTTGTATATATCTATTCTAAAAACAAAATACAAAATTATAAAACCTTCAAAATCCATAAAAATCACGAAAAATTGAAAAATCTTCAAAAAAAAAATTGTCATTTTGTCATGCTTTTTCGGTTGACAATATCTACGGTCTTTGAGATGTCATTCAAAGAATGATATGGGACTTTAGATGTTGTTCAAATTTAAAAAATCAAAAATCAAAAATATTTTGGGAGAAAAGAGAAACAATGGTTTATTGTCATTTGATGATAACAGCTTTTCCAAAAGAAAACGAGCCCATACTTTATCATGTTTTCAAAATTCCATGCTCGATTCTTTAAACATTTATCTGCTTGAAAACTAATTGCTTTGAAAAATAACTTCGATCTCTATTTTTGATAAACATCTGGACTTATTTGTCAAAATATCAATCTCTCAATCAACAACCTATGTCATTGATTGAGGGGAGAATGATTTCAATTAAATTAAAAGGTTATTTGTCATTCAATTGTTTTCAAAAGATATTCATGCATGTTTATTCAATGGAGTTTAAAGTCTTAAATCGATCATTATCGGTTAAAACGCTTTCATAATCAAGTCACAATTCTCCTTAAAAGCTTTCAAAATCAATTTAAATCTATAAGAGATCACAAATCTCAAATGATTTGATAATTGTGTCGAGGGGGAGAATATTGGATTTAAGCTGATAATTCGGTAAATGGTTTTATAAGGATGTACAAGCTCTCCTTCCCACATATGACAAACGATTTCAAATTTTCCATGCACATGTTGAGGGGAGCATCTATCTTAAACCTATGATTTGAAACGTGATAACTTATCTCAAGGTGCGGGTTCCCTCTAGTATGTGCAAAACTCTTTTCAAATCTCGAGGCACATATTGAGGAGGAGCAAAATCATGAAAACCTCATCCTTCCCCAAAATGCTTTATCTACTTGATTGATTAAGGAAGTGATGTTGATATCTTTTAAAATGGTAATCAAAGAAGTTAATTCTTTCTCTTGCCTCCGTGTGGAAAACTATTTCAAATACTTGATTCACATGTTGAGGGGGCTTATTCTAAAATATCAAAACAATTCAGGTACAAAATGCTTTGATAAAATATCATAAGTATCTGGGTTGATTTTCAAATGGTTTTCAATTGGTTCCTATGGCAGATGAACAATACCAAAAAGACCGACCAACTTTACATTATGTATGGTGATATAAGGGCGATAAGGTTAGGTATGTGTTCCCATGATCCGGAGCTGGAGGGATCTACCGGGAACTATCCACTAGTTAGTGTAGAGTTCTTAGGTATGATGATAAAAGGAGAAGAATGAGATATGGGAAGAGTCTGGACTGAGGCCCGAGCTAGTCTTGGAATAAACCCAACAAGGTTCTTGCTATGAAGTCTCTTAAGCAAGCTGAAGGGTTGAAGAATTAAAAATAATTGAATGAGAATAGGGTGAAAACAAATAGCCCTCCATTTATTCAACCTTAGAGGCGAAACCGGGTTCAATTCATATGCTACTTGATGGTAACATGGTATGAAGACAAGGCGTCATGGACCCAGTGGCCTTTGCACTTCAACTTTCCAAACCACTCAAGTTCCTCTTAAAAGGACTTGTTTCATTCTCCGCATGGGAACCGACATTATATATCAACTTTCTCTTAGAGATTGTTGATATTGAAGGAGGAGACCCTCTCCCTAGTCTCAGATATAGGATCCAAATATGCACAAATTGAGTCTAGTGCCACGAGATCATCATTAAATCTCATTAGGACACTTTCAATGAAGACTCTCTGTTTCACACAATGTGGAAAGAGATTATATCTTGAGTCCTACGCATTATCCTTGTGGTATTGCGGAACATCTCAGTGATATCTTGTCATACTTAATGAAGATGGAAAACCTTACGGAGCCAACATCTAACAAGCTCACGGTAGGTGGCATGTGAGATTGTACGTCCCGAGCCAGTCAAGCTACCTCACACAAGCTAGCCACTTTTGAATGGCTAACGTGAAGCTTGAAGCATTTCGAGAAACAAATCTGATGATCTGGAAAATCTGATAGATTCAAGGTCGTTAAGTCCGCGGACTCATAGTGTGTAAATCTGAAACTCGGATGATAGAGTGATCACTAAGGATAGTGATCATTAAAGTTTAGATTGAGAGATTACCTCTTGATTGATTGGAATGGAATGGGATCTGAAGATGGAAAACCTTGTGAAGGATAAAGAAAGCATAAAGAAATACGTTTAAAAACTACATTAAGCGTGCAAAATAAAATGTGAATCTAAGAAATAAAGACCTAAAAATATAAAATGAAATTTTTGGAAACCTAAAAATAAAATAAAATTATTAGAAAAATTATTTTTACCACTATTTAATTAATTATTATTAATTAAAAAACTATTTTAACTATTTAAAATATAAAATAGAAAAATACAAAATAAGGCTAGAAAAATAAACTTATGATTCAGAAAAATCTAAAATATTATAAAAACTAATTTTAAAACTAAAATATATTTTTTCAAACTTTTTTATCTAATTATACTAATTAATTGTATTTAAAATACACTTAAATACTAAAAAATATAAAATAAAACTGGAAAAATGAGATTTTAACTTGGAAAAATCTAAAATATGATAAAACTAATTTTAAAACTGAAAAGATATTTTTTTATGCTTTTTAATTATTTATGACTAATTAATTACTATTTTTAACTAATTAAAATTATAATAAATACTAAATAGATTAGGAAAATTATGAAACTTTTCCTAAAAATACTATATGATGATGACAAGAAAAATAGAAAAACAAGATTTGCTTATGAATAAGCTAAAAGAAAAATCAATTTTAAAAGCACTATTAAATAAACTTAGTATAGTTTAACTTGATATTTTTAAGTTTTCTTTTGAAAACTAATTTACGATATTATTATGAAACTTTAACAAGACAAAAATTTTACAAATTACAAATAAGCATTTTGACAAGCTTATGGATATGATTAAGCAGAGCTTATTTGGTGAAATAAGCTTTCGAACAAGCTCATACAACAAATACTCCAAATAAGATGGAAACAAGCTATATGAAATGAAATGAAGCTAAAAGATTCAAATAAGCACACTAAAAAGCTAGGAAAAAGCAGATAAGCTCTTGTGATTAAAAGCGAGAAATGGAATGACTTAGGGCTTATTGCGACCCTAACCAAACAATTTAGAAAGGGAAAACTTAGCAGGTTCAGAAAGAGGACTAGGTTGGCTTTCCAAATAACCAAGTATCACAGGCTATGGACAACTATAGAGCTTATGGCAAGCTTATGAAGTGGCACCAGGACCCTTTGCTACGGCTGTTGGTCGAGTTGGTCTTTGAGGATTTTGGGACAAAGTTTAAGCTACTACTTGACCACATTGAATGATGAGTGTGTAAATACTCATCATTTTGTCAAATAAGCTAAAATCATGCAGAAAACACTCGAAACACATCAAAATGATTAAAATATCACAAATCAGTGTTTTATGTGTTTTAAATGCAAAAATATCAAAATCAGATGAAAAACATATCAAATTTGCAAAAATGCGAGTTTAGTCCCCAGTTTCAAAAGTTGTCAAAAACAGTCACTGAGCACATAATTTCAAAAGTAAAGTCACCAAAGGTCCTTTTAAAATCAAAGTTGTCAAATTTAGTCCTTTGGTGAAAAATATGAAAAGTTTGAGAAAATTACAAGTTTAGTCCTTCAACTTTGAAAATTGGCAGAAATGGCCCTTGAAAAATTGCAAAATGGCAAGTTTGGTCCTTATACTTTTGAAGGTTGTCACTTGTGGTCCCTTGGAATAACTTTGCATAATTGGCGGTAACCCCTCCGATTTTTTAATTTACTCAAGTCCTTGTCATTTTAAACCCTTGTCAAACCAATTTTGGACCCTTGACACCATGTGACCCCCTGTCATAATGAATTGTGAACCCCTTCTGTGTTATTAACTCGGTCAAAGCTTGGTCAAAACACTCCACCCGCAAAGTCTCACCATCTCAGCTGCTTTCTCCTGCCGACTCATGACTCCATCCCCCTCCCTCCATTTCCAGCGAAATATGTTTCCCCATCCACAACTAACATCCAAGGTTCATTTATTGCATCTCCCCCCTCCTCCTCAACCTCAATTGTCAAGGAATATTTGGCGCCAAAACGATTTGAAGGCCAAGATCATATTAAAACCATCCATGGGATTGGTGGGATTTCATGGAGGTGAGGAAAAGGTCTTTGGATATAAAAAGAAACAAATGGAGAAAGAGGAGAGTCTACTAGTTTTAATTTTATTTCAATGTCATTTTTATCTTAGATTTCTTAATTTAGTATAAAACTTGTAATCTTTTGTTAAATTATATCAATTTGAAGTGTTTAAGTGTTTTAAGATTCATTTTAAGCATCAATCTCAGTTTATGAATACAATTCAAGTTTAAAGTCCACTGTTCAAATTGCAACTTTAAATTCTTAGAACAAGTGTGTAGTAGTCTATTTCAAAGCTTAAATAAGCTTGTATAAGCTTATGCAGCTTTCCAGACTTAAATTCAAGTTCCAATTCATTTTGTGTCCTGGGTCAACAAAAGTCAAGGGTGATCAATATGGCATTAGAAAGGGTAATGGTTGATTGAGAAGTGGAAATGGGTTGATTTAAGTTCAGTGGGTTGATATTTAGGGTAGTAGTTCATTGGTTGTTGTCTGACCACAGTGGCTAAGGACCTTGTAAGTAATTTTCAAGATTCTTAGTATGTCTCATTTTGTATTAAACCTGGTTCTAATCTGTTTATTAGGGTGTATTTAGGTTAATTAGAAGCTGATTTGATCATTATCATGTGCTAGTTAAGTGTTTGGATCATTTTGATTTGGCCATTTAAAAGGGTGTTTGGTTTGAGTCTTAAAAGCGCACTAGAAGCTAGTTGATGGTTCATACCTGTTGGTGCATGTTTGTTATCTCTAAACAAACTCATATTGTGGTCTTAGTTTGAGTCTGCAACACCACAAAGTCAAAAGTTCCCTTAAATCATCTCAAATGCTCCTTGTTGGATTTTAGGATTGTGCAAACCATTGTTTTGTGTTTAGAATCATTAAATATTGCTTACTTGTTAGGTTTATAACATCATATAACACCTAGATCATTGATAAAATGGATCCAAAAGTTGGATAAAGTCAAAAGTTCATCATTTGCTTTAAAAGTCAAAAAGCAGAGAAAATCATGTTTTTGAGCCAAATGGAAAGATTTTTCTAGGATTCATTCTTAAGTCAAATCAGTAAACTTGTTGGTTATAAAACTTCATCTGGTCTTCTTGCTTATTGGCATTTTTATAGAATTTTATGAATTTTTAAAAGCTCAAACAAGCTCTTCTTTGAGCCAGTAGTGTCACCCCTTTCCTTTGTTTTGACACCACTGAGAATTTTCGGATATGCGGCACAGGCTGGGTTTATTAGAAGAGCTTATCAAGGTCTGAGTTTGGGTTTGTGAGGTCTCACCTAGGTCTTCTTTAAGTCCCAATTGGTGATTTTCATTTTGAGCTTAATTTGAAGCTTGTGCTTGTATCAAAAGTGGGTACCTAAATCTGTCTTTAGCTTATAAGTTCTTAACATCAAATCTGTACTAGCTTGTGATTACGTGGTTTTAGACTTGTTGATTTTAGTTGAATTTAGTCACTTCTAGCATATTTGAGTTCTGTTTCGAGTTTGGTAGCTTTGGACTTTTATTTGCTTATCAAAGTGCTTATTTCAATAAGCACTTGGTCATCGATTCCATAATTCCACACATAAGCACCTGTTTTTCTATTTTTCCTTTATTCCTTATATAATTTTAGACTTTTCCTGAAATTTTCAGATTTTTCTAAGTTGTTTTGCTATTTTTCTTAATTTAAATTAGTTTTAAGCATTTTTAATTAGCTTTAAATACAAATAATTAAGAAAAGGTTCAAAAAATAATTTTTCAATTTTCTTAGGTTTAGATAAATATAAAAAGTAGAAAAAGTAATTTTCTAGATTTTTCATAGTTCATTTGGTAATTTTTAGTAATTTAATTAGTTTTAATAGTTTAAAATTCATAAAAAATAGAAAAATAATCAGAAAAATACAAAAATAGTTTTGAAAATTCTAGTTTGTTATTTTAGACTTTTCCATTTCATAATTTTATTTTTCTAGCTTTATTTCTTAATTTCTTGTATTTTAGGTAATTATTAAATAGTTAAAATAGTTTTTAATTAATAATAATTAATTAAATAGTTGTAAAATTAATTTTATTTTTCTAAAAATTTTCTTTTATCATTAGGATTGTAAAAATATCATTTTCATATTTTTAGGGTTAATATTATTGTAAGAACTCGTTTTTATTTATGCGTCGGCGTAGATTTTAATTTCAGATTTATAAAACATAAAAACAAAAACATCATTTTAATTATAGTGATAGCGTTTATTTAATAGATTTTATCTTTTTAATTTTATTTAATTTGCATTTAAGCCGTTTTTGTTTATTGGCTTTTTCGTAGTTATAATATTATCACAAATCCTTTTTCGTTCAAATTCCTCGATCACTAAGCGTTTGATAATCCATTGCATACTCATTTGGGACATAACGACGGGGAGACCCATACTCCTCGGATCTTCATTGCATTCGTGCTTAAGCGGTTTTAAAATTTGGTTACGGTCCGCCATTCACAAGTGGGGCGTGTGATTTAGTTTATTTGTTTTAGCGCGCATCAAATTTTGGCGCTGACTGCGAGGGCTGTGCTTGTTGTCTTCAGTCTAGCAGTTAGTTGTTTGAATATTCACTCATTTGTTCATATCATCCATCTATCTATATATATATCCATATTTTCTTATAAAAAATCCAAAAACCAAAACATCAGCATTATAAAACACAAAAATAATTTTCTTTTTGTTTCTATATATGTATCAAATAAAAAATACAAAAAGATTCGTCGTTTTCTTTAATAATTAACAACTTAAAAGATTACCACCGCAAACCAAGGCGGTGCACTACCTAGCGGGAGTGCGACCATAATAAGATCCCGAACTAAAGATTTAAAACTTGCCTTTGTGTCCTTGTGATTGGTGTACCTTTTTCAAAGCCATTCATATTGTGATTATTGGTTAAGTTCCTTTGTTGTTTTGCCTCGATTTTGTGTTAATTGATTTTGTTGTGATATCGGCGTTTGAGAACCGGTAAACCTAAAGATTCTCCTCACCCCATTTTTTAAAGCGTCTTCATAATTCTCCTTCTCATCTGAAATATCTTCATAATTCCATTTCTCTCCTTAACTCTGAGAGTCCTTAGAGTTAACTCTAGTGCATCTTTTCGTTCTTCTAGATCATTGAGTCCTTTCGTGATCTAGCGAGAATTCCTAGAAGGCGTTCGTGAAGCGTCTTGAAATAGTCGAACCGAGATTGTTACTATTTCTAATATGGCGACGAGCGTACTATGGCGGAAATGCTCCGGCACCCACCGAGGGTTATGGAGATGCCATCGTTTACAGGTTATCAATTGATCACTTGAATTGAAGACACATTTGATCCAACTTGTGTCTACAAATCAATTCCGCGGGTCGTCGTGAAGACCGTATGCACACATCCGTTGGTTTAACAAGTTGATTCGCAACTATAAATTTCAAGGATGTTCAAAAAGTCATCAAGTTGATGCTTTTCCATTCTCTCTTGAGGGCAGCCAATTTGGCGGAAAAAGAACCCCCTTGATCCATCGAAACTTGGGAGGATCTTGTTCAAAAGTTTGTTAATTACTTCTTCCCTCCATCAAAGGCGACTAATCTTAAAATGAAATTTCTGGTTTCGTAAAATTTCGATGAAAACTTTGGAGAGGCATGGGAGAGATTCAAAGATCTCCTCGGGAAATGCCCCCATCATGAATTCACGGAGCTTCAACAAGTTAATATCTTTTATAATGGGTTGAGCGTAGCGATCAAGATTCTTTGAGCGCATCCGGCGGTGGCAATATCTTGAAGCGTAGACCTAAAGATGTGCTTGAAATTTGCGAGAGTAAATCAAAAGTTCCTATTTCTCGAAACAAAATCAATGTTCCGAACACTCCTGCTTCTTCATCCGGTAACTCTTCAAGTTAGCCGCTCCGATTAGCCGCTCTAGGGACATGATCCATTGTATGATAAAAGAGGTAAAATCAAAGCGAAATTCATAAGCAGGAACCAATCAAAGCCATAAACAAGGTGTGTGAAATTTGTAGTGGTCCACCGTAGCTATTATGATTGTCAAGCAACCGATGCTTCTTTTACCAAGCTCCGTAGCCCGGTAAACCACAATCAATACCGACCACAAGTGATCCTCACTCACCGTGCACCTAGCGGTATGACACCACCTGGTTTTCCTCACTTGCAAAACCATGGCAATCAAAACCGTTCAATCAAAACCATGGCAATCAAAATCGCTTTGTTCAGAATCAAGGACACAACTTCAATAACTCTCAAAATTTCAATCAAACCCGGAACAATTTCAACCAACCATATCAAGCTCCTAATCATCAAAGTTATCAACAACCTCCTCAAGCTCCCATACCAAATGACTTCATGAAAATGACTGAGTCAAACATGCGTTCAATGCAAACTGGATCAATAACATGAGAGGTGAGCGGGGAAATTGATACCACATTATCTCGTGACAAATGAGTTAAAGAATATGATGGCGGTTTCATGAACATGAATATGAACAAAGCCTCATCATCTTCTGGAGGACTCCCAAGCAATACTATTCCCAATCCCAATGCCGAGTTGAAAGCCGTCACCACTCGTAGTGGTAAGACGCACAATGGACCTTCGACTCAATGCCCCTCCTCACGTGGCATTAGCCAAGTTACCAAGGAGACAGGACAAGGTGCATTATTCAAGCCCACAGTACCGCAACCGTCCACCTTCGGTAGTCAAGCTTTAAGTTCGGAACCCGATGTTCAGGAAAATCTGAGCCAGAAAACACTTCCATCCCGGCTCAAAAGTCTAGTCGGCTTCCTTACCCATCAAGAATGAATGATGAGAAGCTCAAAGACAAAAACAAAGAGCAAATGGAAAAATTTTTCCAAATCTTCAATGAGCTTCACTTTGATATAAGCTTCGTTGATGCTCTCGTTCTAATGCCTAAATTTGCATCCACGCATAAAGGCTTACTCACCAACAAAGACAAGCTATCGGATATGGCGAAAACCCTCTAAATGAGCAATGCTCAGTGACCATTCTTAATAAGCTTCGAAAAGCTTGAAGACCCTGGCGGTTTTTAATCGATGTGATTTCTTGGGGATGTTTCAATGCTCCGCCAGCCGATCTTGGCTAGAATTAACCTCATGCCACTCTCAGTATGGAAGAACGTCTCTTCCTGAACTTTCATCCACTTTCGTATGACACTCGAGCTAGCGGACCGTACAAGTAACTTCGTCCACGTGGGATAGCCAGAGGTGTAGTGATGAAAGTGGGAAAGTTTCACTTTCATCTTTGTTGTAGTAGACTCGATCGCAGATCCTAGAGTTCCCCTCATCTTAGGGAGAGCTTTCTTGAGAACGAGTCGTGCTTTCGATTGATGTGTTTCTTTGAAGAGTTGACCATACGGGTTGACAACGAAGAGCTCACGTTAAATATCAACGGACTCCAAACCTCTATCCAGACAGAGTGTTGCCACAATTGATCAAAAATCTGAAAGAATCAATGCAACACTCTCAATTTCCGGTTAGAGTGTTCACCAAAAGCGTCTTTGAGCTCAAAGCTTTGAAAATTACCCTGGTTCAAACAAATGGTTTGAAAGTTGTACGGGGAAGTCAAGTGTTCTTGATGATGATGATGATGATCTAGAATCGGAGACTTCATCGGAGTGGTGAAGCTGCCCTCTAAGAGCACACCACTTGTCCCACCTCCGGAATCAGGTTTGTCATGAAGTTTTTTAACTGTGGATGAAACCAAACTCTCTTCATTTCATCGGATTGGATGATGATTGTGATCCAATGGGAGACATTCTTCCCATTGAAGAATTTCTCAAAAATGATCCATCATCTCCTAGTCTTATTAATTCTAACTCTTCCACCCCCTCTTTTCCCGTTTGAGGAAAGTGACTTCATCTTGGAAGAGATTGAAGCATACTTGTCTAGTGATTCGGTTCCATGGGAAATGATCAGCTCAATTGACTTCGAGGAGATATTCTTCTCATTGTGAAGTTGCTTAATAATGATCCATTATCACTCCCTCCCATCGAGCTTCATAACAAGGAAGTCAAGTCAGTTGAGAAAACGAGAAGAATTTCTGAGGTTGAACTTAAGGACTTACCACCTCATCTCAGTATGCATTTCTTGGGGTGATGATAAATTCAGTCATTATTGCTCGAGATTTGAGTAAGGATGAAAAGGCGCTCTCATAAGGTCTTGAAGTCACACAAGCAGCAATTGCTTGGAAACTCTCCGACATTAAGGGGTATCAACCCTGAGTTTTGTACTCACAAAATCTTAATGGAGGATGACTTTAAACCAGCAGTTCAACATCGAGCGAAATTGAATCAAAATCCATGATGTTATTAAACAAGAGGTTCTCAAACTTCTTGATGCAGGATTGATTTACCCTATCTCGGATAGTCCTTGGGTGAGCCTGTTCATTGTGTACCCAAAAAGGGTGGTATAACCGTTGTTGAAAATGATGTAAACGAGTTGATTCCTACTCGATTGGTTACGGGATGGCGTGTTTGCATTGACTATCGAAAGTTAAATGAAGCCACCGGTAAAGACCACTTTCCCTTACCCTTCATGGACCAGATGCTTGAGAGATTAGCGGGAAACGAATACTATTGCTTTCTCGATGGTTTCTCGGTTACTTTTCAAATTCCATTGATCCATGAAGATCAAGAAAGACCACATTCACCTGTCCTTATGGAACATTTGCTTACCGACGCATGCCTTTTGGCTTATGCAATGCTCCCGGTACATTCCAAAGGTGTATGATGGCCATTTTCCATGACATGATCGAAAAGACTATGGAAGTCTTCATGGATGATTTTTCGGTCTTTGGGGATTCTTTCCAAACATGTCTCTCCCATTTGGACAAGATGCTTGAACGTTGTGAAAACACGAACCTTTGTCTAAATTGGGAGAAATGTCACTTTATGGTCAAAGAAGGAATTGTCCTCGGCCATAAAATCTCTAAGAAAGGGATTGAGGTGGACAAAGCCAAAGTTGATGTTATTTCAAAGCTACCTCCTCCCACTCCTGTCAAAGGAGTTAGAAGTTTCCTTGGTCATGCCGGTTTCTATCGTCGTTTCATTCAAGATTTCTCGAAAATATCCCGACCTATGACCCGACTTCTTGAAAAGACACTCTTTCGTCTTCTCTAGTGAGTGCATTGAAGCGTTCCAAACTCTTAAAAAGAAACTCACTGAATCAAAAACAATAGCACACTATATGGGTTTTCACCCATATTTCTGACTTCTTTCTACTTTCTACCACCCTAGTGTGGGGGGGTTGCCCCACATGTTGTGTATATAAGCCTAAATAATGGCCGTAGTATTTCCCTTTTACGTTCTTTGTTTCGGCATAACCGCCGGTACTTTGAATATTGAGGGCAATATTCATTTCTAAGTGTGGGGAATTCTCGAATTTTATCATGTAATTATCAACCCAATTCCCCGTTTTGGCCAAAATTTTTTGGAGCAAGTGTTTTACACTGACTCATCTTATGGTTATCGGTCATGTCTAATAGACAAAGGATTGGCTAATCCAGGAGCAAACGGCTCTTGGTAAAGATTTCTCAAATCCGTTTATATGGCTTGCAATTTGCCCAAAATTGTATGGTTCTCAACTCACCATATCCTAAAAGTGAAGAGTTGGCTAGCCCGCAAGATTATGGCTTGTGGTAAAGGCAGTGGAAAATCCATAATTGGTATTCAGCCCACCAAAGATAATTCTGATAATTTATCTAAGAGTTGGCTAGTCGAGAAGGTACGGCTTCGGTAAAGACAAAAATCAAATCCGTTGAGCGGTGGTTTGCTCAAAAATCACATGGTTATCGGTGTACCATGGTTCTTACTTGAACTGAAACATTTGGCTACTCGTAAGTAATGGCTTTGGTAAAGAGAATAAAATCCATTAAATTTTCTCAAAATATTGCTAGGGACTAGCAATATCTCAGTGTGGGGGATTGATGAGTGTGTAAATACTCATCATTTTTGTACAAAATAAACTGCAAAATCATCTGAAAACACTCGAAAACACATCAAAATGATCAAAATATCACAAATCAGTGTTTTATGTGTTTTAAATGCAAAAATATCAAAATCGATGAAAACATATCAAATTTGCAAAAATTGCAGGTTTTAGTCCCCAAGTTTCAAAAGTTGTCAAAAACAGTCCTGAGCACATAATTTCAAAAGTAAAGTCACCAAAGGTCCTTTTAAAATCAAAAGTTGTCAAATTTAGTCCTTTGGTGAAAAATATGAAAAGTTTGAGAAAATTACAAGTTTAGTCCTTCAACTTTGAAAATTGGCAGAAATGGCCTTTGAAAAATTGCAAAATGGCAAGTTTGGTCCTTATAATTTTGAAGGTTGTCACTTGTGGTCCCTTGGAATAACTTTGCATAATTGGCAGAAGTAACCCCTCAATTTTCAGAATTTACTCCAAGGTCCCTTGTCATTTAAACCCTTGTCAAACCAATTTTGGACCCTTGACACCATGTGACCCCCTGTCATAATGAATTGTGAACCCCCTTCTATTATTAACTCTGGTCAAAAGCTTGGTCAAAACACTCCACCCCGCCAAAGTCTCACCATCTCAACTGCTCTCCCTGCAACTCAGCCAACTCCCATCCCCCCTCCTCCATTTCCACTGAAATATGTTCCCCACTCCACAACTAACATCCAAGGTTCATTTATTGCATCTCCCCCCTCCTCACTCAACCTCAATTGTCAAAAGGAAGATTTGGCGCCAAAACTGATTTGAAGGGCCAAGATCATATTAAAGCCATCCAATGGCTGAGGATTGGTGGGATTTCATCAGAAGTGAGAGAAAAGGTCTTTGGATATAAAAAGAAAGCAAATGGAGCAAAGAGGGAGAGTCTACTAGTTTTAATTTTATTTCAATGTCGTTTTTATCTTAGATTTCTTAATTTAGTATAAAACTTGTAATCTTTTGTTAAATTATATCAATTTGAAGTGTTTAAGTGTTTTAAGATTCATTTTAAGCATCAATCTCAGTTTATGAATACAATTCAAGTTTAAAGTCCACTGTCTCAAATTGCAACTTCAAATTCTTAAGAACAAGTGTGTAGTAGTCTATTTCAAAGCTTAAATAAGCTTGTATAAGCTTATTGCAGCTTTTCACAAGCTTAAATTCAAGTTCCAATTCATTTTGTATCCGGGTCAACAAAAGTCAACTGGGTGATCAATATGGCAGTAGAAAGGGGTAATGGTTGATTGAGTGAAATGGGTTGATTTAAGTTCCTGTGGGTTGATACTTAGGGTAGTAGTTCATTGGTTGTTTGTGCAAGCCACAGTGGCTAAAGGACCTTTGTAAGTAATTTTCAAGATTCTTAGTATAATCCTCATTTGTATTCACAACTGGTTCTAATCGTTTATTAGGTGTATTTAAGTTAATTAGACTGATTTGGATCATTATCATGTGCTAGTTAAGTGTTTGGATCATTTTTGATTCACAAACTGTTTCAAAAAGGGTGTTTGGATTTGAGTCTTAAACTGCACTAGAAGCTAGTTCAGTGGTTCATACCTGTTGGTGCATGTTTGTTATCTCTAAACAAACTCATATTGGTCTTAGTTTAGGTCTGCAACACCACAAAAGTCAAAAGTTCCCTTAAATCTGTCTCAAATGCTCACTGTTGGAATTTGAGGATTGCAGATCATGGTTTTGTGTTTAGAATCATTAAATATTGCTTGCATTAGGTTTATAACATCATATAACACCTAGATCAGTGATAAAATTGGATCCAAAGTTGGATAAAGTCAAAGTTCATCATTTGCTTTAAAAGTCAAAAACAGAAAATCATGTTTTGAGCCAAATGGAAAGATTTTTCTAGGATTCATTCTTAAGTCAAAATCAGTAAAACTTGTTGGTTATAAAACTTCATCTGGTCTTCTTGCTTATTGGCATTTTTATAGAATTTTATGAATTTTTTAAAAGCTCCAAACAAGCTCTTCTTTGAGCCCCATAGTGTCCTGCTCACTGTTTCAGCACACTGAGAATTTTTCTCAGATATTGCAGCTTAGGCACAGGGTTTATTAGAGCTTATCAAGGTCTGAGTTTGGGTTTGTGAGGTCTCACCTAGGTCTTCTTTAAGTCCCAATTGGTGATTTTCATTTTGAGCTTAATTTGAAGCTTGTGCTTGTATCAAAAGTGGGTACCTAAATCTGTCTTTAGCTTATAAGTTCTTAACATCAAATCTGTACTAGCTTGTGATTCTGTGGTTTAGACTTGTTGATTTTAGTTGAATTTAGTCACTTCTAGCATATTTGAGTTCCTGTTTCAGTTTGGTAGCTTTTGGACTTTATTTGCTTATCAAAGTGCTTATTTCAATAAGCACTTGGTCATCAGTTCCATAATTCCACACATAAGCACCTGTTTTTCTATTTTTCCTTTATTCCTTATATAATTTTAGACTTTTCCTGAAATTTTCAGATTTTTCCAAGTTGTTTTGCTATTTTTCTTAATTTAAATTAGTTTTTAAGTATTTTTAATTAGCTTTAAATACAAAAAATTAAGAAAAGGTTCAAAAAAATAATTTTTCAATTTTATTAGGTTTAGATAAATATAAAAAGTGAAAAAAGTAATTTTCCAGATTTTTCATAGTTTATTTGGTAATTTTTAGTAATTTAATTAGTTTTTAATAGTTTAAAATTCCTAAAAAATAGAAAACTAATCAGAAAAATACAAAAATAGTTTTGAAAATTCTAGTTTGTTATTTTAGACTTTTCCATTTCATAATTTTATTTTTCTAGCTTTATTTCCTAATTTCTTGTATTTTAGGTAATTATTAAATAGTTAAAAATAGATTTTAATTAATAATAATTAATTAAATAGTTGTAAAAATAATTTTCTTTTTCTAAAACTTTTCTTTTATCATTAGGATTGTAAAAATATCATTTTCATATTTTTAGGGTTAATATTGTGTAAATTTCACGTTTTTATTTGTACGTCACGTAGATTTTAATTTCAGTTTTATAAAAACATAAAAACAAAAACATCATTTTAATTATAGTGATAGCGTTTATTTAATAGATTTTATCTTTTTAATTTCCTTTAATTTGCATTTAAGCCGTTGTTATTTATTGGCTTTTTCTGTAGTTATAATATTATCACAAATCCTTTTCCCGTTCAAATTCCTCGATCACTAAACGTTTGATAATCCATTGCACAACTCGCTGGGACATAACGACCCGGGGAGACCCTGTACTCCTCAGATCTTCATTGCATTCGTACTTAAGCAGTTTTAAGCTGGTTACGGTCTGCCATTCACAAGTGGCGGGCTTGTGTGATTTAGTTTGACTGTTTGGCACGCATCACCAAACAAGCTTCAAAATGAAAAACAAGGCTTGAGACCTCAAGCTGACTTGGATGGCTATCCAAAGAACCAAAGATCACAAGCTAAAACCAACAATTAAGCTCTGTGCAAGCTTTTCAAAATGGTGCCATTCACTGTGCACAGGGCATGGTTTCAGAACAAGGTACTCACAAGAAGCTAGTCAAAAAGCACTTAACAAGCTGATTCCAAGAGATCTAGTATTTTTCTAATTTTTTTAAGAAACTGAACTTTAATACCCTAAGAGCTTTTAAGCTAAAACTTATTATTAAGCACACAGTAAAAATATCTATTTTATTCAAAAACGACCTAAATGAAAATTTTGACTTTTCTTAAAAACTAGACAAGTTGACTTCTATGAACTTGTGATTGATTCTAATGACTGAATGTGTTATATTAAGCTATATTAAGAATAGATTAAGCTATAGTATCAAGTTTTAAGCTAGTTTGATTAGTTTTGCACTTAAAATTTTTGACAGTTAACTACTTGGTGAGATTGAAACTAGTTTTGACTTTTACTCAAGTAAGTTTGGTTTTTAAGGCTTGACTGAGCTATTAGTAGCTAAAGTAACATGAAACAAGTACAAACACTGTCTTGAACTCCTTCTATCTCAATTAAACAAGCTGGTCCAAACAGCCCTTAAAGAAGCCGTTTTGAAGCTTTTCACACTTAAACAAGCCTTTAAAACAAACAAGCTACTAAATAACTGATATTAACTATATTAAAACAGATTTCAACTAGAATTAACAGGATTAAAACACATAAACTAAGAATGCAATTTTTTTAGAAATTTCTTACAAAATGAGTTTATGCACGAAATGGAGAACCAAGATCTGAGAACCCACCCTATTGCTTCCCAAAAAGCTCTAGACCAATGAGCAATCCATATCTTACACTGCTTCAGCTTCCATCTTCATAGTCATTGATTTTTGATTTTACACTAAATTTTTGGTATTTTTCTGAAATTTTAAATTCTATTACTAAAACTGATTTTAAGAGTTCTAATAGTTCCCAGAAGCTAAACAAAGAACTTTTATGAGCTTTTGAGTCCTAGATAACAACAGTTAACAACTTTTAAATATTTTTAGGATTCGAGTTTGAAAATGGCATTTACTGAATTAGTACATGAAACTTAAAATTGAGACTGAAAGTAGATTATTGATACACTGAAATAAGATTACAAATGCTTGAAAGTTTTTAGCATAAACTGGAAAACATAAAAACTTAAAAACGACATATGTAAAACTAAATTACTGGACTTGATTTTTTCTCTCTTCTCTTTCTTCCTTTATTTATACTTCAAAAGCTTCCCACTAGTCCTCTGATTGATTCCCACTTGGAATTGGGGCCGTTGGATGACTTTAGTGGATTTTGGCCGTTTGATGCAATTTGGCGCCAAAATGGTTTTAGCCAGGTGGAAGGATTGAGTAAAGGGCTTGAAGATGCATTAAATGCATTTTGTAGTTGTGTGGAGGTGGGGGGAACAAGGAAGGGATAAGGTGAGGAGGGGGATGGGTTGTCGGTTTTCTTGCAGCTGGAAGAGAAAGACTTTGGCGCCAAGGTTATTTTGACCGGGTGTTAAATATAAAAGGGGGTCAAAAATGGTTATGACAGGGGTCAAGAGGATGTGGACTGGGGCTCAAGGTTAAAGGGTCATGTGGAGTTGGGCTAGGTGTTTGGATTTGGGCTTTGGATATTAAAAAGGGCCGGTTTGGATTGGATTTGATATATAAGTAAAAAGGACCAAATTTGTAATTTATCCAAACTTCAAGGACTGAAATTGACACTTTTCCAAACTTATCACAAGGACCAAACTTGACAAACTTTGATAGTACAAGGACCCTTTTTGCATAAAACTCCATTTTTATAAGTCCAAGGACTAATTTTGACATTTTCAAACTTTAGGGACCTTTTCCGCCATTTGACCAAAGAATCATTCAAGGAACAATTTTAACAACTTAGAATATTTCAGGGACCTTGAATGATAAAACTCCACATTTTTGAATTCCAGGGACTAGATTTGACAACTTTTAAAACTTGGGGGACTAAAACTGCCAATTTTGCAAACTTGAATCATTTTTCATCTGATTTTGATATTTTTGCATTTAAAACACATAAAACACTTGTTTGTGATATTTTCATCATTTTAATGCATTTTTGAGTGTTTTCAGATGATTTTGCAGTTTAGATTGTACAAAAATGATGAGTATTTAGACACTCATCAATCCCCCACACTGAGATATTGCTAGTCCCTAGCAATGATTTAGATCTTTTAATGGATTTTAAAAACTCTTTACCAAAATCCATCACTTCTGGAGTAGCCAATTGTTTTGATTCAAGTAAGAACCTTGGTACAACGATAACCAAATGATTTATTGGCAAATCATAAACCATATAACGGATTTGATGTGTCTTTACCAGAAGCCGTTTGCTCTGGACTATCCAACTCTTAGATACATTATCACTATTATCTTTGGTGAGCTGATTACCAATTATGGTTTTTCCACTGCCTTTACCACAAGCCATAAACTTGCGGGCTAGCCAACTCTTCACTTTTTAGGATATGGTGAGCTGAATACCATACAATTTTGGGCAAATTGCAAGCCGTATAAACGGATTTGAGAAATCTTTACCAAGAGCCGTTTGCTCCTGGATTAGCCAATCCTTTATTCTTACAGACAAGGCGGACTGATAACCAAGCTGAGTAAGTGTAGAACACTTACTCCAAAAAAAATTTTTGGCCAAAAACGGGGGAATTGGGTGGATAATATATGATAAAATTCGTGAGAATTCCCCCCCACACTTAGAAATGAATATTGCCCTCAATATTCAAAGTACCGGCGGCTATGCCGAAACAAAGAACGTAAAAGGGAAATACTACGGCCATTATTTGGAAAGAGATTTTTTTTTTTTTTTTTTTTTTGAAAAGATTTTATATACAACAGTGTGGGGCAACTCCCCCACACTAGGGTGGTAGAACAGAGAAAGAAGACAGAAATATGGGTGAAAACCCATATGGTGTGTGCTATTGTTTTTGATTCCCGAGTCATTAGCTTGACTCGATCCCCGCATTCATTGGTTCATGGGGAAGCAAGTGGAAGAGACAATCTCCATCGGACTTTCATTCAAGATGTTTGTATAAACATTGAAGTACGTGAAAGTTCCACACCGATGAGATATACAGAGAACCGGCTCAAAAATGATAATTGAAAATGCCGGGATCAAAAATAGTGTCCTCATTCCCGAAGGAAAAAAGGGAACGAGAAACCACACCATCTGTGAAAAATGGAATAAAGATGTGCATCACAATGCAATCCCATTCTTCATTAGTGAGGAGTAAATCACCATTTGTTAGATTTTTAAGCTTAGACTTGAAGCTTGTATGGTGATTGGCAACAAAATTTTCGGGAGGGAGAGCTGGAAACGGTTCTTCACTCAACAGATTTTCAAGAAAGAGGATGTCTCCCTCCGAATCAAAGTAAGTATTGTCAATCCCTGTAGGAATTGACTCATCACTAAGAAAATCATCGACTTCCTTCCAAAATTTTTCATCTTCCTCATCCGGAGTGAGAGAAGAAATGGAAGAGTCGGAAATGGGACAAGAAACGAGTGGATGATCATTATATAAGAGATTTCTAGTTTCTCCAAGATCGGCTTCGAAATCAAAGAGATCATCGTCACTTTCTGATGAAAGTGGACTGATGTGAGTGAGTTCATCGGTGAACTCCTCAAGAAGAGGATCGACGTGGGAGTGATGCCTCAACATACTCAATGTCTCCATAAGATTTACAATCATCGCTAAAATCGGAGAAAGTCTCAAAATGATCATTTGAACACTCAAGAGGGGAAGAAGAATCACACATATCATCAGAAATTCCCGTGACTCTCTCGATTGGGACAAGGTCCTCAACAATTGACTTTATAAATTGTCCGATTCCTTTTCAGAACAGTGTCAAGAGCTCATCCCCATGTTTAGAGAGTGAGTGGGAGCTTCGTGTGGATAACAACAGTGAGGGAGTTTAGAAGGACTAGCATACATATGTTTTATACTTTCCATTTGTTCTTCGGCTAGTAATTCCATCATAGTCTTTTCTCCCTGATTGTTCATGGAAGGAATTTCAACTGATGAACTTGATGAACCGTTATAAAATTGTAGGATATCAAGGATATCTTCATCATCATCGTCATCGGGAATGAAACGGAATCGAGAGCTAGATCTGGCTGCTTTTTCTTTTGCAATTGATTCCCTAATAGATTTTTCAAAGGCAATCTGGGAATCTAATTTAGCAACCGCTCTTCGCTAACAAAACTTCCATGGAATTTTCATTTGGATTATCTTGGGAGTGTTTAGATTCCTTCAAATCTTTCACTAAATCCAAAAGATCAAGGAGAAGATTTTGAGGAAGTGGCTCAGCTGGTATACGTAGAGGTTGGTCATGGTACGAAGAGCCGTAATCGCTACAAGGAAATGGATTCCTTGTTTGACAATTCGAGCTAGAATGAGGACCTCCACAATACTCACCAGTAAAGCCGATATGGTGTGAGTGGTATGTGTCGTAGTCATAATTGTTATCAGGAACCTGCTCATAGACAAGCGTGTTTCCTGATTGACAATCGAATGGAATGTGAACCACCACAGTACTCACAATGTAAAACTGCTGAGTCTCACAGTGCGATAGCTGATGGAATAAATCAGTTGTGTTATGGTAGGAATAGGGATCCGGTTATAGACAGACCGTTTCCGATTCCACCATGCTACAATTAGGGCAATTGCCACCATTATAAGGACCACCACACCATTGACAACCAAGAGGGTGAGGATAAGACATAGAAAGAATCAAAGGGTTTCAGAGGGTAAGAAATGAAGAATCAAAAGGGTAAGAGGGTAAAGAGGAATATTTTTGGTATTTTTGAAAAACATGATGTAAAAACAAAGAATGCAAATATTTTTGGTGTTTTTAACACTTTAGGAAAAGTGTTAATGAACTTTTTGGATTTTTGAAAACTTTACAAAAAAACTTTTTACAAAAGATGGTATATGTGCAAGAATGGGTCTGAAAAAGGTTTAGAACACGCTAAAGCCTCCCCGGCAGCGGCGCCAAAATTTGATCTGTCCCGAACCGTCAAGCTACCTCACACAAGCTAGCCACTTGTGAATGGCTAACCGTAAGAAGCTTAAAACTCGAAAACAAATGCAATGAAGTCCTGGAGAATACAATGAATTCCCGGGTCGTTAAGTCCCACGGAGACTCAATGGTGTGTAAACACAAACTCAGATGATAGAGTGATCACTAAGGATAGTGATCAGTAAAGGTTTTAGATTGAGAGATTACACTACTGATTGATTGGAATGGAATGGGATACAGAATTGGAAAGCACAGCAATCAGATAAAAGAAACGCAAAAAGTACGTTTAAAAACTACGTAAACGTACAAAATAAAATGTGAATCTAAGAAATAAAAGACCTAAAAATATAAAAATGACATTTTTGGAAACCTAAAAATAAAATAAAATTATTAGAAAAAGAAAATTATTTTTACCACTATTTAATTAATTATTATTAATTAAAAACTATTTTAACTATTTAAAAATACTCTAAAATAGAAGAAAATACAAAATAAGGCTAGAAAAATAAAATTATAATTCAGAAAAATCTAAAATATTATAAAACTAATTTTAAAACTAAAAATATATTTTTCACACTTTTTATCTAATTATTACTAATTAATTATTATTTAAAATACACTTAAATACTAAAAAATATAAAATAAAACTGGAAAAATGAGATTTTAACTTGGAAAAATCTAAAATATGATAAAACTAATTTTAAAACTGAAAAGATATTTTTTATGCTTTTTAATTATTTATTACTAATTAATTACTATTTTTAACTAATTAAAATTATAATAAATACTAAAAAGATTAGGAAAATTATGAAACTTTTTCTAAAAATACTATATGATGACAGAAAACTAAGAAAAATAGAAAAACAAGATTTGCTTATGAATAAGCTAAAAAGAAAAATCAAAAAGCTAAAACCTATTAAATAAACACTATCACTGATTTTAACTTGATATTTTTCTGGATTTTCTTTTTGAAAACTACTTTACTACTGATATTATGAAACTTTAACAAAGACAAAAATTTTACAAATTACAAATAAGCTGTTTTGACAAGCTTATGAACAACATTAAGCTTAAGAGCTTATTTGGTGAAATAAGCTCAAACAAGCTCACACACTGAAACAAATACTCAAATAAGATGGAAACAAGCTATATGAAATGAAATGAAGCTAAAAGATTCAAATAAGCACACTAAAAAGCTAGGAAAAAGCAGATAAGCTCTTGTGATTAAAACAGAAATGGGACAAGCTTAGGGCTTATTGCAGCCCTAGCAAACAAGCTAGAAAAGGAAAACTTAAGCTTGGGACTCAAAGAGGACCAGGTTGGCTTTCCAAAGAACCAAGTATCACAGGCTATGGACAACTATAGAGCTTATGGCAAGCTTATGAAAGTGGCACCAGACCACTGCTCAGCTCAAGCTGAGTCAGTTGGTGCTGAGTTTTGGGACAAAGTTTAAGCTACTAGCAGCCTTACCAAACAAGCTTCAAAATGAAAAACAAGGCTTGAGACCTCAAGCTGACTTGGATGGCTATCCAAAGAACCAAAGATCACAAGCTAAAACCAACAATTAAGCTCTGTGCAAGCTTTTCAAAATGGTGCCATTCACTGTGCACAGGGCATGGTTTCAGAACAAGGTACTCACAAGAAGCTAGTCAAAAAGCACTTAACAAGCTGATTCCAAGAGATCTAGTATTTTTCTAATTTTTTTAAGCAACTGAACTTTAATACCCTAAGAGCTTTTAAGCTAAAACTTATTATTAAGCACACAGTAAAAATATCTATTTTATTCAAAAACGACCCAAATGAAAATTTTGACTTTTCTTAAAAACTAGACAAGTTGACTTCTATGAACTTGTGATTGATTCTAATGACTGAATGTGTTATATTAAGCTATATTAAGAATAGATTAAGCTATAGTATCAAGTTTTAAGCTAGTTTGATTAGTTTTGCACTTAAAATTTTTGATGTTAACTACTTGGTGAGATTGAAACTAGTTTTGACTTTTACTCAAGTAAGTTTGGTTTTTAAGGCTTGACTGAGCTATTAGTAGCTAAAGTAACATGAAACAAGTACAAACACTGTCTTGAACTCCTTCTATCTCAATTAAACAAGCTGATCCAAACAGCCCTTAAAGAAGCCGTTTTGAAGCTTTTCACACTTAAACAAGCCTTTAAAACAAACAAGCTACTAAATAACTTATATTAACTATATTAAAATAGATTTCAACTAGAATTACACGAGTTAAAACACATAAACTAAGAATGCAATTTTTTTAGAAATTTCTTACAAAATGAGTTTATGCACGAAATGGAGAACCAAGATCTGAGAACCCACCCTATTGCTTCCCAAGAAGCTCTAGACCAATGAGCAATCCATATCTTACACTGCTTCAGCTTCCATCTTCATAGTCATTGATTTTTGATTTTACACTAAATTTTTGGTATTTTTCTGAAATTTTAAATTCTATTACTAAAACTGATTTTAAGAGTTCTAATAGTTCCCAGAAGCTAAACAAAGAACTTTTATGAGCTTTTGAGTCCTAGATAACAACAGTTAACAACTTTTAAATATTTTTAGGATTCGAGTTTGAAAATGGCATTTACTGAATTAGTACATGAAACTTAAAATTGAGACTGAAAGTAGATTATTGATACACTGAAATAAGATTACAAATGCTTGAAAGTTTTTAGCATAAACTGGAAAACATAAAAACTTAAAAACGACATATGTAAAACTAAATTACTCTACTTGATTTTTTCTCTCTTCTCTTTCTTCCTTTATTTATACTTCAAAAGCTTCCCACTAGTCCTCTGATTGATTCCCACTTGGAATTGGGGCCGTTGGATGACTTTAGTGGATTTTGGCCGTTTGATGCAATTTGGCGCCAAAATGGTTTTAGCCAGGTGGAAGGATTGAGTAAAGGGCTTGAAGATGCATTAAATGCATTTTGTAGTTGTGTGGAGGTGGGGGGAACAAGGAAGGGATAAGGTGAGGAGGGGGGATGGGTTGTCTGGTTTTGCAGGCAAGCAAGTGGAAGAGAAAGACTTTGGCGCCAAAGTTATTTTGACCGGGTGTTAAATATAAAAGGGGGTCAAAAATGGTTATGACAGGGGTCAAGAGGATGTGGACTGGGGCTCAAGGTTAAAGGGTCATGTGGAGTTGGGCTAGGTGTTTGGATTTGGGCTTTGGATATTAAAAAGGGCCGGTTTGGATTGGATTTGATATATAAGTAACAAGGACCAAATTTGTAATTTATCCAAACTTCAAGGACTGAAATTGACACTTTTCCAAACTTATCACAAGGACCAAACTTGACAAACTTAGATAGTACAAGGACCCTTTTGCATAAAATTCCATTTTTATAAGTCCAAGGACTAATTTTGACATTTTCAAACTTTAAGGACCTTTTCCGCCATTTGAACAAAGAATCATTCAAGGACCAATTTTAACAACTTAGAATATTTCAGGGACCTTGAATGATAAAACTCCACATTTTGAATTCCGAGGACTAGATTTGACAACTTTTAAAACTTGGGGACTAAAACTGCCAATTTTGCAAACTTGAATCATTTTTCATCCGATTTTGATATTTTTGCATTTAAAACACATAAAACACTTGTTTGTGATATTTTCATCATTTTAATGCATTTTTGAGTGTTTTCAGATGATTTTGCAGTTTAGATTGTACAAAAATGATGAGTATTTAGACACTCATCAGAGATCTATTATACAGATCAACCATGTGACAACTGGACAGAAACAATGGGGCGATTCATTCTTTTGAATCAATCCTGTTCAGTTATGGATTGACGGATACCTTTGAAAAACCGGTCTTTGTGCTTTAAAACCTCTTTTCATTAAGCACGTCGACCGTGTACTAATTTTTCAAATCAAAAGGTGTTTTATGATTGATAATTGATTTTCATTAAAACCTTCGTTATATTGCAAAAACAATTTCTATTGAGCAATACACGATTGTTTTTCAAATCTCTTTTCATCAATCGTGGACTTAAATTCATTGGTTCACTCAACTCCGTCCGTGTTGTCTTCTTTGAGACGTTCCGGTTTGAGAACGGCTAGAGCAGCTGCGAAACCTGTCAGGAAATTCTTCGTAATTATTCCCGATCACAGGCAAGTATTGTACTTGATCAACGGGAACCGTGGGCCGTGTACCTCAATTCAACGAAAGTGATCAAAGACACTTTCGTGCGATTTATTGCTAATTGTATGCGGTACACCCCGACGTTTATTTGATCGACGTAATGGAGCGGTCAATCAATAACCGCATGCTCACACAACACATTCATATCAAAAGATATCATGATTGGTGCATCAATGACTCGATACTCTAACTCCATGCTTCGCTACGCTGCCAATATCATGAATCAACGAATACTTCCGCTACTCTGATGAGAAGATATCATGATCCAGAATGTGAGCATGTCGGTCCAAAAGTCACAACATCACACAATACCAACACCACAATGGATGTATCAGAGATTTTTCTATTAGATGATGATCTCAAAAGCTGGCTCAACATTATTATCACGTGGATCAGTAAAAGACCTCCACTTGGATTAACCAAACATGCAATGAGTGGAATCAATGACTACGAGCTTCGGAGCAAAGTACTACATCAAGAATGCAAGATCAATTGTTAATGTAATATCTGATTGTATTCAATGTCATTTTAGTATATGTTTGAGGTGACCTCCCTTAGGGGGAGATTGTTAGGAATTAGAAATTCTCGGTATTAAAGAGTCGGTCACCTCAAGTATATGTAATCGTTAGAATGCTCGTAGTCATAGTTATATTTAGTTAAGTAGTATTTTGTTAAGTAACACCGTGGAGGACGGACGGGTCTTTACCCACTGTATGCCTGATCCACGCCCGTTGTGTGGCGATTTGTGTAAGACTATAAATACTCTCTACCTCCCAAGGTAGAGTTGGAGCTCATAATAATAGTTTTTTCTTTCTCTCACTAAGTTCCCTAAACCTCTAACTTTCTCTCTCTAGAACTCACCATTATACGCCCACTTTGTGTTATGGTTTGATGTGTATGTGAAATCCAATATCCAACACTTTCTCTTGTGATCATTACCTCCTTGGATGGAACCACGCTTGACTTCCAGATCCATTAACTTCTGAGCAATAGAAATTTCATCCTCAAGTGACTGTGGTTTTGATGAGGTAACATTCCCCTTGATACTTCGGGGTAAGCCTTCAGTATACTTCTCCAATGTTTTCTCAAGATCAAGTACTACAGTTGGGCATAGCATTGCCAGTTCCTGAAACCTCCGATTGTAGGTCTTGAGATCAGTTCCTTTCACCACCATCTGGTGAAACTAATCTTCCAACTTCCTAATCTCAGTGCGGGGACAATACTTCTTTAGCATTTCCTTCTTGAAGGCAGCCCAGGTGAGTTGATATGCTGCTTCAATACCCATAGTTTGGGCCGAAACATTCCACCAAGATAGGGCATCATCCAATAGAGTCCCCGTAGCAAAAGTGACCTTGCAGTCACTCAAACCAGCGAGCCAACTCAGTTACTCCTTCTACTCCTTTGAAAAAGGTTGGCTTACAGTTCATGAAATCTTTGTAAGTTACGAGCTATAGCTGCCTCGCTTTCTCCGTTAGGCCTGCTAGTGCTTCCAGAGCGGGCCGTTGTTTTTGCTTGTCTCTCGAGTGCTGCAGCAACACTTTCTGCAACTAGTTTTTAGATAGCAACTTGGGACATGGCGGGAGCTGGTGTTTTAGTTGATGTTCTTGTTCGAGGCATATTTCTATTAATACCACAAGAAAATATGTGTTTAGGATGACCATGTTATGTTAGAATGTAACAAATAACAAGGTATATGCGTTGAAATCATAGCACTATGAGATTCATAAGATTATATCATGTCCGAATGCTACCACACATGTAAAATGATCTACTCTGGTTCACATTAATCGATATCATAACACATTGTAATATCACAACCACATATAGACATAAATAACTTGCAAATTTTGTCATATAACAAAATAAATACAAGCGTCACAATTATGCCATACATCCTGTGGCTAAGACATTGCACAAAAGCTGATAGATAAGGACCTAAAAAAATGGCTGAGATGGGGGACTGAAATCTGTAGTTGTGGGTGGGGGCGTCGTAGATTCTGTAGTTGGCGGTGTGGGTAACATGTATGGGTGTGGGGGTGGTGGCGACTGTACGGGAAGTGTTCTCTTCCGTGCTGTCTAACGGGTTTTACGGGGGCGAGCCGGTGACGTGCTTAGTAGTGAGGGTGGGACTAGTGGTGTTGGTATCCTAATTGGGCCATTAGGGTGATGACCATAAGCTTCCATAGAGTGTTCGGGCTCATAAGGCTGTAAGGTACGAAACTTCCTACGTCTCACTGGCGAAGGTGGTGGTGATGGTGACTCGGATGGTAAGGAAGAGTCTGTCTCTGATGGCTCTGCATTTGCAAAAGTAGGATATCCCCTCCTAGCTAGCACATATGGATCGTCAAGAAATAGGGCGATATCAGGTACTACCGTGACGTCTTTTGCCTCCATAGTGTGCCTAGGTGCTCGGTCGAGATCATGTACTACTGCGAAGTTCTCAGTTGACTCCTCTGAAGGATCAGACTCCATATCTTCTGTAGCGCGTTTGGGTGCTAGTGAATGGACTGGCTTATCTGTGGAAGGAATAGTGTCTTCTGACTCAGTATCTGATTAGATAATAATATGAGGGATAGGGGAAGACATAACTCTGTAACAACCCAGTAATTGTAAATATTTCACCATATATAAGTAAGTAATCAGCATGTATATGCATAAGAAACATTTTGGTAGTGGCACAGAGGACTTTTATTGTGAAAAAGAGTTATAGTTTGCATTTTGTTCTCTATAACTAGGGCTCTGATACCAATCTGTCACACCCCCAAATTTCGTTATACGCAGGGGAATAAGGGTTGGGGTATTACTTCATGGTTCACAATCGTAATAATAGAAAACGACTCGAAAAGAGACGTTTTTAAATTTAATAGTTATCATTTATTTAATTCAGAGTTTACATAAAAAGAGGTCCCAGTAGACGCTATTGAAATACACTTTATTTTATGAATGATAACGAAATGGACGCCATTTGTAAGAAAGTCCATAGCAACTCCGTGCCAAGTAGTGCATTAGTTACCTGAGAAAAAACATGCTAAAAAGTCAACACAAAGGTTGAGTGAATCCATAGTGTTTGTAATAATCAGTTAAACACAAGTTGAAAAAGTAGTAAAACTCATAATATCGTTGCACAACATATTGCCTTAAGTCTCAAGAACGCAAACCTTAACAGGGGTAGTGTAATTATCATAATGACATGGTTACAAACATCATAATGATGATGGGAGCAACCGTGCCCTTGTGTAAGGAGTTTGGCAATTCTCCTGTTTATCCTCAAATAAAGTGCATTAATGGTTTATGATATGAGGGACTTTCAGTGGTAGGTGTAAGTAACTTAAGCAATAGCAATCAGGTGTGGGTGTAGCATAGAAAAATACGTGTGTATAGGTTTGTAGCATGTATCTCCCAACGAGTTAGAAAAATAAGTAAAAAGTGGGATTATGAACTCACCTCAGTGTTACCGTAGTCTGGATGGAAAATAAATTAAGTATTGTGAATAAACGGCTTCGACCCGCGACCTGAGTTGGTATGTCAAGTTTTCAGTATTCAAATTCAAGTATACATGACGCAAATGCTTTATCGATGGTAAACATGAAGTCTCTTCAAAATCTAGTAATACTTATCATACTTATTTTTATGGCTCGGTCGATCATTTATAAGTTTTTCAAAACTTCGAATTGTAAAATATGATATGTTTCCAAAAATGTTATATTTCATGTCTTTATAATTTTGAGTATTGACAGTTTAAACCCTTAAAATTTTGTAAATTGACAGTTTATACCCTCAACTATGGATTGGCAAAAACAACCCTTGTATTATTAACTTTGAAGAAATTACATTTTAGCCAAAGAAAACTTCATCTTTCAAAAATTAGAATTTCTACCCTTGTAGATTTAAAAAAAATGCATTTGTTTTAGGCTAAAGTCGACCAAAACAAAATTATAATATAAGCGAGGCATCAAGAGGTTTTTACTATGTTCTTGTTCCTTTCAAGAGTTTGCCGGGTGGTCTTTCTAATGGTTCAAACTATAAGTCTTAAGCTCTTATGGTTCGGTCGCAATAATTTCCCAAAGTAGGGGGTTGGGCGCCCTATATAAAGGGTGTTGGTTTTGGCGACAACAAGCCAAAAAGAGGACCAGTTGTACACGAGGCAAGCCAATATTTTTACAATGCTATTGATCTTTTAAACACTTTGTTGTAAGCTCTTTAAAATGGTATAGGTCTCATATTTTATTTATCTTTGGTTAGGGGGAAACAAACCCGTGAATATTGTCACTTGCCCATGTCGCGGTTTAAAGAAAAGTTCATTTTTGACCCATTAAATTTTATGGCGTAACCTAGTGACATCGTAATATGTTAATTAACTCGTTTAAAGTCATTCTCTAATATCCTATAGCTAATAAGACTTAGATTTTTGAAAAGTGCACGCAAGGGTCATTTGTGAAAATCTTTACGAGACACCCTTTTCTTGATTGATTATAAAAGAGACCATAAGGGTTTTTAAGGACGTTCTTGGGGTTTTAAAATCTTTGCAGCGAGCTCTTCAAAACGGTAGAACTCTTATATTTTACAACCCTTTGATTAGTGATAAATTAATTATTGAAAAGGGGCACTTAGGATATTTTCGACAAATTGAGAAAAAAAACTCATTTTCAAGCTTTAAAACTTTACAAATCTTGCATGAAACCTTGTGACATGACGTTTAACTTTTTTCTAATGTTTCTAGAATAGCTCAAGGTCAACTTTATTAAAAATTATGAATTTCTCAAAACCTGATATATAAGGGTGCGTTTGGTTTTTTGGACATGTGACCACAAAGTGAGGCAGAATTTAAGCGTGATACAAAGGATTTTCAACCAGGTTAGGGGGCGTTTTTTTGTGCCCTAGGAACTTGTTTAGAGGGCTTAATAGCCAGGATTAAAGTCCCCATTTACTTGTTCAAAAATAGCATGAAAGTGAGGGGTTTGGCCTTTTCTAGCGACCAGGTCAGAAACAATGAGTTTTAACTTTGTTGCATTTACCTAGGAATTATCTACTGTATATTTAAATTATTTAAGAGTCTATTAGTGCCTTAATGTTTAGCAAAGTTGCATTAACAAGGGCATGTTTGGTCTTGCTCGACATAATAAAAGCAAAAATTATAAAAATTGTTGGCGATAGTTTTAATTCTTCATGACACTAACACTACGCTATATATAAATGTTATTAGACATGAAAAATGATTAAAGAGAGGATTGGGATAACTTACTACACTTGTGAGCTTGGTTGGACAAGAAAATGCCTATATAACAGCTTATATGGTAACCATGCTTCTACAAACCCTCTAGGCCCTTATCTTCCTCCTAGACCACTCTAAACCCTTCCTTGGCTTGTATTAGAACCCTTAGACCAGAGAGAGACTGAATTTGTGTGAGTTTGAGGTGTGGTTCGAATGGGGTGAGCACAAATGCATGGGAATGGCTTGCTATTTATAGAGGGGAGATGAGAAGGCTTTGGAAGGTGTCTAAGTCATCATGTTGTGTAGTAGGGGACAAGACTAGGTGTCATGGTGTTGTATGAAGCCAAGTGTTGAAATGGGGAGTAAAGGATGGTGTGGTAAAATCTTCTTCAAGTAAAATTTCCACCATTTTAACCATAGTAAAAATATCGAGGGGACATGACTATGTGGAATTTTAGGGCACCAAAAGAGTCTCTTGTGGCTAGAAGGTGAACATTTAGGGCTTAGGAATTAAATTAGTTATGTTTTAGTTCATTTTGAACCATAGTGTAACTAGGGGTTCGATTTGCTTAAAGGGTGGTACCAAGGCAATAATGTGTTGTACATAGTCTATTTATGGTTTTACTAGGGTCTTAGTGATATGGAAAATGTATGGTTAAGCCTTTGGTTAAGTTTATAAAAGTTTAGGTTAATTTAGTTAGGTTTAAAATTAGTAAAAGTATTCTTTTTAGGTTTTACCCATTAGGTACTTGTACATTAGGTTTAGGGACTTGTACTTTAAGTATAAGAAATATATTTTTAAAGTCGTGTGCATGAAAGACTTGTAATATGTGCTTTATGGTGAGTACACTGAGGTTTATAATAAGCTTTATATAATTATTATCTTTTTTATGCTTTAATGACTTGTACCTTGGCTTCGAAAACATGTACTTTTATATTTTATGTGATTCATCCACATAAAATCATGATTTTGGAAGTTTAGGGTTTATACCGGGAGATATCGTAATAGTAGTGTTTTGTGTTTAAAAAGCTTGTACTTTAGCTTTGGAATGTTGTACTTGAGGTTTATGGTTTAGTTACCCAAAATCGTAGTTATAGCAATTCCAAAATTCCATGGAGATTTATTAGATAGAAAAAATTTAGCTTGAACGCTTAATAATCTTACGTTAACGGATTAACGTATAGTGGCAAATGAAAGTTGGTAAAACTTTGGTACTTGACATATAAAAATGTTTATGTTGGAATAACATGAAGTAGATCGGCGTCGGTCTGCGTGTAAGCACATTTATTAAAGATGTGAGTTACATCACATGAAAGGGTAGTAGCCAAATAAGTTGATATTGTAAAAGAAAAAAAAATTATACGTAGAAAATGGATAAGTATTCATGATAAAAAAATAAGGTGAAATTACCAGTTTTTACACTCATCATCCTTACTATGTTTTCATAATCTCTATATGCTATATATGTCTTGTTATATTGATCTCACGATGTAAAAATCCTTAAAACAAGTTTAAACTTATATATCATTTTATGTTATCATTTATAAAACAAACAAGTAAACTAGTAGGTTATGCTATGATAAACGAGTAGAAATATATACTTATTGTTAGGATTTAGTAAATCCATATTGAAGTGTTGGTCACCCCAACTATAGTCTAGCATAAGTTTGCTCGTAGACTCAACGTTATTTAGTAAGTTTATATTAGTATAAGTAACACCGTGATGCCTGATCCACAGCCCGAAGTAGGGCGTAGGAAAGTTGTATAAATAGCCCCTCTCCCCCTCAGGGAGAGGGTTGGATGTTCAAGGTAATCTAGCTTGCTATTTTTGTTTCTCTCACTAAAATATCCCATTCTCTCTCTTTCTCTCTCTAGATTCACACGACCTAAACTCTAATCTATTATGGTGTTATGATTTCAATAATCTTACAATTGGTATCAAAGCCCATGGTTTGATTAGCTAGGTTGTATGTGCATTTATCTTGGTTGTTTTAGATTGAAAAGTTGGTTTTGGAAGATTTTTGGTCTCATAAGTGGCTTTCTTTGATTCTCATATTTGTGGTGTTAAAGTAAGTGTTTTTAGGATAGTTATAACCTTCTAGGATCAAGTGGTGCAAAAGAAACAAAGCAAAAACGTTCAAAAAGGTGAATTTTAGGTGAAAAAGTCATTTTATTCTTGACTGCGATTTGACATACGGACAGATTTCTTGGATGTGTTTTGGTGGTACTTGGGTTCGTTTTGTCAAGGCGAAGCTGCGATTTGATCTGGGTTGGACTGTGGTTTGATTATTATATTAATATCGAGCTGCGATTTGTTAGAAAAAGGGCAATAGTACGTGTACTGTTAAAAGCGACCTGCGATTTGCCACTGCATTTTTTCAAGGACTGCGACTTGTTATTCCTGCGTCTTGTCACTGCGTTTTGTCAAGGACTGAGACCTGTGATTCCTGCTTGTTGTCACTGCGTTTTGTCAAAGAATTGCGATTTGTCACTGCGTTTTGGTTTATTTGCGATTTATCAAGTGTTGCATTTTGTATCACTGCGACTTATACTTTAATTCAAACGTCACCAAATCAAAATTAAACAATATATAACATATTACTTTTCACAAACACATAATCACAACAATAAGATTCGAATGACATTTGAGTTTAGAGAGAGAAAGTAGAGAGAAATGGGAACTTCTAGTGAGATAAAGAAAAATGCATTATGAAGCTCCAACCCTTTGCCTTGCTAGGCAAAGGGTCATAGTATCTAACATTATACACCACCTACGGGCTGTGGATCTGGCATACAGTGGGTAAAGACCCGTCCATCCTCCATGGTGTTACTTAACTAACTACTAACTACAATTAAATGACTATGACTATGAGCTTTCTAACGAATACGTATACCTGAGGTAACCGAGTCTTTAACTACTGGATTTTCTAAATCCCAACAATCTCCCCCTAAGGGAGGTCACCTCAATTACAAACAGATATTACATTTCCTATGTTCTTGGATTCTTGATTTAGTTCTTTGCTCTATTGCTTGTAATCTTTGATTCTTCATATTCCGCATGTTTTGTACATCAAGTGGAGGTCTTTAACTGATCCACGGATTGTTTGTTCTTTGAGCCTTCTTAGAGATCATCACCACAGCGAAATCTCTTGACTCATCCTTTGTGTTTCCTTCATGTGATGTTTGTGACGTTGGACAGACATGATCACATTATTGGATCATGATATCTTTCCATCAGAGTTATGGAAGCTTCTTTGAATCATGATATTTGCATTAGCGTAGCGGAAGCATCGCACGGTGATATCAGAGTGAATGCAAACGTCTCATGATGATATTCGAGCAAAAGAGTGTAGACGTTCACTTGTCATGATTACTTTAAACGTCATTCCGATGTGTGAGCATGCGGTTATGGATTGACTTCTCAATTCTGATCACCACAACGTCCGATGTGTTCCTACAAAAACATTAGCAATAAAATACACGAAATTGTCTTTGTTCACTTTTGTTGAATATGGTTGCGAAGAACCACGTTCCCCGTTGATCAGTATAAATACTCGCATGTGATCATGTAGAATTCCTAAGAATCTCCTGACGGGTTTCACAGTGATCTAGCCGTTCTCAAACCAGAGTGTCCCAAAGTAGACAACACGAAGTGAGTGAACCAGAGAATTGTGATTCACTGATTGATTAAAAATGATTTGAAAAACAATCGCGTATTGCTTAAGAGAAAGAGTTTTGCAATACAACGAAGGTTTTAGAAGAAAAATCAAGTTTCAATCATAAATACCCTTTTAATTTTGGAAAATTAATACACATTCGATGCGCTAGAGAAAATAATTGTAGAGCACATCTAATGGTTTTTCAAAGGTATTCGTTAATCCATTTCCTGGACCAAGGTTGATTCAAGAGTGAATCGCCCCATCGTTTCTATCCAGTTGTCACAAGTTTGTTCTTTTGAAAAGATCTCACATGTCACCACCAAGAGCTTGTTTGATATTGGCTCTAGAAGGATTTCCATCTTCATCGTGAATATTCGTCATATCTCTCGGATGTTCTGGAAAATACCACAAGGATAATGCGTAGGAATCTCAAAATATATTCTTACTTTCCACATTGTGTGAAATAGTAAGTCTTCAAGAATAGTGTGTCCTAATAAGATATATGGATGATCTCTTGGCTCTAGACTCAATAGGGCACATTTGGTTTCCTATGTCGAAGACTAGGGAGAGGGTCTCCTTTTTCAATATCAACCATCTCTAAGAGAAAGTCGATAGATAATGTAGGTTCCCCGTGCGAATGAAATAAGTCCTTTTAAGAGAACTTCAGTAGCTTGGGAAGTTTTGTGCAGTGCGTCACTAGGTCCATGATGTCTTGTCTTTAATACCGGCGTTACCTTAGTAACCCACAGTAGCATACAAATTGGAGGGCTATTTCTTTTCACCCTTTTTCTGATTTCATTTCTTTTTCATTCTTCAACCCCTTCCGTGCTTACTGAGACTTCATAAACAAAACCTTGTTGGGTTTGTTTCAGTCCTAGCTTTGTCTCAGTCAGCACTCTTCCCTTACTCTCATTTTTCTCCTTTCTTTCCATCATTCCTAAGGACTTCTACACTATCTAGTGGATTGTCCCTAGGTAGATCCCTCCGGCTCTGGCAGGATCATGAGAACTAATACCTGACCTTACCAGCCTTATAACTCCAATGCATAAAGTAAAGTGGTCAGTCTTTTTGGTACAGTTCTTTCCGCCTCGAAACCAAATGAAAACCATTTGAAAAATCAATCAAGGTACTTGTGATATAAAATCAAAGCATTTTGTACCTTAATTGTTCTTTATCTTTAAGAAAGTCTCCCCCTCAAAGAAAGGTTAGATTTGAAAGCTCCAATTCTTGATAACGTATTCCAAAAAGATCATCATCACTCCCCCGAACAGATCTAATATTTAAATACTTTGGATAAAACATTTTGGGGAAGGATGTGGTTTTCTTTTACTTACTCCCCCTGAATATGTGAATCGAGATTCGAAAGAGTTTTGCACATATTAGAGAGACCCTGCAGTTTGAGACAAATCAATCACATTTCAATCCTTTTTGGTTAAAGATAAATGATCCCCCTTAACATGTGCATGGAAAACTTGAAATCGTTTGGCACATGTAGGAAGGAGTGCCTGTTATTGTATTTCTAAAACCCCTTATGAAATTATCAGTTATTTCTGATTTAAATCACAAACTCTCCCCTGATCACAATTTTCAAACCCTTTGAGATTTGTGATCCCAATTGATTTAAATTATTTTAGAAAGCTTTTTGAGGAGAGATGTGACTTTGTTTTAAAACATTTAACTGATAAGGATCAGAATTTGAAATTATTGATCTCCATTGATATAACATGCTCAGGTAACATATGTAAAATTTTCAGCTTTTGTACCATTTGAAATGAAAACTAAACATTAGCATGGTCTTGATCCAATTGTGGACAAAATGTTCTTTTAGATTCAAAGATATAGAACATGCCCCTTTTGATGCTAATTGTTTGAAAATATCCTTTTTGAAATGTTTGAAATCGTTCTACCCCTCAATCAATGACCAAAGTTGTTGATTGAGTGATAGGGTTTTGACAAAAGATAAGTCCAGATGATTTTCAAGATTAAGTCCGAGTTATTTTCAAAGCAATTTTGTTTTAATTAGAGGACAAATATTTTTCAGAATAATCTTTAGAAGGAAAAACATTTGTGAGGAAACATTTGTCTTTTTGGCGACAAATGTTCCTTATGAACTTAAGTTTCTAGAATCAGAGCTTTAATATTTTAAAATTAATTAATCGTAGCTCTTAAAAGCGGGTTACAGTCTGATGTAACTGCAAGCCATTATTTGAAGCCCGGGTTACTGCCGAAAGACAGTAAGCCATTGTTTGACATGTTTTTAGAGAAAAAATATTTACACTTTCTGTTCAAACTTCATCAGGACTATGCCATTGTTGAATGACATTTCTAAGGCCGTAGATGTTATCGATACCAGAAGACATGCCTTGAGAAACACAATATTTTTGGTATTTTTCTGATTATTCAAAATTTTATGGGTTTTTTTGAAAATTTTCTATTTTTATATTTTCTTTTTGTTGGTTTTATATTTTTGTATTTTGCTTTTTGATAAAATATTTACAAAGAATAGGTGAAGAAACTCATTTTACTCCTCATCATCCTCCTGAAGACGTTTGAGAGTTTCCGGTTGTAGACTGTTTAACCCAAGCCGTGGGAGAATAAACTCAAAACGGTCTCTAGAAAGAGCTTTTGTGAAGATGTCTGCCAGCTGATACTCAGTTCTCACGAAATATAGTTCAACCACACCTTTCTCTACTTGTTCCCTGATGAAATGATGTCGAATGTCAATGTGCTTTACTCTTGTGTGTTGAACATTGTTGCAGCAGAGAGCAATGACACTTTTGTTATCACAGTACAGATGAACTTTGTTGAATACAAAGCCTGTAAAACCCTCAAATATGGATTACAAAATTTGCATCCATTTTGAATTTTATTATAAGTCATTAAGAATTAAAAACCTTATATTAAGTGTGTAATAAATAATTAATAACCTAAGTGTATATGTAATTAAAACCTTATATTATAAGTTTCCTAATTTAGAAAATTACTACACTACTTAAAAATAATATGAATGTTACACTACCTGGAAAATAAAATGTATAAAACTTCCTACATTATAGATAATATCCGGCTCCATAAAACCAATTGGGAAGCCATAAAACTATGTACAAAAATCGAATTAGGGTTAAATGGGGTAAAGAACTCGTTTAGGGTTTTGTTTGGGCGGGTCTTGATTCGGGACAACTTTGTAAGCAGAAGTTGTGTGCGTTATAGCTGGAGTTCCGTCAGGGTTTTTTCCTGGTTTTTGCATGAAAACTTAGTTTAATGTTTTAATTAAGTTTTCCATTTGGTTTGGAGTAAATTGAAGTTGTATTGGTCATGTTTTTGAATTTTATGGATCATGTGTTAAAGCTGAGTTTTGAGATCTGAAATTCAACCCAGTTCCACGATTTTTTATGTAAGATTCATAAGGATTTATGACATGCCCTTCTCCTGGAGTGATTTCTAAGATATGTGTAACTTTTTGGATTTCCTTAATTTTTATGAATTGTTTTGACAGGCCTATTAGAACTAAACTTTCGAGGTATTTTCTGGACACGTTTTGATAAACGATTTTTGGAATGGTGTTTGTACTTGGTAATAATTCTAGGAAAATTCATGTATGCTCACAATACATATCTTGATATGGATTAAAACTTCGTAAAGTGAGGGTTAGATGATCCTAAAACCGGATTTTTACTTGAAGTTAAGGGTTTTGGTAATTTCATGTAATCAAGTGAGTGTTTGGTATATGTGTGATTTAATGCTATGTAATATGAGTTTAGTAAGCATGATTAGGGAATGAGATGATACCATGCATGTTCAACAAGTTTTACATGAGATTATTAACATGTACCAATCTATGATTTTATATGATTGATTTTATGCATGTTTTTGTCTTGAAAATGGCTTGAAAATATATGATTTGATGAAGATTAAACATGATGATGTGGATAACATTGTGGAATGCATGAAAATGGTCTTTATATGTGATAAGGATTTAAAAGGTACACTTTTGAGGGGTCATTTAAGCCCTTAATCGACTATTTTTATATCCGTTACTACTTAATTTCGGTCCTTTTCACTTTTTAGGTTTCTTGAAGGCAAACTGCTGGAATGACACTTATTCGGACGAAAAGGCGCGAATATATGAAGAAAATGGCCAAAGTCAAGATCAAGACACTCAAGCTGCTGGAATTGAAGGTGACGGCGTCACAGCCAAAGGGCGACGCCGTCGCAACATGCTTTGTGACGACTCAGTAGCGAAATTGCTATTTTGCACTTGACGGCATCCGGTTTTAAAGAGTAGGGCGTCACAACTTAGACGGCCTAGATTCGGATCCCGACGGCGTTAGAAGATGAAGCCGACTGCGTCACAACCATAAGGTGACGCCGTCAAAAAGTTGATGTGGCCAAGACGAAAACCTAATGGCGGCGATCCGACTGCGTCACAAATAAAGAGTGACGCCGTCGCATGTTGTAACTCTATATATAGAATTCGAATTTTCAGATTTTAGGGAGGTAGTTTTTGTGGAGTAAAACCTAAACCGAACTTTGGCTCTCTTGGGCAGTATCTTAGGGTTCCATACCCTATTTTACAACAAGATAAGTGATTTACATCATTAATTCAATTATGTCTTCAATTTTTTGTGTGTATGCTTGCATGTTTTCCATGTCCGGCTAATTTACTTGTGTGTTTGCTTAGATCTATGAAACCTAGGTATTGAATATTGATTGGTTGTCTCTAATATTAATTTTGATTGACCTAGTATTGCGATAGTTTCAGGCAGAGGTGCAGGGTTCACTTCAAAGGTTGGGTTTAGTTACAAGGAAAAATATTGGTTATTCAGTTTATGATGTTGTGACATAAGATACTTTTTAAGGGTTTATTGGTGAATAGTTTATAAAAGGGTTTGTAAAACAATTTTGAGTAGTAGGAGAAAGAATTTATTATTTGCAATATGGTAGCAAGGTTTGTAGTTTATTTTGTGATTTAGTAACAAAACGGTTTATAGGGCAGTAGGAAAAACAATTCATTGGTAATTAAATAGCAATACGGTCAAAAAGTTTAATTTCATGATATATTAGTAATATTTTGTAGGATGATTGTGACAACTCGTATTTTCAGGTCATTTTTCAAAACATTACTCATGCTTCACCATTTATCGTTTATCGTAAACTAGGTTTACGAGTATCAAATTCGCGTAACCTTAATGGTTTAGCTGCGAATTCATGAACAATCATCAAGGACATTCCATATAGACCAGGTTTAGTCTACATATCACTAGCATCATTATCATCATATTAGTTCATGCATGGTTTTTGCATATTACATTAAACGTATAATTTCATATTAAATAAACGCTATCGCGTAATTAATTATTTTGAACAATTGATCCAATATTTCCAAAAATTATCCCGATATATTTTTATACTTATATTAAGATTATAAAATAATATTATGAGTTTACCAAGTGTTTTAAATTTATTTTGTATATAAATTGTTATATTTATATAATTACGACGGTTTTCTTAAATACTACACGATAATTATTATTTCACTCAATTTTTCAAGAAATGTATTTTTATAATTTTTATAACCTCAATATATTTTATCTTGACCCGTTAAAATTTATTTTTAGCTAACGCTACCCTAAATGTTCAAATGTGTATACAAGTTACCACATGTCTTCAATTAACTTTACATAATATTACATTATACATAATAATAAAAAAAAATGTGTATTAGTATGACTAATACCCCCTTGTCGACACAAGGGGGGTGAGTCATTTGATTTGCTAAATATCTCTTACAAGTATATTGTATTATACTCTAATAACAACACATACTACTCATTATCTCAAGTGTAAAGATCAAACACTCTCTTCCTCTCTTCTCCCATAGAACCGGCCAACCTCAAGGATCAAGGAAGAGTTCTTCATATGATGTTTATACCACTTTTTCATTATTTTTAAGAGTTATAAATATATATGTCATCCTATAATTACTCCTTGTTATATATCACTCTTGGTGATGTCTAGGAACCCATGACACCCTAAGAAGGTGTATGGTAGGATTATAATAGCTTCGGAGTTGTTTTGAATTGGTTAGAATAGGTTTGGCGCGAGAAAAACTAATTTCGACAAGTTTTCTAAAATGTCTGTCCTTATTTTCGAAATCTGAAAAATTCGACAGTAGATAAAATTTTTTGTCCTAGATATTTAGAAAATACACTTTAAAACGAAAACGTGGCCGCTTGAACGGATTAAAACGGAGCTATAACGAAGAAGTTATGAATTTTTCAAGTTAGGCGGCGGAAACTATAAAATTCAGAAATTTCAGCATATTACATCCACTTTTTACGAGTCAAAAATGAGACTTAGGCGTTATAAAATGTGTCGATTTATCGAAAATATATAAGTTACTTTGATACAAACATTTGGAGAACTAAAGATTTTGGAGAACAAACATTTGGAGAACTAAAGATTTTGGAGAACAAACAATTGGAGAACTACAAGTTTGGAGAACAGACAATTGGAGAACAAAATTTGGAGAACAAAAATGGAGTACATTTTCTTATAAAAATGATGTCTTCTAGTAAAAGTAAGTTCGCCAAGCATATTTTCTAAAATGTCCGACCGTTTTTCTAGCGGAGTTGTAATGAATTATATACGGTTACTTAAACTTGGCCGAAAACCACCCTTAAACTATATTTTGGAGACAAGTACCATACTTAACCTATATTTTTCTTTATGTTCGAGACCTCTAGGATGGAAACTCATGTACTAAAACTTTGAGACAATGATACAAGCTTCCCAAAACCGTTGAGTTCGTTTCCTAACGCTCGACGTGCACCATTTTACGACTAGCTTTTCGAGGCCGTTTAGTCACTTTCATGAAAATTTCAACGACATTATTTTACGACGAAAAGTTATAATTTCATAGTAAATCACTAAATGATGATCGTCGGATATCATTTCAACATAAATACATGTGGAGTAATTTAAAAATGGTCAAGACGTTAAAGGATTATTTTCTCGACGAAAAGTATAATTTTCAAAAATTCATAAGTGGTATAAATATCATCCGAATTGCATGCATAACATTACATCATAACTTATTACGTATCATATCATTCATAATAGGTCAAGTTTTGAGATTCACGCTACATTTCGGTCTACTCACTTTTGTCTTCGCATCAATTCATCAAGTGAGTTTTCATAGCCCCGTTGTATACGTTTATACTTATTTTCAAACATACGGGAGAGAATACATTGCACATCATTTTTATTACGATACCAAGTATATCAAATTCATTACATTGCTTAAGTTACCTCATGCCAATTGAATGTCCCCATTATATAACATGAACCGTTAATTTCATAGAAGCGAGGGTGAGTGGATAGATCTATCGAGGGTGACTCCTCCATTCCTGTTGGTGGATTCCAACTGGTTAAAAGGATGCATTTCATTTAATATCATTATTTGAGTTGTTTGGCAAACACTCTGTTGGGGCGAACATCATGATCAGTCTAGTTTCGGTGTCATGGACTTATAGCAATTGTAACATTTTTATGTGGCATGATTGTCATACATGGTCTATACTTGTGTAGTAGTATAAAACATTTTCATAAACCTATGATTTCTCACCAACATTATTGTTGACCGTTTTAGCAATGTATTTTCAGGTAACTAAGACATTCGCATCATGGCACGAATAAGGAACCCTCATAGAGTCGCGGCGTCGACGCGTCTCATTGTATATTATGGCATTTTCAAAACATCGTTTGGCTTGTAATGATCATATTTCCGCAAACTTTATCAACTTTTGGGACCTATCTTGTAACTCTGAATGTTTTAAATAAATATCAAACGATGTGTTTCTAAAACGACACTTTAGGTCGTTCAATATAACTGTGATTGTAATGCTATGACAGTCAATCCCCAGGAATTCCATTCCGTTGCAAAACATGTAATTTGGGGGTGTGACAATGATCGCAAAATATTCCGTAGAATGAATAAAACAGTTTGTATGCTAATAGTGACACAATTTATTATTATATAAGAATGTGGCCAGGATAACTGGTGTTCCTGAAGGATTAGGCGTCCGCTCCCACGATCGCGGTTCAGGTTACTCCCTTAAAAACTCAAAGTTTCAGTAGAGCATAGAATATCTACCGATGGAGAGTTTAAGAAATCCAAAGCTCGAGACTAACGAAATAAATCGAAACTCCAAATACAAGTCGGGACCAACTGTGACCCAATACAAGTATCTAACACAACAACAACATCAGGGGCAACAATAAACCATCATCTAGTCCAGATTCGTGGTCTTTCAAGTCTGATCCGACCCGATCACCAAGACAACAACAATGACATCAATCACAGACCCGACACCCCTAGACGGGTTACCAACCCTATATGATTGCAACACTAAGCGAAATAAGAAAATCCCACATGATCCGAGACCCACACGACAGATTAGAAATTCCAAATATAGAACCAGTAAATCTGATAGCTAAAGATAACGGACCCATAACGAATCTGTGACCATAACAGACCTTGACTCGAGACAAATTAAAAATTTCGAACACGTTTTCTCACCACACAATTATTAATATCAAACTGTTTCTGGTTTTTAATCCATGAATGAAATAACAACCATTTGATAGTCGGTTATAATAGAAGATTCATGAAACGAGTTAAATGTGGGTTACTCCACGAAACTATTCCAAACTATTATATAATCCGTTTTGATTAGTAAGAAATTAACAAGTATATAGTGTGACTACGTACCAAAATAATGAGAGGGTTAGAGAGATGGAGACGGTGGTGGCGACTCACAAACACACATAGACCCTACTGTGACTCTCGCTCTAAACCCGTGACAAACCGACTCTTGGTCTCTTCTTGTGGTGTTGATGATGATGGTTGCGGTGGTTAAACATGGTGGTGATAGTGACCGGATGGTGGCCGCGATTGAGGTGTGGTGATGGTGGTGGCTGGCCAGATTAACTATCATGGCGGCCGGATATAAATGGCAGCTTCTTGGGTATTGATGGTGGTAGATGGTGGTGCAGATGAAGGTGATGATGATAGTGATGGTGTTTGTACCAGGTGGTGGCGGTGTGTTATCGAGGGTGGGTGGCCGGAGGTCAGTTATGGTTGGCGGCTGGATGAGATGGGGAAGAGAGGTGGAGACACTAGGGTTTTTTTTATTATCAAAGAAATGAGAAAAAAAACTATAACCTTTCTATTTAAACAAAGAAAAGAAAGTTTTAAAAATCAAAGTGTAGATGATCTAAAAGCATAGGGGGTGCAGGTAATTTAACTGTAGGGACCTAAATTGTAACTTTTGAAATCTTTTGCGAATAATAAGCTCGGGGCTTATTTGGACTATTAAACGCGAGATAAAAATTACAAAACTTACGTCTTTGTTTTTAAAATAATTTTTTGATAAAAATCGAGTATTTACACGACTAGGTTTCTCGTAATTAAATATAATAGTTAAAACATGAAGTTAAATGAGTTTACAGTTGCCGAACGCGTCGCGTGCGGTTCTTCATGTTTTACGAGATGACTTTTTTTGGCTTTCGATTCAAAATGGCTCGGGAAAGTCCGAAATGGAACGGAAAGTAATAATAATTATAATTTGTTATTAAGATAGTTTATCGAAAATTTACCTGGTGCTACATCGGTCTACTCGAATAATCCAACTCTCAGCCTATCAAGACCATCTTCAAACCTAAAAACCTGCCGCAGGAAAAGAAATGCGGCTGAGCTTAAAAAGCCAAGTGAACAGATATAACAAAATGAAAGATAAACAATATCAGAGATACAAATGAAATAAGGAAACTGATAACAAAGTCGCAACGAAATGAGAACAATGAGTCAATGAGGATCCCGCAGAAACACAATTATACTGATATCCAGAAAGAACAGATAACAAGGAGAACGAAGCAAAGCAAGGCATCAATGACATATAAATAAGCACGTACAGCAGGAATACAAGAAATCAGGAAATCAGACAACATATAAGCCAAACAGAAATCTAAAAGCTAGCGGAAGCAAGTAATTAGAAAGTGAGCATGGCAATCAAACAAGTCAAGTAACCCCCAGACAATAACATAACAGTATCCTAACAGAAATATAGACATGGCAGATCAACAATAAGCAGATAAGGGTACTAACGGAAGGTCATAGTCCACGAGATTAACCGAACGAAGTATACAAGATAAACAGATTAACAATCGATTGCACACTAGCATGGTCACTAGACAAATCAGAGGGTTACATAACAATAGGATAACATGTATTCAGATGACAATAGTTGAATCATATAATTGCATATTAATCATATCGTAGCAGGGTAAACAGTAGTCACATAAGACATGCAAATAGCACAATCAAATTCAATAATCATATAATAACCCGGTACGTGAATGGAATGGTAGTAGAATGAGTCACATAAGGGTACAAAGTAACGATAATCAATACAGAATAGGGTGCGTTGGGGTAAACTGACAGTACAATATAAGTATATCCACAGTGTAACGGTTGTCAAAAATCTATCCTGAGCCACAGTACAATACAATACATACAATAGTGGCATTAGCAGCCTAGTAATCTATAGTAACCATCGTATTCGGAGGGGTGACCTCGGAATACCAGACAATAGGAGGGGAGACCTCAGTAACTAGTGGAGTAGCAAGCTCCCTGACCATGAGGGTGTATTGCACACACGCACCACATCACCGAATGATATATATCAGTAATGTGCATCGCAAATCTAGGATGCATCCATACCCCCGCAAAAGCAGAGGCCATAACAATAACAATGAAGCGCTCATAATCAGTACAGTATAGGGACGGTGTGGAACATCAATCAACCACACTAGAGTCATGCCATTGGTGCATCAATGACACGGTCATGGTAGCTCCATGACTAGTTAACAATATTTGGCTCGGGTCTCAATCTGAAGGGTCAAACAAAGGTCCACAGTGTAGCAATTTATATCAGTCATCATAATCGAGGTTCATATCGTAGATCACAACCAGAGGTTCATAACAATTGTCCAATATCAAGTCTAATATCAAAGGTTCAGTAACAGAGGTTCAATATCAAAGGTTCAGTAACAGTGGTTCATGAACAGAGGTTTAATAACAGAGATTCAATAACAGAGGGGTCAATAACAGTGGTTCAGTATCAACAGTTCATAACATAAGTTCATAATTAGAAGGTCCATATCAAAGGTTCAATATCAGAGGATCAATAGCAAAGATTCAATATCAGAGGGTCAATAGCAAAGGAAGCATAGCAATGGAATATCATAAGCGAACAAAGTCAGAGGATCAGAAAGTCATGGAAACCCCTACTGAAAAGGGATAGAATATTTGTACCTCATTCGAAGCCAGCAACATGGGAAAGTAAGGTCACACGATGAATCAACCCCGCCCTCCGGAACCTATGAATTAGGTAACGCTTATAAAGATCAGATTACTCATTTTAGACGGCTTTCCATTTTTAGCAGGTTTCTACTATTAATAACTTTCTATTTTAGGTATGATGAGTGTGTAAATACTCATCATTTTTGTACAAAATAAACTGCAAAATCATCTGAAAACACTCAGAAACACATCAAAATGATCAAAATATCACAATCAGTGTTTTATGTGTTTTAAAAAGCAAAAATATCAAAATCAGATGAAAAACATATCAAATTTGCAAAATTGCGCTTTTAGTCCCCCAAGTTTCAAAAGTTGTCAAAAAACAGTCCCTGAGCACATAATTTCAAAAGTAAAGTCACCAAAGGTCCTTTAAAATCAAACTTGTCAAATTTAGTCCTTTGGTGAATAAAATGTCAAAAGTTTGAGAAAATTACAAGTTTAGTCCTTCAACTTTGAAATTTGGTGAATTGGCCCCTGGAAAATGGCAAAATGTCGACTTTGGTCCTTATACTTTTGGAGCTTGTCACTTTCAACCCTTGGATCAACTTCTCTGAATTGGCAGATATGGTCCCTTGATTTTCAGAGTTTACACCTAAGGTCCTTGTCAATTAAACCCTTGTCAAACCAATTTGGACCTTTGATACTACTTTGGACCCCTGTCATATACATTGTGAACCCCCCTTGGATTATTATATCCTGGTCAAATTCCAACACCCGCCAAAAGTCCTCCACTTTCACCTGCTTCTGCAACTCACCAGGCTCCCATCCCCCCTCCTCAATCTTCACTCCACCATGTTCCCCACTCCACAACTAACATCCAAACTACATTAAATGCTTCCCTAACCCCTCACTCAACCCCCAATTGGCAGACAAAGATTTTGGCGCCAAAATCTATTTAAACGGTTGTGATCAAATCAAAGCAAACCAATGGCTAGGATTGGTGGGATTTCATCAGAAGAGAGAGGCAAAGGAGTTTGGTTATAAAAGAAAGAAAAAGGGAAGCAAGAGGGGAGTCGAGTAGCTTTTAGTTTTATCTTGAATGTCGTTTTTAATTTAAAGTCTTTAAATTAGTATAAAACTTGTGGTATTCTGTTTCTTTGTATCCAACTAAGTGTTTTGTAATCATCATAAACTATTTCCAGTTATCAATTCAAGTTATATTAAGATTTTATGTTTAAAGTTACTGTTGCAATTTTCCCTCTCAAAATCTCATTCAAAAGCATCTCAATGCTCATCTCTTAGTTTCAATAAGCTTAAATGAGCTTATGATAGCTTTGTATAAGCTGAAGTTTAAGATTGCATTCAATTTGGTACTTGGTCAACAGAAAGTCAAACAAGGTTGATTTGGGTAAAAATGGGAATGCAGATGGAAATGGGTTGATGCAGAGGTGGATTGGGTTGATTTTGAGTTGATAGGTTGATATTTAGGTTAGTGGTTCTTGGTTCACAATTGCAAGGCTAATGGACCACTTGTAAGTTAATTCCAAATTTATAGCATAATCTGTTCTGGTGGTTTACAATAAGTCTTATCTGTTCAAATAGGTTTATTTAAGTTAAATTAATGTAGTTTGATCATTAATATAAGTTGGATCAATGTTTTGATCAATTTTTATGGCATAATAGTTTTTAAAGGAGTGTTTGGTTCTGTAGCTTAATCTGCCTTATAGGCTTTTGCAGTGGTTAAAACCTGTTGTGATATGCTTTGTTAGTTTAGTTACACTGAAATCTGTGTTCATCTTGTACCCACACACCACCTAAATCAACTTTACATTAGAATGATCTCAACAGTTTATCTGTTGGGATTTTGAGAAGCAAATCTCTGGTTTTGTGTTTAAAAGTCTCAAACAAAGCTTGCATTACATTTACTACAACATATAACATCTATCTCAGTGATAAAAATTGGATCCAAAGTTCACCAAAGTCAAACTTGCTCATTTGCTTTAAAAGTCAAAAACAGAAAATCGTTTTGCCAAAATGAAAGATTTTTCTTGGATTCAATTTTAAGCCTCAATCAGTGAAACTTGTTGATTTGAAAACTTCAACTGGTCCTCTTTCTTATAATCATTTTTGTATAATTTTACCAAATTTCTAAAAGCTTCAAACAAGCTTGTGAACTGGGCCTATCTCCCTGCCCACTGTCTCGCTTGGTACTGAGATTTGCTCGTCTTTTGCAGCTAGTGCACAGGGCTCAAAAGAGCTTTTCATGGTTTGCTTTTTGGTACAATTAATCTCAGCCAGGTCTACTTTAGGTTGCAAGTGGTAGTTTTCATTTTGAGCTTAATTTGAAGCTTGTGCTTGTATCAACAGTTGGTACCCAAACTTGTGTTTTAAGCAAAATACTCAAAACATCAAATCTGATCTAGCTTGTGATTCAGAGGGTTTAGCTTGTTGAAACTCATTTCATTTTAGTTAAATTAGCTTATTTAGGCTTGTGTATCAGTTTGGTAGCTTTTGGTGAGCTTTTGGCTTATTTAGTGCTTATTATTAATATCATTCCACATCAGTTTCATAATCTTGTACACAAGCACCTGTTTTTATATTTTACTCAGATTTAGAATATAATTTTAGAGTTTTCCTGAATTTTTCATATTTTTCTTAGTCATTTTGCTATTTTTCTTGATTTTTATTAGTTTTTAAGCACTTTTAAATAGCATTTAATACAAAAAAATTAAAAAGGTTCAAAAAAATAAGTTTTCATTTTTCTTAGGCTTAGATAAATATAAAAAGTAGAAAAAGTAATTTTCCATATTTTTCATAGTTCATTTTGTAATTTTTAGTAATTTAATTAGTTTTTAATAGTTTAAAATTCCTAGAAAATAGAAAAATAATCAGAAAAATACAAAAAATAGTTTTGAAAATTCTATTTTGATAATTTAGACTTTTCCATTTCATAATTTTATTTTTCTAGCTTTATTTCCTATTTTCTTGTATTTTAGGTACTTATTTAATAGTTAAAAATAGTTTTTAATTAGATAATTAGTTTTAAAAATAATTTTCTTTTTCTAAATATTTTATTTTATCATTAGGTTTGTAAAAACATCATTTTCATATTTTTAGGGTTAATATTGATGTAGTTTCACGTTTTTAGTTGTACGTCACGTAGTTTTTAAATTCAGTTTTATAAAAATATAAAAACAAAAACATCATTTTAATTATAGTGATAGCGTTTATTTAATAGATTTTATCTTTTTAATTTTCCTTTAATTTGCATTTAAGCCGTTTTAATTTGTTGGCTTATTCCGTAGTTATAATCATAATCTGATCCTTTTTCCGTTCAAACTCCTCGATCACTAAACGTTTGATAATTCATCGCATAGCTCGCTGGGACATAACGACCCGGGGAGACCCTATACTCCTCAGATCTTTATTGCATTTGTGTTCGAACTGTTTTAAGTCTGCTACGGCTGGTCATTCACAAGTGACCAGTTTGTGTGATTAGACTTGACGGTTTTGCGCAGATCAAATTTTTGGCGCCGCTGCCGGGGAGCTGTGCTATTTGTCTTACGTCTAGAAGATTAGTTGTTTGAATACTCACTCATTTGTTCATATCATCCATCTATCTATATATATCCATATTTTATTTAAAAATCCAAAACCCAAAAACATACAAAAACGTATAAAACACAAAAATATTTTTCTTTTGTTTCTATATATGTATCAAAAAATAAAAATACAAAAAGATTCGTCGTTTTCTTTAATAATTAACAACTTAAAAGATTACCACCGCAAACCAAGGCAGTGCACTACCTAACTGGGGGTGCGACCATAATAAGTTCCCAAACTAAAGATTTAAAACTTGCCTTTGTGTCCTTGTGATTGGTGTACCTTTTTCAAAGAAGCCATTCATCTTGGATTATTGGTTAAGTTCACTGTTTTTTTGCCTCGATTTTGTGTTAATTGATTTTGTTGTGATATCGACGCTTCGAACCGAAAACCCATAAAGATTCTTCTCACCCAATTTTTATAAAACGTCTTCATAATTCTCATTCTCATCTGAAATATCTTCATAATTCCATTTCTCTCCTTAACTCTGAGTCTCTTAGAGTTAACTCTAGTGCATGCACACTCGTTCTTCTAGATCATTGAGTCCTTTGCGTGATCTAGCAGAAATTCCTAGACGACGTTTCGAGGCGCTGCCGCCCAAATAGTCGAACCCGAGATTCGTACTATTTCAAGCAACACCATGGGCGCACGAACGCATATATGAAATGCTCCGTGCACCCACCGAGGGTTATGGAGATGCCATCGTTTTACCATTATCAGTTCGATCACTTCGAATTGCAGACACATTTGATCCAACTTGTGTCTACAAATCAATTCCGCGGGTCTGATCGTGAAGACCTGTATGCACACATCCGTTGGTTTAACAAGTTGACTTCAACTATCAATTTCAAGGATGTGCCACAAAAGGTGATCAAGTTGATGCTATTTCCATTCTCACTTGAGGGGGCACCCGATTTGGCCGAAAAGAACCCTCGATCCATCGAAACATGGGAGGATCTTGTTCAAAAGTTTGTCAACTATTTCTTTCCTCCATCAAAGACGACTAATCTTAAAAATGAAATTTATGGATTTCGTCAAAATTTCGATGAAAACTTTGGAGAGGCATGGGAGAGATTCAAAGATCTCCTCAGGAAATGCCCCCATCATGAATTCACGGAGCTTCAACAAGTCAATATCTTTTATAATGGGTTGAATGTAACGAAGATTCTTTGAACGCATCCTCGGGTGGCAATATCTTGAATCGTAGACCTAAAGATGTGCTTGAAATTTGAGTAGAGTAAATCAAAGTTCGAAACAAAGTCAATGTTCAACACTCGCTTCTACATCCAGTAACTCTTCTCGAGTTAGCAGCTCCGATAGCGCTCTAACGACATGATCCATTGTATGATAAAAGAGGTAAAGGAAATCAAAAGCGAAATTCAAAAGCGGAACCAATCAAAGCCATAAACAAGGTGTGTGAAATTTGTAGTGGTCCACACGCGATTATGATTGTCAAGCAACCGATGCTTCGCTTTACCAAGCTCGTAGTCTGTAAACCACAATCAATACCACCACAAGTGATCCTCACTACGTGCACCTAGCGGTATGACACCACCCGTTTTCCTCCGCAAAACCATGGCAATCAAAACCATGGCAATCAAAATCGCTGTTCGAATCAAGGACAAATTTTCAATAACTCTCAAAATTTCAATCAAAACCGGAACAATTTCAACCAACCTTATCAAGCTCCAAATCATCAAAGTTATCAACAACCTCCTCAAGCTCCTTACCCAATGACTTCATGAAAATGATGAGTCAAACATGCTCAATGCAAACTCAGATCAATAACATGAGAGGTGAGCTTAAAAGGGAAATTGATACCACATTATCTCGGCAGACAAATGAGTTAAAGAATATGATGAGCGTTTATGAACATGAATATGAACAAAGCTTCATCATCTTCTGGAGGACTCCCAGGCAATACTATTCCTAATCCCAATGCCGAGTTGAAAGCCGTCACCACTCGTAGTGGTAAGACGCACAATGGACCTCCGACTCCTATGCCCCCTCCTCCTGCGGCATTGAGTCAAGTTACCAAGGAGACAACGGACAAGGTGCATTATTCAAGCCCACGCAGTCAAGACACGCCCCACCTTCGGTAGTCCAAGTTTCAAATCCGGAACCCGAAGTTCCAAAGAAAACTCGAGCCGAAAACACTTCCATTCCAACTCAAAAGTCTAGTCAGCTTCCCTACCCATCAAGAATGAATGATGAGAAGCTCAAAGACAAAAACAAAGAGCAAATGGAAAAATTTTTCCAAATCTTCAATGAGCTTCACTTTGATATAAGCTTCGTTGATGCTCTCGTTCTAATGCCTAAATTTGCATCAACACTTAAAGGCTTACTCACCACAAAGACAAGCTATTCGAGATGGCGAAAACCCCTCTAAATGAGCAATGCTCAACGGCCATTCTTAATAAGCTTCCCGAAAAGCTTGAAGACCCTGGCCGGTTTTAATCCCGTGTGATTTCTTGGGATGTTTCAATGCTCGCTTGCCGATCTTGGCGCTAACATTAACCTCATGCCACTCTCAGTATGGAAGAAATTGTCTCTTCCTGAACTTTCACCCACTCGTATGACACTCGAGCGGACCGCCAGTAACCCGCCCACGGGATAGCCGAGGATGTTGTGATGAAAGTGGGAAAGTTTCACTTTCATGCTGACTTTGTTGTAGTAGACTTCGATGCAGATCCTAGAGTTCCCCTTATCTTAGGGAGAGCTTTCTTAAGAACGAGTGTGCTGATTGATGTGTTTGCAGAAGAGTTGACCATACGGGTTGACAACGAAGAGCTCACATTGAATATCAACCAGAACTCTAAACCTCTATACAAACAGAGTGTTGCCACAATTGATCAAAAATCTGAAAGAATCAATGCAACACTCTCAAATTTCACGGTTAAGAGTGTTCACCAAAAACGTGCTGAGCTCAAAGCTTTGAAAATTACCCCTGGTTCAAACAAATGGTTTGAAAGCTGTACCAGGGAAGTCAAGAGTGTTCTTGATGATGATGACGATGATCTAGAATCGGAGACTTCATCGGAAGTGGTGGAAACTGCTAGCTCTAAGAGCACACCACTTGTCCCACCTCCCGAATCGTTTGTCGCATCGAGTTTGTTAACTCTCTGGATGAAACCAAACTCTCTTCGGCCATCCGATTGGATGATGATGTTTATGATCCAATGGGAGACATTCTTCCCATTGAAGAATTTCTCAAAAATGATCCATCATCTCCTAGTCTTATTAATTCTAACTCTTCCACCCCTTCTCTTACTCCGTTTGAGGAAAGTGACTTCATCTTGGAAGAGATTGAAGCATACTTGTCTAGTGATTCGGTTCCATGGGAAATTGATCACGCTCCAATTGACATCGAGGGAGATATTCTTCTCATTGAGAAGTTGCTTAATAATGATCCATTATCACTCCCTCCCATCGAGCTTCATAACAAGGAAGTCAAGTCAGTTGAGAAACCTGAAGAATTTCCTGAGGTTGAACTTAAGGACTTACCACCTCATCTCGAGTATGCATTTCTTGAGGGTGATGATAAATTACCCGTCATTATTGCTCTCAAGATTTGAGTAAGGATGAAAAGACTGCCTCATAAAGGTCTTGAAGTCACACAAGCAATTGCTTGGAAATCTCCGACATTAAGTATCAACCCCGAGTTTTGTACTCACAAAATTTTAATGGAGGATGACTTTAAACCAATAGTTCAACATCAGAGACGAGTGAATCCGAAAATCCATGATGTTATCAAACAAGAGGTTCTCAAACTTCTTGATGCAGGATTGATTTACCCTATCTCGGATAGTCCTTGGGTGAGCCCCGTTCATTTTACCCAAAAGGGTGGTATAACCGTTGTTTGAAAATGATGAAAATGAGTTGATTCCTACTCGATTGGTTACAGGATGGCGTGTTTGCATTGACTATCGAAAGTTAAATGAAGCCGATATGATTGATGCGAGAGATTAGCGAAACGAATACTATTGTTTTCTCGATGGTTTCTCGGGTTACTTCCAAATTCCCATTGATCCACAAGATCAAGAAAAGACCACATTCACCTGTCCTTATGGAACATTTGCTTACCGACGCATGCCTTTTGGCTTATGCAATGCTCCCGGTACATTCCAAAGGTGTATGATGGCCATTTTCCATGACATGATCGAAAAGACTATGGAAGTCTTTATGGATGATTTTTCGATCTTTGGGGATTCTTTCCAAACATGTCTCTCCCATTTGGACAAGATGCTTGAATGTTGTGAAAACACGAACCTTTGTCTAAATTGGGAGAAATGTCACTTTATGGTCAAAGAAGGAATTGTCCTCGGCCATAAAATCTCTAAGAAAGGGATTGAGGTAGACAAAGCCAAAGTTGATGTTATTTCAAAGCTACCTCCCCACTACTGTCAAAGGAGTTAGAAGTTTCCTTGGTCATGCCGGTTTCTATCGTCGTTTCATTCAAGATTTCTCAAAATATCCCGCCTATGACCCCACTTCTTGAAAAAGACACCTTTTCGCTTCTCTAGTGAGTGCTTTGGCGCCCAAACTCTTAAAAAGAAACTCACGAATCACCAATTCTCGTTGCCCGGATTGGAATTTACCATTCGAGCTTATGTGCGATGCAAGTGATTTCATAGGTGCTTCTGGGGCGCAAAGCTAAACATTTCCAGCCTATACACTATGCTAGCAAAACTTTGACCGAAGCTCAAGCACATTACACCACTACGGAGAAAGAATTACTAGCCGTGGTGTATGCTTTCGAGAAGTTTGGGCCATACTTGATCTTGTCCAAAAGCATAGTGTATACGGATCACTCGGCCCTCAAATATCTTTTTGCTAAGCAAGATGCAAAGCCGAGATTGATCCGATGGGTTCTCCTCCTACAAGAATTTGATATCACCATCCGTGATAAAAAAGGAGCGGAGAATCTAGCGCTGATCATCTTCCCGTCTTGAAAATCCTCATCAAGGTGTGTGTCGATAAAAGGAGATAAACGAACGTTTCTCGGAGACACTTAATGTGGTATCCCATCGTGGAGATTCTAGTACCCCATGGTTTGCCGACTTTGCAAACTATCATGCGTGTAACTTTGTTGTGAAAGGGATGTCGTCCCAACAGAAAAACAGATTCTTTAAAGATGTTAAGCATTACTCGGACGACCCCTACTTGCTTAAGGTTTGTGCGGATCAAGTCATCCGACGGTGTGTTCACGGCCAAGAAGCCGATGAAATTCTCAAGGCTTGTCATAATGGCCCGAACTACACCGCCAAGAAGGTGTTTGATTCTGGTTTCTATTGGCCCACAATTTACAAAGATGCCCATGACCTCGTCAAATCTTGCGACTCTTGCCAACGTCATGGTAACATCTCTAAACGAGATGAAATGCCTCAAAATGCCATTCAAGTGTGCGAGATATTTGACGTATGGGGCATTGACTTTATGGGGCCGTCTCCTTCGCCTCGAGGGAACAAGTATATACTCGTATGCGGTCGATTACTTGTCTAAATGGGTGGAGGCCGCCTACCTACCAAACGACGGTGAAGTTGTGAAGTTTTTAAAGTCTCTGTTTGCTTTGGAACCCTCGTGCTATCATTAGTGATCGCGGCACACTTTGCAATGACCACCAAAAGTGATGCTTAGTACGTGTCACCCACCGTCTCTCCACCGCATCACCCACAAACTAGCAAGGGCAAGTGGAAGTTTCGAACCGTGGTTTGAAAAGAATCTTAGAGAGGACCGTAGGCGAAAATCGTGCCTCTTGGTCAGACAAATTAGAAGATGCACTTTGGGCCTTCCGTACCGCTTACAAAACACCCATCGGGTGTACTCCTTACAAGCTCGTGTATGGAAAGGCGTGTTCCCCGACGAGCTTGAGCACAAAGCCTATTGGGCCTTGAAGCATGCAAATTTCGACCTCAAGTCTTCGTGATCATCGAAAGTTCAACTCAACGAATTAAATGAACTCCGTGATCGCTCTACGAGAACTCTTTGATCTACAAAGAAAAGACAAAGAAGATCCATGACTCAAAGATTAAAAACCGCGTTTTCAACGTTGGTGACCGAGTCCTTCTTTTTAATTCTAGATTGAAGATCTTCTTGGGGAAACTTAAGACCCGTTGGACTGGTCCATTCACCATTACCAAAGTGTTTCCATATGGCACCGTCAATTATCTCAATAGACGGCCAAACTTCAAAGTGAATGGACATAGATTGAAGCACTATTTTGGAGGACATTCCCCCGTGGTTGTCCCGATTTACAAACTTTCCCCATGAACCAATGAATTCGGGGATCGAGTCAAGCTAGCGACTCGGTAATCAAAAACAATAGCACACTATATGGGTTTTCACCCGTATTTCTGACTTTCTATTTCTACCACCCTAGTGTGGGGGGGCCCACATGTTGTGTATATAAAGCAAAAAAAAAAAAATCTTCTTTCTAAATAATGGCCATAATATTTCCCTTTTTCGTTCTTTGTTTCGGCATATCCGCCGTTACTTTGAATATTGAGGGCAATATTCATTTCTAAGTGTGGGGGGGAATTCTCGCGAATTTTATCACATAATTATACCAATTCCCCGTTTTTGGCCATTTTTTTTTGAGTAAGTGTTTACACTTTCTCATTTGGTTATCATCCGCCATGTCTCTGTAAGACAAAAGGATTGGCTAATCGAGGAGCAAACGGCTCTTGGTAAAGATTTCTCAAATCCGTTTATATGGCTTGCAATTTGCCCAAAATTGTATGGTTCTCAACTCACCATATCCTAAAAGTGAAGAGTTGGCTAGCCCGCAAGGTTATGGCTTGTGGTAAAGGCAGTGGAAAACCATAATTGGTAATCAGCTCACCAAAGATAATATTGATAATTTATCTAAGAGTTGGCTAGTCCAGAAGGGTACGGCTTCGGTAAAGACTAATCAAATCCGTTTACGACTATGATTTGCTCAAAATCACATGGTTATCAGTGTACCATGGTTCTTACTTGAACTGAAACATTTGGCTACTCCGGAAGTAATGGCTTTTGGTAAGAGAGTTTTAAAATCCATTAAAGCTTCAAATCATTGCTGGACTAGCAATATCTTTAGTGGGGATTGATGAGTGACTAAATACTCATCATTTTTGTACAAAATAAACTGCAAAATCATCTGAAAACACTCAGAAACACATCAAAATGATCAAAATATCACAAATCAGTGTTTTATGTGTTTTAAAGGCAAAAATATCAAAATCAGATGAAAAACATATCAAATTTGCAAAAATTGCAGTTTTAGTCCCCCAAGTTTCAAAAGTTGTCAAAAACAGTCCCTGAGCACATAATTTCAAAAGTAAAGTCACCAAAGGTCCTTTTAAAATCAAAACTTGTCAAATTTAGTCCTTTGGTGAAAAATGTCAAAAGTTTGAGAAAATTACAAGTTTAGTCCTTCAACTTTGAAATTTGGCAGAATTGGCCCCTGGAAAATGGCAAAATGTCAGCTTTGGTCCTTGTACTTTTGGAGCTTGTCACTTTCAACCCTTGGATCAACTTCTTGAATTGGCGATATGGTCCCTTGATTTTCAGAGTTTACACCTAAGGTCCTTGTCAATTAAACCCTTGTCAAACCAATTTGGACCTTTGATACTACTTTGGACCCCTGTCATATACATTGTGAACCCCCCTTGGATTATTATATCCTGGTCAAATTCCAACACCCGCCAAAAGTCCTCCACTTTCACCTGCTTCTGCAACTCACCAGGCTCCCATCCCCCCTCCTCAATCTTCACTCCACCATGTTCCCCACTCCACAACTAACATCCAAACTACATTAAATGCTTCCCTAACCCCTCACTCAACCCCCAATTGGCAGACAAAGATTTTGGCGCCAAAATCTATTTAAACGGTTGTGATCAAATCAAAGCAAACCAATGGCTAGGATTGGTGGGATTTCATCAGAAGAGAGAGGCAAAGGAGTTTGGTTATAAAAGAAAGAAAAAGGGAAGCAAGAGGGGAGTCGAGTAGCTTTTAGTTTTATCTTGAATGTCGTTTTTAATTTAAAGTCTTTAAATTAGTATAAAACTTGTGGTATTCTGTTTCTTTGTATCCAACTAAGTGTTTTGTAATCATCATAAACTATTTCTAGTTATCAATTCAAGTTATATTAAGATTTTATGTTTAAAGTTACTGTTGCAATTTTCCCTCTCAAAATCTCATTCAAAAGCATCTCAATGCTCATCTCTTAGTTTCAATAAGCTTAAATGAGCTTATGATAGCTTTGTATAAGCTGAAGTTTAAGATTGCATTCAATTTGGTACTTGGTCAACAGAAAGTCAAACAAGGTTGATTTGGGTAAAAATGGGAATGCAGATGGAAATGGGTTGATGCAGAGGTGGATTGGGTTGATTTTGAGTTGATAGGTTGATATTTAGGTTAGTGGTTCTTGGTTCACAATTGCAAGGCTAATGGACCACTTGTAAGTTAATTCCAAATTTATAGCATAACTGTTCGGTGGTTTACAATAAGTCTTATCTGTTCAAATAGGTTTATTTAAGTTAAATTAATGTAGTTTGATCATTAATATAAGTTGGATCAATGTTTTGATCAATTTTTATGGCATAACAGTTTTTAAAGGAGTGTTTGGTTCTCGAGCTTAATCAGCTTTATAGGCTTTTGCAGTGGTTAAAACCTTTGTGATATGCTTTGTTAGTTTAGTTAACACCGAAACTGTTCATCTTGTACCCACACACCACCTAAGTCAACTTTACATTAGAATGATCTCACAGTTTATCTTGGGATTTTGAGAAGCAAATCTCTGGTTTTGTGTTTAAAAGTCTCAAACAAAGCTTGCATTACATTTACTACAACATATAACATCTATCTCAGTGATAAAAATTGGATCCAAAGTTCACCAAAGTCAAACTTGCTCATTTGCTTTAAAAGTCAAAAACAGAAAATCGTTTTGAGCCAAATGAAAGATTTTTCTTGGATTCAATTTTAAGCCTCAATCAGTGAAACTTGTTGATTTGAAAACTTCAACCGTCCTCTTTCTTATAATCATTTTGTATAATTTACCAAATTTCTAAAAGCTTCAAACAAGCTTGTGAACTTGGGCCTATCTCCCCGCCCATCGTCTCGTTGGTACCGATTTGCTCATTGCAGCTAGTGCACAGGGCTCAAAAGAGATTTTCATGGTTTGCTTTTTGGTACAATTAATCTCAGCAGTCTACTTTAGGTTGCAAGTGGTAGTTTTCATTTTGAGCTTAATTTAAAGCTTGTGCTTGTATCAACAGTTGGTACCCAAACCTGTGTTTTAAGCAAAATACTCAAAACATCAAATCTGATCTAGCTTGTGATTCAGAGGGTTTAGCTTGTTGAAACTCATTGCATTTTAGTTAAATTAGCTTATTTAGGCTTGTGTATCGGGTAGCTTTTGGTGAGCTTTTGGCTTATTTAAGTGCTTATTATTAAGATCACTCCACATCAGCCATAATCTTGTACACAAGCACTGCTTTTTTATATTTTTCTTAGATTTAGAATATAATTTTAGAGTTTTCCTGAATTTTTCATATTTTTCTTAGTCATTTTGCTATTTTTCTTGATTTTTATTAGTTTTTAAGCACTTTTAAATAGCATTTAATACAAAAAAATTAAAAAAGGTTCAAAAAAAATAAGTTTTCATTTTTCTTAGGCTTAGATAAATATAAAAGTAGAAAAGTAATTTTCCATATTTTTCATAGTTCATTTTGTAATATTTAGTAATTTAATTAGTTTTTAATAGTTTAAAATTCCTAGAAAATAGAAAAATAATCAGAAAAATACAAAAAATAGTTTTGAAAATTCTATTTTGATAATTTAGACTTTTCCATTTCATAATTTTATTTTTCTAGCTTTATTTCCTATTTTCTTGTATTTTAGGTACTTATTTAATAGTTAAAAATAGTTTTAAATTAGATAATTAGTTATAAAAATAATTTTCTTTTCTAAATATTTTCTTTTATCATTAGGTTTGTAAAAACATCATTTTCATATTTTTAGGGTTAATATTGATGTAGTTTCACGTTTTAGTTGTACGCCACGTGAGTTTTAAATTCAGTTTTATAAAATATAAAAACAAAAACATCATTTTAATTATAGTGATAGCGTTTATTTAATAGATTTTATCTTTTTTATTTCCTTTAATTTGCATTTAAGCCGTTTTAATTTGTTGGCTTATTCCGTAGTTATAATCATAATCTGATCCTTTTCCGCTCAAACTCCTCGATCACTAAACGTTTGATAATTCATCGCATAGCTCGTTGGGACATAACGACCCGGGGAGACCCTATACTCCTCAGATCTTCATTGCATTTGTGTCTGAACTGCTTTAAGTTCTGTTACGGCTGGTCATTCACAAGTGACCAGTTTGTGTGATTAGACTTGACGGTTTTGCGCAGATCAAGGTAACATTCTATTTTAGGCAGGTTTCCATAATTAGCAGGTTCCCATATTAAACAACTTTACAAAAATAGCAGTTTTCCATTTTTATTAATTTTCCAATTTAGGCAGGTTAATAAATTAGGATTACAATTGATAATACTAGACTTAAAGGCTTAATATGATTAATGTATTATTTTAAGGTTAAATATGACAACTTATAATTGTTTAGGGTGAAAAGTGTCTAGCATCAAAGTTTAGGATTAATTAGGTATATTGTATGATCATATGCCAAAAATCTTAATCTTGCCAAGTTGCATGAATTTTCTTAGCGTACGCATGAAATTTTCATTCTCGTTTTATTTAGACCAAGCTCGACATCGACACGACCCGATACGTACCCCTATACTTAGCTAAAACAGTCCTAGATCTAGCCCCATGTGATCATCAAATCAACGCCCTAGGTCATGGCCATTCGACACACATAACACCAACGATGCACACGTTTTAATCTATTTGTGTAGCCCGATATTAAACCAAGAAACATACATGTCGATATGTGATACAAATCAGATTCAAGGCCATTTTCCATGCGACACAAGTACTTATACATATTATAGTTTGAGTGACAAAAAAAAGTTTAGCTTATGTTGTTTTAATCTTTGTCGAGATACCAAGGGACCCAACCAAAGCCAAAACCAATTCATATACTATCATCTTATGGAGCATGCTAAGATTCCAAACTAAAGATTATACTACCTACCCATAATATATACCATGATTTTATGAAGCATGTTTTAAACACATTATGTGACATGTTTTTATATGTATAAAATCAGGCGTATGAAGGCTCTAACTTACGACCAGATTCAGTAGATGAAAGGGAAAACGAGTTCGTGAAGGATACCTTGTAGCGTGACAAAAAGATGAAGAAACAATGATCGAAACAAATGAACCAAGCACTCATTGTGCTTCTAATGACCACGACAGCAGCAGCCAGTAAGTCCACGACACCAAGGCCAAACAACCTTCGAAACAACATACGACTTCAACCTTTACACCACACCTTCGAACCTTATTTGTGCTGTTCCTAGCGTCGACAGAAAAATGGAATGGAGGAGGGATTTACTTTTTGCCGTCACTTTTCTTTTAGAGAAGTTAGGGTTTTATTTTTTTGTAAAACGCTTTTAATGAGACTAAGGAATATAAGGGATAAGAGTGTGACAATTCAGGAAATTATTTGGGAGCCTAGGCGTTTGATTTGGCCGAACATCAAGGAAATCACAAGACCAAATTAACATTTAATTTACCTTAACAAAAATAGTTTTGTACATTTTATTATTTTGTTTCTTATAACTAGATATATTAACATTTTAAAGTGTCACTTTTATTTGCAAGTAAATGAAAGTTTTATTCTCAAATGTCCCATGTAATTTTATTATCATAAGTACTTAACGAGCTCATTTATTTTACGGATTATTAGATTAGGGGCATTATGGTCATTTGACATGTTAACGATTTTAGGGTTTTACAATATATGTTTGGCCACTATGATTTCTGCAAGGGCATATGGATGCATCCTAGATTTGATTTGTATTTGATTTGCATATGATATGATTTATTTGGTGACTGACGCTTGTGTGCAATACACGTCTTTCACATTTTGGGAGATAGCTACTCCATGGTTACTTATGATATGATATGATTTGATTCGTTTGGGCTCGTGGTAGATTTTTGACAACCTTTACGCTTTTGATACAGCTATATTGTACCTTCTATTTTTCCACAACGCACCATGTTCTGTATTTCTCATTTTTAATTTTTCGTGGATTACTCTTTCATTCAGTATCCTTATGTGATTCATCCAACTACCATACTATACTCCATTTCATTGATTTGTCATACTCTCATTCCATTTTGGTTGACTACGAAGCTTATACTTCGGATTACCACCTCATCTGTTTACCCTGCTATTATATGATTTACGTGACTACCTGGTTACCCTGCTATTATATGATTAATATGTGACTATTTGTTACCATGCTATTATGTGACTAATTGATTCACCCGTTTGCCATGCTAGTATGTGATTATTTGACTCATCCCTTTACCATGTTATACCTCATTCAGTTATTTCTGTGGGATATGATTATCATTGAGTATTCCTATTTGCTATTTGTGACTACCATTCTTGTACTTTTGGTTGGTATTTTTCTGTTGCTTACGATATTGGTTTGGCTTAGTAATTGATGTTTACTCGACTTGTTGATCTGCCATGTTTACACTTTTGTTCATGCTACTGGTTGATGAAGGAATATAGTTCAACTTATGTTATCTGTCTAGCTGACTTGTTTAGTTTGCCATGATATATTCTTGTTTAGTTAATTCATTCAATTATGATGTTCGTTTTGTATTCCTACCTGATACATGTGATTACCATGCTTATAATGCTGTTAGTATTTCCGCTGGTTATGATACTTGTTCTGGGTATTAACTGTGGATTATCTGACTTGTGTGATTGCCATGCTTACATTCAATTTAGTTGCTTCCGCCTGCTTATACAATTCAGCTTGGCTTATATGTATTCTGATAATCCGATTTATTGTTGCCATATATGTTTAGTTGATACGCTGACTGCTATGCTTCTACAGTGTTTGTTTACTTGTTTTGCTTATGATGCTTTTTATCAATTCCTATTCGTTTATGTCCAGTATTTATATGGTTGGTTATTTTATGTGTACTTATTTATGTTCGCTAAGCCGCTGCTTTTCTTTGGTCTCCTTTGATTTATGTTCTTTTGGTTATCTGTTAATATTCTCGTTTCGCATATTCCCACACTACATTTTTTTCAATGAGCTTGATATCATTTTCCTTTGATTCCCTTCATATCTTTATTTTGTTTAGTTTTTTTGTCATATCTGTTCACTGGGCTTTTTAAGCTCAGCCGCACTTTCTTTTCCATGACAGTACCTAGTAGGATGTTGGGTTTGATAATGAGAGTAGGAGCTTTGGAGGAACCGACCCTAGTTTCCCTATCTTATTGGACTCTTTTTGAAGATCATTGTTTGTTATTACATTTTTGACATATTGGATTTTGTATTTTTCCTTGTAAGTCATTCGCTTATTATTTTTTATTTATAGGACTGCTTTGTATTTTGTTAGTATGTTCTGATATGACTCCATAATATGACATTCGGACCCTTGTCAGGTTGTGTTAGCCTTAATAATAATTAATAGAAGTGATGGTCATTCACGTTTAGAACTTTGTAACGTGTGTTAGATATTGTACTAGAATAGTCAACGGGCTCGTGGATTGGGCTAAGCTAAATGGGTATTAGTTAAGTTAAGCTAGCCTTATGTAATTTATTATCCAATCCAAGTCCAATCCAAGCCCAAGCCCTTTAGGGCGTTTGTATGGAAGTATAAATACCCCTCAAATGTGTCATTTGAGGGGTGTGCTTGAGTGTGTATGTGTGTGTTTTTCCTTATGAAATAACAAGTTATTTCTTTCATCTTTCTCTCTTGTTTCACACGTATCATCTTAAGTCACCATCTTTCCATCTTTATTTCATATACTTCACGCATAACATAAGCTTGTGTTTTACGTGTATACTTGTGTGGTAAGGTTGGTATTCGTGATAAGGTTGAGATAAACAAGGTCCTACAATTGGCTTCAAAATATGGCTTTCATATACTTTAATACGAAACCCGGACTAAAATGATGACTTTTGATTTTTTTCAAATCAAAACTCGTGTTTTTAAAGAAAAAATCTAGTGTACGCTTCAGTGCACTACTGATTCGTGTAGGTTGTAGGTCAAGGGTGGTGTGTGTTTGGAGAAAACATACAATATCAATATCAAAAATAACCACAAAGAATGATTTAAAAAACTCTTAGGAAAAAGGTTAGTGAATCAAATCCCGGAGTGATATGATACCGATTAGGAACCGGTCGTGTCCCAACGAGGTGTGAATGGGCAATGTCGTTTAAGGTTCGTTATTAAAATGTTCGATGTTTTGGATTTTGATTTTTATCTAAACTACGGGAAATGGGAAGCATAAAAGGTAATTAAATCTACGGGAAACCTAATTACGCAAATTAAACTAAAACGATATAAATGACACGCGAATTAAATGCAACTAATTCTAGACTAAGTTATAAAAATGATCTAAAATTATTTTTAAACTAAAAATGCAATTTGAAATTTACCTAAGATTTAAAACTAATTTTTATGTTTTTTCTTTTATTTATTTGAATTAAAAATTAATTTCTAATTTCAAAATTAAAACTAAATAACTAAAAATGATGAAAACAAGTGGGAAAATTATGAAACTATTTTTTAAAAATCTAAAATAACTTAAGAGACTTTTGAAAATTGAATTTGTATTTTTCTGAATTATTTTCTAATTTCTATGATTTAAAATCTATTTAAACTAATTAAATTGCTAAAAAAAATACTAGTTGAACTAGGAAAATTAGGGAAAGATATTTTTTTTGGCTTTTTATATTTTTATTAATCTAGGAAAAATGAAAACATATTTTTTTTAAGCTTTTCTGAATTATTTGTATAAAAAGGTTATTAAAATCTAATATTAAATGGGAAAATTAGCAAACAGTGTTGGAAAAATATGAAATTTTCATGAAAAATCAAAAATAATATTAGAAACCTAGGAAAAATGAAATTAGCTATGCTAGTGAGCTGAAAATGGGGTCTGCTTTGAAACTGCTTATAAATGAGCACTCCTAAATAAGCAATAAGCTAAAACAGAGCACCAAAAGATCACAGAACCTATGTTATGCTATTACTAACTAAAAACAACCAATTAAAACAATCCTACACCTATGAATAGCAAACTACAATGATTTGGTAAGATTTCTCAACTAAGCTAAAACAGCCCTAAGCCCTAACCCCTAACCTTTAGGCTTAAGCACAAGCTTGTCTAAAAAGATAATTTGAAAAACCGAAGTTGGAAACTGTAGACTACCAACCAGAGAATGATAATACCAAATTTGAACTAATTACAAGCTAATTTGAAGCTTGTAGAGCTTCTGCAAGTTGCCTGTGCACACCTCAGTGAATGTTGAGTGTGCACAAGACAAAAATGGCTAGGTTAATAAGCAAATTCAGAGCTTATTAAAATTCCCAAAAATTTCGCAAAAATGATAGTTGAAAACTCAACCAATTGAATTTTATTTTTCCAAAATCTCAACCAATTTGGACCAGAATTGAGTTCATGAAAAATTCACAAAATTCTGTTAAAAATCACTTGAGCACCTTTTGACTATTTTGACAGTTTTGAGAAATTTACTAATTTGAGATTTGAATCAAATTTATGGACTGATTATGCTAACCTAAGAAGTAATGAAACCAAATTAAGCTAAATTATCCTAGTCTAATCCTAAATGCAGTTTTTAACCACTAAATCCTAACTGTTATTGTTGGAATCACTCCTAAACAGTATTTCAAGTATTTATATTTCATATGTAATAGGTAGCTTTATTATGGCCTTAATGTTTGTTTAAGGTCAAGCTTATGTAGAAGGCCCATAAGCTTAGGCCCAAGCCCAATAAGGAATAGGGAAGGAGAGGGAGTGTTGCCCTAGCTCCTTGCCTATATAAACCATGTAATAACCCTCACTTGAGGGTTGGTTGTTCAAGTTATTCTTCACATACACTCTTCTTAAACCGTATTATTGTTAACGTGTGTGTGTGTGTAGCTTGTTCATCCGCCTTCATCTCTTTCTATATAACTTGTGTTTGTAAAACTAGTGACCTAACAAGTGGTATCAATCGCCAAATAGTTGGGTGTACTCGTTTGTTTTTTTTGAAGTTTTTGATTTTGGGTCTTAATAAGGTTAACGATTTTAGCTCTTTAAAAACTTGTTTTTTATACTTTTAATCCAAGATTCTTGTACTTTCAACGTTTTAAGGTGTTAAAATACTTGTTTTGGCAAAAAGTTTCAAACTTTATGCGTGGATCATTGTTTTTGAACTAGTTTCTATTCAGTGTCTTTCACGCATAACTGTTTTGAGTGCTTTAGATCATCAAGTTTCACACTTTTGTGTTATTTTGGTGTTATTGAAGCTATTTCATCACACAAAACTGGTTTAGAAACAACTTTGGGCAAAATCAAAATTACGAAAATCACGTATATCAAAACCCTAAAATTACGCGCAAGATTTTTCCTTGGTTTGATCTTCATTTTCCTGGTTTATTCCGTGTTTTCTTACTTGGATAAGTCCGAAATACGACTTTGGATATCTTTTGCACGGTGAAGTGTAAAAAGATGGGCAAAACCTAAAATTACGCGATAAGCATAAGCTTACGCGTAGGAAATTCTACGCATAAGATTCACTTTACGCTGCGAACTTTTGTCTACGCATCACTTTAGTGCTTTTATCCTACTTACGCGTAAGCTAAAACCTACGCGTAACTCCTCATTGTTACGCGTAACTTTTAGTGTTTTTACGCATAAGTGCTACTTGGTTCTTGTCTTTTCTACGCCTAAGGACACTTCATCAACAAAGGTTCATTCGACTACAAAGATCCATTTTCACCAACACAAGTTTAAAAAAAAAAAATAAAAAAAATAATTTTTCGAGGAGACTAAACGTTCAATTTGAGTAAAATTTAATTTTTCGAGGAGACTAAACGTTCAATTTTTACGCGAGATTCAAATTTTGGTTTAACCGGGAAAATTTTGGTCAAAAATTCAAATTTTGGGCCCAAATTCAAATTTTTTCGTAAAATTTGGCGTCAAAATTGTCATAACTCAAAAATTTCTTACAACCTTAGAATTGAATTTTATAGTGAATTTCAAATTTTGAGAGTCAAAATTTTTCATAATTATTTTGGAGGGAAATTGAGATTCACTATATCGACCTTCTGTGTGCTATATCGACTTTTCACCTTTTCTTCTCTTTGATTCTTCTGCAGAGCAGGACATGGATTCGATCATAAAGATCCATTTGTGGCATTGGAAGAAGGATACATGGCTCGCTCGCATTGAAGCATCGGACATCATCAAATTCCCCATATCCCGCAATGTGCAAGGTAAAAGAGTTGATGTACATGAAAGGAATGCTCAAATGGACGCGAGAATGTTGTGATTATCGCAACCGTCTGTAATGCGGACAATGAGGTTGTAGCATTGGAAAAGCAGGATGACAAAGAACAGATCCGAGAAGATATCATACTTAACTACGCATAATCGAGCCTAATCAGGACGAAGAACAAATGGTTGAGGAAGATATCTTACCCACCTATGACACTCTACACGAACCGATGGTCGAGGTACAATCCATCGTTGATCATATTCGACTGCAAATGCGACACAACATACCGAGCAACCTGAATTTAGTAATGAAGGAGAGGTTGACCGTTGTAGTTGCACAATGTCCGCACAACTATCTCATGTCCGAGCCCTTACTTGTTAACAAATCAACCAAACGCCAAATCAAACTCTTGAATCTGAAAACATTCTTCTCAAACAGACCATTGCCAAGTTTCATAAAGATTTTTCAAAACTAGAGGCACATTGCATCTCTTTTGAACTTAAACTACAAAACAAATCTTTTTCTTCTCAACACAATGGTCAGTATTCAAATGAACAAAGTAATCGTGTGGATTTATTAGTAAACGAAAATGAGCATTTAAAGGCTCAAATTCAAGCAAAGGGGCTTGTACATGTTGCTTTACAAAACAAACTGAGAAGATTAACTGGCAAGAATGTGGATACTAAGTTTACAAAACCAACAATCTTGAGGAAATCGCTCTTCAACCAATCGAATCAATCGTAGGTTAGACAACCAACCGCTTTTAAATCAACGTTCTAAATCTTCAAAACCACGGTTTCCCTCCAAAGTTGTTGAGAATAATCATTTGATAAAACCAATACCCACATTCCGACCCAACAATAATGTTTCTGTTTCTATTAAACATGCTTAAACCGGTTTCGTTATACCTGCACAAGTGGTCGCTTCGCCAATCTAGGATTTGTTCAACACCGGTTCTAAACCGAGCATTTAACGTAAAAATTCATATGATTCAAATGACGCATACAAGAACTATGACCTAGAAAAGGCTAGGAAAATGGCACTACTTCAAAAGGATGGAATCTTAGGTTCAACGCCTAGTGTATCACCTTCGAAAGTGTATTATCAACACTACCGTAGTAGCAAACCAAAACCTAAGTTAACTCAACAAATGCTAGAAATAAACCCGTTGATCTAAATGTAAACTGCCAAAAACCTAATAGGTGGATCCATATAGGACGCAGACTCTTCCCAAAAGAAGTTTCCACATCCCTTAGATCTAACCTTAGATGGATACCAACGGGTAGAGTTTTCAAAACCGTTGGTCTTAGGTGGATTCCCACAGGCAAGATACTAAGTAGTTGCACCAAAACAAGTGTGATACCTTCTACATCCATCCGTGAGGCGTGAAAGGAAATCATCAAAATAGCATGTTTAGGTGTCAAGAAGATAATTGACACTACATCTTTATGCCTCTAACACGGAACCCGCTTTAACTTGGGGATCCATGTCTTTCTTCCTTGCCCCCTTCTATCTTTCTATGTGTACAACAAAGCTATGGCTCTTATTGCAATACGACATAGGACCCGCTTCTCACCGTCAAAAATATCATGATCCATCAGCTGTTCCACCATTGTACTTAATCGTCATAAATTGGAAACATTGCTTGCTCCTCTGGTTAAAGATTCTGCCAAAGTCGTGTTTCAAGATGTATCGGTAATGCTCACGTGATAACCATAATAATACTCTAATTTCGATACATCTATCTACAACAACAACCGCATCAGAATCGCCTCAATCGAATCTCCGAAATGGAAGAACAAAGTGTTTCCTACAACAATGTCACAAAATGATGATCAACTTATTGAACTGAGATGTTTTCGCCGCAGCTGATTCTCTCAAGATATTTACGGTACTTCACACTTGTTCGGTTGCTTGGACATACATGGTTTCACTATCTCCTCATACATGGTTTCGATGTCTTCAATTCATCATCAACATACGGTGTATGATTCTCATTCATTGAAAACATCGAGGGGAGAGAGTGTAGGCCCTGCTTCTTTTGTTTGACCACATGATTCCTTGCGAAAACCCATGTTTCTCCAAAATTTCTTCCATATATGGCGAAATGAGACGATCTGTGGTTCAAACGTCTTAATTCGCTATCGCCTCAACTTTCACGGGTTATCTTGTGTGAAGTTACCCAAATATAATGTTAAGATGCCTCACACACGTCTTGGTATCGAAGTTGTTGCATATTCACAAGTGACTAGTATTCAAAGCACCACAAATTCTGGGGAAGTCATATAATTTCTGCCTTTCATGGTTTGTTTGGTGTGATGCGTCAATATTTTGAGAAGATCTTGTTGATTTCTCGGCATGTTACCCTCGAACGATCTTCCGCCATTTGTCGATTTTCTTTGTGTGGTTTATCGCCATCTACAAATTCTCAATACAGATCAAACCCTTCAAAAGTTAGAGGAAATGTAGACTTCATCAAAGTTTCAAATCTGCTAAAGACAGCTTATCATTGGGGGGCTAATTTAGAAACATCGTCAATTAGGGAAAGGTTAATTTGTTTCATACTTATTTCATCTTTTCCCTAATATGGCTTGTGCACACATAACAGTGTACAACCCGTAATTGTCAATAAAGGACTCGCGGGTAATGCCTGCCACAATCCTTATTAAAGGAGCGAAAGTTTCTTACTTTTGAGTAAAACCTATCAAACCTTTCACTTTTCAAGGTTTTGCTCAAAAGAACAAGTACTCTTTCCTTATGATTTTTCAAAACCTCAACCGTTTATATCACTCGTTGAGGGGAGTACTTGATTCAAAACTTTGTTCAAAATTGTTCTCGCGGTCATTCTTCCATAACACTCTAAATGGTCATATTTATTCTCAAACGTTTCAAAAATAACACTTTAATATGCCATTTTGAGGGGGAGAAAATATGTGATAAGAAATATGTTGTGTAAAATGCAAATGAATCGATGTTTCCGTGACTTAACCAACCAATTGACGATGCTTAAGCGTTAGTAACTGAAAAGACTTGTCCCGGACGGGTAATAATTTCAAGCTAGTTCGCTAGTGATGTAAACGCGGTCTCAGAAGGACTTGTCTCGAGTAGAATGTACCATTCGAGAAACTTTTGATAGACATGAACTCAGACGGGTTTGACAACCTTCCAAGGTTTGTCTACACCTTCAAGGTAGTTATTAGAGCTAGTTGTCACCTAAAAGCTCTAAAAATGTAACTCTTTAACTATGCAAATTTAACTGTCTCGGGATGTCTATCTTCGGATCAATTCAAAAGTGCCGCTTTTCTCACACTGTGCATTTAACCATTAAAACTATAGCACATGTGGACGGGGAGTATTTAAGCAAAACATCATCTCTCACAATGGTTCAAACATGTTTTTCATTAACAAACCCTTTGAGAGAGATTTTATCATACAAAGGTTTTAATGGCAAACATAGGTTAGTCATGGGTTATAAGGTGACTAAGGTTAGAATAAC
>OU343223.1:181318175-181378176 GCA_910596185.1 Chrysanthemum makinoi
CAGTTCTCGTTTGATGAGTTGTGAGATTAAGTAAGAATTGGTTACCTAAAAGTCTTTTGAGGGTTTTGCTCGAGAATGGGAAAGTTTGCCACATCAAACCCTAAACCGGAGACACCAACACGAACTGAATTTAGGGACTGAATTCCTTTTTGGGTGGGCGAATGTGACAACTCGTAATTTCAGGTCATTTTACAAACTTTGAAAATTTCACTATTCATCTCAGGAATTTACTATTCATATGTTACTATTCATCATTTTACTATTCATCATTTTTGAAGTCGATTTGATATTCTGAGAAGGTATTTCAAAATTTTACTATTCATGAAACACTATTCATTCCCGGAAAAAAATCACTATTCATGATTCACTATTCATCATTTTTCGTAAACTAAGTCTACGAGTATTAAATACGCGTAACCTTGATGGTTTAGCTGCGTATTCATGAAAAATCATCGAGGACATTTCCTATAGACTAGATTTAGTCTACATATCATTAGTAACATCATCATCATATTAGTTTATGCATGGTTTTGCATATTTTATTAAACGTATAATTTCCTATTAAAAAAAGGCTATCGCGTAATCATTTATTTTGAACATTTGATCCGCCACTTCCAAAAATAATCCTAATATATTTTTATACTCATGTTAAGATTATAAAAATTATATTATTAGTTTACCCGATGTTTTCAAATTATTATGTATATAAATTGTTATATATAAATATTTACGACGGTTTTCGTAAATTCAACTAAATAAATATTTATTCACTCAATACTTACAAGAAAGGTATTTTTATAATTTTTATGACTTCAATACATTTTATTTTGTCCTGTTAAAATCTATTTTTAGTTAACGCTACACTAAATATCTATTTATACCTACAAACTACACATTATACACAACAAATAATACACTTCAATATTAAAACACATTCAAACCCCCTAAGCACCATAACCCACCGACCTTATCCCCCATGACTCACCATTACTTAGAAATATCCTAACTTTAGCTTGTACACCTATACATGATACTAGATATTTGTTTTTCCTAAACACATACAACACTCAAAAAAGGTGTAAACTAGCAAATTTCTCTCCTTTTCTCTTTGGAGAACCATAGGCATGAACACCAATGGGAAACCATGAATTTTGAAGTTCAAGTGATTATCAAGTTCATGTAGTGATCTATGTTTAGGTTTTGAAATAAAAACCTATAGATTAATAAGGTTTTCATCATTTTCTTTCACATAATCATTCAAGTAAGCATTTCATGATCTTCATCACTCTTTTCATACTCATTTATTTATGTTATTTCATTATTTTTGCAAGAAAACATGCAAGTTACATGTGAATCTATACCACTTTTAGTGTTTTTATTACTTATTATGAATTATAATCATCCTATAATTATTCGATTAAGACATAGCATGGTTGATGATGTTTAGGAACCCATGACACCCTAAGAAGGTGTATGGTAGGTTTAGAATAGCTTTGGCGTTGATTTGAAGTGGTTAGCATAAGTATTTACGCGAGAAAATCCATTTCGCAACAAATATATAAATAAGGGTCTGACATTTTTTGCTAAATCTGGAAAATTCGACAGTTTTTAAAATATTTTGGGCTAGAAATTCAGAAAATATACTACTTAAAATGAAAAAACGTGGCCGCTTGGGATTAAAACGGAGTTATAACGAAGTTAGTTATGCTATTTTCAACTTTAACTTTTAAAACTATATTTTCCTCGAAAATAGCATGCTGTCCGAAATTTTTACTTAGTCAAAAAAATGAGTCTTAAGCGTTATCTAAATGAGTTGATTTAACAAAAATATATTAGTATACTTTAACACGAAGCTAAGGACATATAAAACTTAGAAAACGGACTTGTAACGATTAAATTACACGCGTTTAAACAAGGTTGCCGTAACTATTTTATATAAGTATAACTAATATATTTTCTAATAGCCAAGAAATTACTTTACGCTAATGACCATGTTAAGGGTCGTTTTTAACATTGATGTAATACTTTTTATAAAATGATGTCTTCTAGTAAAAGTAAGTTTGTCTAGCCTATTTTCCAAAACGTCCAACCGTTCGTCAAACGGAGTTGTAACGAGTAAACTACAGTCACTCAAACTTTGCCGAAAGTTACCCATAAACAATATTTTTGGTACAAGTACCCTACTTTACCTATGTTTTTCTCCATGATCGAGACCTCTATGATGAAAATTCAAAAGTTAAGACTTTGAGATAATGCTACAAGCTTTCCAAAACCGTTGAGTTTGTTTTCTAACACTCGATATTAACTATTTTACGACTAGCTTTTCGAGGCCATTTAGTCACTTTCATGACTTGTCAAATGACATTGTTTTTTGATTTAAAAGTTATAAATTCATAATAAATCACTAAACGACTATCGTAGGAGGTTGTTTCAACGAAAATACTTGTAATGTAATTTATAAATTTTCAAGACGCTATAAGATTATTTTTTCGACATAAGCATTATTTTCAAAATCGCACAAGTGGTATAGATTACATGTGGATTTGCTTGCACGACATTGTTTCATGACTTATTATAGATCATATCATTCATAATAGGTCGCGGTTAGAGGTTGCGCCTCATTTCAATATTGCCATTATATCATCATAAACATTGCACCAGGTGAGTTTCATAGCCCTACTTTTATATGTTTTGAACTATTTTGGGGGAGATACATGCTTAACTATTTTTCACAAGTACTTTATATTTTTAAGGATTACTTCTATCATGATCACCATCGTTTCAAAACCGAATGTTGTACTATTGATTATGTGCTATAGTTCTACGTCGTATAATGTTCTAAATCAGTTGACTACTGATACATTGAGTCATGTACTATTGATTATGTGCTATAGTTCTACGTCATATAATGTTCTAAATCATTGACTAATGATACATTGAGTCAAGTACTATTGATTATGTGCTATTGTTCTACGCCGAAGTTTGGTACTATTGTGAATTCATTTGACATCATGTGTTTGAACATAAACTATACATATTTTGGCAATGGGTTGTAAACACACAGTTGCAAGATTTGTATGGGCGAACTTGAACCGAGTGGATTTACAATGCCTTTGCTGCATGAACATTCTTTAAAGGTTTTTCATTACAATAAAACTCTATGAACTCACTCAACCTTTGTGTTGACACTTTTTAGCATGTTTTATCTCAGGTATCTAAGGCATACACTTCATGGCATGCATGTGGAATTATCATAGAGTCGAGGACGACGCTTGCTCACATGGGATTTGTACACTTTAAAAACATCATTTGGCTTGTATCAAACTTATTTCCGCACACGTTGATCTTCATTTAGGACCTACACTTTGTAAACTCTGATTATTTTACTCAATCAAATGATGTATTTTCCAAATGACACTTTAGGTCGCTCGATATAATCAGAACTTTGATGCTATGACAAATACCCCCGTGAATTCCATTCTGAATGAAAACAATAATTTGGGGGTGTGATGATTGGTATCGAGCATCTTATAGAGAACTAGGTTGCATCATTGACCCTAGACTATAACTACATCATCATATCATCTCATCATATCATTATAAGTGCATACTCATTATACATGCGGGTTCATAACTCAACACCAAACATCATATGGGTCGATTAGTCCAAGCATTGCATTGTTACTCCTAAATTATACATAGCCTGATCACCTATGTCTAATTCAGGAAGAATCATGCAATGAAGGGATTAGTAGTCTCATATGTGTAAGCATTCGTAATCGAGCCAAATTTTCAAAGGCTCTTCTAACCAATTTAGCCTAATCTCATGACAGCTTCTCGCTTGATGAGTCAGAGATTAAGTAAGAATTGGTTACCTAAAAGTCTTTTGAGGGTTTTGCTCGAGAATGGGAAAGTTTGCCACATCAAACCCTAAACCGGAGACCAACACTAACTCAATTTAGGGACTCAATTCTTTTTGGGCTTAATGTACAACTCGTAATTTCAGGTCATTTTACAAACTTTGAAAATTTCACTATTCATCCCATGAATTTACTATTCATATGTTACTATTCATCATTTTACTATTCATCATTTTTGAAGTCGATTTGATATTCTGATAAGGTATTTCAAAATTTTACTATTCATGAAACACTATTCATTCCTGGAGAAAAATCACTATTCATGATTCACTATTCATCATTTTTCGTAAACTAAGTCTACGAGTATTAAATACGCGCAACCTTGATGGTTTAGCTGCGTATTCATGAAAAATCATTGAGGACATTTCATATAGATTAGATTTAGTCTACATATCATTAGTAACATCATCATCATATTAGTTTAAGCATGGTTTTGCATATTTCATTAAACATATAATTTCCTATTAAAAAAAGGCTATCGCGTAATCATTTATTTTGAACATTTGATCCGCCACTTCCAAAAATAATCCTGATATATTTTTATACTCATGTTAAGATTATAAAAATTATATTATTAGTTTACCCGATGTTTTCAAATTATTATGTATATAAATTGTTATATATAAATATTTACTGACGTTTTCTGTAAATTCAACTCGATAATTATTTATTCACTCAATACTTACAAGAAATGTATTTTTATAATTTTTATGACTTCAATACATTTTATTTTGTCCTGTTAAAATCTATTTTTAGTTAACGCTACACTAAATATCTATTTATACCTACAAACTACACATTATACACAACAAATAATACACTTCAATATTAAAACACATTCAAACCCCCTCCTAAGCACCATAACCGCCACCTTGTTATCCCCCCATGACTCACCATTACTTAGAAATATCCTAACTTTAGCTTGTACACCTATACATGATACTAGATATTTGTTTTTCCTAAACACATACAACACTTAAAAAAGGTGTAAACTAGCAAATACTCTCTCCATTTTTCTTGTGGAGAACCGGCCAAGGCATGAACACCAAGGGAAACCATAAATTTTTGAAGTTCAAGTGATTATCAAGTTCATGTAGTGATCTATGTTTAGGTTTTGAAATAAAAACCTATAGATTAATAAGGTTTTCATCATTTTCTTTCACATAATCATTCAAGTAAGCATTTCATGATCTTCATCACTCTTTCATATTCATTTATGTTACTTCATCATTTTTGCAAGAAAACATGCAAGTTACATGTGAATCTATACCACTTTTAGTGTTTTTATTACTTATTATGAATTATAATCATCCTATAATTAATCCCTTAAGACATAGCATGGTTGATGATGTTTAGGAACCCATGACATCCTAAGAAGGTGTATGGTAGGTTTAGAATAGCTTTGGCGTTGATTTGAAGTGGTTAGCATAAGTTTTACGCGAGAAAAATCCATTTCGACAAATATAAATAAGGGTCAGATCATTTTTGCTAAATCTGGAAAATTCGACAGTTTGTAAAATATTTTGGGCTATAAATTCAGAAAATATACTTTAAAACGAAAACGTGGCCGCTTGAACGGGTTAAAACGGAGTTATAACGAAGAAGTTATGCTATTTTCAACTTTAACGCATCTAAAACTATATTTTCCGAAAAATAGCACGCTGTCCAATTTTACGAGTCAAAAATGAGTCTTAAGCGCTATCTAAATGAGTCAATTTATCAAAATATATTAGTATACTTTAACACGAAGTTAAGGACATATAAAACGTAGAAAACGGACTTGTAACGATTAAATTACACGCGTTTAAACAAGGTTGCCGTAACTATTTTATATAAGTATAACTAATATATTTTCTAATAGCCAAGAAATTACGGCCGCGAATGACCATGTTAAGGGTCGTTTTTACCATTGATGTAATACTTTTTATAAAATGATGTCTTCTAGTAAAAGTAAGTTTGTCTAGCCTATTTTCCAAAACGTCCAACCGTTCGTCAAACGGAATTGTAACGAGTAAACTACGGTCACTCAAACTTTGCCGAAAGTTACCCATAAACAATATTTTTGGTACAAGTACCCTACTTTACCTATGTTTTTCTCCATGATCGAGACCTCTATGATGAAAATTCAAAAGCTAAGACTTTGAGATAATGCTACAAGCTTTCCAAAACCGTTGAGTTTTTTTCTAACACTCGATATTCACTATTTTACGACTAGCTTTTCGAGGCCATTTAGTCACTTTCATGACTTGTCAAATGACATTGTTTTACGACGAAAAGTTATAAATTCATAATAAATCACTAAACGACTATCGTAGGAGGTTGTTTCAACGAAAATACTTGTAAAGTAATTTATAAATTGTCAAGACGTTATAAGATTATTTTTAACGATATAAACATTATTTTCAAAACTGCACAAGTGGTATAGATTACATGTGGATTTGCTTGCACGACATTGTTTCATGACTTATTATAGATCATATCATTCATAATAGGTCATGTTAGAGGTTGCTCTAATTTCAATATATTGCCATTATATCATCATAAACATTGCACTGTGTGAGTTTTCAGAGTCCCTTTTTATATGTTTTGAACTATTTTGGGGGAGATACATGCTTAACTATTTTTCACAAGTACTTTATATTTTTAAGGATTACTTCTATCATGATCACCATCGCCAAAACCTCCAATGTTGTACTATTGATTATGTGCTATAGTTCTACGTCAGATAATGTTCTAAATCAATTGACTACTGATACATTGAGTCATGTACTATTGCTTATGTGCTATAGTTCTACGTCAGATAATGTTCTAAATCACTGACTAATGATACTGAGTCAAGTACTATTGATTATGTGCTATTGTTCTATGTCGAGTTAGGTACTATTGTGAATTCATTTGACATCATGTGTTTGAACATAAACTATACACGCTAAGTAGTGGGTTGTAAACACGTTGAGTTGCAAGATTTGTATGGGCGGAACTTGGAACTGAGTGGATTTACAATGCCTTTGCTGCATGAACATTCTTTAAAGGTTTTTCATTACAATAAAACTCTATGAACTCACTCAACCTTTGTGTTGACACTTTTTAGCATGTTTTATCTCAGGTATCTAAGGCATACACTTCATGGCATGCATGTGGAATTATCATAGAGTCGTGGTGACGACGCGTCACACATGGGATTTATACACTTTAAAAACATCGGTTGGCTTGTATCAAACTTATTTCCGCACACGTTGATTTTCATTTGGGATCTACACTTTGTAAACTCTGATTATTTTACTCAATTAAACGATGTATTTTTCAAACGACACTTTAGGTCGCTCGATATAATCAGAACTTTGATATGATACCACCCTGTGAATTCCATTCGCTGAAAAACAGTAATTTGGGGGTGTGACAGATTGGTATCGAGCATCGGGTATAGAAAACTAGGTTGCTTCATTGACCCTAGACTATAACTACATCATCATAGCATCTCATCATATCATTATAAGTGCATACTCATTATACATGCGGGTTCATAACTCAACACCAAACATCATATGGGTCGATTAGTCCAAGCATTGCATTGTTACTCCTAAATTATACATAGCCTGATCACCTATGTCTAATTCGTGAAGATTCATGCAATGAAGGGATTAGTAGTCTCATATGTGTAAGCAATTCCGTAATCGAGCCAAATTTTCAAAAGGCCTCCTTCAAACCAATTTAGCCTAATCACATGACAGGTTCTCGCTTGATGAGTTGTGAGATTAAGTAAGAATTGGTTACCTAAAAGTCTTTTGAGGGTTTTGCTCGAGAATGGGAAAGTTTGCCACATCAAACCCTAAACCGAGAGAACCAACACTAACCTAATTTAGGACCTAATTTGGGTGGGCTTAATGTGACAACTCGTAATTTCGTGTCATTTTACAAATTTTGAAAATTTCACTATTCATCTCAGGAATTTACTATTCATATGTTACTATTCATCAATTTACTATTCATCGCTGAAGTCGATTTGATATTCGAGAAGGTATTTCCAAAATTTTACTATTCATGAAACACTATTCATTCTCCGAGAAAATCACTATTCATGATTCACTATTCATCATTTTTCGTGAAACTAAGTCTAGTATTAAATAAATACTGTAACCTTGATGGTTTAGCTGCGTATTCATGAAAAATCATTGAGGACATTTCATATAGACTAGATTTAGTCTACATATCATTAATAACGTCATCATCATATTAGTTTATGCATGGTTTTGCATATTTTATTAAACGTATAATTTCCTATTAAAAAAAGGCTATCGCGTAATCATTTATTTTGAACATTTGATCCGCCACTTCTAAAAATAATCCTAATATATTTTTATACTCATGTTAAGATTATAAAAATTATATTATTAGTTTACCCGATGTTTTCAAATTATTATGTATATAAATTGTTATATATAAATATTTACGACGGTTTTCGTAAATTCAACTCGATAAATATTTATTCACTCAATACTTACAAGAAAGGTATTTTTATAATTTTTATGACGTCAATACATTTTATTTTGTCCTGTTAAAATCTGTTTTTAGTTAACGCTACACTAAATATCTATTTATACCTACAAACTACACATTATACACAACAAATAATACACTTCAATATTAAAACACATTCAACGCCCCTCCTAAGCACCATAACCGGCCACCTTATCCCCCCATGACTCACCATTACTTAGAAATATCCTAACTTTAGCTTGTACACCTATACATGATACTAGATATTTGTTTTTCCTAAACACATACAAGACTTTCAAAAAGGTGTAAACTAGCAAATTTCTCTCCTTTTTCTTGTGGAGAACCGGCCAAGGCATGAACACCAAGGGAAACCATAAATTTTTGAAGTTCAAGTGATTATCAAGTTCATGTAGTGATCTATGTTTAGGTTTTGAAATAAAAACCTATAGATTAATAAGGTTTTCATCATTTTCTTTCACATAATCATTCAAGTAAGCATTTCATGATCTTCATCACTCTTTCATATTCATTTATGTTACTTCATCATTTTTGCAAGAAAACATGCAGGTTACACGTGAATCTATACCACTTTTAGTGTTTTTATTACTTATTATGAATTATAATCATCCTATAATTAATCCCTTAAGACATAGCATGGTTGATGATGTTTAGGAACCCATGACACCCTAAGAAGGTGTATGGTAGGTTTTGAATAGCTTTGGCGTTGATTTGAAGTGGTTAGCATAAGTTTTACGCGAGAAAAATCCATTTCGACAAATATAAATAAGGGTCTGATCATTTTTGCTAAATCTGGAAAATTCGACAGTTTGTAAAATATTTTGGGCTATAAATTCAGAAAATATACTTTAAAACGAAAACGTGGCCGCTTGAACGGGTTAAAACGGAGTTATAACGAAGAAGTTATGCTATTTTCAACTTTAACGACGAAAACTATATTTTCCGAAAACAGCATGCTGTCCAATTTTACGAGTAAAAAATGAGTCTTAAGCTGCTATCTAAATGAGTCGTATTATCAAAAATATATTAGTATACTTTAACACGAAGCTAAGGACATATAAAACGAGAAAACGGACTTGTAACAATTAAATTACACGCGTTTAAACAAGGTTGCCGTAACTATTTTATATAAGTATAACTAATATATTTTCTAATAGCCAAGAAATTACGGCCGCGAATGACCATGTTAAGGGTCGTTTTTACCATTGATGTAATACTTTTTATAAAATGATGTCTTCTAGTAAAAGGAAGTTTGTCTAGCCTATTTTCCAAAACGTCCAACCGTTCGTCAAACGGAGTTGTAACGAGTAAACTACGGTCACTCAAACTTTTCCTAAAAGTTACCCATAAACAATATTTTTGGTACAAGTACCCTACTTTACCTATGTTTTTCTCCATGATCGACCCTATGATGAAAATTCAAAAGTTAAGACTTTGAGATAATGCTACAAGCTTTCCAAAACCGTTGAGTTTGTTTTCTAACACTCGATATTCACTATTTTACTACTAGCTTTTCGAGGCCATTTAGTCACTTTCATGAATTGTCAAATGACATTGTTTACTGACTAAAAGTTATAAATTCATAATAAATCACTAAACGACTATCGTAGGAGGTTGTTTCAACGAAAATACTTGTAAAGTAATTTATAAATTGTCAAGACGTTATAAGATTATTTTTCGACGATAAACATTATTTTCAAAACTGCACAAGTGGTATAGATTACATGTGGATTTGCTTGCACGACATTGTTTCATGACTTATTATAGATCATATCATTCATAATAGGTCGCGTTAGAGGTTGCCTAATTCAAGTATTGCCATTATATCATCATAAACATTGCACTGTGAGTTTCAGAGCTCCTACTTTTATATGTTTTGAACTATTTTGGGGGAGATACATGCTTAACTATTTTTCACAAGTACTTTATATTTTTAAGGATTACTTCTATCATGATCACCATCGTTTCAAAACCGAATGTTTTACTATTGATTATGTTCTATAGTTCTACGTCAGATAATGTTCTAAATTAGTTGACTACTGATACATTGAGTCATGTACTATTGATTATGTGCTATAGTTCTACGTCATATAATGTTCTAAATCACTGACTAATGATACATTGAGTCAAGTACTATTGATTATGTGCTATTGTTCTACGCCGGAGTTTGGTACTATTGTGAATTCATTTGACATCATGTGTTTGAACATAAACTATACATATTTTGGCAATGGGTTGTAAACACACAAGTTGCAAGATTTGTATGGGCTGAACTTGGAACCGAAGGATTTACAATGCCTGCCGCATGAACATTCTTTAAAGGTTTTTCATTACAATAAAACTCTATGAACTCACCTGCTTTTATCTCGTGTATCTAAGGCATACACTTCATGGCATGCGTGGAATTATCATAGAGTCGCAGGACGCCACACATGGGATTTATACACTTTAAAAACATCATTTGGCTTGTATCAAACTTATTTCCGCACACGTTGATTTTCATTTGGGACCTACACTTTGTAAACTCGGATTATTTTACTCAATCAAACGATGTATTTTCAAAACGACACTTTAGGTCGCTCGATATAATCAGAACTTTGATGCTATCACAGCCACCCCCCAGAATTCCATTCACGAAAACATGTAATTTGGGTGTGCATCGCACAAGAGCCAAATTTCTTATTTTAAGTGATTGTGTCGCTTTAAAAGAGTAGGCCGCCGCAACTCGACGCCTAGATTTGATCCAGATGGGCGCCGATATCGAAGGTGACGCGCCACAAGCATAAGGTGACTGCAAGACTAATCGCCAAGATGAAACCCTAATGACGCAAACCGACGCGCCACAAATCATAAGCGACGCCGTCGCGATTGTAATCTTATATATAGAATCCGAATTTTTCGCTTTTAGTGTGTAGTCTTTGGAGTAAAACCTAAACCTAACCAAGGTCGTCTTGTACAAGATTTTAGGTTCCAAACCTATCTTACACCAAGATGAGTTTTTTAATTCATTAATTCAATTATGTCTTCAATTATTTGTGTGTATGCTTGCGTGTTCTTCATGTTCGGCTAATTTATTTTTGTGTTTGCTTAGGGAATATGAAACTTAATTATTGAATATTGATTGGTTGTCTCTTATCTTAATTGTTAATGATCTAGTAATGCACATGTCATTCTTGTGTAGTTAATGCTTGATTAATCTTGTGAACCTTAGACTATAACACCTAGAGTAGTTGTAGGCTAAACCATCCAAAGAGTGCCTTAGAGTTAGAGTCTATAATTCCTAGAGATTTTGTAGACGAGACCCTTTGGTAGTTTCAAAGAGTTAGGATAAACGATACCCTACGAATTTTAGACACACAAACACGATTAGGAATAAGGACGACATTCAACCATCAATAGGAAATAATTAAGGAGTAATAAAACCTAAGTGAACACATCTTTAAACCATCATACGAGCACACAATAATTAGACATAGACTACATACACCTTAGACTAGATAATTAGATAAGTAGAGTAATCGGTAGAAATACCAACCCCCAAATCCAAACCCCGAGATTCGTACCTTTCCATTTTCTAAAAAACATAAAAGATAAAAAATAATCTTCCTCAACCCCAACCTTAGCGTAGTAACTCCTCACTAGCATTCCTATTCCCCAAGAGAACGATATCAATTCCTGTGGCTTACCCTAATACTACACTACAACGATTAGGTTCAATGCCTAGGGTGTTATAAAACTTGCTCAAGAAAAGGAAGTTCCTTTGACCAATCCACATGTAGCGTTATCAATTACCTATTGCATGACACTCGCTCAATTTTTGTCCGATATATGCATCCACATCGTGTGTAATAAGAGTCACTGGACCGCTGGCTGTGTCAAGCTTATCTATCTCGAGTCACTCAGATCGGTGTCAATCGATCCATCATCGTGCTTTACCCGACTCAACACTACAATCTTTGATTGTGCTGACATTCATTCCCTTCGATTCTGCATCTACTTTATGTATAGAGTAAATCAACAGCTGGTTACATCATTATTTGTTGTCTCTCGACATTCTCGCATTCAAGAACACCCGATTCTTCAACCGATACATTACCACTCATCACAACTATCTCAACCGTACTGCGTATATCATCCACTTTTTCATCTTCTCGGTAACTTCCTCAATATACTTCCACATTATCCATGAGATGGATAAGGTCTCTATGAACACTTAATTTCCATTCCAAGTGTGTCTCTTGAAAGACATTTCGGCCATGTCTTGATCATAACTGATGTAAATTCCAACGATGAATGATCAAATTGTTGTGGATCACTTGAAGTGCAAGACTAGAACTATCCTTTTGAACCTTCTCTTCGTCAAGTTGTAGCTCCAATTGCTCTAAGTTTAACATCAAAGTTCCTGTTAATGTAGATAAGTCCCACGGAAGAGGGCAATACATGTTCGTTCCGTTGTTATGGGTAGAAGTAACATGAGGTGAGAGTGAAGTTGTTGATAGGTATAATGCAAGATTCCTTTGCATGAATTCAGAGCATTAAAAGCGTGCATTCATTCTCATTGTACCTTTAACATGAAGATCTCACATCCTCATTGATTAATTCAAACATCTTTAATCGCTCAAAGATAGCATACATTATCATTGTTGTCCATGCAAGATCATACAATTTAAGCACTTGTGAAATCAATGTAATCGTGAGTGTAAGACATGATTTTGCTGTGTCCACGGGATTTTACAAGTCTGTGATTTAAACCTAGAAATAGATTCTTTCGCGGGATTTTACAAAATCAAGAGAAAACTGTATGAGAAACAATAATTAACCAGGTTGTTAATACAAATAAGCCGTAAAAACGCTTATTTATATTTTACGATCTTCTAATGTTTTGTCGATAACAAAAGTAAAATCATTTTAACGAAACAAGTAAAATACGTAAATGGTTTGGACTAATAGTTTTCTAACACACTTACGCTTTCACATAAAACACTAAAACAAATATAAGTGATTTTATGATTTAGATACATATGTACAACAACTAGTGTTTACATATTGGTTAAACATATACTTAAACTAAGTATACTAAAATGGGTAAAAACTAAGTATATGCTAAAATGGGTAATTACAAGTATATACTAAATGGGTAAATACTAGCAAATGGTTTTGACCCTCAACCCATGGTTTTATATATACCACTTAACCAAGTTCATTGTGTCCTTAAGATACATTGTACCTAGAAAGAAAACCATGGATCAACCCATAACCCATAACCAAAAATACCCATGGGCAAAGAGGAGTGGACCACGGATCCCTAGCTTTGTGCTAGCGGATCCCTTGTGGTAGGGATCCGTGGGATCCGGGAACAGTAGGATTTTTCCTCTATAAATAGTGAGCCATGTCTTCATTATTTCTCAACCCTTTTGAATCCCTTTCTAACACACTTTCCCTCTGATTTAAATCTCACTAACCTTAGATCCAAGAGATCTATGTTTGTAGTTTTGTTTTTGTGTGATCTTTTAGGTTCCTTTTAAAGGCAAGATCACCACTTTTGAAGTCGAGCAAGCTCAAGTCCATTAGTTGCCATGCTTCCTCATCATCAAGGCTACTGAAGTCTTCTTGTTGATGATTCCTTTCTTTCTTCAAAGAAGTATAGTGTTGAAGACATTAGTGAAAGATGTCTCAAGAGTCAAGACGAAGATATTAGTGAAGGGTATCTTTCGTCTATAGGATAAAGCACTTGTGGTTGGTGCTTGGAATTCAAGACAAAGAAGCATTAGTGAAAGGTGCTTAGAAGTCAAGACAAAGAAGCACTAGTGAAAGGTGCTTAGAAGTGAAGACACAAGACATTAGTGAAAGGTGTCTTGTAGATCAAGTCAAAGGCATTAGTGAAAGGTGCCTTAGATGTACATTCGATATGGTGTGTTTCGATGTACAAGATAGATCCAAGGATATTGATATCCTTGATGATGTTGTAAAGGAGTAGATCTCCTTCGGGATTAGTCGTTGGTGTAGTGTGGTAGTAGTTTCTCCATTGCAATGGAACTAGGTGCTTAGCCTAGTACCTAATAAAGGGTAGGCGACGTTGTGAAGGTGTAGTTCACCTAAGGTGTGAAAGAACTAGGTACTTAGCCTAGTACCTTATAAAGGATATGCGACGTTGTGTAGGTGTGGTTCACCTTGGAGTGAAAGAACCCGGTCGTTAGCCTAGTACCAGAAAAAGAGTAGGCGACGTTGTGAAGGCTTCTCCGCCATAAGGAGATTGGTGTAGTGATTACGAACTCTCGAGTAGGTGACTCGGGGAGTGGAGTAGGGCAAGGAAGGTGACCTTGTAGCCAAACCACTAGAAATACTTGCGTTGTGGTTTTGTGCTTCTTACTCTTATCTTTTCATTACTTACCTTTATATGTTTGTTTATCAACATCCAACACACACATCCAAATAGATTGACATAAGTCGATCTAAATAAATTAAAATGAAGTTTTAATTGGTAAAACTATTCAACCCCCCCTTCTAGTTTTCCACAATTGGCATTAGAGCTTCGTTACCAAGTTTCTTGAAGTATATTGTACTTTAAAAACTTGATACGATCCATGGTTAATTGAAAACTACAAAGAAGGTTTTTCATAAAAGCAAACACCATGTTTTTCAAAACTATATGTTTGGATGTTGAGTTGATAACAACATTTTTTTTACTTTTTCATTTAAATGCACTAATCTTCTTTGTCATGTTGATTAGTCAAAGCTCATACCCACCAAGCTTTAGGAGTAGCTTGGTAACAAGAATACCTTCCTTAAGAAGGTATCTTATTCGCAAAGGAGCAAGAATCGTCTAAGTGACATTTGTTGTGTCATTTGTAAAGACATTCCTAAGTGCGCTAGAGGTATGATTTTCCTTTCACATTGCTTGATTATTAAGTATACCTATTTAGGTATTTATATGATTATCCTTTTTGTGCTCATACATGTTTTACGTGAAGCTTCGTTAGGAAGCCTTTTTCTTACAATATGTGTTATATTTCTCATCTATGGTCATAGTATATAAAACTTATGTTTTATTTCTTTTCAATCCAATAATAAAACAAAACACGAATTTCAAAAATTCCTCCTTCCCTATAAAACCCCACCGCTAACCACTCTACCAAACCTTCACTTTTCAAATCCTCCATTTTCAAAAAAAAAATTCTCTTACTCAAAAACTTCATCTTCCTCCTCATTTCATCTCAACCAAAACCAAGAAGATCCGTCATCAACATGGTTTACATCGACCGTGCTCATCGCCCTACCACTCATCGCACTTGTGTTCCCTATGATGAAGTTCACATATGGAGACATTTACTTTGTGTTGTTAATCTACATTGGGATCATACACCCAATCCTTTGTATCATCCTTAGTATTGAAACGCAATATTACTAATGATTTAGTTTATCTAGGTTATTATTATCATAATGTGTTTGTCATTTCTTTTGATTTATATGTTTTATTTTCCTTCGTGATACATTAGAAGTCATGTGTGCATGCTAAAAGAAAATGTAGGATAAAACATATTTCGTGGTATAAAATCAAAACTTATTTCTTTATCAAAATCTGTTCTGTATTACCTGATCCACGGATCCTGGAAGATATACTAGCGATCCCTTTTGTAAAGGAACCGGGATCCGTGATATCGGAAAACAGCTTTCACATGCAAGATTAAAACCACTATCTTCTAAAAATAATAATACACTAGAAAGTCAAAACCTTGAGTTAAGTGTCATTGTTGTTAAAAACCATTGTTAATAAAAATCTAGTAAAAATATTAGATTATCATAAGTTGACCACAAACATCTACTTTTATTAACTTGTCATTCCTATAGGTTCAACTATGACGCATGAATATGAGTTTGATTTTTCACTCACTAGCCTACACTAACATCTCTCAACCCAACACACCTGCAATCATGTATGTGGGTTCAATAATCTCGAAAACCGTCACTTCCATGAAGGACGTATTGTAGACACCTCTCTACAATTCGAAGAAGGTATCAATACCTCCTTCCGAGCCATAGGACTAGAATGTCTTCTTGAAATCAACGAGAAGATATGTCCAAGGTTCATAATGGAATTCTTCCATCAAGTCGAACTCGCCGTAACGAGGATCGCTCTCTATCTCTTTGGTTTTATATCAAAACCAAAAGTTCACTCTAACCCTTGGGCATTTTGATCACATCCTCCGGATTCCCAATCATGGACAATGTGCCTTCACCAAGATTGGTCTCTGATTCTCTTCAACTTTCATGAAGAAAATAGTCCATATTGTTCACACATACCCTCTTCGAAAGATTTAAATCGCATAATATGCAAACCTCGACCATATTACTCCGATCCAAACATTATCTTTACAAGGGATATCCGAGAAGAGTACAAGCCTCTTGCACTCATCCTACGTGAAAATGTTTGGAGCCTTAGGAGAAATCGAGAAATCCTTCCCGCTTGTTGTGCTCACATGTTGTACCGTTTGCTAACACAACAACCATACAATCTCGCCTACTTCTTCAAGAAGGCTTAATTGAAAATCTTCAAGGCTCCAAGAATAAACTCATCCCTTATGGAATGTTCTTGACACGCCTATATCATAATGTTATGCACTTCCATCCTCAATTTCAAAGTCCTGTACGTACTTATGAACAATATGATGGAACCGCTAAACATATCCCTCATGAAGACTTTCTTCATTCTTGATTCCACCAACACTCATCAATCATATAATGATCCTCCTAGTGAAACCACTCAAGGAAACTAATAGTATTCCAAAATAGGATCAAATCTCTTGTACTCGTGCTTTATTAATGTAATCCAATTTCCTTCATGAAATAAAACATTTTACATTTGATATCTTGGTATTAGAACTCTCTTTAGACTATCCTTGAGATATAATGCATTGTTAAGATCATTGCATACCTTTAGTAAAGGTCCGGCCGCTGAGCGTATGGGCGGATCCCAAAGATTGTACTAGACGGATCCCTACTCTTGGGAACCGGGATCCGCAAACAGAAAATGCAATTGCAAGCATTATATTTCAAACACATCCTTAGAACACCTCACACACTAAGCTAAGCATAGTGCCTTAAGGTAAAATTAAGTCCTTATCAAGATAGGTTGATCTTTCCTATTCAGACATAACTCACCTAGGTCACTGATTCGTCTGAAGTTTAGGGGTATGTGTGTATGGATAAAACCACAATATCGATATCAAAAATAACCACAAGTAGTGATTTAAAATCCCTTTAGGAAAAAGGATAATGAATCAAAACCCTGAAAGGATAAGTGATAATTCCGATTAGAAATCCGAGTCGCTTCCCAACGAGGTGTGAATGGGCAACGCCGTATTGGTTCGTTAAAAATGCTCGATGTTTTGGATTTTTGATTATATTAAAACCACGGGAATGGGAAAACAATTAAGGGAAATACACTACGGAATCCTAAATACGGTGATTTAAACTAAAACGTATTAATAGAAACATAAATAAAATGCAACTACGCCTAATCTAAGTCCCAAAAAATAATCTAAAATTAATTTTTAACTAAAAATGATATTTGAAAATTAACTAAGAATTAAAACTAATTTTTATGAATTTTCCGAATTTATTTGAATTGAAAACTAATTTATAACTTTTAAAACTTAATTAAAAATACTAAAAATTATGAAAACAAAAGTGAAAATTATAAAACTGTTTTCTAAAAAATCTAAAATAACTCAAAAGACTTTTCAAAACTAATTTTGTATTTTTTCGAGGATTTTTCTATTTGCTATGAATAAAAATCTATTAAAAACTAATTTAAATGCTAAAAATTACAATTTAAACTAAGAAAAATCTGGATAATTTATTTTTTTGCTTTTTATAATTTTCTTAATCTAGGAAAATTGAAAAATTATTTTTTGGAACTTTTTCTGATTTTTTCAGATAAAAGCTAATTAAAAAGGATTAAAAACTAATTTAAATCAAGAAAAATAGCAAACAAAGTTGGAAAAATATGAAAAATTCAGGGAAATTCTAAAATATTATTCTGCTTCTATGAAAAATATAAAATACTAGGCTTATGTGTGAGAAATGAGAGCTGATGTGTTAACTATTTTAAAACAAGCTAATTAGAATAAGCTAATAAGCACAATAAGCTACCAAACCGCCTAAGATGATTTATACTAAAACTAACTATCAAGCTGAACTAATTACTTTAATCCTAACCTCTAATAAGCAAACTACCAAGATTAAAGCTAACAAACTACTTAAGCAAATCAAGATCTAGGCCCTACTTTGTGTTTGCTACCGCGACCGCTTTCTATTCAAGAAGCTAATGTTAAAATGTATATGTGTGGTCCTCAAGACCACCAACCTAAGAACCACTAAACCAAAAATCAGACCTTAACAAGCTATATTGAGTCATGTGCAAAGGGCTACATAAGAATGCCTCGATCACACTAGCCTTACACCTATTGTGAACAGGCATAAGTGGGCTTATTCAGAGTCGATTGATTTCACTATTCAAGAGCTTTTCCAAAATTCAACAAAATCAGCTTTAAGATCTTGACCAACCCATCTCAAACATATCCCAATTTTATCCATTTTGGTTCAGTAATCAGACCATGAAAGATCCACAAAGTTTTGTAAAAACTGGTTTATCAACTTTTTTGACTTTTGAAAACAGTTATGAAAGTTTGACTTTTTTGAGATTCTAGTGACTCTAATTTGATCTAAATAATGAAATAAGCTAAAATAAGATTTGATTAAGCTAGTGTGATGATATCTAAAACTAGTGCTAACCTAATTAGCTACTATACCTATCTGATAAAATCACAAGTTCTGATTAAAGGCTAAGTTGACTTTAAGTGTATGCAGATGAAAATTGAGAACAGGGATGAATGAACTAGACCTAAACAAACCTAAAGCAATAAATCTTATGCAGCAAACTATCCTCCATACCGCATTTGTATCGTTAAGCCAAACATCCCTTTAAACTACTTAATAAGCATGCTTAACAACAACTTATTCCTATATCTGCTTTAAACAGAGATTAAGACAAGCATAAACTAAGGTTTTAAAGTCAAACAAGATCAAATCAAGCACCAACACAACAAACATGAAGAAGAACATGAACATGAATATGGCGCTTTAACATAATCACTCACTTGTGATCCAAACAAATTTTGGCATTATAATGTAAACATTCAAACCAATATAAAACACCAAATGATAACCCAATCCAGCAACTAGATCAACCCAAATCCATTCATGAACCAAAATAGAGCACCACAGTTTGACTTTTGTTAACCAAGAGCTTTTGTGAATGTGAATGAATGAAATGCTACATTAAATACAAAATAAGCTCATAAAAGCTATGGACAGCTTATATGAGCTTATTACAATCCTTAAAAAAACACTTTATTCAAGACTAAATAGTGAAATGCAAGATCAAAGTGAAACTTGGAAAATTTTTATTAAAACTGGAATTACAAAAGGGTTGAGATTACATTAAAACTTAAACAAACTAAGAATACTTGAACATGCTTAAAAACTAAACATAAAATTTAATTGAAAAGGAAAATAATGCACTAATTTGAAGAGGATGCCAAGGGACTATTTATAGCCATCTTCAGCCTTGGGATTCCTCTTGAAGAGCCTAGAATGCAATCCTCACCCACACAAATCCTCGAGTCACAATCACCAATCGAAGCTTTCCAATTCACCAAATGAGGTGTTACGCCCAATCAAGAGCCTTCAATTGACCCACTGGGTAGCTTTGGTGACACACCCATGTCGTCGACGTGTCGTGATAAGCCTTCTAGAAGGTGGATAGATTCTAGTACGAGGTTGGGTGATTGGGAGTGGGTAAAAACGGGCGCTTTGATTTGGGGAAGACAGTGTAGGCTGTTTGGGATTGTTTATTATTTTTTGAGTGAGTTTGACCGGGGTGTGGGTTGTTTGACTCGGGTTTAAATACCGGGTAAACGGGTGAAATATTAAACCGGGTATAAGTTTAGATATTGGGCTGGACCGGGTGTTATGTTTTTGGACCAAAGGTATACAAGTTTTGGACTAAGGATGTAAATAGGATCCAAGGTGTATTTTAGGACTAAATGTGTATTTTCTTTATTTCAAAGGACCATAGCTGTAATTCTGACAATCTTTTTCAAGGGCCAAACTTGTCATTCTTAAATAATCCAAGGGTGAAATTTGCAACTTCTGAATCTTCAAGGGGTCACTTTTGCCAAATGCTCAAAGATGAGGGACTGATCTTGACATTTCTTCAAACTTGATTAAAACTTCCAAAGATCATCCTCAGAGAATAAAATCTTCAAAATGCACAATTCGACCTTCCGCGCTTAAGCTCTTTAATCTCGCGGCTCGGATTTACGTCTGATTTGGTTCCTTTTTGTCTGTTTTGTCACATCCGTACCTGCACATGCAAAAACTCAAGAAACACGCAAATGTTAACAATAAACGGCTCTTTCTTGGTTATTTTTGGTCAGTTTTGATAATGAAAAGATATGTGTTTAAGCACATATGCTCACACTCTAAAAAACGCTTGTAGATCTACCGTTTCATTTTAATCCATTACTCTTCCGCTCTTAAACTCACACTTCATTTTCCACTTAATCCCTCACATCTAGTCTTAGAAATCTTCTGATTAGGACTAAATTGATCATAAATCATCCTCACCTCAAAATTGATCAAATCCAAGTTTTTTCCATCTCAAAGCTCTTAGGATATCTTTCAAAACACAATTCTAAGTCACAACCTGATCTCTAGGATCATTTAGCTTAAATTGACACTCTCATCTTTAGTGTCATCCTTGCTCATCCATAGGTACTCTTGAAAGTTCCAAATCCTTCCATAAATAACAATCATTAGCTACATCATTCATTACCTTCAAGTTCTCAAACACCCCTTCATTTAAAAGACTTAGGAGGACTGAAACACTCAAGATGATATAGGTCTTAGATCTTAGAAACATCATTTCCACTCTTTCATAGCTGCTGAGAGCCGGATCCCTAGGATTAGCCTAGACGGATCCCTCTGATGAGGGAACCGTGGGATCCGGATGACAGTTTATATCAAATCTTGCAAAAACAAACATTTCAACTTATCTTCCTAACTCAAACACTCCATCTCATATTAAATGAGCATATAGATCAGTGCAACATCTGAAGTTGACTCTTGTGCATGTCAATCATCACATTTCAATGAATCCTAGTGGCTTAAGGCTTAAATGCACTTGCCAAATATCTTAGTTTAAAAACCACCTTGTTAGGACCTCCATAGCCATCACTCTCATCCTAAATTTCAGCTCTTGCAAACTCTTGAAATCATCTCATCATGAGGAAAACCCCAAGTAGTAACTTATCCACCAAAGAACCACCCATGAAAAGAGCTCGTGTTATACATGAAATTTCTTCAACCGAATCATCTCCGGTCAAGCCAACAAATGATAGAATTCTTCATCATCCAATCAAACTAATTCTTAAAATGATAGTACCCACAAAACTACCTTTGCCAAACACCACCATACCTCCTAGGCCAAACAATATCATCTCCACCAAACCATCACCATTGGTTCCTAGAGCTATTTCATTTACATCCCCACTATCATCACCACACCTCTACAATTTAGAGGACTTGCTTCCTAGGCCGTCTCATCCGCTTCCACCGACAACATTCTCCTCATTAGGAGGAATAATGGTTCAAAATCAAGGTTTTGAGTCAACACTTGCTCCGGCTTCCTTCTCGGCATTTTCATCATATAATCCCATTTGGATCATGACAAATCATCAAAGTCAACCACCCGACCATATGGAAGTTGACACTTCTCTACCACCACCATCATTCTTGGTTGAGACATTCTTAAATGCACCTCCACCAATCCCTCCATCGTTTGAAGCTCCACAAGCCGCTTCACTTGATCCTTCGAATCAAGCCATTTCATTTCATCCACCACCACTACCTAGCCATGACAAAGATTGCTATCATTGTCAACATGTTGAAAGTTTGATACATGAAGTACGAGAAGACCAACGTTTCATGTTCTATCATCTCCTCGAACGTTTCGACGAGATTAAACGTAAACAAAACTTGAGCTAGAAGATTATAGTGGTGTCTTAGCTTCAAGCGTTAGGTGATCCAGAAATTCCTAGTCATGTATTGTTTATTTTCTTGTTTTTCGAGTCATGTATATCATAACTCTTGTTTATTAAATGGAATTACATGCTACTTGCTATATTTCTAAATATGTGAGTATACTATATAATCCATATCTCTTTTCGGTATTAACATTTCTTGTTATACCAATCTTTCTTGACTTTATTCGCCCACAGCACGGATCCTCAGATTGCTCTAGACGGATCCCTACTAGGAGGGAACCGTGGGATCCGTGGAGACGAAATATTTCTTTCTATTAACTTGAATCACATTTGCAGGAAATTGTGAATTATACTTGATTTCTAACCTTTGTTTTGTAGTTATTCGATTTACATATGAAGACTTTGACACCCTAAAGCTAGGGGAGCTTTATGTCAAAGCAATACATTGCAAATTACTTGCAATACTAGGTTTACATTTCGTGAAATCCCTTTGCAATAATCGGGGGAGCACATTCGCCTCGTAGATCTATATCTTTTGCAAACTTATTTGCAAACAAACTAGATTAGTATCATTTACTTGACGTCCTTACATAGGGATGGACTCGTCAAGGGGGAGTAAAGACGAGATCCTTTCCCGTTATTTGCTCTCTATTTCCTTTTACTTTTTCTTTCACATGTTTTTCTTAAAAACAATGTGTTGCCTTCCTTCAAACACTTTTTTGTTTCGACAAAAAGGGGGAGAAGAAAGTAAAAACTACAAATTCAAATTTTACGAATTTTAGCTTTTTCCTTAAAATAATTTTATGTTTTGTCATCAACAAGGGGGAGATTGCTAATACAAATAAGCCGTAAAAACGTTTATTTATATTTTACGATCCATGACAAAAGTAAAATCCATGACCGTAAATGGTTTGACATAACCAAAAATACAAGTATAAGTGATTTTATGATTTAGATACCATGGGGGTTAAACATATACTTAAACTAAGAGGGAGCGTACTAATGAAGTATAGGCCAAGTATATACTAAATGGGTAAATACTAATTGCAATTGGTTTTGACCCTCAACGGATGGTTTTATATATACCCTTTGTCCTTAAGATACATTGTACCTAGAAAGAAAACCATAGATTAACCCATAACCCATGACCCATGTAACCAAAAATACCCATGGGCAAAGAGGAGTGTACCACGGATCCCTAGCTTGTGCTGCGGATCCCTTGTGGTAGGGATCCGTGGGATCCGGGGAACAGTAGGAGTTTTCCTCTATAAATAGTGAGCCATGTCTTCATTATTTCTCAACCCTTTTGAATCCCTTTCTAACACACTTTCCCCCCTGAGTTAAATCTCACTAACCTTAGATCCAAGAGATCTATGTTTGTAGTTTTGTTTTTGTGTGATCTTTTAGGTTCCTCTTAAAGGCAAGATCACCACTTTTGAAGTCGAGCAAGCTCAAGTCCATGTGTTGCCATGCTTCCTCATCATCAAGGCTACTAAAGTCTTCTTGTTGATGATTCCTTTCTTTCTTCAAAGAAGTATAGTGTTGAAGACATTAGTGAAAGATGTCTTAAGAGTCAAGACAAAGATATTAGTGAACGGTATCTTTCGTCTATAGGATAAAGCACTTGTGGTAGGTGCTTGGAAGTCAAGACAAAGAAGCATTAGTGAAAGGTGCTTAGAAGTCAAGACAAAGAAGCATTAGTGAAATGTGCTTAGAAGTGAAGACACAAGACATTAGTGAAAGGTGTCTTGTAGATCTAGTCAAAGGCATTAGTGAAAGGTGCCTTAGATGTACATTCGATATGGTGTGTTTTGATGTACAAGATAGACTAGTATTAGATCCAAGGATATTGATATCCTTCATGACGTTGTAAAGGAGTAGATCTCCTTTGGGATTAGTCGTTGGTGTAGTGTGGTAGTAGTTCCTCCATTGCAATGGAACTAGGTGCTTAGCCTAGTACCTAATAAAGGGTAGGCAACGTTGTGAAGGTGTAGTTCACCTAAGGTGTGAAAGAACTAGGTACTTAGCCTAGTACGTTATAAAGGGTAGGCGACGTTGTGTAGGTGTGGTTCACCTGGGAGTGAAAGAACCCGGTGGTTAGCCTAGTACCGGAAAAAGAGTAGGCGACGTTGTGAAGGCTTCTCCGCCATAAAGAGATTGGTGTAGTGATTACGAACTCTCGAGTAGGTCACTCGGGGAGTGGAGTAGGGCAAGGAAGGTGACCTTGTAGCCGAACCACTATAAATACGTGCGTTGTGGTTTTGTGCTTCTTACTCTTATCTTTTCATTACTTACCTTTATATGTTTGTTTATCAACATCCAACACACACATCCAAATAGATTGACATAAGTCGATCTAAATAAATTAAAATGAAGTTTTAATTGGTAAAACTATTCAACCCCCCCCCCTTCTAGTTTTCCACACAAGTCGCTATAAATCTTGAAGAAAAGTCGCTAAGCCACCAAGTCGCTAAGTATACAAGTCGCTTTAGTGGACAAGTCGCTAAGCACACAAGTTGCTAGAGTGATAACTCGCTAGAAGCACAAGTCGCTAGTGCTCAAGTCGCTAGACACAGGTCGCTAAAGTAACAACTCGCTAAGTGGGCAAGTCGCTAAAGAACAACTCGCTAGACTGAATAGTACGACCACTACTTTGTACTATATGTCGCTTTGTCTCAAAAGACAAGTTGCTAGGGCACAAGTCGCTTCCCACAACAAAGTCAAGTCGCTGAAGATTATAAAGACAAGTCGCTATGTTGACAAGTCGCTAGCCGAAATGGTACAGCCACTACTTTGTACTATTTGTCGCTTTGTCTCAAAAGACAAGTCGCTACCACAACAATGAAAAGTCGCTTAATAATATAGAAACAAGTCGCTACCAAGAATACTATTCCGAGACTCAAGTCGCTAGCAAGAAAAGTTCAAAATCAACACTTTTAAATCCAAAACTAACCCAACCACATAGATTCAAGCCTTCCAAATCAAAACCCAAGCACTTACAATGATTCTAAACACAAAAGTACACTCAAAATCTAAACTTTAACACAAGAAATGATCCAAATGATGCAAATACCACTAAACTTTTTCAAACCCAAAAACCATATAAAACCACTAGAAATCCAAGAACATGTAAGAGAGATGATCAAACCATGGATCTGATACCATTTGTAACATATTGGATTTCATATACACATCATAACATATCAGATAGGGCATATGGTTTAGAGGTTTTAGAGAGACAAAGTAGGATGAGAGCCTTTTTAGAGAGAGAAAGTGAAAGAAAACATAAAAGGTTAGATTAAGTGAAAGGTCCAACCCTCTACCTTAGGAGGTAGAGGGTATTTATAGTTACATACAACACGTCCTCCTTCGGATTGTGGATCAGGCATACAGTGGGTAAAGACCCGTCCTTCCTCCACGGTGTTACTTAAACTAATAAATAAGCTAATAACTACTAAATAATGTAAAGTAACGATATATCTACGAGCTAACTTATGCCAGATTATATTTGGGTGACCGACTCTTCACTATGGAATTTCTAATTCCTAACAAATATCGCTATTAGAGGTCAGCCAACCTCTCGTTCACTATGTTACGGGATGCATATTATTTATTCTAGGGGCTTTGTCTGGCATACATTATTATATATGTGGTGCTATATTGTGAACTATTATGACAACATATACTTGACTACTAGACATACTATTTTATGCAGTGGGTTGTGAAAACATAGGTTACAAGTCTTGTATGGGCGGGACTTGCAACTGAATGGATTGACAACGCCTTTGCTTTCTGGACTATTCTTAATGACCAAAAACTTAGACTCTCTCTTAAGAGTTTTCATATTATATAAAACATGTGTACTCACCAACTATTTTCATAGTTGACCCGTTTTCTCTCAGGCATTTCAGGTGATCGTTAGTAAGGTTTTCTTCAAGGTCTTTGCATAATGAAGTTTTCACATGTCACTACTAATCATTATGTATTAAAACGCAATCTTTTGGGAACTAAACTTTATATTATATTTGCCGATGTTGGCTAAACTAGTATTGTAATGATGTATTCCTTCCTTTAAATCTTAAACGTTGGTACGTTCTATTATCTTATGCTTGTGTTCCTTTCCGCATTACACCTCGTGTTTCCGCCTTCGGGGGGTGTGACAAAAAACTATCGCTTCCACGGATCCTCACTTGAGGGATCCGCCCAGGTATGGGATCCGTGGGACGCTCCCTTTTGCCCATGGGTTTTGGATCATGGGTCATGGGTTACGGATCATGGGTATGCAAGTAGATACAATGTATCTATAAGGTACAATGCATCTAGTCCATGGTTCATGGATTAAAACTATGGGCCATGGATTAAAACCATAGGTCATGGATAGTATCCATATATGACATAAGCATGATGTCATGCAATGGGTTATGGGTCAAGATCCATGGGTATGGGTCATGGAATTTGGGTTGTATCCAACTACATTCAATGTATTTGCTCAATGGGTCAAATACTTACGTTTCTACCCAATTGTATTACCCATTTTAATACATACTAGTTATGTATATATTTGCCCAATATGTAAATACTAGTTGTTGTACATATGTATTACTAAATCATAAAATCACTTATACTTGTTTTATTGTTTTATGTGAAAACGTAAGTGTGTTAGAAAACTATTGGCTCAAACCATTTACGTATTTTATTTGTTTCGTTAAAATGATTTTACGTTTGTTATCGACAAAACACTAGAAGATCGTAAAATATAAATAAACGTTTTTACGGCTTATTTGTATTAACAATCTCCCGCTTTTTGTTGATGATAAAACAAAAAATTATTTTAAAGAAAAACTAAAATTCGTAAAAGTTCAAATTGGATTTTTTACTCTCTTCTCCCCCTTTTTGTCGAAACAAAAAGAGCGTCGAAAAGAAACTAACACAATGTTTTAAAAAAAACATGTAAAAGAAAGAAAATCTAGAGAGCAAGTGACGGGAAGAGTTCTCGTCTTAACTCCCCCTTGACGAGTCCATCCCTTTGTGATGGCGAAAATGCTCCCCCTTGATGATTGCAACTTTGCAAGGGGATGTTGCGAAATGTAATCCATATAAGGATTCTATTGCAAATGATTTTGCAATGTATGGTTTGACACAAAGCTCCCCCTAGCTTAGGGTGTCAAAGTCTTCATGTGTATTTTGAAAATCTACAAAACAAAGGTTAGAAAACAAGTATATAGTGCATAATTTCCTGCAAATAAGACTCAAGTTAGTAGAAAATTTGTCTTCTGTTGCACGGATCCCACGGTTCCCTTCTTGGAGGGATCCATCTAGGCAAATCTCAGGGATCCATCTATCTGATGACAGATTTCAGCAATGGTGATGTACCAAATAATGTTCACATCAAGGAGAGATATGTATTCAAGCAACAAACATATACTCAAAGCAATGTGGCATATAAACTGTCATTCAATAAAACATAAGAGATAATCAACAAATCTCTAAAACTAAGAGAATGATTTAGCCACGTAATACATATGCTACTAATACTAATAAGTGACCAAAACTTAAGAAGCAACAGCGTGCTTGAGTCTAAGGATGAGTAGACTTGTTTATTTGGTCCAATCTTCAAGAGGATGACTAAAACATGGAATGGGATTCCTAAATGATTTAAGTTAAGTTTGAGACTAGGACCCCATTTTAATCCTTAGGCTCATGGTTTTTTTGGTTTGTTGACCTCATCGAAATGTTCAAGGAGGTGATAAAACATGAAACGTTGCTCCTCGCGTACTTCATGTATTAACCCTTCAACATGTTGACAATGATACCAATCCTTGTCATGGTTTTGAAAAGATGGTGGTAAGGATGGAACGACTTGTTGTGGAGGTTCAAGTGAAGAAGGTTGGGGATCCTCAAATGAAGGAGGGATTGGTGGAGGCACATTAATTGGTGGATCAACAAGGGTTGATGGTGGAGGTAGGGAAGTGTGAACTTCCATGGGGTTGGGTGGTTGACTTTGATGTCTCCTCATAATCTAAAATGGACCATTAGAGGGAAATGGAGAAATGGACATCGGTGCAAGTGTTGATTCAACACCTTGGTTTTGTTGTGCAATCTTCTCTAGTGAAGAGTGTGTCGGTAATGGTGGAGGATGAGATGGCCTGGGGGTAAGTCCTCTAAGTTGTAGGAATGTGGAGATGATTGTGAGATGGTAAATGATATAGCTCTAGGCACCAATGATGTTGGTTGAGTTGAAAAGGGTATGTTTGGTTTAGTAGGAATTGTAGAGTTTGGTGATGATATTTTTGTGGGACCAATCTCCTTGGGAATTGATTTGATTGGTTGAGTTGGTGGATGGGAAATCCTAGCATTTGTGGGTTTAACAGGAGATGATTCGGTTGAGGAAATTTCAGTACCAACACGAGCAAGTTTCTTAGGTGGTTCTTGGGTGGATGAGTTAGCACTAGGAGCTTTCCTCATGGTGAAATGACTATGGAAAAGGTTTCTAAATGTTGAGAATTATGTTGTGTTTGATGACTAAAGGATTCTAACAAGATGACTTATAAAGGGAAGGATTTGGCAAGTGCATTCAAGACTTAAGCCACTAATATCCTTTGGAATGTGATGATTAGCATTGTTAGCCTTAATAGTTTTTATTAGAAGTGATGGTCATTCATGTTTAGGAACTTTGTAACGTGTGTTAGATATCGTGATAGAATAGTCAACGGGCTCGTGGATTGGGCTAAGCTAAATGGTTAGACGTTTAGTTAAGTTAGCCTTGTATAAGTTCATGTAACCCAATCCATGTCCAAGCCAATCTCAAGGCCCATGGCCAAGCCTTAGGGCATCATATCTCTTACTATAAATACCCCTCAAGTATGTCATTTGAGGGGTGTGCTTGAGTGTGTGTGTGTGTGTGTTTTCCTTGAAGCAATATACATCTTATTGTTTTCATCTTCTTTCCTTTATCTCTCTAAATACATACACGAGTTACACATCTTAAGTCACCATCTCATCTTTCTTTCTTTCTTATTTACGCATAAGTGTTTGGTTTACGTGGTTATACTTGTGTTGGGTTTGCTTGGTAAAGTGATAAGGTTGATATATCTTAGGTCCTACAATTGGTATCAATCGCCTAACAATGGTTTAGGAGTGTTTGTGTTTGTTTTGAAGTGTTGGTACTGTTACGCGTTAAGCTCACGTTTTACATCTTTGATACGCATAAAGCTTTAATTTTTGCACTTAAAAATTCAAGATTCTTGTGGTTTAAGGTATATTTGGTGCTAAAGTTTCAGTTTTTTGCAAAAAGTTTGAAGCTTTACGTGTTTTTCTTCATTTTTAAACTCGTATTTGGTTCTTTGGTCATTTCTACTCGTAACTTTTCTAATCACTTTGGGTGAAAAAGGTCAACATTTTTGGGTTATTCGAGTGTTTTTAAGGATATATGTGCAAGAGAAATCGTTTGAATCGTTGGAAATTTCTTACGAGTAGAAGTCAAAAGTCAAACCCTAGTTTTCTACTCATAACATTTTGGTGAAGAATCTTCGAGCTTCAAAGGTTACTCAGTGCTTCCCTCACTTGGATAAGTGTGTGGAACACTTCGACTTGTGGATATCCCTTACGCTGTGACGTGTAAAGGATTTTGGTTTTAACCTAAGTTTACGCATAAGCATAAACTCTTACGAGTAGAACTCTACGCATAAGATCACACTTACGCGTAAGGTTTTACGACTAAGTTTTTTGTCTACGCATAAGCCTAAGGTTACGCGTAAGATACTTTCTACGAATAAGATCCTACGCCTAAGGAATCCTACGCCTAAGATCCTACGCATAAGATCCTACGCCTAAGCTTCCTACGCATAATATCCTACGCCAAGCCATCCTACTGTAACCATTTCCTACTCGTAACTTCTTTCTACGCCTTTCAAGCTCTTTCTACGCATAAAGGTTAAAAAAAAAAATCAAATTTTTGAGGAGACTAAACGTTCAATTTTTACGCGAAATTCAAATTTTGGTTTAACTGTGAAAATTTTGGTCAAAAATTCAAATTTTTGGGCCTAAATTCAAATTTTCGGGTCAAATTTGGCCAAATTGTCATAACTCAAATTTTTCATACGTCATTAGAATTGATTTTTATAGTGAATTTCAAATTTTGGGCGAAAATTTTTTAGTACCAAGGTTACGAGTACGACTTTCAGAAACACCTCAACCGGGCTTAATCGTCATCAACCACAACTCCTTTATCGTTGAATCGATCCTACATCAACTTTATCATATCATACCTTCATCAATGGCAACTCAACAAGACATTCATGCAGCCGGCGCCGAAAACCGACCTCCTATGTTGGCAAAAGGTGGTTATCTTCAATGGACAAGTCGAATGCTCCGCTACATCAAGACCAAACCTAATGGGAAACTCATGATTAAATCCATTCAGGATGGACCCTTCAAGCCTCGACAAGTTCATGTACCGGGAAATGCTGATGCAACACCTCCCATCCCACCATCCTCTCATCTTCAAACTGAATCGAAATACACCGAAGAGGATCAAAAACAAGTCGATGCAGATGACATGGCAATTCATATTGTCCAACTGGGTTTACCAATAGACATTTTGGCTGCTGTAGACAGTTGTGAAACTCGCCGATATGTGGGAACGTGTTAGACGACTATGTTATGGAACAAAAATTGGTAAACAAGACATGGAGAACAAGCTGCTAACTGAATGGGAAAAGTTTACATCTACACCAGGAGAATCCATTGAATCCTACTATGGAAGGTTTTGCACTTTGATGAATGAGCTTATCGGAAACAAGTTGGCACCCAGAACAATCGTTCAAAACATCAAGTTCCTGAATAATCTTCCGGAAGAATGGGGACGATATGTCACCATTGTCAACCAAACAAAAGACCTTCATCAGGTGAACTTTGATCAACTTAACGATTTTCTAAAAACAAAACCAAGTGAAGTCAATGAAGTCATGAAAGAAAGATTGGCAAAGAATCATGATCCATTGGCACTTATTGCAAAGACTCAATCTTCAGTGAATACACAACAACAAGCTTCATCATCTTCCAACAACAACAACTTGCAACAATACATTCCACAACCACAACAACAATTCTATCCAGATCAACAATACCAGAACTAGGAATCACGATCCCTAAATCGACCCACCTTGCAACAGATATTTTCTTTATTGGATAAAGCATTTAACAATCGCATGGGTAATCAGCGGTTCCGTATCGTGGTAATCACGGTTAGCATGTTGGAAATCGATGGGACAGAATGTTGGGAATAGAGCAGTGGGTAATCGAATGGCAATGTTGCACCCAGTCGTTCGGAATTATGGAAATAATGAATCAGTGGTAATCAGATTAAGTGTTATAACTGTCAAGGAGTGGGTCACATGGCAAGGAATTGTCCTACTAAGCCGAAAAAGAAGGATTTTGCGTATCTTTAGAAAGCTATGCTATTAGCACAAAAGGCGAACTGAATGCAATTGAGTGCTGAGGAACATGACTTTTTCGCTATTATGGATGATTTGGAAGACCGAGAGGACATCAATGCTAACTGCGTCTTAATGGCAAATCTTCAGGAGACTAAGTACGACACTCGACTCGACGCACCTCATGTCTATGACGCAAATGCAGTATCTAAGGTACCAATCATTGATCTATGTTATAACAATGTCATATATGATGTGTTTACTCATGACAAATGAATTCTGTGACGCCAAGACCTACTTATGATACATACGGACAATCCGAAGTTGTAGCAATACGAACTCCGAAACTCCATATGTGGATCCTAGTGGAGGCCGTGTGGCACAAAATACTGAGACCGATGAGGAAACACGTGCTTATGTTGAATCATTAATCAATCAATGTGGCATTGAAGTTGAGAAAGTTAGAACGGTCAATCGCGAAGTTAAGGCCGCGAATGCTAAATTGACCGCTGAGCTTGAGAGTTACAAGGAGCACGCCAGAGCCTATGAATTTCATACAAACAAAATTTCAGAGTTAGAAATTGGTTATCGAGATTCTGTTTTTAGAGAAAAGATTTGCAACTCAAGTATGACACACTTGATGTGAATTCTCACTTGAAAATCAAATCTTTAAACAAGGAAATTTCTGATCTAAATGACCAACTTTCTAAACAAAAAGCACTGTTTTCTGATCTTGAAAAAGAGAAGAAACAGTTGATTGCTGATTTTGCAAAACGAGAAGATTCTCTTCTTGATGAAATTCTCGATAAAACGGAAAAAATCAAGAAATTGGATAATTTACTTCTTACAACGGGTCATTCCGCTAAGACAATCAAGATGCTTTCTAATCAAGTAAATCCGATTTTTCATACTACAAATAAAATGGCTCTTGGTAACTCACCTCCTGGTTTCCTCAAGAAAGCTCAAAATCTCGAATGTGTTGAACAATGGTAAACCTTTGCATGAACCCATAATTGTTCGTGATTCTCTTGAAACGTTGGAACTATCTCAGGAGAGTAGATCAAAAATGAAACAAAAGAATCCAGATCTTAAACCGATTGATTATAACAAATGGAACAAAATTAATGGAATTACTTTTGTTAATCAAAAAGAACAATCAACGTTTTCCACCACACCAAGTGTTTCTAACAAAGTGTCAACACCAGTTTCAAAACCAGTTTCGAAACCAGTTTTAGTTTCCAAATCTCTTTCGAAAATCGAACAAATGTCTTCAAACAATCCTTTTAACACAAGTGATACTAGAAGCATTTTAGATGACGTTAAAACTAGAATTGGGTATCTTCAAGAGACTGTCAAGTCTAAAACCAATATTACAACTAACATCTGGTTTACTCGTCATGATGACGAAACAAAAGAGTTTTTTAAAACCCAAATTGCCCCTCCGTTAACGCCATCATAGCGAGGGTAATTCATGTTGAACAATCACTTTTGAAAGAAACGAGTGACTTTGTCAAGGACCATAAATCCCTGGTAAAGCAAGCTAATGAAAGTATTGAACACATCAAAGTTTTGGAAAAACTCAATGATTCTCTTCAAGATGTTATGACTATCGATATCATGTCCATTATTTTACAAACATATTCTGTTGAAGATCATGAAAGACTCCAGTCTGAGACCTCCGTAATTGTTTCAAAATATGAAAATGCTCTTCCAAAACTTGAAAAAGAAAACGTGTCCTATTTTAAACAACTTGATCGAAAATCCGAGGAATGCAAGTATGACAAACTGTCGTATGAGCGTGCCTACAAGGACATGAAAGAGCAAAATGATCTTTTGAGTGCTCAACTGGGAAGTCTAAAAGGGAAGGGTGTGAATACTAAGTTTGAAAAACAATTAACTGTGGAGAAAACAAATGTTCCCAAACCGTTTTCAAACAAAAATGTCTATTTCTCCTTCCTCCAAAAGTCAATGAGAAAAATGATTTGTCAAAACAGCCTACCCACAGTCCCTGCCTATTAAAAAGAGAATTGTCAAAAGTTTTGAAAAAGGAAAAGCAGCTGCTGAAACACCAAAAGTGATTACACCTGGCATTTCTAGGAATAGTACACGGAATGTGACCAAAAATCAAGTTAAAGAATCTGTCGGTTCTAACAACATGGTCAATAATCACTATCTAGAAGAAGCTAGGAAAAAGGCACAGACTCGAAAAGATGGAATTCTAGGTGCAACATCTAGGGTGACGAATTCTACAAGATTTCAAGGCACTGCTAGTAGTAGTAAACCATTACCTAGGAACACTCTACACAAGACTAGGGATTGACTTGCATCTAAGAGTAGTTGCGCAAAAGAAAATGCTATGCCCTTAGAAAACAACACTAGGAATTCTAAGTCTTTTTCGAACAAGAATCAATTTCCAAAAGACTGTAGTGACAAAGTTAAAGCTGCTGTTTTAAACAAGAACATTGAATTTGTCTGTACTACATGTAAAAATGTGTCTTTTCAGCTAATCATGATGCATGTGTCTCACTATATCTCAAGAAAGATAATTCTCGTGCCAAGGCACAATCCACTAAGACACCAAATAGAAACAAGCCCGTTGATAAAATGTCAAACAAACAGAAACCTAATAGGTGGATCTCTTCAGGACGTAGTTTTTCCAAAATGAGTCTTTCACGCTGCATCCGATAAGAAAACAACTCCTAGATCTTACCTTAGGTGGATACCCACGGGCAAAGTTTTCAACTCAATAGGTCTTAGATGGATTCCCACAGGAAAGATTTTTGATACTTGCTCCAACACGATAATAGTGACAATCATTCGGATAAGGAAGTACAAACCACTACAACCGTTGATAGTGATCACCCTCACCGTGAGGAAACATATACTTCTAACACTGTTATTTGTGAAAATTCTTCTTCTGTGGATGCAGGTACTTGTAAAAGTGTTGAAGGTTCATACACCCCATGTGGTAAAGAAGAACTTTATGCCAAATTCGCATGTGGAAATCCTTTTCTTATTCCACTCTTAACTCCACTTTTACTTGTCCCTACTTAATTTCTCTTTCTTAAAATCTTCTATGTAAATAGTTTTTTTTGAAAAACCAAATACAAAATTTGAAAACCAACAAAAGCAAAATATAAAAATATAAAACTTTCAAAAATACAAAAACATCATAAAATAAAAAATCCAAAAATATTCTTCTACGACATGTCTCTCGTATTATCGATATTCTGTACGTTTCTAGAAATGTCATTCAACAATGATACGGGTATGTACAGATGCTTGAGCGAGAGTTCTTTTTTTTGTTTTCTAAAACATGTCATTTCTCAAAAATTTCTTCAAATTAATGGCTTTCGTATACTTCAGTACGAAACCCGGACTTCAACATAATGGCTTCTGGACACATCAGTTCAGGACCCGCGCTTCAAAGAAAGGAAAGTGCTTAACCAAATCAAAGGTTTTAAATATTTTTCAAGCACTATTCCTAAAAACATAATGGCTTGTAAGTATTTCAGCTTGCAACCCGATCTTTAAAGAAAGGAAAGTGCTACGCAAAATCGATTTTCGTAAATATCGAGCACTTATCCTAAAACAAATGAAGATAATTCTTCTTCAATATCTTCAAAAGATTTTTCAAAATCTTCATCATCTTGCGTACCATTGATTCGAAATTTTTCAAAAAGATTTTTCAAAATCTCTCACATTTGGTACCAAGATAACTCCCTCTAAACCCTTAATTGATTCTAAATTTTCTGTATGAAAAATATGCTTTCGTTAAGGGGGAGTATAAAACAAAAAATTGTTCCAAAATTCATGCTAAATCAGTTTCTCTTCAAATGCTTTCCAAAAAACATATCTTTTAATCATTTTGTTTCAAAAACATCATGGATATGCTATTTTTGAGGGGAGAAACGTGATTAAAATGTGATCAAAAAGTTTAATGATCGTTGTTTGAATCTCAAAAGAGCTCGACTCAAACCAATGAATTGACAATAATATAAAGTCAGTACTCGAAAAGACTTGTTCCTGGACGGGTAATAATTTCAAGCTGGTCTAACCAGTGATGTAAGCGTGTCTCGAATAGGACTTGTCTAAGTAGAATGTACCATTTCGAGAAACTTTCTTTGGACTTGACCAGGCCGGGTAATAATTTCATGCTAATTCACTAGTGATGTAAACGTGTCTCGAATCGGTCTTGTCTATTGAAAGTTGATCAATTCAAAAAGTGCAAACTCTACCCTATATGTGCAGATTTCTGTCAAAACTCATAAGCACATGTGAAGGGGGAGTGTTTCTGAAAATATAAAACTCGCGGAGTGTCTCAAACATGTTTTCTATCATAAACACTTTGAGAGATTTTCAAGAAAAATGGTTTTATGGCAACAATAGGACAGTCATGGAGTCATAAGGTGACTAAGGATAGGAAACTCGTCCTATGATCCGCCAGAGCCGGAGGGATCTACCCAAGGACATCACCAATAGTTTAGTATTAGAAGTCCTTAGGTATGATTGAAAAAAGGAGTAATGTGAGAAAGGAGAAAGAAGGGGTTGAAGAATTAAAAAGAAATGTAAAAGAAAGGGTGAAAAGAAATAGCCCTCCATATTCAACCTTAGGGCAGAAACCGGGTTCAATTCATCTGCATCGGTTGTCACTAAGTTGACACTGGTATTGAAGACAAAGACATCATGGACCCAGTGACGCACTGCACTAAACCTTCTAGCCACTCAATTCCTCTCAAAAGGGATTAGTTTCATTCTCATTGGGAACCCTACATAATCTATCGACTTTATCTTAGAGATCGTTGGTATTGAAGAAGGAGACCCTCTCCCTAGTCTCCGCTCAGGAAAACCAAAATGCACTAATTGAGTCTAGATCCACGAGATTCATCAAAAGATCTCATAGGATCACATGACATGACATCGCTTGTTGTTCATCAATAAGGATACAAGTGATATATTATAGAGTCCTACGCAGGTCTTAGCAATCTGCCAGAACATTTATGAGGGGAGTTACAACTGTAATCCTCAGTGATTGAATGGAAATTCCTGCCAGGGTCAACATCAAGCAGCCCTGACAGCAGGTCACTTCGGTAATTCCTTGGATTACGCTTAGTGTGTCTCAAACGGTCTACACGCGTAGGGTGTGCTTCGTGTACCTCTCGACTCATCCGAACTGTAGGTGTATTTTGGTACATCGCTTATCTCACTTGTGGGACTCCAGCCAGGAACGCCTCTGTAAGAATTAGAGATGTGTTTTCACACTATGCTGTTAACACCCTCGAAATTCAAACTTGTAAGTGCCGGAATCCGCTTATTACTAACCTGCTTTTATGTTTTCTTCTTATGGAAGCTCCGGAGCGGATGGATCGTAGTGCATCGCCACATGCTCATACCAACAACACATGAAAGTTCTCATCACAATCAAAGGCTACTCAAAGTTAAAGATGATTCTTCGTCAATGTCAAAGAATCTACAAAGTGTAAAGACTCGAGAACTTCATAATTGGTAATTCAAAGTCAAATAGAAGTGTGAGCATGGTGGAGAATGACGTGGAGACACCTAACCAACGAAGTTGACAATGGCAGACAACACATTAACTGATCACAAAGCATGAAGGAACAAAGAATCAAGACTATTCTATATCTACTCACAAAGTTCAAGCTCAAAAAGATTAAAGACCTATTCAAGTGGAGCATCGTTTGAATGACCACCCCTTAGGGGGAGATTGTTAGCCTTAATAGTTTTATTAGAAGTGATGGTCATTCACGTTTAGGAACTCTGTAACGTGTGTTAGATATCGTGATAGAATAGTCAACGGGCTCGTGGATTGGGCTAAGCTAAATGGTTAGACGTTTAGTTAAGTTAGCCTTGTATAAGTTCATGTAACCCAATCCATGTCCAAGCCCATCTCAAGGCCCATGTCCAAGCCTTAGGGCATCATCTCTCTTACTATAAATACCCCTCAAGTATGTCATTTGAGGGGTGTGCTTGAGTGTGTGTGTGTGTGTTTTCCTTGAAGCAATATACATCTTACTGTTTTCATCTTCTTTTCTCTACCTCTCTAAACATACATACAAATTCATATTCAAGTCACCAAGTTCTTTCTTTCTTTCTTATTTACGCATATTGTGTTTGGTTTAAACGTGGTATACTTGTGTTCGTTAAGTGGGTATTTGTGATAAGGTATACGTGATAAAGGGGTATAACAAGCATGCACAAGAGTCAACTTCAGAGTTGTACTAATCTAGGGACTTGATTAAGATGAGGTGGAGTGTTCAAGTTAGCAAGGTGAGCTTGAAATTATTGTTTTAGCTAGAGTTGACATGAATCTGTCACACGGATCCCACGGTTCCCTCCAATGAGGGATCCGTCTAGGCTAATCCTAGGGATCCGGCTCTCAGTAGCTAGGAAAGGATAAAAATGATGTTTCTAAGGTCTAAAGTCTATACCATTTTGTGTTTCAGTCTTCCTAAGTATCTTAAATGAAAGGGTACTTAAATGATCAATAGCAATAAGTGATGTTGCTCATGATTGCCTTTTATGGAAGGAAAATGAGACTTTATGATCACCAATGGGTGTTCAAGGATGACACTAGGAGATTTGATGGTGTCAAGTCACAATAAATGATCCTAGAGATCAGATGTAAGCTTGAGATAAAATATGAAAAATCCTTAAGAAATAAAAAAAATTGAGAAAATAGTTTTTGACCCATTTTGAGATATGGATGACTAGAAACAACTACCTAAGATTGATAAAAATATCCACCTAGGTGTTTTGAGATGTGAAAAACAATGTGTGAGTATTGAAGCGGAAATATGGTGAGTTTTGATGAATTGATAAACCAAAAACACTTTGAATTAGATCCTAGGTTAGCAAGGGGTGAGTGTGAAGCTTTTAAATGCTTGAATGAGACTTAGGTGGTTCTAAAGTCTTATGTTTAGCTAGTGTGAAGTGATCTTAGTGAGCTGTTTTGATGTATGGCATATGTACTGCTCATCTGTTGTCACGGATCCCACGGTTCCCTAAGATGAGGGATCCGTCTAGGCTAATCCTAGGGATCGGGCAACTATATACAGAAAGAAATGCTAATTTTGCACCAAACTATATACACTAATAACCATAAAACTTAACAGCAACATAAACATGTTATCCCATAAATCATATCATAGATAATAGCAGTAATGATAATATCCAAGATAACACAAACAAGCGTGCTAAAACAAAACATAATCATTCATACACAAAAAAAGTATCTAAAAACAAGCATAATCCTAAAGTCTCTTTCGTCAATCCTTTCTTTTCCTCTTTCCCGACTTCATGACGTAGTTAGCTAGGTTTTGAATCATACCCTTTAATTGTTTAAATTCCGGAAGTTGTTGATAGTAGTCAAAGGGGTCCAAGTAGATGTTAGCTTCGGGGTTGACATTTACTTCTTCTTCTTCGCCCGAGGAGTCCGGGAGAGCCTTAGGTTTCCTTTCATTGACCATGAACCATTTTGAGGGTTGTTTGGTAAGAGGTACCATGACGTGATCGGAAAGGAAATGATCATCGTTGATAGGAGATGGTTGCAATGCACTAACATACTTACGAAGTCGTGTTAGGAGCATACCATACGAAAGTACCATGTTGGCAACTTTGAATACCCCGACCATTCTCTTCACCATGTAATAGGCGAGATTAAATGGCTTTTGGTGAATTAGGAAATAAATCATTTGCAAGAGACATGCATTTGGATGATTCTTGTTACCGACAAGCTAATGACGTTTTTCCTAAGAATTTCTTCCCATTTTCTAAAAATGGGGTGCATTTCGAAGAGTTCCATTTGAAAGGAATCACGGTGAATGAGCTTTTTGTTTCGGTTGAGACGGGATTGGTCGGCTCCAACTTTGAAAATAGTGTCTCGAACGATTTCGTGTTCATCAAGGGGAGTATGGTATATTGGTTTTGAATAATGAGCAAAATATTGAGTGGATATTGCCCAATCTTGAGAGTACATACAAATTCCTTCACAAGGAATGCGAAATATTTGAGAAAATGTGTTGAGAGGTAGGGTGAAGTTTTGTTTATTGATGATGAAGGCGATTGAAATGCTATCATTGGTGTTTCGAATGATCCTAACGCTTTTGTAGAATTCAAAGATGAAAAACAGACAAATTTGTTCATCAATATCAAGAAGACAATCAAAGTTGATTGCCGAGAAGACTTGACGAATGTCGATATTTTCAAGGAAACATTCCTTGACCACACGACCTTCGTGGATAAGTCGTTTTTCAAGTTGTTTGAAGACTTTGTGATCGGTTTTTGCCAAGCCCTCTTTTTTATAGTATTAGGTGAGGTAATGTACGGTATCATGGTGGTCTTGTTGGGTGGCTTTAGGCATGGTTGGTCCTAGAAACACAAATATTCCAATTAGGCAAAATTTGTTGAGATGAGTTTATGGTTTTTATTTGTATTAACAATGTTGTAAACACAATGTAATATTATTTATGTGAAAACCCTTTCTAATGATTAATTTTGGAAACCCTAATTTTATCAATTAATTAAGAAAAATTGAGAAAACATAAACCCTAGGATGAGGATGATGAAAATTAAAACATGTTAGTGTAATTACTTACAATGATGTTCTAGAGAAGAATGCTTGAGGATATGGAGTCCTATAAAGATGAAACCAGCTCTTGGGTCATTTCTTATGTTTTGTGAGGAGAGGGAAAGTGAGCAGAGTAGGTTTTGAAAAGCGTATAGCTGGTTTCTGTCCCACGGTTCCCCGGGATCCCTTGTATAAGGGATTCGGCTAGTACAACTAGAGGGATCCAGCTACTATAGGCAGAAAAAGAGTGTTTTAGATTATTTTGTAATAAGTTATAAAATAGTTTATGGAACAAAAATAGTTTTGGGGTTTAAAAAAAATCTTTGGTCAACGGGTTTTGATAAATTAATTATCGAGGATCCATTTGTGACGACGGCGTTAGTTTGACGAGATCAAAAGGAATACTATTCCCGATGATGAGTAAGTCGGGAAAGTGGCGAAAAGAGACTTTTAAGAGACTAGAAATTATTAAAAAAAAATAGTATCAACATATTCATGTAGATGTAAGCTAGCTAATGAAAAGTAAACATACCTCTATGCTCTTGATTTTGGTTTGTGAAGACATAAGACCAAAAATACTTCATGAGCTCTTAAAGTAATCCTTTGTACTTAGAATAAGTAGGTTGTGATTAATTTTAGGTTCTTCCTTGAAAGTTTTCTTCATTATTCTTTGAATAGAAATGAAGGTTTTTGAGAGATCCTAGCATGAAGATTTCTTAGAAATAAAATGTTAGAATAATCTATCAATATCCAACATGAGAAAAATTGTTATAAAAGATTTTCTTCTTTGTAGTTTTCAAACATACACGGATCGAATCAAGTTTTTAAAGTACAGCATACTCTAAGAAACTTGGTATTGAAGCTCTGATGCCAATTGTGGAAAACTAGAAGGGGGTTGAATAGTTTTACCAATTATAACTTTGTTTTAAAATATTTAGATCGACTTATGTCAATCTATTTGAATGTGTATGTTGGACATTGATAGATAGATATATAAAAGTGTAATTAAAAATAAAGAGTAAGAAGCACATAACCACGACATGAGTATTTATAGTGGTTCGGCTACAAGAGTTCGTAATCACTACACGACACCAACTCCTTATGGCGGAGAAGCTGTTGGAATCACTCCTAAACCTTTATCAAGTGTTAGTGATTAACATGTAATAGTTAGCTTATTTATGGCCTTTATGTTTGTTATTAGCCTTAGGCTTATGTAGAAGGCCCATAAGCCTAGGCCTAGTCCAATAAGGAAAAGGATGGGAACTAGGAGTGTTGCCCTAGCTTCCCTCCTATAAATACCCCTTGTAAACCTTCATTTGAAGGTTGGTTGTTCAATTCATTCTCTTTCACTACTCACGCATAACCTTTCTTTATTGTCTACGTGTAGTGTTTGTGTGTGTGTTGTTCAACCGCCTCTCTATTTCTTCTCTTGATGCTTGTGTTGTAAAACTAGTGACCTAACAGTGGTATCAATCGCCTACTATTTGGGTGAATCGTTTTGTTTTTGAAGTGGGTTTTAGGTCCTACGCGTAAAACAACGGTTTGATACTTTGAGTACGCTTAAAAACTCGTTTTTTACACTTTTCAATCCAAGATTCTTGTACTTTCAATGTTTTAAGGTGTTAAAATATCAGTTTTTGGCAAAAAGTTACAAACTTTATGCTGGATCATCGTTTTTAACTAGTTTTTTGTACGGGTTTCATTTACGCGAACCCGTTTTGAGGTGTTTTGGCTCATCAAGTTTCACACTTTTGTGTTATTTTGGTAATATTGAAGCTATCTCATCACAAAAATCTGGTTTAGAAACATCTTTGGGCAAAATCACTTTAAAGTAAAGCTACGCGATAGAAACCCTAATATTACGCGTAACTTTATCCTTAGTTTGATCTTCAGTTTCGTGTGTTTTCTTGCTTGGATAAGCCTGAAAATACGTCGACTTTGGATATCTTTTGCACTGTGATAGTGTAAAAGATCATTTGGGCAAAACCCTAAACTTACGCATAAGCATAAAGCTTACGCGTAGAAATCCTACGCATAAGATTAATCTTACGCCTAAGCCTTGTCTTACGCATAAGGTAAATCTACGCATAAGTTTCTACGCCTAACTTTGTGTCTACGCATAACTTTAGTGTCTTTTCCCTACTTACGCGTAACTCTCATTGTTACGCGTAACTTTGGTGTTTTTACGCATAAGTCCTACTTGGTTTCTTGTGATTTCTATGCCTAAGGACACTTTATCAACAAAGGTTCATTCGACTACAAAGATCCATTTTTACCAACAAAAGTTTTCAACATGTCACAACCACCATACTCTAACTATTTCCCTTACACTTATTCTCAACGTCAACAACAACTAACTCCACAACATCAACAATGGAATCAACAACAAGCAATTTATCAACAACAATTTAATCAACAACATACCCCACAACTGCTGCAATTCCACAACCTCAAATGGTTCAACCACCACCAAGTCTTCAAGTTCAACCCTATGCAAATGACTTCAATCAACATCCATCAAGAAACACTATGAAGGAACCCACTTGGTTTGCAAAGATGTGTGAAGCTTTAAGCAGCCAACAATCAATTCATGAGGCTGGATCACTTGATAGACCTCCAATGCTCACTCCAGGAAACTACGATCAATGGGTGATAAGGTTCTTTAGGTTTTGTGATCTGAAGAAGCCACATGGAAAGTTCTTAAAGAAGGTTATCTTGGAAGGTCCATTTCAGATGCCTACTGTCATTGTACCCGCTGATCCAAATGCTAATCCACCAAGAGATGAACAATCAAACATTGCTAACTACTGCTGCACTGAATGCGTAAGAACTTCTACACTATGAAGTTGATGAATTTGCAATGCAATATATCCTCTTAGGATTACCTAACCCAATTCTTCGAAGTGTTGATGCTCAAAAGACTACAAAGGCGATGTGGGAACATATTCATCTTCTTATGGAAGGATCTGCACTCAATCAGGAGGATATGGAATCCAAAATTTACTTGGCTTATGAACACTTCATGATTGAACCTGGAGACACACTCGAGTCTTATCATCACCGATTCTCAGACATCATAAATGATTTGGATAAACACAACATCATCATGCCAAGAATTGCAGTTAATACTAAGTTCCTGAGTAGTCTTGGTCCTGAATGGGAGAAGTATGTCATTTTTCTCCGTCAAGTGAAGAACATGCATCATTCTACATACGGATTGTTGTACGATTACTTGAAGCCTCATGAAAAGGAAGTTGATAGGAAAGGATTCTCCGTGCTCAAATTGCTTCAACGCCAATCCGAAAATCAACAACTTGCCATGTATGCTCAAAACAGTTATCCTCCTCAACCAGCAACTCAACCAACTGCTACAATCACACCATATGATCCTTCACAGCAACAATCTCAACAAACTCAATTGGTTCCATACAACTACAACAATGCTCAAGCACTTGTCAGTGAAGCTATTAAGGAATCTGATCCGTTCGAAGAATTGCAACAAGGATTTGTTATGATTGCTAATGCTTTTAGCCGTTATACCAACAAATCCAACAATCGTATTCGTTCCTCATCTAACACACGGAATCAAGCTGTTGTGAACAATGGACGAGTTGAAGTTCGGAATCGTGGTTATGGTCGCCGGGGCGGTGGTCAAGGTTTTAATGTTGTGGGTAGGAATAACAACAGAGCTCAAGTGGTGGAACAGGGAAATGCTCGAATGGGTTGAATGGTCTTCGATGCTACAACCTGCAATGAGAAGGACACCGCTAATGCATGTCCAAAGCCGAGGACAAAGGGCAGTGCTTATCACAAAGAGGCTCTTCTCTTGGCTCTTAAGGATGAAGCTGGTGGAACTCTCACAGACAAAGAACAGAGCTTTATGGCGTATGCACTCAGATGATGATATGGAGGATTGCTGCAGCCAATGCAGCTGTTTTGTTGATGGCTAATATGCATGAGTTACACATGAGTGACACAGGCCCAGTGTATGACACTCATGGCTTGTCTCAGGTACCCGAACAAACCATATTCATCTCTGATCTATTATCTCCACCAACTTCTGAATCCGGCAAGGCTCAGCATGTTCAAAATGAGTCGTCCACATCTCATTACGACGATTTTCAACTAGACCCCGTAGTTATATTTGACGATCAAGATGACCAAATGGTTTCCCTTGATAATCAAATTGACTCCGTGGTTATACTTGAGGATCTCAGTAATGATCATGTTATGACTCACGTTGAACACGCCGAACTTTTGCCTCATCCAGATTTTGCTCGTTTAATACAAGACCAACAAACCATAGTGGAAGAATGTCGTGCCATTAATCTGGACTTGAAAAGTAAAAATGCACTGATAACCAAAGATCTTGAATGTTTACAAAAGCAACTCAACTTTTTCAAAACTCAAGAAAAACGTGAAAAAGGTTTTGAAGCAGCCTTTGCCAAATCTCATCAAAACGAACAATATTTAGAGAGACATATGCGTGATCTAGCCGCTTCGAAGAATGCTTTGTTGTCCGAAATAGAACAACTGAAACATGAACATAAAAAGCAAATTAACGCTCTCACCTTGGAAAATCAAAAAGCTAAGGCCGAGTTGTTAACTTGTCAAAAACAGTTCTCGGCATACAAAAAGCATTCAACGAAACGAATAGATGATCATCTTGAAGAAATCATCGGCTTGCAAAACAAACTTAAAGAGTTTAAAATGGTTGTTTACAAACATGGCGAGTCGGTCACAACTATTGAAAAGTTTACTTTAAAACCCAATCCAAATGGATATGGACCGAATCACGCTGACATAAACCTAAGCTTTCAACCAAAGCATTCAAACCAAATCTGAAGTTTCCAAAGTAATATAAAATTGATAATTCTGTTATGAGTGTTGTTGAATATCATCGCCAAGAGGAATTAGATGCAGAAGACGAGAGTCGATCAAAATTAGAAAATGTTGTTTACAACAAACCTTTTAACTATTCAAAAGCGGTCACTTTCGTCACACCAACGGATTCTTCTAACACACCAAGGATTATCATAAAAACGTCTGAGTCTTCTAATGTTAATCCCAAACCAGATTATGCACAAACTTATGGTTATTTACCTTCCATCAGTGAAGTAAACTCAAAACCTGAAAATCGCAAAATTCTTAGATATTTTGACATTTTCATGGCTGACCTCAAAACATTACAACATGAGATAGAATATCATTCTGAAATCAAAGTTCAACATTTTTAATCGCCTCTAGCGCGAGAACAAAGAGATATTTTCTAGAAAAATCTTTTACCAAATGTTAAAAATTTGAAAAGTTGTGCATTGTCTTGGGAAAGGGACTTTCATAAGGAACTTGAATTGATGAAGGTCGTTTTGAGAAAACAAAACATCTATTTCTAATACTAAACGTAAAAGAAAATGTTGAGAAAAGATGTTGATCGACTCTTGGAAGATGTCATCTGCGCTGATGTCCATAATGTTGTGCTATTGAATTCTTTGTCATATGCATTTGATTATATCTCTGCTGATACTGTTGATTCTGTGGTAAATGTTGAGAACACTGATAATGTGCTTCAGATCGAGTCCTTAAAAGTTGAAAATAAACGATTGTCAAACGAACTTTCAAATGCAATACGTCGTCTTAATTGGTGTCAAAAAGATATTCACGATCAACAACTTGCTTTTCAACACAAAATCGCCCAGTTGCGTGCAAAATCTTCTGATCCTAAAATTGAGCAACTGGATGATCAAAACATGTCTTTTAAGTGTCAAATCTCAAAATATGAACAAGAACTTGTAAAAGTTAAAAAGGAATATGGTGTCATATTTGATTTACTCAAAAAGACTCGTGATGAAGCATCAAATGAACTTGATCATTATCTTGCACACACTAAAGAAGTTATGCATTTTACTGGAAATATTCGGTCTGAAAATCAAGATCTGATTCACACTATATTCAAGTTAAGAGAAATGTTAGGAAAGTATGAACAACTTCCGCCTACCGTGATTAAGAGAATAGCACCAGTAACACTTAGTAATCGTGAACCTAGAATCCCTACTGCCAAATCACAAGTAGCTAACGTGCTTCCTTCTACTGAAACAGGAATAGTTGCCTCTTTTCCAAATGTCCGCACTTCACAGCCTAGGAGCAATACAAGGAAGAATAGGAAGTGGCGACCTAAGAAAAGAACAATAACGAATGCTGAAGTAGAAGATCACACTAGGACTATGAATAAGACTCACGTTGCTTCCACTATAGATATTGCGTCTGGCAAATGTAATAGAAATAGTGATGTAACGAATGCTAAACCTTTAAGCACCTTTGATATTCAGTCTGATGCACCTTGTGTTATTTGTCGTAAAAGTATGAATTCTGATTGTCATGACAAATGTGTTGCTAAAGCTATCATCTCTCGTTTAAGGAATCCTAAGAATCAGAATACCTCTAGGCCCACTAATCTTTCTAAGTCTGTGCTTGGTAGACCGCCTCTTTAGATTCTAAGAAACGCATTGCTGTCCCTGTAGCTCCAATTTCACCTGCTAGGAATGTAGTACCACCTAGTGCATTCACTAAGACTAAAGCGAATACTAGTTGGAGATGGCAGAAATGGATATATAACACACTAGGATTTAGATGGATACCTAATGCTATTGATGTGTGTATGTCTACTATCACTGCTCCGGAACCCTCTAACATTTCGGGTTCCACATCTACTTCTATTCCATCTGTGTCGTCTGTGTGTAATGCAGGTGATACAGATTATTCTCTGGATTGTTGATAGCGGATGTTCCCGACACATGACAGGCAACCTTAAACTCTTATCAAACTTTATTGCAAAGTTCATTGGCACTATCAGATTCGGGAATGATCACTTCGCAGCTATCATGGGCTACGGAGACTATATCAATGGGAACATCGAAATTAGCAGAGTTTACTATGTGGAAGGCCTCGGTCACAATCTGTTTTCAGTAGGTCTTTTATGATGAGATTTGAGGTTGCTTTCAGGGAGAAATCTTGTTTCATCGTGGATCTACAAGGAAACGACCTTATGTCTGGCTCGCGTAATTCCAGTCTTTACACTACTCTATGAAGACATGGTTGCTTCATCTCCATTTGTCTTACTTTCAAAGGCAACATTAACAAAATCCTGGCTATGGCACCGTCGTCTCTCACATATAAACTTTCAAACCATCACCAACCTTGCTCGACACAAACTAGTTGAAGGACTCCCACGATTTCGGTATTCTAAAGATCACCTTTGCTCAGCTTCTGTACAAGGGAAAAGCACTCGTGCTCACTTTCCTTCAAAGGTGGAATACAGCTCTCAACATGTGGTTCATCTTCTTCACATGGATTTGTGTGGCCCGATGCGCGTGCAAACGATCAATGGCAAACGCTACATTTTAGTAATTGTTGATGACTATCACGTGGACTTGGGTCTACTTTCTTCGAAGCAAAGACCAAGCCACAGATGATCATCACCTTCTCACGAAAATACAAGTTCAGCTCCGAAACACCGTCCACAAATCAGAAAGACAGAGGCACTGAATATGTTAACCAAACTCTTCGTGAATTTTATGAGAAAGTGGGAATTCAGCATCAGACATCTATTGCACGTACACCAGAACAAAACGGAGTTGTTGAAAGACGAAACCGTACGTTAGTGGAAGCTGCAAGAACAATGTTAATCAATGCTAAACTTCCAGATTACTTATGGGCAGAAGCTGTATCTACTGCATGCTACACTCAAACCGTTCTATGATTACAAACGCCACAACAAAACGCCTTTCGAGCTTGTCCACAACAGAAAACCGATTCTCAAACACTTTCATGTATTTGGATCTCTTTGCTATCCGAATAATGATCGTGATGACTTTGGAAAGCTCAAAGCCAAAGCTGACATTGGAGTCTTTATTGGATATTGTGATAATTCTAAAGGTTTCCGAATCTGGAATCGTCGAACAAAGGAGGTTATGGAAACGATTCATGCTCATTTTGATGAACTTACGGAAATGGATTCTGAGTATAACAGCTTAGAACCCGGTCACAACCGCTTAAACTTCCCCCAAACCCCATCATCAGCTGAACAAAGCCCCCAGATCACTCGTCAACAAATGGAAAGGCTATTTGCTCCGCTGTTCAGTGACGATATTGATGAACGTGCTCCCGGTGTATCCGCTGTTTCTGCTACTCAACTTGATACTACTCTTTTACCTGACACACCTGCTACAACAAGTAATGTTGCAGAAGCACCACCAGTTGACTCCACCACAACAGTTGAACAAACCGCTTCCAACAATGATGAACCAGCTGATGATGTTCTTAATAATGTAACCCCACCTACAGATTTTGATCCAAATGCATTCTTTAACCTGTTTGCTAATGAGACTACTGCACCTGATGTTGCGGAATCATCCACAAGCCATTTGAATACTCAAAATCTGCACAATGTATACCAACATCAACCCTCCACACATAGATGGACAAAAGACCATCCTCTGGGAAATATTATTGGCAACCTGAATCAACCAGTCGTTACGAGACAACGTCTTCACACAGACAGTGAACATTGCATTTATGCACTCACTGTCTGCCAATCTGAACCTAAAAACATTAAAGACGCAATGACAAAGACAAACTGATTGAATCCATGCAAGAAGAACTCAACCAATTTAAACGTCTTGAAGTATGGGAATTGGTTGAAGACCAATAGGGGTCTCGTCATTGGTCTTAAATGGATTTGGAAAAAACAACTGGATGCTGAAGAACGTTATCAGAAAAAAGTCACGTCTGGTGGCTAAGGGTTATAGACAGGAAGAGGGTATTGACTTTGAAGAATCATTCGCTCCGGTTGCTCGTCTTGAGGGTGTTAGGATTTTTCTGGCATTTGCGGCTCACATGAACATCACGTTCTTTCAGATGGATGTAAAAACTGCTTTTCTCAATGGACAACGAAAGAACGTTTATGTTAGTAACCAGAAGGATTCATTGATCCAGAGTTCCCTAATCATGTCTACAACTGAATAAAGCTCTAAACGGCTGTACGTCTCAAACAAGCCCCTCCGGCATGGTATGATAAGCTATCATCTTTCCTCATTGCCAATAACTTTACCAAAGGTTCGGTCGACCCAACTCTTTTCATACAATACACGGGGAACATATTTTAATTGTTCAAATTTATGTGGATGACATCATTTTTGGGTCAACTCATAAAAGTACTCAATCGCTTTGCAAAACTAAATGAGAACATTTTGAAATGTTCATGATGGGTGAACTTACGTTCTTTCTAGGACTACAAGTTCATCAATCACCCGTGGTATTTTCTTGAGTCAGTCCAAATATGCCCTTGAATTGTTACTAAATTGGAATGCAAACCTGTGACACCTATACCACACCAATGGCTCACACCAAGAAGCTAGACGCTGATTTACATGGGAAATTGGTGGACCCTACAAAATACCATAGTATTATTGGGTCTCTCATGTATCTAACAGCTAGCAGGCCTGATATTGTCTTTGGTGTATATCTTTGCTCTCGTTATCAGTCACGACCAACTGAAACCCACCTCTCTAAGGCTAAAAGAATCCTCCGATACATCAAGGGAACCATTAATTTGGGATTCTGGTATCCGAAGGATTCTGGTTTTGAACTAATCGCTTTTTCAGACGCTGACCACGCAGGATGCTTAGATTCACAGAAAAGTACTTCAGGAGCTTTACAATTTCTTGGTGATAAACTGGTGTCATGGCAATCGAAGAAGCAGGATTGTAAATCGCTGTCCTCAACCGAAGTAGAATATGTAGCCATGTCGGCGTGTTGTGCTCAAGTCATTTTGATGAGAACACAACTCAAAGACTATGGTTACATATTTGACAGAATCCCTATGTACTACGACAATCGGAGTGCTATTGCGATCTCGTGCAACTCAGTTCAACACTCGAAATCAAAGCACATCGATCTTCGATATCATTTCATCAAGGATCACGTGGAACAGGGTACAGTTGAATTATATTTTGTGGGTACAGAATACCAATTGGCAGATCTTCTCACCAAAGCCTTAGCTCCTGCTAGGTTTAATGAGTTGGTCCACCAGATTGGTATGCGGTGTTTGACACAAGAGGAATTGGATGACCTCCTAAAACAGTCTTAAAAACCTGTCAAACACCAAAACATCATTTGTAAATAGTTTTTCAAAAACAAAATACCAAAATATAAAATATGTCAAACAACAAAATATTCTCTTCTATTTTTTTTCTTTCACATTTCAAGTACATTTTCTTCGTCAACACTATAATCTTCCAAAATTCAGTATTTTTTCCGATCAAGTGTTGAGGGGGACAAAATATCTACTTAACTGTTTCAAAACATCCGTGTACTTGCATGTTAACCTATCCCGGTTGATTCTTTAAATAATGGTGGTCACATTTCTGGTTCACTGACACTCCTCGGACTAAAATTTATAACCTTTCATTATTTCTTAAGTCGAGGGGATGTCGCCAAGTTTCTTTCTTAAAATCTTTCGGTTGGTAACCAAAATGGAAGTTAAAAGGCTTTGGATGAAAAAAGGAAAAGGTGGAGGGACCAAAACTGTCAAAAGGTTAAAGTCATTTTAATAAAAACACCCCACCTAACTTTTTACTTCACATTTAATACTCAAACCAAACTTCATCCTACGCTTAATAATCGTTCAAGAAATCTGTGTTTTGGATCATCAATTTGTAAGTGTTTTGTGTTTAACAAGTTTTTAAACAATGGTTTTGAATCTTTCATGAATCCAACAGTTTAATCTTGAGATATTGTGACTTTTGGTTTACGCATACGCAAGACACCTAATCATGAATGGGAGTTGGTGGTTAAAAAGGTTGTGTCAAAACGTTCTAAAACATCAATGATACCTTTTTAATCCTCAAAACTTACCCAAAATGGAATTTAGGTGAATCTGGAAAACTAGGTTTATGCTTGTTTGGGTGTTTTCATATAAGAACGTTTTTGGTAATAAAGATTGTTTTAATAGGTTGTTTTTAAGTTGAATTGATCAATTTAAACCAGATTTCACCCAGAAACACTAATGATGATAAATTGGAATTAGGGTTCAAGTTCACACGAAATGGGTTTTCTTGATTGGCCTTGAATTTGATGTTAAAACTTGAATAGAACAACTTACTATGCTTCTAAGACTTACCTGAAACACTTGGTGCTATCCTATGGCTAGAAAACATATGCGTAATTCATGAACTTTAGGGTTTTGACTTACGCGTATGACTTTCTACGCGTAAACTGTTTAATGAGCTTTCATGCCATGATCTGTTATAAGATGAATGTTAGTGTTAATAATGATGTTATGATGATGATATTTCAGGCTTGCTACGCATAAAACTCAGAATCAAGGTCATTGAAACTCTACGCATAAGGATCACCTTACGTGTAGAAAGTTATGCGTAAGAGAAATCTTACGCGTAACTGTTACGCGTAAGGTTCTACAAAGGGGACTACGCGTATCCTGTGAAGGATATGCGTAAACAGTGATTCTACGCATAAGGTCTACTCTTACGAGTAAGCTTATGCGTAAGGTGTTATATGCGCTTACGCGTAAGCTCTACGCATAAGGTTACTCTGTTCCTACGCGTAACATTTCTTACGCGTAAGACAATTCCTACGCGTAGCTTGTGCCTACGCATATAACCCCTGTTTACGCATAAGCTACCATCTCTACGCATAAGCCTTGATCAAACCTTCATAATGAATTGTTACGCGTGCAAACTTGTATATAAATGAATCATAACGTCACGAAACCAATAATGTCACTAATAAGCTTAACGTTCAATCATGTTGTGATTAATAGTGATAACATAAACTTTAAATTTAAAGTTAACTAACTCACGAACTCTCACGATGTCATTGGACTATTAGACATACAAGTGACTTTGGACTCGTAACAACCATTGACATTATACGTCAATAATTAGACATTAAAACCTTCTGTGACTAACATTATGTCTTCGTATGTGTTCTTTTGGCTAATATTATTTCAGATCACGACATGGCTGCTCAATTGAATGTGGATGCACCTGAGGTTCTCACCATTGCCGATATCTTCCTAATGGCTATCCGAGGAAGATCGGAAACAACATCAGAGTCGACTTTGAAACTCTCACATGCTCGGAATCTTCATGTCTGATTGCTGTGGATATTCTAAAGAATCATCCGTACCAGAACATGCTCTCACACTCTGCTACTGTTCCAGAAATCTACATTCAACAATTCTGGAATTCAATGCAAAGGATCAAAGGTCAAAGTGCGGTGACTGTGACGCTCAATCACAAACAAATCACCATCACACATGCAGATCTACGGGTTGTTCTTCTAATTCCTGAAATCGAGCCAACCGACTTCTATGCCACACTTACTGAAGAGACAGTTCTGAAATTCCTGATTGATATTGGCTATGATGAAGCTCAGGAATAATCCTAAGCACTCTCATGTGGAGCTTAAGAACATTCCTCAACCGTGCCTCTACATCATCATTACCAAATCTGTCTCTGGTCGTGATAGTGGCTATGAGCATCCCAGCTCATAGACTACAAATCTTCTGGTCATTAATCAACAAAAAGGACATCGAAATTGATGCACTGTTATGGGAAGACATGATGTTATTTCTCAAGAAACTTGGCTCAAAGATTCCCTATGTCAGATACACAAAACTGTTGATCCAGAGAGCACTTGGACTCATCCTGATTTCCCAAGAGGCTCAATGACCCCGACAATCACGATATGTTGACTGAGCCTACCTTATCAGTCAGAATCAAGGAATCGTCAACAAAGAACCAGGGTGCTGTGTTACCTGATCACCTTCTGACTAATGAAATCAAAAAGCTCGAGACATACAAAAGGTATCTGGTAGCAGTAAAGGAAGGCAAAGTTGGTCATCTCGATGAGAAGTCTTCTGGTACACCTATAAGGAAAACCAGAAGAGGAAGTGAAGGAAGTGCTGCAAGCACTGAGAGTCAGAGAGTTCCCCAGGAAAATCCTTCACGAAAGGGGACAGTTCCCGCCAAGGAAGCTGTTCATATTCCCGTATCTAAGCCTGAACCGCAAAGACAGCTAAGTGACGAGGACTCTGAGGGTACTGCATCAGATGAAGAGACTTTCTACTCTGAAACTGCTAAAGATGACACTACAACATATCTAACCTCCTAGTCCTCTAGCTGATCAAGGAAAAGGGAAGACTCCAGTACTTGTGCCTTATGAAGAAAGCTCAGCTCAGATGAAGAGCCACTGGATAAATCATACAAGAAGAAGTTCAAATTCGTTAGACTTCAACACGTTGCACAACAATTTGCTCAAGAACAAATGGGTGGCCCCGGAGGGTCGAGTGGTGAAGCTCAACCTTCACCAGGTCCTGATGCGGTTAATCAACCCGATAAGGGATGTGGACCACACTTTGGTACAACAGCAAACACGTGTGGAGGACACTCTTGAATATGACTTTGAAGAACCAGAATCTGAGAAGTTAGAGAAGGTAAAAGCTGATGAAGAAGCTGCAGCCAAAGCCAAAGCTGATGAGTAAGCTAAGTCTGGAAATGAGAAGTTGTTGTATGATAAGTTTCTTCTAGATAGTCCTGCACGATCAAAGGAAGAAACTTCTAAGCCACCAAAGGACCCGGAGTCTCCTCACATCTCATCATCATTGGATTCATCTTCTCACTCTTCACCACCACCATCAAAAAGATCAACCAAATCATCATCCAAATCAGTAAAGAAGCCAACTCCATCTTGGATCTCTCAATCAAAGAATCGAATCGTTAAAGCTGTAAAACGAGTCAGAAAGAAAGATATTCTCTACAGAAAGTTGAATTTCCTCGCTGATCAGATAACGTATCTTCATGATGAGAATGACAAGATGAAAGTTGAAAGGGAGTATGTCCAGAAGCTTATGAAGGATGATCTTCAAGGGAGCATGGACGAGATGATCAAAGGATACTCTCATAAGTTCCTTATGGAGGTCGTTCCGAAACTGACAAAGGAGATGTATACCAGACAACTTTATCCGAATCTCTTACATTTAGCCAAGCAAGCCATGAAATCAACTCCAATGAATTTGAGCATCAATCCAGTTGAAACCACAATTTTTTCAGATGATAAATTGGTGAACCGGCTAGTAGCTCAAATGTCGAAACGCTCTGCAACGTTTGCCTCTCATAAAGCTAAATTGTTTGAAGCATTGCTGGAATACCAACTCAGGTCAGCATACAAAGAAGAAGCTGTAAGGCCCAAACGTTCAAGAGACGACGAAGACAAAGATCAGGATAAAGATAATGAACCCAAACGAACAAAGAAGTCTGGCGAATCATCCTCCATTCAGTACTCGATGCAACCTCCACCACAAAGGACTCCAGCTCAACAAAGATCACCTCCTCCCTCTTCTGCAGATAAACCTCAGGATTCTGAGACACCACGCCAGACTCAAAAACCCGGTGACCACTTTGAGTATACGGGTGGTGACGATGAGGAATACCATGAGCCCCAACAACAACCCACCTCTCCCGACAAAGTACTGAAACCAGAACCCTCATCTAGGCCTAAGAAACAGAAGAAGAAGGCGCCCAAGGCTTACGTCCTATCATGGCTAGATGAAGATACCACAGAGGAATTTGAATGGTTTTCTACACTTGTTAATTCCACTCCCTACCCTGCTGAAGGTCAAGATCTGGTAGACGATAATACATTGGAGCATGCTAAGATATTGCAAGAAAAATTTTGAGTAAAGAAGATGACGAAATCTGAGTTGAAGCGAATCAAGAATGAAGCTTTTCAACTGTTAAAAGATAGCTCAGAAAGTGCCATAGAGGTCGAATATCACCTTGAAAACATTGCTCGAGCTATGTCTAACAACATGGATTGGCTCAACCCAAAGCAAAAACATCGACTTACAAAACGGGACAACCATCCATATTACACCGACTGGTCTAAACCACTACCAACAATTGGCCAACCAAATGAGCCTAGAATTCCATTCCGATATTTCTTCAACAAAGACTTGGAATTTCTTCTACACGGTGGCGATGGTTCAAGGAAATACGCTACATCTTTGACACTTCCATTCCCAGCAGCAATTTACTCTAACTGCATAGCCATCGAGGAAAGATCTAACCACTTGTTCTCCAACCAAGTGGAAGAGTACAACCGAGATGCAATGTATGGGATTCACCATTGGCCGAAATGCCGAAGAATCTACTACAGAAGCTGCCAGGTTCAGAAATCTCAACATGAAGTGTTCAGTACAAAGAGTATCGTTGCCATCAAACACGTTGATCTTTCGTCCAAATGGGACTACACTTTTCTCAAGAAGATTGTGGTCAAAAGGCAAGACGAAAGGGATTATGCATTCTCTGAAGCTGACTTTGAGAATTTGTCTATCAACGACATTGAAGCGGTACCTTGCCAAAGTACAGGGTCGCATGAGACAATTTTCAACTGAAGTACAACGCAAATTTATCAAGTCATTGCTCATCTTCATCAGACGCATAGTCATCAAAGAACGTGTAGAAGATCTCTAGATTGTAGTAGAATCTTATCAGACCCGTGTCAACTTCGCTCCACCGCAGCTTGATCTTCCCGACATCAACTAGCTCTCATAATATACTCCATCAGCAAACCATTCGGCGTCGTTTACCGCAGTGAACTTCAAAGAAATTGCTAATGGCGTGTGAGATCTTCACAAGTTTAGGGATCACACTTTGAAGATGGTTAGGGACGGATTGGCTTATCGGTTGAAGGATATACATCAAAGATTGGGTCTCCTAAGCGATGGAATTCTCAGGATCGAAGGGATGTGAAGAGGATCATCACGATGATTGATGAACGGTTGTATCGAGGGGATCAGTTCAGAAGATTGGAAAGCTTTGTTGTGGTCGACCAGGATTAACTCACCGGCTTTCAACGCCCGGTTCACACTCCTGGCATCATCCTGGACTACCTGGTAACCCTTGAACTGCTTCTTTCATTATAAATTTGGATGTATGATTTATTATGTAATGGCTTGTGCACATATTACAGTGTACAACCCGCACTTGTAAATAAAGGACCCTGTGGTACGCTTCAGTGCCACAATCCTTATAAAAGGAGCGAAGCTTCTTACTTTTGAGTAAAACCTATCAAACCTTTCATTTTTCAAGGTTTTGCTCAAAAGAACAAGTACTTCCCTTATGATTTTCAAAACCTCAACCGTTTATATCACTTGTTGAGGGGGAGTATTTGACTTTAAAACTTTGTTCACAAATTGTTCACAGTGGTCATCTTCCCACAAACTCAAATGGTCATATTTATTCTCAACATTTCGTCAAATAACATTTATATGCCATTTTTGGGGGAGAAAATATGTGATAAGAAAATGTTGTGTAACTGCAAATGAATCTTTGTGCTAAGACTAACCACCGAATTGACGAGATCTTAACTGTTAGTAACTCGAAAAGACTTGTCCATGACGGGTAATAATTTCAAGCTAGTTCGCTAGTGATGTAACGTGTCTCGCAAAGGACTTGTCCGAGTAGAATGTACCATTCGAGAAACTCTTGGTAGACATGAACTTTGACGGGTTTGACAACCTTTCGGGGTTGTCCACACCTTCAAGATAGTTATTAGAGCTAGTTGTCACCTAAAAGCTGACAATGTAACTCTTTAACTATGCTACGTAACCGTGTCTCGCGGGGGATTGTCTATCTTGAGTCGATCAATTCAAAAGTGCGCGCTCTTTCCTCACTGTGCAGATTTCCGTCAAAACTCTAAAGCACATGTGGAGGGGGAGTATTTCTGCTAAAAGATAAAACTCTCACAGTGGTTCAAACATGTTTTCATTTACAAACCCTTTGAGAGATTTTCTTGAAAATGGTTTTATGGCAATGGAGTTATAAGGAGATTAAGGTTAGGAATAACCGTCCTATGATCCGCCAGAGCCGGAGGGATCTACCCAAGGACACTACCAATAGTCAGTATTAGAAGTCCTTAGGTATGATTACAAAAAGGAGAAATGAGAATCGGAGAAAGAAGGAGTTGAAGAATTAAAAAGAAATGCAAAGAAAAGGGTGAAAAGAAATAGCCCTCCAGATTATTCAACTTAGGGCAGACACCGGGTTCAATTCATATGCTACTGGTTGTCACTTGATGAAACCAGTATTGAAGATTAAAAGTCGTCATGGACCCAGTGACGCATGCACTAAACCTTCTTAGCCACTCAAGTTTCTCTCAACAGAAGCTTGTTTCATTCTCACAGGGAACCCTACGTAAACTATCGGCTTTCTCTTAGAGATTGCTGGTATTGAAGAAGGAGACCCTCTCCCTAGTCTCTGCTCAGGAAAACCAAAACGCACTATTGAGTCTAGAGCCACGAGATTCATCAAAAGATCTCTTAGGTACACTTGACATTTCATCACTTGGTGTTCAACAATAAGAACATCAGTGGTACGTTATCGAGTCCTTCACAGATCTTAGCAATCTGTCGAGAACATTTATGAGAGGTTCACAATTGTGATCCTCAGTGATTGAATGGAAACTCCTGCCAGGGTCAACATCAAATAGCCCTGACAGCAGGTCGCTTCGGTAACTCCCCGTGGATTACGCTTAGTGGTCTCAAACGGTCTATAGTCGTGAGGTGATGCTTCGGTGTACCTCAGCGACTCATCTGAACCGTAGGTGTACTTCGGTACATCGCGTTATCTCACTTGTGGGACTCCAGTTTAGGAACGGCCTTTGTGAGAATTAGAGTTGTGTTTTCACACTATGCTGTTAACACTCTCGAAGTTCAAACTTGTAAGTGCCGGAATCCGCTTTTTTTCTAACCGTTTTAATGTTTTCTTCTTATGGAAGCTCTGGAGCGGAATGATCGTGCAGATTCTTCACATGCCCATGCCAACATCATCACTAATGGAAGTTCTATCTAAAGCAACACAAAAGTCAGAATGATTCTTCGTCAAACCAAAGAATCTACAAGTTATGACTTAAAGAACTTCATCAGTACTGAATCCACATCAAAGAGCATATGAGCATGTTGAAGAATGATGTGGAGACACTGAAGCAGTGAAGCAGACCTGAGGCAGACTTGATGCAGACAACAACAACATACTATCAATACCATCACAAAGAACAATGATCAAAGAACAAAGATAAAGATGACGTCAAAGCAGAACTGTTCGAGAACAATTTCTCTCTACACTGGGAGATTGTTCGAATCAAGGAATTCTTCTCACAGAAAGAAGAATGTCAGAAGATGTCAAGCTACTATTACATCAACGCCTTCACTGTTTATAGTTTTCATCACCAACACTTAGGGGGAGATTGTTGGAATCACTCCTAAACCTTTATCAAGTGTTAGTGATTAACATGTAATAGTTAGCTTAATTATGGCCTTTATGTTTGTTATTAGCCTTAGGCTTATGTTGAAGGCCCATAAGCCTAGGCCCAGTCCAATAAGGAAAAGGATGGGAACTAGGAGTGTTGCCCTAGCTTCCCTCCTATAAATACCCCTTGTAAACCTTCATTTGAAGGTTGGTTGTTCAATTCATTCCTCTTCACTAGTCACCATAACCTTTCTTTATTGTCTACGTGTAGTGTTTGTGTGTGTGTTGTGTTAACCGGTCGGCCTCTCATTTCTTCTCTTGATGCTTGTGTTGTAAAACTAGTGACCTAATAGAAGCCTTCACAATGTCGCCTACTCTTTTTTTTCGGTACTAGGCTAGCCACCGTTCTTTTCACAAAGGAATCCATTCCTACCAAACGTCGCCTCCCTTTTATCCGCTACTAGGCTAGTAGTGAGTTCCGTTACAAACTGGAGAACTACAACCCAACCCACACCAGCACACCTACCCAAAGGAGATCCACTCCTTATACCAACCCTCAAGGATATCGTATCTTGGAAAACAACATCACTATTTGTATAACAGGTAATCCTACCTCATCGATTATACGACCTGGGAAAGTATGTATGAGATGGCAAACCCAAAAGGAAGAATGGCTCCTATTTATAGAAGAAAAATAACTACTATTCCCGGATCCACGGATCCCCACTGGGGATTGTCCGTTAGTACTGGGGATCCGTGGGATACCTCCCTTTTGCCCATATGTTTTGGGTCTGGGTCCATGGGTTATGGATCAGGGTATCCAAGTAGATACATTTATCTATAGGTGCAATGCACTAGTTTTGGTTCATGGATTAAAACTATGGGACCTGGATAACACCATGGGCATGGATAGTATCCATATGACATAAGCATGATGTCATGCATGGGTTATGGGTCATGTCCATGGTATAGGTCATGGACTTGGGTTGTATCCAACTACATTCAATGTATTGGTCAATGGTCAAATACTTCGTTTCTACCCATTGTACTACCCTTATAATACTACTAGTTAGTATATATTTGCCCAATTGTAAACACTAGGTTTTGTATA
>OU343223.1:181378276-181517002 GCA_910596185.1 Chrysanthemum makinoi
TTTCCTTTTCAATTAAATTTTTATGTTTAGTTTTTTAAGCATGTTCAAGATTCTTAGTTTGTTTAAGTTTTAATGTAATCTAAAACTTTGTAATTCCGCTTTAGTAAAAATTTTCCAAGTTTCACTTTGATCTTGCATTTCACTATTGAGTCTTGTGAATAAAGTGTTTTTAAGGATTGTAATAAGCTCATATAAGCTGTCCATAGCTTTTATGAGCTTATTTTGTGTTTAATTGTCGCATTTCATTCATTCACATTCACAAAAGATCTTGGTTAACAAAAGTCAACATGGTGCTCTATTTTGGTTCATGAATGGATTTGGGTTGATCTGATTCTTGGATTGGTTATCATTTGGTGTTTTATATTGGTTTGAATGCTTGTTATAATGCCAAAATTTGGTCGATCACAAGTGATTGATTATGTTAAAACTGCCATATTCATGTTCATGTTCTTCTTCATGTTTGACTGTGTTGGTGCTTGATTTGATCTTGTTTCAGCTTTAAAACCTTAGTTTATGCTTGTCTTAATCTCGTTTAACAGATATAGAATAAGTTGTTAAGCATGCTTATTAAGTAGTTTAAAGGGATGTTTGAAGCCATATAAATCTGGTATGGAGGATAGTTTGTCGCATAAGATTTATTGCTTTAGGTTTGTTTAGGTCTAGTTCATTCATCCATTCTCAATTTTCATCCGATACATAAAGTCAACTTAGCCTTTAATGTAACTTGTGATTTTATCAGATAGGTATAGTAGCTAATTAGGTTAGCACTAGTTTTAGATATCATCACACTAGCTTAATCAAATCTTATTTTAGCTTATTTCATTATTTAGATCAAATTAGAGTCACTAGAATCTCAAAAAGTCAAACTTTCATAATCGTTTTCAAAGAGTCAAAAAGTTGATAAACCAGTTTTTACAAAACTTTGGATCTTTCATGGTCCGATTCTGAACCAAAATGGATAAAATTGGGATATGTTTGAGATGGGTTAGTCAAGATCTTAAAACGATTTTTGTTGAATTTTTGGAAAAGCTCACTTGAATAGTGAAATCGGCTCACGAATACCCTTATGCCCCTGTTCACAATAGGTGTAAACCGAAAGTGTGATCAGGCATTCTTATGCCCTGCACATGACTCAATATAGCTTGTTAAGGTCTGATTTTTGGTTTAGTGGTTCTTAGGTTGGTGGTCTTGAGGACCACATATCTGGTTTTAACATTAGCTTACTGAATAAGCGGTGCAGTAAACTTAAAGTAGGGCCTAGATCACTGATTTGCTTAAGTAGTTTGTTAGCTTTAATCTTGGTAGTTTGCTTATTAGAGGTTAGGATTAGAAGTAATTAGTTGCTGATAGTTAGTTTTAGTATAAATCATCTTCTGTAACTGTTTGGTAGCTTATTGTGCTTATTAGCTTATTCTAGTTAGCTTGTTTTAAAATAGTTAACATCACTCTCATTTCTCACACATAAGCCTAGTATTTTCTATTTTTCATAGAAGCAGAATAATATTTTAGAATTTCCTGAATTTTCATATTTTTTCCAACTTTGTTGCTATTTTCTTGATTTAAATTAGTTTTTAAATCCTTTTTAATTAGCTTTAATGAGGAAAAATCAGAAAAAGTTCAAAAATAATTTTCAATTTTCTAGATTAAAGAAAATTATAAAAAGCAAAAATAAATTAATAGATTTTTTAGTTTAAATTGTAATTTTTAGCATTTAAATTAGTTTTTAATAGATTTTATTCATGAAAATGAAAAATCCTCAGAAAAATACAAAATTAGTTTTGAAAAGTCTTTTGAGTTATTTTAGATTTTTAAACAGTTTTATAATTTTCACTTTTGTTTCATAATTTTAGTATTTTTTTAATTAAGTTTTAAAAGTTATAAATTAGTTTTTAATTCAAATAAATTCCGAAAATTCATAAAAGTGGTTTAATTCTTAGATAATACAGTATCATTTTTGGTTAAAAAGTAATTTTAGATTATTTTGGGACTTAGATTAGACGTGGTTGCATTTATTTATGTTTCTATTAATACGTTTTAGTTTAAATCCTTATTAGGATTCCCGTAGTGTAATTTTCCTTAATTGTTTTCCCATCCCCCGTAGTTTTAATATAATCAAAAATCCAAAACATCGAGCATTTTAAATAAATGAACCAATAACGGCGTTGCCCGATTCACTTTTCGTTGAAGGCGACTTCAGTTTCTTTTTAATCAATATCAACATCACTCGAGGGTTTTGATTCATTATCCTTTTTTTTCCTAAAAGGATTTTATCACTACTTGTGGTTATTTTGATATCGATGTAGGTTTATCCATACCACATACCCTAAACTTGAGGGCAGTCATTGACCTAGTGAGTTATGTCATGAATAGGAAGATCAACCTATCTTGATAAGGACTTAATTTTTCCTTAAGAAACTATGTTTAGCTTAGTGTGTGAGGGTGTTCTAATGTGTTTGAAATATAATGCTTGTAATTGCATTTTCTGCTCTTGGATCCCAGGTTCCCTAAGAGTAGGTCCGTCTAGTACAATCTTTGGGATCCATTCTGCTGTGAGGACCTTTACTAAATATATGCAATGATCTTGACAATGCATTATATCTCAAGGATAGTCTAAAGAGAGTTCTAATACCAAGATATCAAATGTAAATTGTTTTATTTCATGAAGGAAATTGGATTACATTGATAAAGCACGAGTACAAAAGATTTGATCCTATTTTGGAATACTATTAGTTTCCTTGAGTGTTTTCACTAGGAGGATCATTATATGATTGATGAGTGTTGGTGGAATCAAGAATGAAGAAAGTCTTCATGAGGGATATGTTTAGCGGTTCCATCATCTTGTTCATAAGTGCATACACGGACTTTGAAATTGAGGATGGAAGTGCATAACATTATGATAGAGGCGTCAAGAACATTCCATAAGGGATGAGTTTATTCTTGGATCCTTGAAGATTTTCAATTCGCCTTGCCGAAGAAGTAGGCGATTGTATGGTTGTTGTGTTAGCAAACATAACAACATGTTAGCACAACAAGCGGGAAGGATTTCTCGATTTCCCCTAAGGCTCCAAACATTTTCACGTAGGATGAGTGCAAGAGGCTTGTACTCTTCTCGAATATCCCTTGTAAAGATAATGTTTGGATTGGAGTAATATGGTCGAGGTTTGCATATTATGCGATTTAAATCTTCCGAAGAGGGTATGTGTGAACAATATGGACTATTTTCTTCATGAAAGTTGAAGAGAGAATCAAGACACCAATCTTCAGTGAAGGCACATTGTCCATGATTGGGAATCCGGAGGATGTGATCAAAATGCCCAAGGGTTAGAGTGAACTTTTGGTTTTGATATAAAACCAAAGAGATAGAGAGCGATCCTCGTTACGAACGAGTTCGACTTGATGGAAGAATTCCATTATGAACCTTGGACATATCTTCTCGTTGATTTCAAGAAGACATTCTAGTCCTATGGCTCGAAGGAGGTATTGATACCTTCTTCGAATTGTAGAGAGGTGTCTACAATACGTCCTTCATGGAAGTGCGGTTTTGAGATTATTGAACCCACATACATGATTGCGGTGTTGGTTCGAGAGATGTTCGGAGTAGACGCTAGTGAGTGAAAAATCAAACTCATATTCATGCGTCATAGTTGAACCTATAGGAATGACAAGTTAATAAAAGTAGATGTTTGTGGTCAACTTATGATAATCTAATATTTTTACTAGATTTTTATTAACAATGGTTTTTAACAACAATGACACTTAACTCGGTTTTGACTTTAGTGGATTATTATTTTAGAAAAAGTGGTTTTTTCATGAAAACTGTTTTCCGATATCGGGATCCGGTTCCTTTACAAAAGGGATCCGGCTAGTATATCTTTCGGGATCCGTGGATCTGTAATAACAGAAAACAGTTTGATAAAGAAATAAGTTTTACTACAGTTTATACCACGAATATGTTTTATCCTACATTTTCTTTTAGCATGCACACATGACTTCTAATGTATCACGAAGAAAAAATAAAACATATAAATCAAAAGAAATGACAAACACATTATGATAATAATAACCTAGATAAACTAAATCATTAGTAATATTGCGTTTCAATACTAAGGATGATACAAAGGATTGGGTGTATGATCCCAATGTAGATTAACAACACAAAGTAAATGTCTCCATACGTGAACTTCATCATAGGGAACACAAGTGCGATGAGTGTTAGGGCGATGAGCACGAGTGCATGTAAACATGTTGATGACGATCTTCTTGGTTTCGGAGATGAAATGAGAGGAAAGATGAAGTTTTGAGTAAGAGAGGTAAAGGAGTTTGAGTGAAGGTTTGGTAGAGTGGTTTGACGGTGGGGTTTTATAGGGAAGGAGGAATTTTTGAAATTGTGTTTGTTTTATTATTGGATTGAAAAGAAATAAAACATAAGTTTTATATACTATGACCATAGATGAGAAATATAACACATATGTAAGAAAAGGCTTCCTGAAGCTTCACGTAAAACATGTATGAGCACAAAAAAGATAATCATATAAATACCTAAATAGGTATACTTAATAATCAAGCAATGTGAAAGGAAAATCATACCTCTAGCGCACTTAGGAATGTCTTTACAAATGACACAACAAATGTCAAGACTGATTCTTGCTCCTTTGCGTTTAAGATACCTTCTTAAGGAAGGTATTCTTGTTACCAAGCTACTCCTAAAGCTTGGTGGGTATGAGCTTTGACTAATCAACATGACAAAGAAGATTAGTGCATTTAAATGAAAAAGTAAAAAAAATGCAGTTATCAACTCAACATCCAAACATATAGTTTTGAAAAACATGGTGTTTGCTTTTATGAAAAACCTTCTTTGTAGTTTTCAATTAACCATGGATCGTATCAAGTTTTTAAAGTACAATATACTTCAAGAAACTTGGTAACGAAGCTCTAATGCCAATTGTGGAAAACTAGAAGGGGGGGTTGAATAGTTTTACCAATTAAAACTTCATTTTAATTTATTTAGATCGACTTATGTCAATCTATTTGGATGTGTGTGTTGGATGTTGATAAACAAACATATAAAGGTAAGTAATGAAAAGATAAGAGTAAGAAGCACAAAACCACAACGCAAGTATTTCTAGTGGTTTGGCTACAAGGTCACCTTCACTCCACTCCCGAGTCACCTACTCGAGAGTTCGTAATCACTACACCAATCTCCTTATGGCGGAGAAGCCTTCACAACGTCGCCTACTCTTTTACCGGTACTAGGCTAACTACCGGGTTCTTTCACTCCAAGGTGAACCACACCTACACAACGTCGCATATCCTTTATAAGGTACTAGGCTAAGTACCTAGTTCTTTCACACCTTAGGTGAACTACACCTTCACAACGTCGCCTACCCTTTATTAGGTACTAGGCTAAGCACCTAGTTCCATTGCAATGGAGAACTACTACCACACTACACCAACGACTAATCGGAGATCTACTCCTTTACTACATGATCAAGGATATCAATATCCTTGGATCTAATACTAGTCTATCTTGTGAAACACCATATCGAATGTACATCTAAGGCACCTACTTCAATGCCTTTGACTTGATCCTACAACTTTCACTAATGTCTTGTGCCTTCACTTCTAAGCACCTTTCACTAGTGCTTCTTTGTCTTGACTTCTAAGCACCTTTCACTAATGCTTCTTTGTCTTGAATTCCAAGCACCAACCACAAGTGCTTTATCCTATAGACGAAAGATACCCTTCACTAATATCTTCGTCTTGACTCTTGAGACATCTTTCACTAATGTCTTCAACACTACTCTTCTTTGAAGAAAGAAAGGAATCATCAACAAGAAGACTTCAGTAGCCTTGATGATGAGGAAGCATGGCAACTCATGGACTTGAGCTTGCTCGACTTCAAAGGTGGTGATCTTGCCTTTAAAGGAACCTAAAAGATACAAAAACAAAACTACAAACATAGATCTCTTGGATCTAAGGTTAGTGAGATTTAAATCGGGAGGGAAAGTGTGTTAGAAAGGGATTCAAAAGGGTTGAGAAATAATGAAGACATGGCTCACTATTTATAGAGGAAAAAATCTCACTGTTCTGGATCCCACGGATCCCTAACACAAGGGATCTGGCTAGCACAAAGCTAGGGATCCGTGGTACGCTCCTCTTTGCCCATGGGTATTTTTAGTTATGGGTTATGGGTTGATCCATGGTTTTCTTTCTAGGTACAATGTATCTTAAGGACACAATGAACTTGGTTAAGTGGTATATATAAAACCATGGGTTGAGGGTCAAAACCATTTGCTAGTATTTACCCATTTAGTATATACTTGTAATTACCCATTTTAGCATATACTTAGTTTTTACCCATTTTAGTATACTTAGTTTAAGTATATGTTTAACCCAATATGTAAACACTAGTTGTTGTACATATGTATCTAAATCATAAAATCACTTATATTTGTTTTAGTGTTTTATGTGAAAGCGTAAGTGTGTTAGAAAACTATTAGTCCAAACCATTTACGTATTTTACTTGTTTCGTTAAAATGATTTTACTTTTGTTATCGACAAAACATTAGAAGATCGTAAAATATAAATAAACGTTTTTACGGCTTATTTGTATTAACAACCTGGTTAATTATTGTTTCTCATACAATTTTCTCTTGATTTTGTAAAATCCCGCGAAAGAATCTATTTCTAGGTTTAAATCACAGACTTGTAAAATCCCGTGGACACAGCAAAATCATGTCTTACACTCCTGATTCAGTGATTTCACAAGTGCTTAAATTGTATGATGCTGTGGACAACAATGATAATGTATGCTATACTGAACGATTAAAGATGTTTGAATTAATCAATGAGGATGTGAGATCTTCATGTTCTAAGTACAATGAGAATGAATTGCACCCTAATGCTACAGATTCCATGCAAAAGGAATGCTGCATTATACCCTATCAACAACTCACCTCTCATCATTTACTTCTACCCATAACAACGGAACGAACATGTATTGCCCTCTTCCGTCAGGACTCATCTACATTAACAGGAACTTTGATGTTAAACTTAGAGCAATTGGAGCTACAACTTGACGAAGAGAAGGTTCAAAAGGATAGTTCTAGTGCTGCACTTCAAGTGATCCACAACCAATTTCAGTCATTCATCAGTGGGGAATTTACATCAGATTATGATCAAGACATGACTGAAATGTCTTTCAAGAGACACACTGGAATGGAAATTAGCGTGTTCATAGAGACACTTATCCATCTCATGGATAATGTGGAGAAGTATATTGAGGATTACTCGAGAAAGATGAAAAAGTGGATATACTGCAGTACGGTTGAGATAGTTGTGATGAGTCGGGTAATGTATCGGTTGAAGAATCGGGTGTGAATCACGGAATGTCAGAGACAACAAATAATGATGTAACCGGTCTTCATTACTCTAACATACATAAAGTAGATGCGAAGTCGAAAAGGGGAATGAATGTCGGGCACAATCAAAAGATTGTAGTGTTGAGTCGGGTAAAGCACATGATGGATCGCTTGACGAATACAGTGACTCGAGATAGATAAGCTTGACACAGCCAGCGGTCCAGTGACTCTTATTACACATGATGTGGATGCATATATCAGACCAAAAATTGAACAGGTGTCATGCAATGAGGTACCTGATAACGCTACATGCGTCGTTCGGGGTCAAAGGAACTTCCTTTTCTTCGAGCAAGTTTTATAACACCATAGGCAGTGAACCTAATCGTTGTAGTGTAGTATTAGGGTAAGCCACGGGTATTGATATCGTTCTTTAGGGAAATAGGAATGCTAGTGAGGAGTTACTACGCTAAGGTTGGGGTTGAGGAAGATTATTTTTATCTTTTTATGTTTTTTAGAAAATGGAAAGGTACGAATCTCGGGGTTTGGATTGGGGGGTTGGTATTTCTACCGATTACTCTACTTATCTAATTATCTAGTCTAAGGTGTATGTAGTCTATGTCTAATTATTGTGTGCTCGTATGATGGTTTAAAGATGTGTTCACTTAGGTTTTATTACTCCTTAATTATTTCCTATTGATGGTTGAATTGTCACGTCCTTATTCCTAATCGTGTTGTGTGTCTAAAGTCGTAGGGTATGCGTTTATCCCTAACTCTTTGAAACTACCAAAGGGTCTCGTCTACAAAATCTCTAGGAATTATAGACTCTAACTCTAAGGCACTCTTTGGATGGTTTAGCCTACAACTACTCTAGGTGTTATAGTCTAAGGTTCACAAAGATTAATCAAGCATTAACTACACAACGAATGACATGTCGCATTACTAGATCATTAACAATTAAGATAAGAGACAACCAATCAATATTCAATAATTAAGTTTCATATTCCCTAAGCAAACACAAAAATAAATTAGCCGAACATGAAGAACACGCAAGCATACACACAAATAATTGAAGACATAATTGAATTAATGAATTAAAAAACTCATCTTGGTGTAAGATAGGTTTTGGAACCCTAAAATACTGTACAAGACAGCCTTGGTTCGGTTTAGGTTTTTACTCCAAAAGACTACACAAAAGCTGAAAAATTCGTTCTATATATAAGATTACAATGTGGCGTCACCTTATGATTTGTGGCGTGGGTTTCACCGTCATTAGGGTTTCATGGCGATTAGTCTTCGCGGCGTCACCCATGCTTGTAGCGCCGTCACCGAATATCTGACGCCATCCGGATCAAATCTAGGCGTCCCGAGTTGCGACGGCCTACTCTTTTAAAGCCTGACACCGTCACTTAAAAATAAGAAATTTGGCTACTGTGCCGTCTGTCACACCCCCAAATTACATGTTTTTCAGCGGAATGGAATTCCTGGGGGTGACTGTGATAGCATCAAAGTTACAGTTATATCGAACGACCTAAAGTGTCGTTTGGAAAATACATCATTTGATTGAGTAAAATAATCAGAGTTTACAAAGTGTAGGTCCCAAATGAAAATCAACGTGTGCGGAAATAAGTTTGATACAAGCCAAATGATGTTTTTAAAGTGTATAAATCCCATGTGTGACGCGTCGTCACCACGACTCTATGATAATTCCACACGCATGCCATGAAGTGTATGCCTTAGATACCTGAGATAAAACGAGTGAGTTCATAGAGTTTTATTGTAATGAAAAACCTTTAAAGAATGTTCATGCAGCAAAGGCATTGTAAATCCACTCAGTTCCAAGTTCCGCCCATACAAATCTTGCAACCTGTGTGTTTACAACCCACTGCCAAAATATGTATAGTTTATGTTCAAACACATGATGTCAAATGAATTCACAATAGTACCAAACTCGACGTAGAACAATAGCACATAATCAATAGTACTTGACTCAATGTATCAGTAGTCAACTGATTTAGAACATTATCGACGTAGAACTATAGCACATAATCAATAGTACATGACTCAATGTATCAGTAGTCAACTAATTTAGAACATTATACGACGTAGAACTATAGCACATAATCAATAGTACAACATTCGGTTTTGAAACGATGGTGATCATGATAGAAGTAATCCTTAAAAATATAAAGTACTTGTGAAAAAATAGTTAAGCATGTATCTCCCCCAAAATAGTTCAAAACATATAAAAGTAGGGAACTCTGAAACTCACCGGTGCAATGTTTATGATGATATAATGCTTATCTGAAATTAGGCGCAACCTCTACTTAGCGACCTATTATGATGATATGATCTATAATAACTCATGAAACAATGTCGTGCAAGCAAATCCACATGTAATCTATACCACTTGTGCAGTTTTGAAAATAATGTTTATCGTCGAAAAATAATCTTATAACGTCTTGACAATTTATAAATTACTTTACAAGTATTTTCGTTGAAACAACCTCCTACGATAGTCGTTTAGTGATTTATTATGAATTTATAACTTTTAGGTAGTAAAACAATGTCATTTGACAAGTCATGAAAGTGACTAAATGGCCTCAGAAAATTAAGTAAAATAGTGAATATCGAGTGTTAGAAACAAACTCAACGGTTTTGGAAAGCTTGTAGCATTATCTCAAAGTCTTAGCTTTTGAATTTTCATCATAGAGGTCTCGATCATGGAGAAAAACATAGGTAAAGTAGGTTACTTGTACCAAAAATATTGTTTATGGGTAACTTTGGAAAAGTTTGAGTGACCAGTTTACTCGTTACAACTCCGTTTGACACGGTTGGACGTTTGGAAAATAGGCTAGAATTCCTTTTACTAGAAGACATCATTTTATAAAAGTATTACATCAATGGTAGAAACGACCCTTAACATGGTTATTTGCGGTAGTAATTTCTTGTTGGCTATTAGAAAATATATTAGTTATACTTATATAAAATAGTTCACGGCAACCTTGTTTAAGCGGTTAATTTCGTTACAAGTCCGTTTTCAACGTTTTATATGTCCTTAGCTTCGTGTTAAAGTATACTAATATATTTTTGATAAATTGACTCATTTAGATAACGCTTAAGACTCATTTTTGACTCGTAAAAATTCTGGACAGCATGCTGTTTTCGAAATATAGTTTTTAATCCGTTAAAGTTGAAATAGCATAACTTCTTCGTTATAACTCCGTTTTAACCCGTTCAGCCCACGCGTTTGGATTTTAAAGTATATTTTCTGAATTTATAGCCCAAAATATTTTACAAACTGTCGAATTTTCCAGATTTAGCAAAAATGATCAGACCCTTATTTATATTTGTCGAAATGGATTTTTCTCGCGTAAAACTTATGCTAACCACTTCAAATCAACGCCAAAGCTATTCTAAACCTACCATACACCTTCTTAGGGTGTCATGGGTTCCTAAACATCATCAACCATGCTATGTCTTAAGGGATTAATTATAGGATGATTATAATTCATAATAAGTAATAAAAACACTAAAAGTGGTATAGATTCACGTGTAACACCGCATGTTTTCTTGCAAAAATGATGAAGTAACATAAATGAATATGAAAGAGTGATGAAGATCATGAAATGCTTACTTGAATGATTATGTGAAAGAAAATGATGAAAACTATATAATCTATAGGTTTTTATTTCAAAACCTAAACATAGATCACTACATGAACTTGATAATCACTTGAACTTCAAAATTTATGGTTTCCTTGGTGTTCATGCCTTGGCGGTTCTCCACAGAAAAAGGAGAAATTTGCTAGTTTACACCTTTTTGAAAGTCTTGTATGTGTTTAGGAAAAACAAATATCTAGTATCATGTATAGGTGTACAAGCTAAAGTTAGGATATTTCTAAGTAATGGTGAGTCATGGGGGGATAAGGTGGCCGGTTATGGTGCTTAGGAGGGGCGTTGAATGTGTTTTAATATTGAAGTGTATTATTTGTTGTGTATAATGTGTAGTTTGTAGGTATAAATAGATATTTAGTGTAGCGTTAACTAAAAACAGATTTTAACAGGACAAAATAAAATGTATTGACGTCATAAAAATTATAAAAATACCTTTCTTGTAAGTATTGAGTGAATAAATATTTATCGAGTTGAATTTGGCAAAACCGGTAAATATTTATATATAACAATTTATATACATAATAATTTGAAAACATCGGGTAAACTAATAATATAATTTTTTATAATAACATGAGTATAAAAATATATTAGGATTATTTTAGAAGTGCGGATCAAATGTTCAAAATAAATGATTCGCGATAGCTTTTTTTAATAGAAATTATACGTTTAATAAAATATGCAAAACCATGCATAAACTAATATGATGATGACGTTATTAATGATATGTAGACTAAATCTAGTCTATATGAAATGTCCTCAATGATTTTTCATGAATACGCAGCTAAACCATCAAGGTTACGCGTATTTAATACTCGTAGACTTAGTTCTGAAAAATGATGAATATTGAATCATGAATAGTGATTTTTCTCCGGGAATGAATAGTGTTTCATGAATAGTAAAATTTTGAAATACCTTCTCAGAATATCAAATCGACTTCAAAAACGATGAATAGTAAAATGATGAATAGTAACATATGAATAGTAAATTCCTGAGATGAATAGTGAAATTTTCAAAGTTTGTAAAATGACCTGAAATTACGAGTTGTCACATTCGCCCACCCAAAAAGGAATTCAGTCCCTAAATTCAGTTCGTGTTGGTCTCTCCGGTTTAGGGTTTGATGTGGCAAACTTTCCCATTCTCGAGCAAAACCCTCAAAAGACTTTTAGGTAACCAATTCTTGTAATCTCACAACTCATCAAACGAGAACTGTCATGTGATTAGGCTAAATTGGTTTGAAGGAGGCCTTTTGAAAATTTGGCTCGATTACGGAATTGCTTACACATATGAGACTACTAATCCCTTCATTGCATGAATCTTCCTGAATTAGACATAGGTGATCAGGCTATGTATAATTTAGGAGTAACAATGCATGCTTGGACTAATCGACTCATATGATGTTTGGTGTTGAGTTATGAACCCGCATGTATAATGAGTATGCACTTATAATGATATGATGAGATGCTATGATGATGTAGTTATAGTCTAGGGTCAATGATACAACCTAGTTTTCTATAGATGCTTTCTCGATACCAATCTGTCACACCCCAAATTACACGTTTTTTATTGAATGGAATTCACGGGGTGACTGTCATAGCATTAAAGTTACAGTTATATCGAACGACCTAAAGTGTCGTTTGAAAAATACATCGTTTAATTGAGTAAAATAATCAGAGTTTACAAAGTGTAGATCCCAAATGAAAATCAACGTTGTGCGGAATAAGTTTGATACAAGCCAGCCAGATGTTTTAAAGTGTATAAATCCCATGTGTGTGGCGTCGTCACTACGACTCTATGATAATTCCACATGCATGCCATGAAGTGTATGCCTTAGATACCTGAGATAAAACATGCTAAAAAGTGTCAACACAAAGGTTGAGTGAGTTCATAGAGTTTTATTGTAATGAAAAACCTTTAAAGAATGTTCATGCATCAAAGGCATTGTAAATCCACTCAGTTCAAGTTCCGCCCACAAAACTTGCTTGCAGCACAAGTGTTTTACAACCTTAAAAGCACGTGTATAGTTTATGTTCAAACACATGATGTCAAATGAATTCACAATAGTACCTAACTTCGACATAGAACAATAGCACATAATCAATAGTACTTGACTCAATGTCGAGTAGTCAACTGATTTAGAACATTATCGACGGCAGAACTATAGCACATAATCAATAGCACATGACTTAATGTATCAGTAGTCAACTGATTTAGAACATTATCTGACGTAGAACTATAGCACATAATCAATAGTACAACATTCGGTTTTGAAACGATGGTGATCATGATAAGTAATCCTTAAAATATAAAGTACTTGTGAAAAGTAGTTAAGCATGTATCTCCCCCAAAATAGTTCAAAACATATAAAAGTAGGGAGACTACGAAACTCACAGGTGCAATGTTTATGATGATATAATGGCTGAAATTAGGCAGCAATCACAACTGACTATTATGAATGATATGATCTATAATAAGTCATGAAACAATGTCGTGCAAGCAAATCCACATGTAATCTATACCACTTGTGCAGTTTTGAAAATAATGTTTATCGTCGAAAAATAATCTTATAACGTCTTGACAATTTATAAATTACTTTACAAGTATTTTCGTTGAAACAACCTCCTACGATAGTCGTTTAGTGATTTATTATGAATTTATAACTTTTCGTCGTAAAACAATGTCATTTGACAAGTCATGAAAGTGACTAAATGGCCTCGAAAAGCTAGTCGTAAAATAGTGAATATCGAGTGTTAGAAAAAAACTCAACGGTTTTGGAAAGCTTGTAGCATTATCTCAAAGTCTTAGTTTTTGAATTTTCATCATAGAGGTCTCGATCATGGAGAAAACATAGGTGAAGTAGGGTACTTGTACCAAAAATATTGTTTATGGGTAACTTTCGGCAAAGTTTGAGTGACCGTAGTTTACTCGTTACAATTCCGTTTGACGACGGTTGGGCGTTTGGAAAATAGGCTAGAAATTACTTTTACTAGAAGACATCATTTTATAAAAAGTATTACATCAATGGTAAAAACGACCCTTAACATGGTCATTCGCGGCCGTAATTTCTTGGCTATTAGAAAATATATAGTTATACTTATATGAAATAGTTACTGCAACCTTGTTTAAGCAGCGTGTAATTTAATCGATTCAAGTCCGTTTTATCGTTTTATATGTCCCATTGTTAAAGTATACTAATATATTTTTGATAAATTGACTCATTTAGATAACGCTTAAGACTCATTTTTGACTCGTAAAATTGAACGACATGCTATTTTTCGGGAAAATATAGTTTTCGTCGTTAAAGTTGAAAATAGCATAACTTCTTCGTTATAACTCCGTTTTAATCCGTTCAGCTGACCACGTTTTAGTTTTAAAGTATATTTTCTGATTTATAGCCCAAAATATTTTACAAACTGTCGAATTTTCAGATTATAAAAATGATCGACCCTTATTTATATTTGTCGAAATGTTTTTTCAGCGTAAAACTTATGCTAACCACTTCAAATCAACGCCAAAGCTATTCTAAACCTACCATACACCTTCTTAGGATGTCATGGGTTCCTAAACATCATCAACCATGCTATGTCTTAAGGGATTAATTATAGGATGATTATAATTCATAATAAGTAATAAAAACACTAAAAGTGGTATAGATTCACATGTAACTTGCATGTTTTCTTGCAAAAATGATGAAGTAACATAAATGAATATGAAAGAGTGATGAAGATCATGAAATGCTTACTTGAATGATTATGTGAAAGAAAATGATGAAAACCTTATTAATCTATAGGTTTTTATTTCAAAACTAAACATAGATCACTACATATGAACTTGATAATCACTTGAACTAAAATTTATGGTTTCCCAGTGTTCATGCCTTGGCGGTTCTCCACAAGAAAAAGGAGAGAAATTTGCTAGTTTACACCTTTTGAAAGTGTTTGTATGTGTTTAGGAAAAACAAATATCTAGTATCATGTATAGGTGTACAAGCTAAAGTTAGGATATTTCTAAGTAATGGTGAGTCATGGGGGGATAAGGTGGCCGGTTATGGTGCTTAGGAGGGGGTTTGAATGTGTTTTAATATTGAAGTGTATTATTTGTTGTGTATAATGGTTGTAGGTATAATAGATATTTAGTTAGGCGTTAACTAAAATAGATTTTAACAGGACAAAATAAAATGTATTGAAGTCATAAAAATTATAAAAATACTTTTCTTGTAAGTATTGAGTGAATAAATATTCGAGTTGAATTCTGGCGTAAATATTTATATATAACAATTTATATACATAATAATTTGAAAACATCGGGTAAACTAATAATATAATTTTTATAATCTTAACATGAGTATAAAAATATATCAGGATTATTTTTGGAAGTGGCGGATCAAATGTTCAAAATAAATGATTACGCGATAGCCTTTTTTTAATAGGAAATTATATGTTTAATGAAATATGCAAAACCATGCTTAAACTAATATGATGATGATGTTACTAATGATATGTAGACTAAATCTAATCTATATGAAATGTCCTCAATGATTTTTTTTCATGAATCTGCACTAAACCATCAAGGTTGCGCGTATTTAATACTCAGGACTTAGTTTACGAAAAATGATGAATAGGAATCATGAATGATTTTTCTCCGTGAAATGAATAGTGTTTCATGAATAGTAAAATTTGAAATACCTCTCGTATCAAATCTAATTTAAAACGTAAGAATAGTAAAATGATGAATAGTAACATATGAATAGTAAATCTTTGAGATGAATAGTGAAATTTTCAAAGTTTGTAAAATGACCCAAATTACATTGAAGTTGTCATTACATTCACCCAAAAAGGGAATTCAAATTCCTAAATTCAGCCTCTCGTTGGTCTCCGGTTTAGGGTTTGATGTGGCAAATTCCCATTCTCGAGCAAAACCTCAAAAGACTTTAGGTAACCAATTTTTAGTTAATCTCACAACTCATCAAACGAGAACTGTCATGAGATTAGGCTAAATTGGTTGAGGAGGCCTTTGAAAATTTGGCTCGATACGGAATTGTTTACACATATGAGACTACTAATCCCTTGATTGCATGATTCTTCCCTAATTAGACATGTGATCGCTATGTATAATTTAGAGTAACAATGCAATGCTTGGACCAATCGACCCATATGATGTTTGGTGTGAGAAAGTTGGCCGCATGTATAAATATACACTTATAATGATATGATGAGATGCTATGATGATGTAGAATAGAATTAGGTCAATGATGCAACCTAGTTCTCTATAACCGATGCTCGATAACCAATCTGTCACACCCCAAATTACCTGTTTTTTAGCGGAATGGAATTCTTGGGAATGACTATCATAGCATCAAAGTTATTATAGCGATATCGGAACCTAAAGTGTCGCTTTGGAAAATACATCGCTTAATTGATTAAAATAATCGAGTTTACAAAGTGTAGGTCCCAAATGAAAATCAACGTATGCGGAAATAAGTTTGATACAAGCCAGACGATGTTTTTAAAGTGTATAACCCATAAGACGCTCGTCAGTCACCACTACTCTATGATAAATCCACATGCATGCCATGAAGTGTATGCCTTAGATACCTGAGATAAAACATGCTAAAAAGTGTCAACACAAAGGTTGAGTGAGTTCATAGAGTTTTATTGTAATGAAAAACCTTTAAAGAATGTTCATGCATCAAAGGCATTGTAAATCCACTCAGTTCCAAGTTCCGCCCATACAAAACTTGCAACCCTGTGTGTTACAACCCACTGCCCAAAATGTATAGTTTATGTTCAAGCACATGATGTCAAATGAATTCACAATAGTACCTAACTCAACGTAGAACAATAGCACATAATCAATAGTACTTGACTCAATGTATCAGAGTCAACTGATTTGAACATTATATCGACGAGAACTATAGCACATAAGCAATAGTACATGACTCAATGTATCAGTAGTCAATTGATTTAGAACATTATACGACGTAGAACTATAGCACATAATCAATAGTACAACATTCGGTTTTGAAACGATGGTGATCATGATAGAAGTAATCCTTAAAAATATAAAGTACTTGTGAAAAATAGTTAAGCATGTATCTCCCCCAAAATAGTTCAAAACATATAAAAGTAAGGGCTACGAAACTCACCTGGTGCAATGTTTATGATGATATAATGGCATACTCGAAATGAGGCTAACTCTAACCGCGACCTATTATGAATGATATGATCTATAATAAGTCATGAAACAATGTCGTGCAAGCAAATCCACATGTAATCTATACCACTTGTGCAGTTTTGAAAATAATGCTTATTGTCGAAAAATAATCTTATAACGTCTTGAAAATTTATAAATTACATTACAAGTATTTTCGTTGAAACAACCTCCTACGATAGTCGTTTAGTGATTTATTATGAATTTATAACTTTTCGTCGTAAAACAATGTCATTTGACAAGTCATGAAAGTGACTAAATGGCCTCGAAAAGCTAGTCGTAAAATAGTGAATATCGAGTGTTAGAAAACAAACTCAACGGTTTTGGAAAGCTTGTAGCATTATCTCAAAGTCTTAGCTTTGAATTTCATCATAGAGGTCTCGATCATGGAGAAAACATAGGTAAAGTAGGGTACTTGTACCAAAAATATTGTTTATGGGTAACTTTCGGCAAAGTTTGAGTGACGTGTAGTTTACTTCAACACAACCCGTTGACGAACGGTTGGACGTTTTGGAAAATAGGCAAGATAAACTTACTTTTACTAGAAGACATCATTTTATAAAAAGTATTACATCAATGTTAAAAACGACCCTTAACTTGGTCATCCGCGGCCGTAATTTCTTGGCTATTAGAAAATATATTAGTTATACTTATATAAAATAGTTACGGCAACCTTGTTTAAACGCGTGTAATTTAATCGCATAGTCCGTTTTCTAAGTTTTATATGTCCTTAGCTTCGTGTTAAAGTATACTAATATATTTTTGATAAATTGACTCATTTAGATAACGCTTAAGACTCATTTTGACTGTAAAAATTTGGACAGCATGCTATTTTCCGGAAAATATAGTTTTCGTCGTTAAAGTTGAAAATAGCATAACTTCTTCGTTATAACTCCGTTTTAATCCGTTCAAGCGGCCACGTTTTCATTTTAAAGTATATTTTCTGAATTTCTAGCCCAAAATATTTTACAAACTGTCGAATTTTCCAGATTTAGCAAAAATGATCAGACCCTTATTTATATTTGTCGAAATGGATTTTTCTCGCAGAAACTTATGCTAACCACTTCAAATCAACGCCAAAGCTATTCTAAACCTACCATACACCTTCTTAGGGTGTCATGGGTTCCTAAACATCATCAACCATGCTATGTCTTAATCGAATAATTATAGGATGATTATAATTCATAATAAGTAATAAAAACACTAAAAGTGGTATAGATTCACATGTAACTTGCTTGTTTTCTTGCAAAAATGATGAAGTAACATAAATGAGTATGAAAGAGTGATGAAGATCATGAAATGCTTACTTGAATGATTATGTGAAAGAAAATGATGAAAACCTTATTAATCTATAGGTTTTTATTTCAAAACCTAAACATAGATCACTACATGAACTTGATAATCACTTGAACTTCAAAAATTCATGGTTTCCCATGGTGTTCATGCCTTGGCTGGTTCTCCACAAGAAAAAGGAGAGAAATTTGCTAGTTTACACCTTTTTGAAAGTGTTGTATGTGTTTAGGAAAAACAAATATCTAGTATCATGTATAGGTGTACAAGCTAAAGTTAGGATATTTCTAAGTAATGGTGAGTCATGGGGGGATAAGGTGGCCGGTTATGGTGCTTAGGAGGGGGTTTGAATGTGTTTTAATATTGAAGTGTATTATTTGTTGTGTATAATGTGTAGTTTGTAGGTATAAATAGATATTTAGTGTAGCGTTAACTAAAAATAGATTTTAACAGGACAAAATAAAATGTATTGAAGTCATAAAAATTATAAAAATACCTTTCTTGTAAGTATTGAGTGAATAAATATTTATCGAGTTGAATTTACGAAAACCGACGTAAATATTTATATATAACAATTTATATACATAATAATTTGAAAACATCGGGTAAACTAATAATATAATTTTTATAATCTTAACATGAGTATAAAAATATATCAGGATTATTTTTGGAAGTGGCGGATCAAATGTTCAAAATAAATGATTACGCGATAGCCTTTTTTCAATAGGAAATTATACGTTTAATGAAATATGCAAAACCATGCATAAACTAATATGATGATGATGTTACTAATGATATGTAGACTAAATCTAATCTATATGAAATGTCCTCAATGATTTTTCATGAATACGCAGCTAAACCATCAAGGTTACGCGTATTTAATACTCGTAGACTTAGTTTACGAAAAATGATGAATAGTGAATCATGAATAGTGATTTTTCTCCAGGAATGAATAGTGTTTCATGAATAGTAAAATTTTGAAATACCTTCTCAGAATATCAAATCGACTTAAAAAACGAAGAATAGTAAAATGATGAATAGTAACATATGAATAGTAAATTCTTGAGATGAATAGTGAAATTTTCAAAGTTTGTAAAATGACCTGAAATTACGAGTGTCACATTCGCCCACCCAAAAGGAATTCAAATTCCAAATTCCGTTCGGTTGGTCTCTCCGGTTTAGGGTTTGATGTGGCAAACTTCTTTCATTCTCGAGCAAAACTCTCAAAAGACTTTTAGGTAACCAATTCTTACTTAATCTCACAACTCATCAAACGAGAACTGTCATGAGATTAGGCTAAATTGGTTTGAAGGAGGACTTTTGAAAATTTGCTCGACACGGAATTGTTTTACACATGAGACTACTAATCCTTTCATTGCATGATTCCTGAATTAGACATAGGTGATTCTATGTATAATTTAGGAGTAACAATGCAATGCTTGGACTAATCGACCCATATGATGTTTGGTGTTGAGTTATGAACCCGCATGTATAATGAGTATGCACTTATAATGATATGATGATATGCTATGATGATGTAGTTATAGTTCTAGTCAATGATGCAACCTAGTTCTATAACCGATGCTCTTATACCAATCATCACACCCCAAAATTACCTGCTTTTCGCCGAATGGAATTCCTGGGTAATGTCATAGCATCAAAGTTACAGTTATATTGAACGACCTAAAGTGTCGTTTGGAAAATACATCGCTTGATTGAGTAAAATAATCAGAGTTTACAAAGTGTAGATCCCAAATGAAAATCAACGTAGCGGAAATAAGTTTGATACAAGCCAAACAATGTTTTCAAAGTGTATAAATCCCATAAAGGACGCTCGTCACCACTCGACTCTATGATAAGTCCACATGCATGCCATGAAGTGTATGCCTTAGATACCAGAGATAAAACATGCTAAAAAGTGTCAACACAAAGGTTGAGTGAGTTCATAGAGTTTTATTATAATGAAAAACCTTTAAAGAATGTTCATGCATCAAAGGCATTGTAAATCCACTACCAAGTTCCGCCCATACAAAACTTGCAACCTGCGTGTTTACAACCCACTGCCAAACGTATAGTTTATGTTCAAACATTACGATGTCAAATGAATTCACAATAGTACCTAACTGGACGTAGAACAATAGCACATAATCAATAGTACTTGACTCAATGTATCAAGAGGTCAACCGATTAGAACATTATATCTGACGTAGAACTATAGCACATAAGCAATAGTACATGACTCAATGTATCAGTAGTCAATTGATTTAGAACATTATACGACGTAGAACTATAGCTCATAATCAATAGTACAACATTCGGTTTTGAAACGATGGTGATCATGATAGAAGTAATCCTTAAAATATAAAGTACTAGAAAATAGTTAAGCATGTATCTCCCCAAAATAGTTCAAAACATATAAAAGTACAATGTAAAACTCACCTGGTGCAATATTTATGATGATATAATGGCAATACTGAAATGTAGCGCAAATCTCTAACCGTGACCTATTATGAATGATATGATCTATAATAAGTCATGAAACAATGTCGCGGTAAGCAAATCCACATGTAATCTATACCACTTGTGCGTTTGAAAATAATGCTTATTGTCTAAAAAATAATCTTATAACGTCTTGAAAATTTATAAATTACATTACAAGTATTTTCGTTGAAACAACCTCCTACGATAGTCGTTTAGTGATTTATTATGAATTTATAACTTTTCGTCGTAAAACAATGTCACTTGACAAGTCATGAAAGTGACTAAATGGCCTCGAAAAGCTAGTCGTAAAATAGTGAATATCGAGTGTTAGAAAACAAACTCAACGGTTTTGGAAAGCTTGTAGCATTATCTCAAAGTCTTAGCTTTTGAATTTTCATCATAGAGGTCTCGATCATGGAGAAAAACATAGGTAAAGTAGGGTACTTGTACCAAAATATTGTTTAAGGGTAACTTTCGGCAAAGTTTGAGTGACCGTAGTTTACCGTCACATAACAACTCGTTGACTAACGGTTAACGCTTTGGACGTTGAAAGGCAAGATCAAACTTACTTTTACACTAGAAGACATCATTTTATAAAAGTATTACATCAATGTTAAAACGACCCTTAACTTGGTCATCAAGCGCCGTAATTTCTTGGCTATTAGAAAATATATTAGTTATAACTTATAAAAATAGTTCGGCAACCTTGTTTAAAACGTGTAATTTAATCAAAAGTCGTTTTAGTTTTATATGTCCTTAGCCTCGTGTTAAAGTATACTAATATATTTTTGATAAATTGACTCATTTAGATAACGCTTAAGACTCTTTTTTGACTCAAAATTTGGACAGCATGCTATTTTCCGAAAATATAGTTTTCGCCAAGTTTAAAGTTGAAAATGCATAACTTCTTCGTTATAACTCCTTTTAATCCGCCTGCGGCCACGCTTTTAAAGTATATTTTATGAATTTCTAGCCCAAAATATTTTACAAACTGTCAATTTTCCGATTTAGCAAAATGATCAGACCCTTATTTATATTTGTCGAAATTTTTCTCAAAACTTATGCTAACCACTTCAAATCAACGCCAAAGCTATTCTAAACCTACCATACACCTTCTTAGGGTGTCATGGGTTCCAACATCATCAACCATGCTATGTCTTAAGGGAATAATTATAGGATGATTATAATTCATAATAAGTAATAAAAACACTAAAAGTGGTATAGATTCACATGTAACTTGCTTGTTTTCTTGCAAAAATGATGAAGTAACATAAATGAGTATGAAAGAGTGATGAAGATCATGAAATGCTTACTTGAATGATTATGTGAAAGAAAATGATGAAAACCTTATTAATCTATAGGTTTTTTATTCAAAACCTAAACATAGATCACTACATGAACTTGATAATCACTTGACTTCAAAATTCATGTAGTTCCCATGGTGTTCATGTGTCACGGTTCTCCCAAGAAAAGGAGAAATTTGCTAGTTTACACCTTTTTGAAAGTGTTGTATGTGTTTAGGAAAAACAAATATCTAGTATCATGTATAGGTGTACAAGCTAAAGTTAGGATATTTCTAAGTAATGGTGAGTCATGGGGGGATAAGGTGGCCGGTTATGGTGCTTAGGAGGGGGGTTGAATGTGTTTTAATATTGAAGTGTATTATTTGTTGTGTATAATGTGTAGTTTGTAGGTATAAATAGATATTTAGTGTAGCGTTAACTAAAAATAGATTTTAATGGAAAAAAATAAAATGTATTGAAGTCATAAAAATTATAAAAATACCTTTCTTGTAAGTATTGAGTGAATAAATATTTATTTAGTTGAATTTACTGAAAACCGTAAATATTTATATATAACAATTTATATACATAATAATTTGAAAACATCGGGTAAACTAATAATATAATTTTTATAATCTTAACATGAGTATAAAAATATATTAGGATTATTTTTGGAAGTGGCGGATCAAATGTTCAAAATAAATGATTACGCGATAAATTTTTTAATAGGAAATTATATAATAAAATATGCAAACCATGCATAAACTATGATGATGTTACTAATGATATGTAAACTAAATTCTAGTCTATATGAAATATCTCAATGATTTTTCATGAATATGCAGTTTAAACCATCAAGGTTATATTTAATACTCTCGTAGAGCTTAGTTCACGAAAAATGATGAATAGTGAATCATGAATAGTGATTTTTCTCCGGGAATGAATAGTGTTTCATGAATAGTAAAATTTTGAAATACCTTCTCAGAATATCAAATCGACTTCAAAAACGATGAATAGTAAAATGATGAATAGTAAAATATGAATAGTAAATTCATGAGATGAATAGTGAAATTTTCAAAGTTTGTAAAATGACCGAAATTACTGAAGTCACATTCGCCCACCAAAAAGGAATTAGTCCCTAAATCAAGTGTTGGTGTCTCCTTTAGGTTTGATGTGGCAAATTTTCCCATTCTCGAGCAAAACCCTCAAAAGACTTTTAGGTAACCAATTCTTACTTAATCTCAAAACTCATCAAACGAGAACTGTCATGAGATTAGGCTAAATTGGTTTGAAGGAGGACTTTTGAAAATTTGGCGACAATTGCTTACACATATGAGACTACTAATCCCTTCATTGCATGATTCTTCCTGAATTAGACATAGGTGATCAGGCTATGTATAATTTAGGAGTAACAATGCAATGCTTGGACTAATCGACCCATATGATGTTTGGTGTTGAGTTATGAACCCGCATGTATAATGAGTATGCACTTATAATGATATGATGAGATGATATGATGATGTAGTTATAGTCTAGGGTCAATGATGCAACCTAGTTCTCTATAACCGATGCTCTGATACCAATCTGTCACACCCCCAAATTACCTGTTTTTCAGCGGAATGGAATTCCTGGGGGTAACTGTCATAGCATCAAAGTTACAGTTATATCGAACGACCTAAAGTGTCGTTTGGAAAATACATCGTTTAATTGAGTAAAATAATCAGAGTTTACAAAGTGTAGATCCCAAATGAAAATCAACGTGTGCGGAAATAAGTTTGATACAAGCCAAACGATGTTTTTAAAGTGTATAAATCCCATGTGTGACGCGTCGTCACCACGACTCTATGATAATTCCACATGCATGCCATAAAGTGTATGCCTTAGATACCTGAGATAAAACATGCTAAAAAGTGTCAACACAAAGGTTGAGTGAGTTCATAGAGTTTTATTATAATGAAAAACCTTTAAAGAATGTTCATGCATCAAAGGCATTGTAAATCCACTCAGTTCCAAGTTCCGCCCATACAAAACTTGCAACCTGCGTGTTTACAACCCACTGCCAAAACGTGTATAGTTTATGTTCAAACACATGATGTCAAATGAATTCACAATAGTACCTAACTCGACGTAGAACAATAGCACATAATCAATAGTACTTGACTCAATGTATCAGTAGTCAACTGATTTAGAACATTATACGACGTAGAACTATAGCACAAAAGCAATAGTACATGACTCAATGTATCAGTAGTCAATTGATTTAGAACATTATACGACGTAGAACTATAGCACATAATCAATAGTACAACATTCGGTTTTGAAACGATGGTGATCATGATAGAAGTAATCCTTAAAAATATAAAGTACTTGTGAAAAATAGTTAAGCATGTATCTCCCCCAAAATAGTTCAAAACATATAAAAGTAGGGGCTACGAAACTCACCTGGTGCAATGTTTATGATGATATAATGGCAATACTGAAATGAGGCGCAACCTCTAACCGCGACCTATTATGAATGATATGATCTATAATAAGTCATGAAACAATGTCGTGCAAGCAAATCCACATGTAATCTATACCACTTGTGCAGTTTTGAAAATAATGCTTATTGTCGAAAAATAATCTTATAACGTCTTGAAAATTTATAAATTACATTACAAGTATTTTCGTTGAAACAACCTCCTACGATAGTCGTTTAGTGATTTATTATGAATTTATAACTTTTCGTCGTAAAACAATGTCATTTGACAAGTCATGAAAGTGACTAAATGGCCTCGAAAAGCTAGTCGTAAAATAGTGAATATCGAGTGTTAGAAAACAAACTCAACGGTTTTGGAAAGATTGTAGCATTATCTCAAAGTCTTAGCTTTTGAATTTTCATCATAGAAGTCTCGATCATGGAGAAAAACATAGGTAAAGTAGGTTACTTGTACCAAAAATATTGTTTAAGGGTAACTTTTGGCAAAGTTTGAGTGACCGTAGTTTACTCGTTACAACTCCGTTTGACGAACGGTTGGACGTTTTGGAAAATAGGCTAAACAAACTTACTTTTACTAGAAGACATCATTTTATAAAAAGTACTACATCAATGTTAAAAACGACCGTCAACATCGTCATTCGCGGCCGTAATTTCTTGGCTATTAATAAATATATTAGTTATACTTATATAAAATAGATACGGCAACCTTGTTTAAACGCGTGTAATTTAATCGTTACAAGTGCGTTTTCTACGTTTTATATGTCCTTAGCTTCGTGTTAAAGTATACTAATATATTTTTGATAAATTGACTCATTTAGATAACGCTTAAGACTCATTTTTGACTCGTAAAAATTCTGGACAGCATGCTATTTTCCGGAAAATATAGTTTTCGTCGTTAAAGTTGAAAATAGCATAACTTCTTCGTTATAACTCGGTTTTAACCCGTTCAAGCGGCCATGTTTTCGTTTTAAAGCATATTTTCTGAATTTATAGCCAAAAATATTTTACAAACTGTCGAATTTTCCAGATTTAGCAAAAATGATCAGACCCTTATTTATATTTGTCGAAATGGATTTTTCTCGCAGAAACTTATTATAACCACTTCAAATCAACGCCAAAGCTATTCTAAACCTACCATAAACCTTCTTAGGGTGTCATGTGTTTCTAAACATCATCAACCATGCTATGTTTCAATGGATTAATTATAGGATGATTATAATTCATAATAAGTAATAAAAACACTAAAAGTGGTATAGATTCACATGTAACTTGCATGTTTTCTTGCAAAAATGATGAAGTAACATAAATATGAATATGAAAGAGTGATGAAGATCATGAAATGCTTACTTGAATGATTATGTGAAAGAAAATGATGAAAACCTTATTAATCTATAGGTTTTTATTTCAAAACCTAAACATAGATCACTACATGAACTTGATAATCACTTGAACTTCAAAAATTTATGGTTTCCCTTGGTGTTCATGCCTTGGCCGGTTCTCCCCAAGAAAAAGGAGAGAAATTTGCTAGTTTACACCTTTTTGAAAGTGTTTTATGTGTTTAGGAAAAACAAATATCTAGTATCATGTATAGGTGTACAAGCTAAAGTTAGGATATTTCTAAGTAATGGTGAGTCATGGGGGGATAAGGTGGCCGGTTATGGTGCTTAGGAGGGGGGTTGAATGTGTTTTAATATTTAAGTGTATTATTTGTTGTGTATAATGTGTAATTTGTAGGTATAAATAGATATTTAGTGTAGCGTTAACTAAAAATAGATTTTAACGGGACAAAATAAAATGTATTGAAGTCATAAAAATAATAAAAATACCTTTCTTGTAAGTATTGAGTGAATAAATATTTATCGAGTTGAATTTACGAAAACCGTCGTAAATATTTATATATAACAATTTATATACAAAATAATTTGAAAACATCGGGTAAACTAATAATATAATTTTTATAATCTTAACATGAGTATAATATTAGGATTATTTTTGGAAGTGTCGGATCAAATGTTCAAAATAAATGATTACGCGATAGCGTTTATTTAATGAAATATGCAAAACCATGCATGAACTAATATGATGATGATGTTACTAATCATATGTAGACTAAATCTAGTCTATATGAAATGTCCTCAATGATTTTTCATGAATACGCAGCTAAACCATCAAGGTTACGCGTATTTGATACTCGTAGACTTAGTTTACAAAAAATGATGAATATTGAATCATGAATAGTGATTTTTCTCCGGGAATGAATAGTGTTTCATGAATAGTAAAATTTTGAAATACCTTCTCAGAATATCAAATCGACTTCAAAAATGATGAATAGTAACCGACGAATAGTAAATTCCCGAGATGAATAGTGAAATTTTCAAAGTTTGTAAAATGACCTGAATTTACGAGTTGTCACACCGTCACAGAAGTGCTCTGACGGCGTCGCAATTAACACCTGACGCCGTCACTTGTAGAACCTGACGCCGTCCCCCTGTATTTCAGCAGTCTGAGTGGCTCGATTCTTGACTTTGGCCATTTTCTTCGTATATCCGCGCCTTTTCGTCCAAATAAGTGCTATTCCAGCAATTTGCCTTCAAGAGACCTAAAAAGTGAAATGGAACGATATTAAGTAATAATGGATACAAAAGTGATCAAATAAGGGCTTAAACGACCCCTCAAAAAGGTACATTTTAAAACCTTATCAAATATCCCTACACTTGGTATTTGCTTGTCCTCAAGCAAATGTGCTTTTAGCCAAATAAGTGCCATTCCTCAAGCAAATGTGCTTTTCGTCCAAATAAGTGTTATTTCAGCAATTTGCCTTCAAGAGACCTAAAAAGTGAAAAGGAACGATATTAAGTAATAACGGATACAAAAGTGATCAAATAAGGGCTTAAACGACCCCTCAAAAAGGTACATTTTAAAACCTTATCAAATATCCCTACACTTGGTATTTGCTTGTCCTCAAGCAAATGTGCTTTTAGCCAATTAATTTATAAGTTAGGGGTCATGAAGCATTGGTTTAGAATAATCCACAACACATATAAGCCCCGCAAAAGTCATAACAAGCACGGAAATTACATACTAGCACCTCACATGGGGTGTTTGTATAGTCACATCTCTCGGGTGTATATGAAATATATCAAAGTGGAAATGGAAGATAAACACTCATTAACCGGTCCTAGTACATAGATTACCATAGGCTTGAGAATAGATCAAACCTCCATCGCTTTGGCGTAAGCACCCAGGAAAGACTATCAAAGAGGTCTTTAAAGGGTTGTAATGTTAGGCTTACGGTAGGGAAACAAAGGGTTTGGTGGGATAGGCTATTTAATGGTGGCAAGTCAAAAATCTCTATGTTACAAGCATACGAAGAATGGCGTTGCTAAGCCAAGACTTGACACTCTAAACTCTAGATAACTGAAACACACAAACATAAATTTAAAAGATAGATGTAGGATGGTAGCCCGTATGTTCTTTTTTTTTTTTTTTTTTTTTCAACACTCTATTTTTTTTTCTTTTCTCTTTTTCTATATATTTTTTTTGATTCTTTTTTTTTTCCATACACTTTTACTCTACCATCCTCTACGGTAACATCAAAATGATAGGGATTTATAGGCACATCCCTACACTTGACTTTTTATTACTCTAACACTAATTTGACCCGAATTGAAAAGATCAAAACACTTGGGGTACGTTATTACACAAATAAGGGAATTTAACGTTCCCTTCCAGTCATTACATAAACTTTAACTTTTCCCATGAGTCCCAATCGTCCCAAAAATGTATACAAAGGATATGACTCGACTTAGCAACTCATTCAAGAAACTAGATAATTGAACTAAGGGTTTTTAGGGTGATAACAATAATGCACTAAAAGTGAGTGCATACAAGGTAGGCTAAGGCAATTTGGGTATACATTTGGGGGTGGGGTGTAAACAATGCTCTTCATGATATTCGAAAAACCAAAACATCACGAGAACGCAAAAGGATAGGCTCGAGGGGTTAACTAGGGTATCGTGTACTAAAGATGAGTACAACGCAAAGGTGTGGGGGAATTACTCAACCGATGTGGAAGAAGTAATTATATTACGGGTATCAAACAAGGGTTATCCTAATGCCTCTTATCATTTAGTTATTCCTGACTACACAAGTGTAGTCTTACTAGCGATCTCGGGATGCATCACAAAGCAAGTTCTAGAATCTAATATACTACCGGTTCACACACTAAGCATTAAAGATGAATGCTTTAATTCCTACTAATCTAAGGGTGATCCTCACATTTTGGGTGGAATTTAAGTTGTAAAGGGTTTTTGTGCTAGTCATGCAACTTCCTATCCGTGAGACGCTTTTGTTAAGACTAATGGCCCACTCCTACATGTCTTGAAAAATTTTAAATTTGGTGCCAAAATTACCCTAACCGACATTTTCTCATGGTTTATTACACAAATACAATTGGACAAAGCAAATAATCAAGGATAAGCATAGTTTCAAAGTTCCCGTTTTATTTTCCCTCCCTACACTTAAACTGAACATTGTCCCCAATGTTCCCCGAAAGTATCAAAGTTATGATAATGGAAGGTAATTAAAAACGAAAGAAACTAATACTCCCCTGATTAGCTCGGTAGGATCCGTGTAAAGTGGTGGTTAAATCCTTTTCAAGAAGAATGTATGCGTGAAAAGCTCCTTCCAACCTTATGTATCTTCTTCTTAATAAATTAAACCTGCACACTTGAAGAAAACAAATGAAACCTTCGCGTAAAATCGGCGGTAATAATATATATAAGACTCTACTAAACTAGGATATAATGCTTGTGGAATAGATGTTTACAGAATTTCTGGAAAATTAAGACCTGGAAAATTCCAAAAATTTATAAGTAGCTCAGAAAAAGAGAAAAAAGTAATCTGTTGTTTTTACTCCTTCGTGACGCCATCAGGTTGCGATCCTGACGCCGTCAGGTTATCCTGACAAAAACTGGTCTGCGATTTTCTGGAAAAAATTCTGGAAAATTTACATCTTTAGAATCTGGAAAAAAAATTCTGCAAAACATCCATTATGATTCGATACAAGCATTTGACTCGAACAAACACACATATATATCTTTTAATTAATTGCAATTCTCATGTTTACGTTTCTTTTGAAAACGTGTGTGATCCTCCCTACACTTATCCTTTATGTAAAATACCTTTATATGCAATTAAGACGAGGTTAAAAACAAAATAAAGTATTTTTACAAATTTAAACATGAGAATAAGCAATCAATAAAAGATATATGACACTAACAAGCAAACAATTAAGCATGAGTTGCCTCCCACGAAGCGCTTTTCTTTATTTATGAGTCTTGTAGCTAGACTCGTAGTCGTGCTCCTACGTGACTTCATTACCGTCATCTCCTTCCTTATGACGGTTTCTAATGGTTAGTTCTATGTTGTAGAAGTGTCCTATGATACACCTCTCTAAGAGTTTGTCCTCTCCCCACTTATTTCTATATTCCGGTCCTAAGTTCAAGCAATCCTTATAGAATTCGAAAATCTTAGCCATAACATAATCTACTCCTTTTTCCTTATCCTCATGTATCATCTCATGGTTCGCTTCGTCATTTGTTCTAGTAGGTTTCACTAAGGCGATGGTATTGACGAATTGAACGTGCTTAGCTAACTTACTTGGGTCCTTAATCTCTACACCGGAAGGCTCGGGAGTTGAGATAGCATTAACCTTCCTATCACTATTGGTCATGGCTTTCAAAAGGTTATCTATCTTCCTATCCATTTTGGCTTGTTGTTGGTTAAAGCGGTCCGAGAGCTTAGCAATTTGAGCTTCTTGGGATGCGACTAGGTGTTGCAACATCCCCTCAATGTTTTGTTGGTTAGGACCTTGAGATGGGGGCCATGAGAAATCATTGGAAGTGAATTCTTTGGTTTGTCCCCAATAGAAGTCGGGCTTGCCCTTCCATGCCTCTCGGGTTTCATTGAAATTCCTAGGTCCGGGTATTGTAGGGAATCTTCCTCACGTTCCATTAATACGCGAGGATGCGTAGTCAACGGAAGCATGTTCGGGGGATCGGGTGCAAGTGCGCGTGTTATGAGGATCACTACACGGCTCACACGAGGAAGAAACTTTGTTCAGATGGCGTGAAGACTTAGGATTTTCGTACGAGCTCAATAGGAATTTTACTTGATCTTCAAGCTTGATCATCCTACGGTCGGAAGATTGTGAGTCAATTGGAGGCAAGGAGATTGCCTTCACGGTTTTCGGCAACTCACAGGGGTCATTCCAACTTTCGTTGTCATAGAGAGCAAGGTCCTCTATTATACCCCACGATTCTTCCGCGGTGAGATCACTAAGTTTTCCACCGGCCGCTTGGTCAATGGATCGCTTAGTGGGGAAGTTGACATGATCATAGAAAAGTTGGACTTGGAGCCAAAGATCAATGCCATGATGAGGGACTTTATGGAGTAAGTCCTTGAATCGAGTCCATGCTTCGTAGAGAGATTCACCTTGACGTTGTTGGAACATCAAGATGTCATTCCTAAGCTTAGTGGTTCTCCCCGGTGGGAAAAATTGAGCAAGGAAGCGAGAGGTGAGATCATCCCAACTTGAGATGGAGCCGGCGGGAAGTCGCTCTAGCCAATTACTAGCTTGGTCCCGTAGAGAGAATTGGAAGAGATGCAGACGCGTGGTCTCCCGAGTAGTAGCATCAAGCTTAATGGAATCGACAATTTTAAGGAAATCCCTAAGATGCTGATTAGGATCTTCGGAATGAAGTCAATGGAATGCACATCCGTTTTGCACCAACCAGATGGTGTCGGATCGCAGGGCCATAGTTTGGGCTTGGTCGGGAAGCTCAATGGTATTCCTATAGCCTAGGTGGCTTGGTCTCGAGTATTCACCAAGAGTACGGGCTCTTGGCGGGTCATTTGGTGGTGGGTTGATGAATGGTGGATGGTTATCACCTTCCATGATGAAAAGTGATGGGGGTACTAACAAAGGTCATGAAGAAGGGGGATAGACTACGAGAAAGCTAAAAATAAGAAAATTTTACTTCATAGGAATCAAGCAAAGAAACCTAAACGAGGTGGACTACAAACTAGCTATTCTATTCCCCGGCAGCGGCGCCAAAAACTTGATAACGCTACACGCGTCGTTCGGGGTCAAAGGAACTTCCTTTTCTTCGAGCAAGTTTTATAACACCCTAGGCAGTGAACATAATCGTTGTAGTGTAGTATTAGGGTAAGCCACGAGTATTGATATCGTTCTCTAGGGGAATAGAAATGCTAGTGAGGAGTTACTACGCTAAGGTTGGGGTTGAGGAAGATTATTTTTTATCTTTTTATGTTTTTTAAGAAAATGGAAAGGTACGAATCTCGGGGTTTGGATTTGGGGGTTGGTATTTCTACCGATTACTCTACTTATCTAATTATCTAGTCTAAGGTGTATGCAGTCTATGTCTAATTATTATGTGCTCGTACGATGGTTTAAAGATGTGTTCACTTAGGTTTTATTACTCCTTAATTATCTCCTATTGATGGTTGAATTGTCACGTCCTTATTCCTAATCGCGTTGTGTGTCTAAAGTCGTAGGGTATGCGTTTATCCCTAACTCTTTGAAACTACCAAAGGGTCTCGTCTACAAAATCTCTAGGAATTAACTCTTTGGATGGTTTAGCCTACAACTACTCTAGGTGTTATAGTCTAAGGTTCACAAAGATTAATCAAGCATTAACTACACAACGAATGACCTATCGCATTACTAGATCATTAACAATTAAGATAAGAGACAATCAATCAATATTCAATAATTAAGTTTCATATTCCCTAAGCAAACACACAAATAAATTAGCCGGACATGGAGAACATGCAAGCATACACACAAATAATTGAAGACATAATTGAATTAATGAAGTAAAACACTTATCTTGGTGTAAGATAGGGTTTGGAACCCTAAAATACTGTACAAGACAGCCTTGGTTCGGTTTAGGTTTTTACTCTAAAAGACTACACACTAAAACTGAAAAATTCGGATTCTATATATAAGATTACAATCGCGACGGCGTCACCTTATGATTTGTGACGCCGTCGGGTCGTTGTCATTAGGGTTTCGTCTTGGCCACGTTAGTCTTGCGACGGTGTCACCTTATGCTTGTGATGCCGTCCCCTTCAGTCTCTGACGCCGTCTGGATCAAATCTAGGTCGTCTGAGTTGCGACGACCTACTCTTTTAAAGCCTGACACCGTCACTTGAAAATAAGAAATTTGGCTACTGTGCCGTCATAGAAGTGCTCTGAAGGCGTCGCAATTAACACCTGTTGTCGTCACTTTTAGAACCTGACGCCGTCCCCCTGTATTTCAGCAGTCTGAGTGGCTCGATTCTTGACCTTGGCCATTTTCTTCGTATATCCGTGCCTTTTCGTCCAAATAAGTTCCATTCCAGCAATTTGCCTTCAAGAGACCTAAAAAGTGAAAAGGAACGATATTAAGTAATAACGGATACAAAAGTGATCAAATAAGGGCTTAAACGACGCCTCAAAAAGGTACATTTTAAAACCCTATCAGTACCCTTAACTGTTCAACATAGTACATCTGCTAAAGTACTTAAATAAACTGATCATGATGCTGAACATGACTTTGATAAATGTTCTGTAACTGAGGATGAGTCTGAGATTAAGCGTTTCAAAACAAAAGACATGGTTGATAAAAAGGCTTTTGAGGAACTTTCAAAAAAATTCTCAAATCTTGAAAAACATTGCATTTCACTTGAAATTGCAAGACAGAGTAAAGAAAAAAGTTTTCAACTTAACAAACCAAGTAAAAATCCGGAACTTCCTGAATTCCGTGATCTTTTTGAAATAAACAATTTAAAAGCTTAGCTTCATGCCAAAAACTCGACTATCAACAATTTGAAGATACATATTTCTGATATGCATGTGAAAAGTAATTTGGTTACAAGTAATTCTGATTTTAATGCTATTGATGATATTCAAATGAGAAATGATGAATTAGCGGTTTGTGTGGCCAATTTACTAAAGAAAAATGAGTCTTTGAGAAAGCATCACATAGAACTAAGTGACTCTGTCAAAGAAACTAGAACTAAGTCAACGGAACAAACAAACTCTTTGATAGAAAAAATTGATGAACTCAAAGCTCAACTTCAGGAAAAGAGTTTCACTATTGTTGCCTTAAAGAATGAGCTTAGAAAAACCATAGGGAAAAAGTGTGAACACTAAGTTTACAAAACCATCAATCTTGGGGAAGCCAGTTTCTCATCCCACTAGAGACCGGTCCGTTGTTAGGCAGCCTACTGCATTCAAATCTGAAAGAAAAAAATCTTTAAAGACAAGGCTTGCCTCCCAAGTTGATGCGATAAAAGTTTTGTAAACACCAGTCACTTCACCTGAGTTACCTAAGAATCAGGCTTGTAGTTCAGTTAACCCTCAACAAGTAGACACTTCTACTCCCAACACCTCTAGGAATAGTTCGAAAACAGTGTCAAAATCAAGCATTAAAACCCAGAATTCATATGATATGAATGACTTGTGGAAGAACTATTATCTAGAAAAAGCTAGGAAAAAGGCACAGATTTGAAAAGACGGAATTTTAGGTGCAAGACCTAGGGTGATGCATTCCACGAGATTTCAAGGCACTGCTAGTAGTTGTAAACCATTACCTAGGAACACTCAAAAGACTAGGGGTTGGCTTGCTAGTAGTTGTAAACCATTTCAAGGCACTGCTAGTAGTTGTAAACCATTACCTAGGAACACTGCTAGTAGCTATATGAAGAAGAATGCTAAGCATGTAGAAAATGAAACAAGAAATTCTGAGTCTTTTCCGAATAAGAAACATTTTCCTAATTCACGTGCTAAGGTACAATCCACTAAGACTACTAACATGGCTAAGGTTCAACATGTTATGATGCAAAACAAACCTAAAACTTCTCCTAGATGGATCCCAACTGCTAAATCTTTGGAGTCTAGGAATATCAATAAGTCTTCCACTGTGCATAAGAAGCTTAACAATCCTAAACCTTGCTATAAGTGGATACCGTCTGGTAGAATGTTTAAGGATGCTGGACTTAAGTAGATTCCTACCGGAAAGCTGTTTACCGATTGCAAAATCAAGGTGGACCGTGAAACCCCAAAGGGTTTGGATACTAATGTCAATAACCAATATATATGCAATCAAGCTTGTAATGTTAGTGCAGGTAGTCCTTACTCAGTTGCAGATACTTCGATCCTTCACTACATGGACTGGCTTAAAGTACGGATAACAAATGGATTGATATCTCATAATTCACGGGTTCAAGTAAGTCAACCTTGATATTCAATCTGCAATGACGTCTGTTCACTTCAGTTAAGGCCTCGTACTTCATCATTATGGCGTCTGTAGATAACACTTCAGGCCCCATTCCTCAAAGAAAAGAAAAGTGTACGCCTCAGTGCGCTTTATCTTCAGAAGAAGATAAATTTTCATTTTTATGACCATTCTCATCGACATTCTTCATCAACAAGCTTCATGTTTTTCAATGTTCATTCAATCCTCAAGTGGATCTCCGTTCATTGGTATATATATTGTTATTCACTTGCTCAATCAAAAATGGCAAACATCATTTGGAATTTTTGAGGGGGAGAAGAGTGAATATACTACATGTTGTAGGATGCTCAAGTTTTAGTCATACGAGTCTCCAACGCCTAATGTCTTCACTCACCAAGGATAACTGGGATTTACTATTTGGGATTCATTGTTTCTCAAGATATGTTTGATGTGTACTTCCAACCTCCAACGAATATTGATCATCCAGTTTCTGAAGCTCATGCTCCGGTTCCTACTGACTCAGCTGGTTCATCATCTAAGAAGTACTTCTCAGAATTCTCAAGAAACCTTATCTCTAGTTATTTCAAAAGGCGTTGATAATGACTATCATGATATTGTAGTTTCACTATTGAATAATGATCCGCTCTTTGGTATTCCTTTGCCAAATCTTCAGGGATTATTGTTCATGAATAATGATCCGCTCTTTGGTATTCCTTTGCCAAATCTTCACGGATTATTGTTCCTCTCAATCTGCACGCTATAAATCAACCACATGAACATTAAAGAAAATGACTACCTCATCTGCTCGAAAACATTATTGGTGAATCTTCCAGATCAGTCTCTACATGTATACCTTTAGGAAGAATGCATTGATGTTGGGGAATCATTTTCTTCGGTTCATTCAGTGGATCGACGTACATCCGATTGTATGTTTATTCACGTGTTGGGCATTTGACACAAGCTGATTACTTCGGAGCTAATCATTTATCACTGATTTGAGATTGAAGTTGAATTTCACAAAGGCGCGTTCTTATTTGATAATTTGCTCGGGCCTAAGAATTTTAAGTTGAAGACTTGGTTTATCTAGTTACCAGCTGTCGGGATGGATGGTTGATGACCTGGTTAACTATCACTAAAAGGAGTTACGTTGTTTTACTTAGTGTCACACGTAGATGACATTGTGGATAATCGCAAGAGGTGTTAATGTCTCATATTGTGGTTGAGTATTGAGTACTTAGAGATTTGCTTGGAGCATAAATTCTCGACAACATTCTTCCAACATTAGTTCAAGCTTAAGAAGCAAATGCGGGAAATTCTACTTCAGTTTCAAGTTTGGTATATTGGGGTTTTTCTTTTTTAGTAGTCACTTCAAATTTTCTACATATGGGTTGATAAAGATAGTCAGAGAGAGTTTCAGTAGCAGTTGATTCTCACAGGATTCATTTGAGCTAATTTTTGTTCTTCTCTATTTCTAGAATATTTGGTATGTAAAATGTGTTGCTGATTCTGAGGTATCAAAACCAGCAAGGGGGAAGGAGCCATGCATCTAAACACACAACGAGTACATGTGATGAACTTAATACTTCTTCTCTATTGAAGTAATCCCAGGAAAGACAAATGTCATAACCGCAGAGAATCTCAGTGTTTAACTCGTATCCTTTGGTCTGTTATTCCAACTATTTGGGGGAAGGATGTATTATTCCAACTATTTGGGGGAAGGATGTATTATTCCAACCATTTGGGGGAAGTGGTCTCTGGATACTTTTGGTATGTGTTATCTCAGCTCTCAGTAGGAAGAAATATGAGAAGAATATGTGGAGCGTGAGATGATATTGCGTATCGACATCTTCTATATGATTTATTATAAAGTGCTTCTGGTTAGTGCTTCATGTACACAATGTAATGATGATTCCGATGAGATCGCAACCATCAAGGGAGAGATGTGTGTACATCTGGGTCGCACAACATATTCACATGATCGAGCTTAATCAGTTATTCCGGAGTTGACATCCGCAGAGAAGATCAGTGATTCAACCAGTTATTGTGATGTCATTGTCTCTTCTCTTGTTGGGTACATGTGTACGTTATGGGCTGATTGGTTATATGTTAGATAACTGGAATGCATTTAGTGAAATGAAGGTGTTGATATATTGTTCTCCTGAATTGACAACTGCTCAAACTCGAAGAGTTATGTGTACATCGGGGACGCACAACAAGTTCATGTGATCGGGCTTAATCATTTATTTCGGGTTTGATAACCACATAAATGATTCGTGTTAACTTGTTACTTCGGTGTTATCCTCTTCTTCGGGTTCTTGAAGCTTCATACAATTAAACTGTTTGCTTCACTTCTTCTTCTTAGGGGAAGTGGTCTTTTTACGTAGATTGTAGGTTTGGGGGGAAGCTACCAAAGATTCACTTTTTGAAGGCTCAAGTTCTTGCGACGATTCACGAGCCTCGAATGCTTTGGTGGTGAAAGTTTAAGAGATGATGACTTCTATCTTCTACAAAGTGCTGATCGATTTCCTTATCTCGGTACTCGTATCATCATCTTCTTAAACTATTTCTCTATCTTTGTAAATAATTTTCAAAAAGCAAAATAAAAAATATAAAACCAACAAAAAAACAAAATAGAAAAATATAAAATCAACAAAAGCCCATAAAAAATCAGAAAATTGAAAAATACCAAAAATATATTTTCTCAAGACATGTCTTTTGGTATCAATAACATCTATGGTCTTAGAAATGTCATTCAATATTGGCACGGGACTTTAGATGAAGTTCGAGCAGGAGGTGTAAATATTTCTTTCTATACATGTCTCAAAATATGGCTTACAGTTACTTCAGACTGTAACCCGTGCTTAAACCATGGTTTGCTATTATTTCTGATAGCAACCCGCTCTTCAAGAAAGGAAAGCATGTCAAAGGACAGCTGTTCCTGCTCAAATATTTTTCCTTCAAAAATTCTTCAGAAAAATATTTGTTTTAACATAATAGTGGTAAATGAGTTGCTTTAAAAACAATCAGACTCAGTGTTTTTATAAAATTTGCAAACTCAATCAATGACTTCAGCGCTTTTAAAATTTTCAGAAAATAAGTCATTGATTGAGGGGGATAATGTTTTCAAATTTATATCATCTATCGGGCTTATCTAATTATCCTAAATTCTTAACTAAAAAATGATGTTAACCTACGTTGAAGGACTAGGTGCCTAGGATAAGATTGTTAGGATTAGATGATGATAGTTTGATGAACACATATATCCCATGCCTTATATGAACTGATTGATATGTTGGATTGACCTTTATTAGTCGATTGTTGTTTGGGTGACGTCGACCACCATATATCTGTTTGTGTCCACTAACGTATGCAGATAACATGGTTAAAAAGAATGTTCCCGATCCGGATCCCACAAATGCAGAAGATTGGATGCCGAATGGAAAGCGTAACTATCTCTTGGGTCGATAAAGAAGAAACGGAGCTTAATTGGATCTCTCCATGGATAGTTAGCACGATAGATGCAACTTCAGAGGTCTCACTACTTCAGCAGACGCTTTTCTTCCAACCATCAGCAACAACAACAAAAGCAGCTTAACCACCACGTATCTTTGTGCAGGAAATAGTAGTGGATGATACCATTTTTCTTAAAACAATTTTGAAATTGATGTTTTTGAAAATAGAAAAAATATTGTTTTGAAAATAAATTGGACTAAATTTTGGAAATCACCGGACTTCATTTTATCAAAAGTTAAGTCACTCAATCATCGACTACGGTCATTGATTGAGGGGGAAAGTGATTTAAAATATAATATTTTCAAACGATATTTCATTTATCAAGTCCGGTTTGTACAAAATAAGCGGTTATCTAAAGATTTAATGTTATGTCATGGTATGATTTTCTTTAAAACTCAAAGATCTTACAAAATGAAATTTTTTCTGTTCTTGTTTGATTGTGAAATTATTTTATTTTACTTAACGATCTTTTAAAAACGATCATACCTGACACTAACAATCTTTAATGTCGAAAAATTGATCCTTATCAATCATTTTTCAAAAATTAAATATTTCCACGTCTCAATTGGGATCACAAATCTCAATTGGTTTGAAAGGGTGATTGTTTCAAAATCTTTCCTTCCCTCATGTGCCAAACGATTTTGAAATACATAATGCACATGATTGTGGAGGAGCATTTAACCAAAAAACCAGAAGAGTATTTAAACAAGGCACATATTCTCCCATGTTTTCCAAACCTTATTAAACCACTTGGGATCTAAAATCTCAAACGGTTTGATATTTTTGATCGGGGGAGAATTTGTGATTTAATATGAAATTTGATATAAGATGATCGTTTTGATTCAAAGTGCAAGTTCTTTCTAATATGTGCTAAACTCTTTCGTATAGCGATGCACATATTGAGGGGGAGGGAATGGTTTCTATTGGCAATCGTGAAAAGTACTTCAAAAACCTCTTGCCTCTATGTGCAAAATGATTTTCAAATATCCATCGCACATATTGAGGGGGAAAATTTACCAAGAAAATCAAAAGGCTTTTTCTAAGGAAATTGTGATCAAAGAAATTATTTCAAAAGAACTCTTGCCTCCATGTGCTAAACAATTTCATAATCATATGCACATGTTGAGGGGGAGCATTTCTAAATGATCAAAACAATTAAGGTACAAAATGCTTTGATATTATATCACAAGTACCTTGATTAATTTTCCAAATGATTTTTCAATTGGTTTCAAGAAGGAAAGAACAATACCAAAAGACCGACCAATTTACTTTAAGCATGGTGATATAAGGATGGTTAGGTTAGGTATTCGTTCCCACGATCCTGCCAGAGCCGGAGGGATCTACCCAGGGAAAATCCACTAGATAGTGTAGAAGTCCTTAGGTATGATGAAAAAAGGAGAAAAGTGAGAATATGGGAAGAGTGCTGACTGAGACAGAGCTAGTACTGGAACAAACCCAACAAGGTTCGAGTTATGAAGTCTCGGTAAGCACTAAAGGGGTTGAAGAATGAAAAACAAATGAATGTGAAAAGGGTGAAAAGAAATAGCCCTCCAATAATTCAATCTTAGGGCAGAAACCGGGTTCAATTCATATGCTACTGGTGGTTACCAAGGTAACACTGGTATTGAAGACAAGACGTCATGGACCCAGTGACGCACTGCACTAAACTTCCCAAGCTACTCAAGTTTCTCTTAAAAGGACTTTTTTCATTATCACGGGGAACCTACATAAGCTATCGACTCTCTCTTAGAGATTGTTGATATTGAAGAAGGAGACCCTCTCCCTAGTCTCCGGCATAGGAAACTAAATGTGCACAATTGAGTCTAGAGGCAAGAGATCATCCACAAAATTTCATTAGGTCACAAAAAATAATGAAGACTTGCTGTTTCACACAATGTGGAAAGTAAGTATATATTGAGAGTCCTACGCATTATCCTTGTGGTATTGCCAGAACATCTGAGTGATATGATAAATATTCATGATGAAGATGGAAATCCTTCTAGAGCCAACATCAAACAAGCTCTTGGTGGGTGACATGTGAGATCTTCTCGAAAGATCAAGCTTGTGACAACTGGACAAAAACGATGGGCGATTCACTCTTGAATCAACCTTGGTCCAGGAAATGAATTGACGAATACCTTTGGAAAAACCGTTCGATGTGCAAATCTTCTTTTCTCTAGCACATCGAATGTGTACTAATGTTTTCAAACACAAAAAGTATCTCTGATGGAAAAAATACTTTTGGAAAAACCGTTCGATGTGCAAATCTCTTCTTTTCTCTAGCACATCGAATGTGTATTCTCTTTAACATGCAAAAGGTATTTTTGATTGAAAATTGATCTTCCTCATAAAACCTTCGTCGTATTGCAAAACTCTTTCTTCTAAGAAATACGCGATTGTTTTTCAAATCAATTTTTCATCAATCAGTGAATCTTAATTCGCTGGTTCACTCACTCCGTGTTGTCTTCTTTGAGACGTTCCAGTTTGAGAACAGCTAGAACAGCTGCGAAACCCTGTCAAGGAGATTCTTCGGAATTATACTTGATCACAGGCAGTACTTGTACTGATCAACGGGGAACCGTGGGCCGTGTACCTTAATTCAACGAAAGTGATCAAAGACACTTTCGTGTGTTTTATTGCTAACTGTTGTTTGCAGGTACATTTGGATGATTGCAGCTGATCAGAATTGAGAAGTCAATCCAAAGCCGCATGCTCAGACATCACATTCATATCAAAAGAAATCATGATAAGTGCATATCTTCATCAACTGACTCTGATATTTTCATTCCATGCTTCTGCTACGCTGCTGGAAATATTATGATCCAACATGTGAGCATGTCGGTCCAAAATTCACAACTTCTCATGATGGAAACACAATAAAGGGTGATCCAGAGATTTACTGTGGCTGATGATCTCAAAGAAAGCTCGAAGATCATCAAAGATGTGGATCAGTTTAAAGACATCCACTGAAAGTACAAAATAATCTGACTATGAAGAGTCACCACTTAAGCACAAAGATTGCGGATGTGAAGAATTAAAGTCTACGAGCTCAAGACTGAAGATAAAATAGAATGCTAGGATTCGAAATGAAAAACATGGGGTGACCTCCCTTAGGGGGAGATTGTTAGGAATTAGAAATTCTATAGTGAAGAGTCGGTCACCCGCATATAATCTGGCATAAGTTAGCTCGTAGACATATCGTTACTTTACGTTATTTAGTAGTTATTAGCTTAGTTATTAGTTTAAGTAACACAGTGGAGGAAGGACGGGTCTTTACCCACTGTATGCCTGATCCACAGTCCGAAGGAGGATGTCTTGTAAGTAACTATAAATACCCTCAACCTCCCAAGGTAGAGGGTTAGACCTTTCACTTAATCTAACCTTCTATGTTTTCTTTCACTTTCTCTCTCTAGAAAGGCTCCCATCCTACTTTCTCTCTCTAAAACCTCTAAACCATACGCCCCATTTGATATGTTATGATGTGTTTATGAAATCCAATATGTTACACTATCCATACTACCTACTGGTAGGAGACTAACAATGCGAATATGTACATACATCACAACTATTATATACAATAGCGCTATGGGAACTTTGCACTCTAGAGATTGGGTCAGAACGCTCCAACGAAACGGCGAGACTTGTAGGTCATAGTACGTAGTTCATTAAGATCAAACAATTCATAGTTCGTAAAGCAAGGGTTTGATTCAAGTTCAAAAGTTCATGGAGTTCATAAATAGTCGATAATGTTCATGATTCAATTTCAAAAATATGTACAAAAAAGTGTGAATACTCACTGACAATATGATGACAAAAGTGATACACTAAAATGCTCTCTAACTGCAACCTATTATGAATGATATGCTCTAATATAAGTCATGAAATAATGTTGTGCATGCAAACTCATCTGATATCCATACCACTTGTGCGTTTGAAAATAAAGTTTATCGTCGAAAAAATAAGTTTATAACGTCTTGTCAAGTTATAAAATACTTTACGCTTATATATATTAAAACAACATCCCACGATAGTCGTTTAGAAATAAAACAAGAAATTATAGTTTATGAGTAGTTTTTCGGAAAAGTTTGAGAGATCGTATATTACTCGTTACAACTTCGTTTGATGAACGGTTGAACATTTTAGAAAATAGGCTAGGTGAAGTCACTTTTACTAGAAGTCATTGTTTTCTCAAAAGTACTCTATCGATATGAAAAACGGCTCCAAACATGGTCACTTGCGATAACCATTTTGGACTAATAGAAAATATGTAAGTGTTAATACTTGTGAAAATAATTACGATAGCCATAATTAAAACGCGTGTAACTTAGTCGTTATAGCTCCGTTTTCTACGATCTATATATCCTTGGCTTCGTGTTAATGTATACCAATATATTTTTGATAAATCAAATCATTTAGATTATGTTTAAAACTCGATTTTGCCCCTTGAAAATCCCTTGACAGCAAGTATTATTTGAGAAAATAGTTTTCGTCGTTAAACTTGAAAATAGCGTATCTTTTTCGTTATAAACCCGTTTTAACCCATTCAAGCGGCCATGGTTTCATTTTTAAGTCTATTTTCTTAAAATATAACCCAAAATAACCCACAACCCACTGAAACATCCGCATTTTACAAAACGTGACAGCCTTTAAATATATTTCGTCGAAAATGAATTTTCTTGTTTGAAACTTGTTCTAAACCATTCCAATCGACACCAAAGCTATTCTAAACCTACCATACACCTTCTTGGGGTGTCATGGGTTCCTAAACTTCACCAAAGTTGATAGGTTTCTAAATAACACTAGTAGGATACTTTAAACTAATAATAAGTAATAAAAACAAGTAAAAGTGGTATGGATCATAGTAGACTTGCATGTTTTTCTTACTAGATCATAAAAATAGATCAAGTAATAGTATGAAGGATTAGGAAAAATCATTAGAAGCTTACTTGAATGATTGAAGAGCTTTTTGAGCTATTAAACTTAATTAATCTATAGGTTTTTATTTCAAAACCTTAACATAGATTACTAGTAATACTTGATAAACACTTGAGCGAGAAAAATTTGATGTTCTTCTTCTCTTTTGATGTATGGCCGAACCACAAGAGTGAGGAAAAGAGAGTTTGTCTAGTTTTTCACCTTATATAATATGTATGTATGTTTATGTTTTGATAAAATTAATACAAGTATCTTAAAAATATCTTGCCAAAAAGGGTAGAATGGTAAATTAAGTGATCAAAATCAAGTTTTTCACCTTGATGACTAGGGGGGGTGGTCGGCAATGGGGATAAGGGTATGGGATTTGGTGTATTTTTGATATTTAAGTGTATGTAAAGTTAAGTATATTGTATATTTTGTAAATATAATTAGTTATTTAGTGTAACGTTAGCTAGAAATCGATTTTAACGAAACAAAATAAGATATATTGAAGTCATAAAAATTCTAAAAATGCATTTCTCGCAAGTATTGAGTGAATAAATAATTATCGAATAGAATTTACGAAAACCGTCGTAAATATATATATATAACATTTTATATACCAAAATAAATTCAAAACATCGGGTAAACTAATAATATAATTTTTATAGTCTTAGAATGAGTATAAAAATATATCAGGACAGTTGTCGGAAGTATCGGATCAATTATTCAAAATAAATGATTGTACGATAACGTTTATTTAATAAATAAATATACGTTAATGGAATATGCAAACCCATGCATGAACTAATATGAAAATGATATTACTGATGATATGTAGACTAACTCTAGTCTATATGTAGTATTCTCAATGATGTTTCATGAATACGCAACTTAACCCTTACGGTTACGCGAATTTGATACTCGTAAACCTAGTTTACGAAAAATGATGAATAAAAATCATGAATATAATTTTTTCTCCTGGAATGAATAGTGTTTTGTGAATAGTAAAATTTTGAAATAACCTCTCAAAATATCAAATAGTCTTAAAAATGATGAATAGTAAAATAATGAATAGTAACTGATGAATAGTATATTCCCGAGATGAATAGTCATTTTTTTTAAAGTTCGTAAAATGACCGGAAATTGAGAATTGTCACATTCTTCCCCTGTTAGAGGAAAATCGTCCTCGTGATTCAATTATTGATAACTATAGTTCGAACCTCGACAAGGGTTCTAAAAGTTCATGCTCGTGTGAATAGTCTAAGTGATTATGTCAATGCTCATGTATGTGGGTTCCTCATCCAACTAGGTACGTTCTCGTGATCAGATTTGATGAGGTAAACTTACCCAATATCAAACGTAACCCTCAAAAGACCTTTTGAGTAAAAACTTGACTCTTAGCTTGATTTTCGCAACTCATCAAACAAGAACTGTCACTAGATCAAGCTAAGAAACAAGTTGTTAGAAAGATCGGATTCAACATCTTGAATGAAGTCTTTTGAAAGATTCGCTCGATCTTGGAATTTCTTACACAAATCAAATCAACAAAATAAATTACAACTAAGGTCGATATCGTTAGGTCTCAAATTAATCAATGTCGTGAACGTGGTAAGGATTGGAAGTAAGTTATGCACTCAAAATCATGTGGTATAGAAATAAGGTGGTTGTTCAAAAGAATGTACCCGTTACGCATTGCAGGCTTCCTCAGTACCCATATAGAATGCTCGACCACGTGCGGGGGAAATATCAATGTTCTGATCTTGTGGGCCTTCTATTGCCAATGCCAGGTTTGGACGATTTCCTCCTTGGTTGAGAGTTCTTTTCAACTTTGGACAGGTATTCCGAAGGTGATCTAGACTTCCACACTCGTAACATGCTAGCCTTTTTCCTTGATTCCCAGTCATGTTTGAGCAATTCCGCACGAAGTGGCCCGTCTGTCCACATTTGGTGGACCTTGGGCAGTCTCCTAAGTGGTGATAGTTACATCGAGTGCACATAGGATGTGGACCTGCGCATCTTCTGGGCCCTTGAGTTATTGCTGCGTAGTTCCCAACTACTCGTTGTCTCTTGTCCTATTGATTTTGGTCACGGCTTCTTTGCTGATCTTCCTGCCTCTTTCGTCCACCGTCATTTCCTTTCGTTATTTCACCAGACCTGATCACATCATTTGTCAAGCGGTATGCCATACCTACAGCGACTTGCAGAGTGGTTGGGTTTGATGAGGTGACATCCCTCCTAATTTCAGGTATCAATCCCCAAATATATCAGTCGATCAACTTCTCCACAGTGGAAACCATGTGAGGAACCATTCTAGTTAGCTCGTGGAAACGGGCCGTGTACTTGTCGACTTCTACTCCTACCATCATGTGGTTCCAAAATTCTGCTTCCAGCTTCTGCACTTCATCTTTTCTAAAGTACTCATCAGTTAATAGTTTCTTGAATGCTTCCCAAGATAACGCATTTGTAGCCCCTCTTCCTCTGGTCTGTAGTTGGTTGTTCCACCAGGTCAATGCTCGATCCTGTAGTAGACCAGCAGAGAACTCAACCTTATTTTCTTCAGCACATTTCGTGATACTGAGTTTCGACTCAACATTCTCGAACCATGATAGCAATCCAATGGCACCCTCGGTGCCATAAAATTTCATTGGCTTGCATGTCATGAAAGTCTTGTAGTTGCATCCATGACTAGTGTTTGAAGTACCTTCTCCAACGTTAGTTCGTCTAGCATCGAGGTGCGTCACAATTTGGGTGAGTAGGTCCGCTATTCCAGGAACATTGTTGTTTCGATTGGCATTGTTGTTTGGGTCGACGTTTTTGTTGACTCCTGAGCGTGTGTTTCTTGCTGCCATAATCCTGCAGTGGACCAAAACATCGGGTTGAGTAAATGACATTCGAACGACGGCAGATGAGGTGCGGAATGGTTGTAATTTGTGTTATAGTGATCGAAATGTGACAAGAACAGAGACATGCTTAGTCTAACAAGTCAAAAGATGGAAAAGAGAAGGTATAACAAGGTACGGTAATGTAAACGTGAACATAAAAACATGCTATGCATACCCACCCGACCAATGCAGTCTCAGGTGACCAGACTCTTAAGACTAGACTAAACACGATCCAAGACTACCACTCTTATCGTTGCATGATTCTTCATGAATTAGACATAGGTGATCAGGCTATGTATAATTTAGGATTAACGATGCAACGATAGGACTAGTTGACTCGTATGATGTTCGATGTTTAATAAAACTTTATTATGGTTATAGTTGAGATTTTTATTTTTGAAAAATCGGCATTCTCTATAACCTTTTGCTCTGATACCAATCTGTCACACCCCGCCGAAGGCGGAAACACGAGGTGTAACTGGAAAGGAACACAAGCATAAGATAATAGAACATACCAACGTTTAAGATTTAAAGGAAGGAATACATCATTACAATACTAGTTTGGCCGACATCGGCAAATATAATATAAAGTTTAGTTCCCAAAAGATTGCGTTTTAATACATAATGATTAGTAGTGACATGTGAAAACTTCATTATGCAAAGACCTTGAAGAAAAGCTTACTAACGATCACCTGAAATGCATGAGAGAAAACAGGTCAATTATGAAAATAGTTGGTGAGTAAACACGTTTTATATAATATGAAAACTCTTAAGAGAGAGTCTAAGTTTTTGGTCATTGAGAATAGTCTAGAAAGCAAAGGCGTTGTCAATCCATTCAGTTGCAAGTCCCGCCCATACAAGACTTGTAACCTATGTGTTCACAACCCACTGCATAAAATAGTATGTCTAGTAGTCAAGTATATGTTGTCATAATAGTTCACAATATAGCACCACGTATATAATAATGTATGCCAGGCAAAGCCCCTGGAATAAATAATATGCGTCCCGTAACATAGTGAATGCGAGGTTGGCCGACCTCTAATAGCGCTATCCATACTACCTACTAGTAGGAGACTAACAATGCAATGTACGAACGGTACATCATACAACTATTATATACAATTTAAGAACGCTCCGTACATGGGAGACTTTGCACGCTCCACCAATAAGGCGAGACTTTGGGTCAAGAACGCTCCACCGAAACGGCGAGACTTGTAGGTCATAGTACGTGCGGTTCATTAAGTTCAAACAATTCATAAGTTCGTAATTAAGTTCAAGGGTTTGATTCAACTTCAAAAGTTCAAGTCAAAAGAGTTCATAAAAATAGTCATGAATTTAGTTCGAGTATGATTCATGCATTTCACCCCAAAATATAGTAAAAACGGTAAAAAAAACGGGGATTGTGAATACTCACCTGATGCAATAATTATGATGACAAAAGTGGATACACTAAAATGAGGCGAATACTCTAACTGCAACCTATATGAATGATATGCTCTAATATAAGTCATGAAATAATTTTGTGCATGCAAACTCATATGATATCCATACCACTTGTGCGTTTGAAAATAAAGTTTATCGTCGAAAAAATAAGTTTATAACGTCTTGTCAACTTATAAAATACTTTACGCTTATATATATTAAAACAACATCCCACGATAGTCGTTTAGAAATAAAACAAGAAATTATAGTTTATGAGTAGTTTTCGGAAAAGTTTGAGAGATCGTATATTACTCGTTACAACTTCGTTTGACGAACGGTTGAACATTTTAGAAAATAGGCTAGGTGAAGTCACTTTTACTAGAAGACATCGTTTTCTCAAAAGTACTCTATCGATATGAAAAACGGCTCCAAACATGGTCACTTGCGATAACCATTTTGGACTAATAGAAAATATGTAAGTGTTAATACTTGTGAAAATAATTACGATAGCCATAATTAAAACGAGTGTAACTTAGTCGTTATAGCTCCGTTTTCTACGATCTATATATCCATCGTTTTGTGTTAATGTATACTAATATATTTTTGATAAATCGACTCATTTAGATTATGTTTAAAACTCGATTTTGCCCCTTGAAAATCCCTTGACAGCAAGTATTATTTCAGAAAATAGTTTTCGTCGTTAAACTTGAAAATAGCATATCTTTTTCGTTATAAACCCGTTTTAACCCATTCAAGTGGCCATGGTTTCGTTTTTAAGTCTATTTTCTGAAAATATAACCCAAAATAATCCACAACCCACTGAAAATTCCAGATTTTACAAAACGTGACAGCCTTTAAATATATTTCGTCGAAAATGAATTTTCTAGTTTCAAACTTGTTCTAAACCATTCCAATCGACACCAAAGCTATTCTAAACCTACCATACACCTTCTTATGGGTTCATGGGTTCTTAAACTTCACCAAAATTGATAGGTTTCTAAAGAACACTAGTAGGACAATTTAAACTAATAATAAGTAATAAAAACAAGTAAAAGTGGTATGGATCATTGTATACTTGCATGTTTTTCTTACTAGATCATAAAAATAGATCAAGTAATAGTATCAAAGATTACGAAAAATCATTAGAAGCTTACTTGAATGATTGAAGAGTTTTTGGAGCTATTAAACTTAATTTATCTATAGGTTTATATTTCTAAACCTTAACATAGATTACTAGTAATACTTGATAAACACTTGAGCTAAAAAAATTTGATGTTCTTCTTCTCTTTTGATGTATGGCTGAACCACAAAAGTGAGGAAGAGAGAGTTTGTCTAGTTTTTCACCTTGTATAATATGTATGTATGTTTATGTTTTGATAAAACTAATACAAGTATCTTAAAAATATCTAGACAAAAAGGGTAGAATGGTAAATTAAGTGATCAAAATCAAGTTTGTCACCTTGATGACTAGGGGGGGGGGTCGGCAATGGGGATAAGGGTGAGGGATTTGGTGAATTTTTTATATTTAAGTGTATGTAAAGTTAAGTACATTGTATATTTTGTACATATAATTAGTTATTTAGTGTAACGTTAGCTAGAAATCGATTTTAATGGAACAACATAAGATATATCGAAGTCATAAAAATTATAAAAATGCATTTCTCGCAAGTATTGAGTGAATAAATAATTATCGAATAGAATTTACGAAAACCATCGTAAATATATATATATAACATTTTATATACCAAAATAAATTCAAAGCATCGGGTAAACTAATAATATAATTTCTATAGTCTTAGAATGAGTATAAAAATATATCAGGACAATTGTCGGAACTGTCGGATCAATTATTCAAAATAAATAATCGTACGATAGCGTTTATTTAATTAATAAATATACGTTAATGAAATATGCAAACCCATGCATGAACTAATATGAAAAAATGATGTTACTGATGATATGTAGACTAACTCTAGTCTATATGTAGTGTTCTCAATGATGTTTCATGAATACGCAACTTAACCCTTACGGTTACGCGAATTTGATACTCGTAAACCTAGTTTACGAAAAATGATGAACAAAAATCATGAATATAAATTTTTCTCCTGAAATGAATAGTGTTTTGTGAATAGTAAAATTTTGAAATAACCTCTCAAAATATCAAATCGACTTCAAAAATGATGAATAGTAAAATGATGAACAGTAACCAATGAATAGTAAATTCCCGAGATAAATAGTAAAAAATTTTAAAGTTTGTAAAATGACCGAAAATTTAGAATTGTCACATTTTTCTTCTATAAATAGTGAGCTATTTCTTCCTTTTGGGTTGCCACTCCCACACATACTTTCCCCAAGTATTGTAACCTTCTAACCATAGATCCTAAGGGATCTTTCTATGTAGTTTGTCTTTTGTTTTTGTGTGATTCTCTAGGTTCCTCTTAAAGGCGAGATCACCACTTCTTGAAGTCGAGAAAGCTCAAGTCCATGAGTTGGCATGCTTCGTCATCATCAAGACTACTGAGGTTCTCTTGTTGATACTTCTTTCTTCCTCCATAGAAGTGTTTTATCCAAGGTATTAGCGAAGGATGCCGAAATAGTCAAGATGAAAGCATTAGTGAAATGTGCTTAACGTCCATGTCAAAAGCATTAGTAAAGAATGCTAAAGAAGTCAAGACGAATGCATTAGTGAAAGGTGTCAAGCGTTCGTGTCAAGGGCATTAGTGAAAGATGCCTAGGAGTCAAATCAAAGTGGCATTAGTAAAGGATGCCAAGGTCGTATAATCGATGAGGTACATCGTTATACAACTAGTGATAGTTTGTTTCCAAGGATATTGATATCCTTGATGGTGTTGTAATAAGGAGTGGATCTCCTTTGAGGTTAGGTGTCGTGTAGTGTTGGGTAGTAGTTCCTCCATTGTAATGGAACTCGGTACTTAGCCTAGTACCGGATGAAGGGTAGGAGACGTTGTGGTAGAAATGGTTCTCCTTTGTGAAAGAACCCGGTGGTTAGCCTAGTACCGGAAAAAGAGTAGGCGACGTTGTGAAGGCTTCTCCGCCATAAGGAGTTGGTGTCGTGTAGTGATTACGAACTCTCGAGTAGGTGACTCGACGAGTGGAGTAGGGAAAGGAAGGTGTCCTTATAGCCGAACCACTATAAATACTCGTGTCATGGTTATGTGCTTCTTACTATTTATTTTTCATTACACTTTATATATCTATCTATCAATGTTCAACATACACATCCAAATAGATTGATATAAGTCGATCTAAATATTTTAAAACAAAGTTTTAATTGGTAAAACTATTCAACCCCCTTCTAGTTTTCCACAGAAAGAAGAAAAAGTGAAGAGATTGACAAAGGAAAAATTGCACCTTATGTCTCTTATGTGGTTATTTCATTTTGAAATTTTGGATGTTTTGTGATTGTTAAAACAGCGTGTGATCATGACTCTCTCTATTTTTATGCAAGAAATGTTTGGTTGATCTTATATAAAAAATTGGTCGTTATCTTATTTGGTTGGTCTTATGTTGTTTCTACATGCTATACTTACTATGTTTTACTTGTATACATATATGCTTGCTGTAGAGATTATTGGTTTCAAATATTGATATGTGGAACTAAGTTTCGCAAACCTTCTGTTAAGAAATCTGTCTCAGACGCCAGATCCATTGGCTATATAACTAACCAGACCCCTCAAGGGAAGGATCCGTGGGATTTGGGTAGACAGAAGCTTAATTTAGGCCTTTTTGCATCAATCCAACCTTCAAAACCTTATTGGACTAGTTAAACATGCTACATTATGATCACTTAAGTTTTCCTTAGGCTCATTGATCCCACATCACTCATGGATGACTTAGGATCACATTCAAGGTTCTTTTGATTTATCATTACTTCAAAACTCACCATCTTTCCTCTCTAATGTTTACACATTGTTTCTCTGATCTCAAAATACCTAGTTTGATATTTCTCTCACTTTTAACAAATTGATTTTACTCATTTTGACCGTAAAATGCTCTAAAATCTTGTTTTTCTTTTCTTATGATTTTTAAAGGAATTTTCTAAATTTTTCTTTAATCACCATCTGGTTTCTACAACCATTTACCATCCTCAAAAATCTTAGTGTCATCCATGACCACTCATTGGTATTTCTAAAAAAAAGCCATCATTGGCTATTCTCACTCATTATACTTGGCCATTTAAGTCTTCTAGCATTTAAGACATCTTAGTGGACCAAATCACTCAGGATATGTAGGTACTAGAGCTTGCTAGAACCCAATCATTCATTTTCTTTGCTTATGATAGCCGGATCCCTAGCTTAAAGCTAGCCGGATCCCTCAAGGGAGGGATCCGTTAGGACCGGCTGCACATAAAGGTTTTTATCACTTGATATAACCATTTCAAACCCTCTTAGTTAATCTAAACACTCCACATTGTCTTAAATAACTCGCTAGAACAGAGCAACCCTGTAGTTGACTCTTGAGCATGCAAATCATTACAATTTGAAGAACTTTAGTGGCTTAGGCTTTACTTCACTTGCCTAATTTCTCCCTTTATAACACACTTGTGTTTGTACTTCCAAACCACCACTCAAACACTCATTCAGTAGCTAAAATTCCTCTTTCAATTCTCACCTTTTACCATTTCACTATGAGAAAAGCACCTAGTGCAAACTCATCAACCAAAGGCCCTCCAAGGAAAATTGCTTGTGTTGTCCACGAAGTTTCATCAACCGAGTCATCACCCAGCAAAACTCCAAACATTAGAGTTCCTCTCCAACCAAATCTGCCCATTGATAAGGATTTAAAACGTATGCTTTTAGGGGATCATTTAAGCCCTAATTCAACAAATTTTATATTCGTTACTTCTTAAAATCGTTTCTTTTCACTCTTTATGTCTTTTAGAAGCAAAATGCTGGAATGAAGCATATTTGGACGAAAAGGAGCAAAAACATGAAGAAAATGGCGAAGTCAAGATCGAAGACACTCAAGGCTACTCAGTAGAACCTGACGGCGTCCCATCCAAAGGGTGACGCCGTCCCTCTATGAAGAATTGATCAAAATGTGCACACGACGGCTCAGTGGAATTTCTGGTCCTAAAGCCTGACGGTGTCACGCCTAATATATGGAGGGTGTCACTCACACTTTTCACTCAAGACGACCCAGATCCAAGATTTAGACGACGTCGTAACTAAATACCGATGGCGTAACAACTCTCGAGTGACGTCGTCCCATCAATAACTTGGCCCAGACGAAACCCTAATGACGGCGACCTAACGACATCGCTAGTAAAAGGCGACGCCATCGCGATTGTAAATCTATATATAGAATTCGATTTTTCTGTATTTTAGGAGGTAGAATTTTGGAGAGGAAACCCTAACTCAGTTCTAGTCCAACTTGGACAGTATTCTAGGGTCCCATACCCTATTTTACACATCAAGATAAGTTCGTTATTCCAATTTATCATTATGTCTACCCCATTTTCAAGTGATTGTGTCTAACATGTCTAGCTAAATTACTTGTCTGTTTGCTTAAATCTATGAAACCTAGTTATTGATTGTTGTTAGGTTGTATTTATTATGTGAGTATGCTTGAAGACGATAGGGTGCTCGGAGGAAATAGCCTTGTGCTTGCTGATCCCGTGAATCCTATAGGAGAGATAACCTCATAGAACTAGGGAATACGCACCCCTACGACTAATAGGAATAGAACGCCTAAAGATAAAGGACGTAACAATTCAACCAACCAATAAAAGATAACTAGGGAGTAATAGTATCTAAGTGAACACATCTTTAATCAGTATACGAGCACACTTCAATTAAACATAGTTATCCGTAGTAATTAGATAAGTAGATAATTTGATAATTAGTAGAAGTACGACCCCCCCCCCAATCATATACCCCGCGATATTTACCTTAGCTTTCTAAAAAACATAAAAAAGATAAAAAAAAAGAATCATCCTCAACCCCACCTTCTCGTCATAAAATTCTTTCTAGCATTCTTATTCCCCTAGAGAATGATATCAATCCTCGAGGCTTACCCCATACTACACTACAACGGTTAGGTTCACTGCTTAGAGGGTTGAAAAGCTTACTCGTAGAAAAGGAGGTTTTCTCAACCCCAAACCCACGCATCAACTTTTTGGCGCCGCTGCCGGGAAATAGAATAGGTAGTTAGACTTCTATCTCATTTAAGTTCCCTTGCTTGATTCCTATCATGTAAGATTTTTTTCTCATTTTCATTAGCTTTTTGTAGTCTATCCTCATTCTTCGTGTTTTTGTTCGTAACCTTGTCACTTGTCACCATGGGTAACAATCCACCACCAAACGTCAATCCACCACCACATCAACCACTCACACTCAACCAACCACCACTTGACCTGCTAAGAGGCCGTACTCTTGGTGAATACTCTAGCCCGAGCCATCAAGGCTATAGGAACACCATTGAGCTCCCCGTTCAAGCTCAAACTACGGCTCTGCGATCCGACAGCATCCGGTTGGTGCAAAATGGATGTGCATTCCATGGACTTCGTTCCAAATATCCTAATCAGCATCTTAAGGACTTCCTAAAAATCTTTGACTTTATCGACCTTGATGCTACCACACGGGAGACCACGCGCTTGTGTCTCTTCCAATTCTCTCTACAGGACCATGCTAGTAATTGGCTTGAGAGACTTCCCCCTGGATCCATCTCAAGCTGGGATGATCTCACCACTCGTTTTCTCGTCCAATTTTTCCCACCGGGGAGAACAACCAAACTAAGGAATGACATCTTGATGTTCCAACAACTTCAAGGCGAAACTCCCTATGAGGCATGGAATCGATTCAAGGACTTGATCCATAAAGTCCCTCATCACGACATCGATCCTTGGCTTCAAGTCCAAATCTTTTACGATCATGTAAATCTCTCAACTAGGCAAACCATCGACCAAGAGGCCGGTGGCAAATTATTGAACTTACCGCGGAAGAGTCGTGGGGTACAATAGAGGACCTTGCCGTCTATGACAACGAATGTTGGAATGACCCCCGTGAGTTGCCCAAAAACCGTTAAGGCAATCTCCTTGCCTCCCATCGACTCACAACCTTCCAATCATAGGATGCTCGAACTTGAAGATCAAGTAAAATTTCTAATGAGCTCCTATGAAACTCCTAAGCCTTCACGCCAAGTAAACAAGGTCTCTTCCTTGTGTGAGTTATGTAGTGGTCCCCATGACACTCGTAATTGCACGAGACTCCCCGAACAAGCTTCCCTAGACTACGCATCCTCCGTTACCAATGGAATGGGAGGAAGATTCCCCATAACACCCGGACCTAGGACTTTCAACGAAGCCCGAGAAGCATGGAGGGGAACACCCGACTAAAATTAGAGTCAAACCAAAGAATTCACCTCTAACGACTCCCCATGGCCCCAACAATACAATCAAAGCTCTCATGGCCCTAGTCAACAAAACCTAGAAAGGATGATGCAACACCTAGGTACATCCCAATAAGCCCAAATAGCCAAACTTTTGTACTGCTTTAACCAACAACAAATAGAGATAGAGAGGAAGATAGATAACCTTTTGAAAGCCATAACCAATAATGATAGGACGACCACCGAAAAGCTTATTGCTATCTCAACTCACTCTCCCGAAGCTTCTGTTGTTAAAATTAAGGACCCGAGCAAGTACTTCGAAACTAGGGACCCGTCTTCATCAAAGCATATTAACTTCGTCAATGCCATCGCCCTAGCAAAACCAGATAGGAATAGTGATCAAGCGAACCATGAGACGGTACTTGAGGTTAGTGAGACTCCTAAGGATGAGGAACTTTCATACCATCCACACCTAGTGCGCGATCTTCGTCCCATTTACACTAGGAGATGACCACAAATCACCTTTGGAAATCCTAGAAATCTCAACATACCTTGTTGCATAGGACATATTTTCGTAGCAAAGGCCTACATTGATCGCAAGTCCCCAATAAACATCCTGACTAGCACGTTCTATAATGGGGTGATGAAAAAACCTATCCCAAATAGACAAGACCCCAATGATCCTAGAGTTAGATGTAATTTCCTTGGTAGAGTTAAGGGATTGTCCGTCTGTGTAAGTAGCTTCACGTACCTTACGGATTTCGTGATTGTGGAGGATATTAGTATGGCTATAGATCCTAGCTTGTCCTATGTAGTTCTAGGAAATCCATTCATAGATAGCACCGAGATGACTTATGATCCGTCGTTAGGGATAGTTAGATTCAAGGATGAGACCGATGACGTTGCCTACCAAATGCCATTTAAGATTGAGAAATTTTATCACTATCCAATGATGAAAATGAACTTAAGCTATCAGTCTACTATAGGAATGAGGAGGATAAGAAGAGAGGAGTAAACTATGTGATATCTATAAAGAGTGTGTGAAACTAGGACCAATATATAGAACCAATTGGGGGCAAGATGACTTCCTAGAAAGATGCACGATACGACGTAACTATGCCATGGAAAACCCCAATAGAGATCGTTATGAGGAAGAAGATGACGGTAAGGAAGTCACGTAGGAGGAAACCCATGCTTCATTGTTTGCTTTTTTTTTTTTTTTTTCAATTTGTGTGTTTTATATCTCTTTCATTGTTGTTTATTCTCATGTTAGACTTTGTGAAAATGCTTTATTTTGTCTTTAACCTCGTCTTAATTACATATAAAGTTATTTTACAAAAACATAAATGTAGGGAAGATCACATAAGTTTTTAAGAACATGAACATGAGAATTACAACTATTGAAATTGATATATATGTGCAATTGTTATAGCCAAATGCTTGTATCGAGTCATAATAGATGTTTTGGAAGAATTTTTCCTGGTTTCAATGATGTAATTTTTCCATAATTTTTCTAGAAAAACGCAGCAGACCACTTCTGTCATGATAACCTGACGGCGTCAGGATTAAAGCCTGACGACGTTAGGCAATGTAGAAACAGAATGCTCAGTTTTTGTTTTCTGTGTAACATGTAAATTTTTTGGAAATTCCCAGGTATTAATTTTCTAGAAAAACTGCAAACATCCATTCCACAAGCATTATATCTTACTTGCTTTCTAGTGGAGTTGTGTGTCATGTATAGTTTTACCGCCAATTTTACGCGAAGGTTTCATTGTTTTCTTATAAGTGTGAAGGTTATATTGGACAAGAAGAAGAAACACACATTGGATGAAGCTTATTACTTATGCATTCTTCTTGGAAGATAATTTAACCGCAACTTCACACATATCCTACCGAGCTAATCAGGGGAGTATTAGTTTTTTTTCCTTACTTACCTTCCTTTATCATAACTTTGATGCTTTCGGGGAACATTGGGGACAAGGTTCAGTTTAAGTGTAGGGAGGAAGAACAAAACGGGAACTTTGAAACTATTCAATCACTTGATCATTTGTCTTGTCCTTGGTAATTTGTGTAATAAACTACGAGAAATATTCGTTAGTAAAATTTTAGCACCAAATTTAAATTTTTTTATGACATTTATGAGCTAAACTTTAGTCTTAATAAAGCGTCTCATGGATAAGAATTTTATGACTACCACAAAAACCGTTTACCATTCAACCACCGCAAAAATGTGTGGTTCACCCCAAGATCTTCAAGAATAAAAGCATTCATCTTTAATGCTTTGTGAGTGTATCGGTAGTATAATAGATTCTAGAACTTGTTTTGTGATGCATTCCGAGATCGCTAGTGAGACTAAACTTGTGTAGATAGGAATAACTAAATGATAAGAGGCATTAAGATAACCCTTGTTCAAAACCTGTATTCTAATTACATCTTCCACCCTTGCGATGTCCTCACCTTTAGTAAATGATACTATTAGGAATATTTGTAATATTTAGTTAAAATTGTAATACTACTAGGTATGTAGTTCCTACTGGTAGAGTAATAGTTCCTACTGGCAGGTATATAGTTCCTGCTGGAATCGTTAGTAGTATAGTTACTACTAGTCGTTCCTACTGGTAGTATAGTTAGTCCTGATTTAGTAAAATAGTTATTCCAGGATAAGATTTAGTTTGTAAAAGTTGAGGATATGCATGAGATTAATTTGGAAGAGATATGAATATCTCCTCTACACGTTTTGTAGTAAATGCCGATTAGGGTTTCTTGTAGTATAAAAGAAACCATCGGCTATGAAGAATGTACACCTTGAAAAACACTTTTAATAGTTAGTAATATAGATCCATAGAGGATCATTGTTATTTTGTTATATTTATTTAACTATGTTGTTTATATTCCGCGTAAACATGAATTTATTTTTAGAGTCTCTCTTGTAGTTTGCTTGTGATTACATAAGTATTCTACCTATTTCAACCAGCTTAAAAGATCTATCTAGGACAAATCCAACAAGTGGTATCAAAGCCTGGTGAGAGTCTCTGTAAAAGAAGAAACTTGTTTTAACAAATCTCTTGAACCTTTATACAATGTCAACATCCTCATCATATGATACTTCAAACACTGAAGACAAATCTCAAACACAGAATGTTCAACAAATTCTCACAACTACTGTAACCAACAATCATGCTAAATTTCCCTACCTAAAGAAGGATAAATATGAGACGTGGGCTATGAAAATGGAGTATTGGATCAAAAATAGTGACCACAATCTCTGGAATATCATTCTAAAAGGTAATAGCAGGAAAAAGACAGGAAGAGATACAAAAGGAAACATCATAATTCTTCCTCCTTGTTTTGAAAAAGAACATATTGCTATTCAGAGGGAGACCAAGGCCAGAACATTACTTCTTCAATCTCTCCCAAAAGACCACATGGGTGACTTTCATCATCTAGATGATGCAAGGTACATCTGGTTGGTAGTTAAAGCCAGATTTGGAGGTAATGATGAATCAAAGAAGATGAGGAAATCAATGCTGAAGCAGTAATTTCAAGAATTCAAGATCTCTGAATCTGAAGGTCTGCATAAAGGGTATGATGGGTTCCAGAAAATTTTGAGCCAACTCAATCAGCTATAGGAAAAATCAGATAATGAAGACTGCAATGTCAAGTTCTTGCTGGCATTTCCTTCCTCCCGGTCACAGGTATCCATCACTCTTAAAGCAAAGGGTGGTCTTGACTACTTGAAATTTGATGACATGTACAACAAACTCAAGTATTTTGAGATAGACATCAAAGGAGGCTCAAGCTATTCTGTGAATAACTCCATTACTCCAACTCACTCAGAATTTCTTGGTACTACTAGTACTTACCATAAGATGACATATTCTAATACTCCAAGCTCATCATCATCAACCTCATCTCTTGGTAATCTGATTGAAGATGTACTTCACTCTTTTGTCGCTGAAAGTGCACCACAACAGCAAGTAGCATATGAACACTTTGAACAGATTGATAAGATGGATTTGGGAGAATTGGATATCAAATTGCAAATGGCAATGCTTTCAGTAAGGGTGAATAAATTTGAAAAGAAGGCTGGAAGGAAGATCCAATTCAACGAGAAAGACTCAACAAGGTTTGACAAAAGGAAGGCTAAATATTATAAATGCTCACAACTAGGTCACTTTGCAAGAGAATGCCCAAGAAAGAAGACAGGTGATCAGGCTAGATATTCTGGATACAAGGTTCATGAATTAAACTTAGAAAAGCCCAAAGCCCTTTTGTTTGTTGATTATATGGTGAACTGGTCTGATCATGAGGGAGAAGATGAAGGAAGTAATGCTACTCAAGCATTTGGTATGATTTATAATTGTGAGGTAGAGGATGAGATAGAAGAGGTAGAAGAAATTGCTCTGATGGGGGTCACTTCTCAGGTACACATTTGTCCTTTTGGCTGTCATGATAAATATGCTGAACGTCAAAAAGAATTTAATGATTTAGAAAATCAGTATAAAGAGTATTACATTCAAGTTCCAGCATATAAGAGTACTCTTCAAACTTTAAAAAAACAAAAGGCTTGGTACCAAACTAATCATTTAGCTTATGAGGAAAAGATTAAGGTTTTGGAAAGAGATTTGGAAAACACTTTTAACTTACTGAAACATTCTGAAAGTGTAAATGCTAAGGTGAATTTAGAAAATCAGGACTTACAGACTAAGCTAGATAATACCTTGACCAGGTTTAATAAATGGAAAGAATCATCTAAAAATTTAGCCAAGTTGATTGATAGTTCTATGTCTATAAGAGCTAAGATTGGATTGGGATATGGGGACTATATAGGGAAAAATGAAGTCTATTACCCACATATGGCAAGTATTTTTGACTCTACCCCTGAAGAGGTGGATTTTACAACTCCTTTTAAATTTGTTAAAGACGGAGAAATGCATGCTGTTTCTCCACCTATAACAGTGAAATTTAAGCCTACCTCCACCAACACTAACTTTGATAAATCACAAAAGACATATAGCAAAAATACCAACGACTTCTCTGAAACTAATAGTTAATCTAATGATTTTGTCTCTTGTTCTTTCAGTGACAAGTCTTCAAAACCCAAGACTAATGACTTTGCCTATTGTGATCCAAATGACAAGTCACCCACACCCAAGTCTGATGACTTCTTATCAAGAGTAGCTGTTGATGAATACAATTCAGAGACAGCTACTTCAAAAGAAAATATTTTTTGCATTCATTCTGTTCCTAGGTTTTCTTGTGATAGGGTTTTTGTAATAAGACAAGAAATGTTAAAAACAGTTCTTTTAGTAATAAATCATGTTTTGTTTTTGGTAGTTTCTCTCATCTTATTAAAGATTGTGATTTCTATGAGAAAAAGATGGGTGTTTATAGTGGCCAAAGACCCTTGTGGACTGATCTTGAAAACATTACACCATTTGTACCCTAAGCAACACATATAAGGACTGGGAAACCTACCTTTCCTAGACCAGCACCGGTTACTGCTGTTAGTAGACCATCACCTATTTCTGCTGGTAGGTAAATTAGACCAGCACCAATTCCTGCTAGTAATTATGTTCCTGCTGGTAGAAGGAATTTCTCTCTAGTTCCTACTGGTTGGAAAGAAGTGCTAGACAATGGGGCCTACAAGCTCTTACTTTCAAAGTTTTATAGGCACATTGCCTTGTGCCTGTGTATATGGGGAGGAGGAAGATAGGGAACTACTGTTAAGTCCTCAGTAGGTTGTTCTTGGACACATAACAGACCAAATCTAAACCGGGGATCCAAGAATAATGGTGGATCTCATCAATCTACATGGTCTAATTCTTACAAATCCACAAGGCAGGCCCAAGCCAGTCAGTTGGGTCTCCCAATGAATCTAATGTTGTTGTATTTCTTTTCTTGTAGGATAATCCTCATAAAAATAAAGATGTAGGCATAGTTGATAGTGGCTGCTCTAGAAGTATGACAGGGAACAAATATAGGTTGGATGATTTTGTGAAGATTAAAGGAGGTACTGTGACTTTTGGAGGAGGAGATGGTAAGATAACTGGTAAAGGAACCATCAGGACTTCCAAGCTGGATTTTGAGAATGTCTAATATATGGAAGAGCTGTAAAATTTTAATATGTTCTCTGTTTCATAAATTTGTGACAAAAAGAATGTTAGGATTTAGTAAATCTTGTTATTAAAGAGTCGGTCACCTCAAGTATATGTATTCGTTAGAAAGCTCGTAGTCGTAGTTATTTACAGTTAAGTAGTATTTAGTTAAGTAACACCGTGGAGTACGGACGGGTCTTTACCCACTGTATGTCTGATCCACAGCCCGTAGGTGGCGTTTTGTGTAAGACTATAAATACTCTCTACCTCCCAATGTAGAGAGTTGGAGCTCATAATAATATTTTCACTTTCTCTCACTAAGTTCCCAAACCTCTAACTATTTCTCTCTCTAAAACATCATTGTGTACGCCTCTTGTGATCATGGTTTGATGTGTTTGTGAAATCCAATATGTTACAAATGGTATCAAGAGCCATGGTTTGATCATCTCTTTTACATATCATTTGATTTCTAGTGGTTTTAGATGGTTTTTGAGTTTGAAAAAGTTTAGTGGTTTTTGCATTATTTGGATCAATTCTTGTGTTAAAGTTTGAATTTTGAGTGTACTTTTATATTTAGAATCATTGTAAGTGCTTAGGTTTGGATTTGGAAAGCTTGAATCACTGTGGTTGAGCTTGCTTTGGATTGAAAAGTGTTGTTTTTAAGTTTTTCTACCTAGCGACTTGAGTCTCGGAGTTGTTTTCATCATAGCGACTTGCTTTGTTAATTTCCAGCGAGTTGTAGTTGAAGTAAGCGCGACTTGAGCCTAGCGACTTGTCTATTGAGACAAGCCGAAAAACAGTACAAGTTAGTGGATTATCCACTACGGCTAGCGACTTAGTGGGGTTAGCGACTTGCTTTCATTATTTCTAGCGACTTGTATTTGTTGTTATTAGCGACTTGATTCATAGCAACTTGAGGTTTAGCGAAGCTGCTAAGTACTTAGCGACTTGGTTCTAAGGATTATAGCGACTTGGTTGATTTGCTGTTTCTAATACGGTTTTCTCTTTGATTTAGTAAAATCCGTGAAAGAATCTATTTTCCTGGTTTAATCTATTATAAAATCCCGTGAAATCTGTAAACATGTCTACCACGTACCTATAATCATCTCCACTGTTTGCTGAGGATGTTCAAGCAGTGGTCTAGATACTCGTCCACCCATGCTTGACCGAGAACTGACTACGAATCTTGGGCTCAACGAATCAGATTGTACTGTCTTGGAAAATAAAATGGGGTCAACATTCTCAAATCCATTGATGAAGGACCTTATCAGATTGAGACTACAAGATAAATAATTGATATTGCTGCAGATGGAACCATGATATTTGGATTGGGCGGACCAAAGACGTATGATGAGCTCAGTGATAAGGAGAAAATAGATTCGATCTTGATATCAGGGCTTCAAACATTATACTTCAGGGTCTTCCTAAAGACATCTACAAGCTTATGAATCACAACACTGAAGCCAAGGCTATTTGGGATAATGTCAAGATGCTTCTCTCAAGTTCTGAATTAACTAAGGAAGACATAGAATCACAGCTGTATGGTGAATTTGAGCACTTCAAGATGAAACCAGAAGAGAGTATCTATGAATATTACGTGAGATTCCACAAGCTTGTGAATGATATGAGGAATATCAAAATGACCATGCCAAATATTCAACTGAACTCAAAGTTTGTGAACAACATGAATCCCGAATGGCACAAGTTTGTCACCTCTGGAAGCTAACCAAATGATTGAAGAACACAAACTATGAGCAACTATATGCCTTCCTTCTTCAGAATGAAAGACATGCTATGTTTGAAAAAAGGATTCTTGAACAGTTCAAAACCAACCAGGGAGAAACAAGTTCCTCAAATGACTCAACAGCCTCTTACACAAATGTTGGAATTACCACCAAAGCTTCTCAAGTCATACCCATGGGTAATGGTATTACAAACTCATCCCTGATCCAGCATATAAGCCTCCTGACTCAAACACACTCATGGAAAACTTCATCAATCAATTGTCTCTCATGGTTAGTCAAAACATGAACTCTCTCCCACACACCAAAATAACCTCATAACATCCAATCCACACAATCCAGCCCGGATCCCGAGATAGGAAGGTTATGGTGCAACCAGTTCAAGAAAGACAGTATGAACAGGGAAGAGGTAGAGTTGGTGGAGGATATGTGGCAAATCAGAATAGGGGAAGGAATGGAAATCAAGGACAAGCAAAGCCGATCAAGTGTTACAACTGTGGTGGTGATGGACACATAGCTAGAAACTGCACATCTCCAAAACGCCCACAAAATGCAGAGTACTTCAGAGACAAGATGTTACTTATGCAAGCTCAGGATAATGGAGCTGTGTTGGATGAAGAAGAGCTGTTTTTTCTTGCTGAGGGCAATGCCAACACATATGATGCGGATGTGGATGAGCAGCCAATTCAGGAGATAGGTCATAATCATCAGAATACCTTTCAAGTCGCCGACTGTGATGCATACGACTCTGACGTTGATGATGAACCCACTGCATAGACAATTTTCATGGCTAGCATTTCTCCAATGGTGTCTCCAAAGGTCCCCTCACCATAGCAAGCTAGTCCATCCAAAGAATCAATCATCTCAGAGGTATTAAAACTATATGATAATGTTGATCAACAAAAGATACATGATAAAGTTCAATCGCAGGAAATCAGTGACTCAGATATTGCTAATATGGGCAATGATAATATTGTCCCATATGATCAATATGTGACCCAATGTGAGAATGCGATTGAACCAAGTAATGTATCTAATGCAGTCAATGATGACTATATCTTTGATGAATACACTGCTAGTGTTCCTAATGATTCTGCCATCTCTGAACTCAATGCTTGTAAAGAACAAGTTGCCATTTATGAACAACGTGCTAAGTTTGAGTTAACTACCCGTGAGCAGGAGATGGAAGACCAAATGCGTACAGTTATTAGAAAAAGTAATTTTAGGGAAGAAATACTTAAACAAGAGTTAGATTCCTTAAAAGAAAAGCTTAACAAAACGGCTAAGCGAAAACAAGAACTTCAAGAAAGTGTGAAAGTGCTTAAACAGGAATTTAATGTCAAGGAATCAAAACTCTTAAATGAATTTTCCAACCTAAAAACTTTGAAAAACAAACTTGAAAACAAATTGTACGTACAAGGAAACACCATTCAGAGTGCTCACATGATCACTAAGCATAGAGTTCTAAGTGACAAACATAGTGTTGCATTAGTTGATGAACCAAACCCTAAGGCGTGTCTGAAAGCTAGAAAAGCATAGAAGGTAATCTATGGTGGCAATGAAATCCTTAAGCCTAGACAGAAACCTAGTTCTTGAGAATACTGAGGAAAATAAACAGTTAGAAGAAGTAACTAGAAAGAAATTGGATGAAAAGCTTAAGAGCCCTTTATGCATAGAAAAGAAAATGAGCTATAAAACACCCAACTATGCTAAGGACAACTGGATTGCCTTTAACAAGTTTAGACCTCAAACACAGTTGACCCCTGAACAAGTGTTTTGGAAAAAAGACATGCACATGAAAAAAGCTGATGAGTTGCTTGAAAAGAATCCCCCATGTAGGAGAATGCTTCCTGCCACTGTTTATCCTCCCAATACCCCAATGCATTTAGTTCCTAGATCTATTCCCACTAAAAGCAAGACTTTAATCAGTCAATATGTAATTTTTCAATTATTTGTTGATTTTGAGAAAACTTGTAAGAAACGGATCACACCCACTAGGATAACTGAAGGGGAAAGGGGTTTTGAGCAAACTAAAGAATGCTATTTAACTGAGGTCATGCCTTTCTTTAAACAATTAAAAGGTCAATTTGAGAGTCTTAATGTCACACCCCCAAATTACCTGTTTTGCAGCGGAATGGAATTCCTGGGGATTGACTGTCATAGCATCACAATCACAGTTATATTGAACGACCTAAAGTGTCGTTTTAGAAACACATCGTTTGATATTAATATAAAACATACAGAGTTACAAGATAGGTCCCAAAAGTTGATAAAGTTTGCGGAAATAAGTTTATTACAAGTCAAAACGATGTTTTGAAAAGAGAACCATAATATACAATGATATGTGTCTTGGCCGACACTATGAGGGTTCCTTATTGTGCCATGATGCGAATGTCTAGTTACCTGAAAATACATTGCTAAAACGGTCAACACAAAGGTTGGTGAGAAATCATAGGTTTATGAAAAATAATTTATACGACCATACAAGTATAGACCATATATGACAAACATGCCACATAAAAATGTTACAATTGCTATAAGTCCATGACACCGAAACTAGACTGATTATGATGTTCGCCCCAACAGAGTGTTTGCCAAACAACTCAAATAATGATATTAAATGAAATGCATCCGTTTAACCTGTTGGAATCCACCAACCCGGATGGAGGAGTCACCCTCGATACATCTATCCACTCACCCTCGCTTCTATGAAATTAACGGTTCATGTTATAAAATGGGGACATTCAATTGGCATGAGGTAACTTAAGCAATGTAATGAATTTGATATACTTGGTATCGTAATAAAAATGATGTGCAATGTATTCTCCCCCGTAGGTTTGAAAATAAGTATAAACGTATACAACGGGGCTATGAAAATTCACTTGATGAATTGATGCGATGACAAAAGTGTGTGCACCGAAATGTAGCGTGAATCTCAAAACTCGACCTATTATGAATGATATGATACATAATAAGTTATGATGTAATGTTATGCATGCAATTCGGATGATATCTATACCGCTTATGAATTATTGAAAATAATACTTTTCGTCGAAAATATAATCTTTTAACGTCTTGACCATTTTTAAATTACTCCACATGTAATTATGTTGAAATGATATCCGACGATAATCATTTAGTGATTTATTAAGAAATTATAACTTTTCGTCGTAAAATAATGTTGTTGAAATATTCATGAAAGTGACAAAACGGTCTCTAAAAACTAGTCGTAAAATGGTGCACATCGAGCATTAGGAAACGTACTCAATGGTTTTGGGAAGTTTGTATCATTATCTTAAATTTTTAGTACATGAGTTTCCATCCTAGAGGTCTCGAACATAAAGAAAAATATAGGTTAAGTATGGTACTTGAGTCCCAAAATATAGTTTAAGGATGGTTTTCGGCAAATTTTTAAGTAGCCATAATTAATTCATTACAACTCCGCTAAACAAGTCGGGACATTTTGAAAAATATACTTGGCGAACTTACTTTTACTAGAAGACATTACTTTATAAAATGTTCTACATCATTGTTAAAAACGTCCTCCAACTTGTTGCCGTAATACTTGCCTATTAGAAATTTAATAGTTTTCCTTATATATTAAAGTTACGACAACTTTTGTAAACGTGTATAATTTGATCATTACAAATCCGTTTTCTACGTTTTAAAGGTCCTTAGCTTTGTATCAATGTATACTAATATATTTTGATGATCGACATTATTTATAACGCCTAAGTTCCATTTTTGACTTGTACAAAATAAATATAACTTGCTGAAATTTCCAGAAAATTATAGTTTTCGTAGCCAACTTGAAAAATTCATAACTTCTTCGTTATAGCTCCGTTTTAATCCGTTCAAGCGGCCACGTTTTCATTTTAAAGTGTATTTTCTAATTATCTAGGCCAAAATGTTTTATCCACTGTCGAATTTTCCAGATTTTAAAAATATTGACAGAACCTTTTTAAAACTTGTGAAATAGTTTTTCTGCCAAACCTATTCTAACTAATTCAAAACAACTCCGAAGCTATTCTAATCCTACCATACACCTTCTTAAAAATCAAAGAAAAAGTGGTATAAACCTCATGAGACTTGCATGTTTACTCAAATAAATGAGATAAAATAAACACATGACTATGGATGCTTACTAGTAACTTGATGAGGTTTAAGGACAATGGGTTTTTCCTAATCACCTTAGGTTTTTATTGCAAAACCTTAACAACAAGTGATACCAGAGTGTAAAAAAACCTTGTCTTGAAAATTTGGATGAAATCTTCCTTGGTCTATGTGGTTGCCAGTTTTGGAAGAGAAAGAAAGGAAGCAAATGGGTTTTCACCTTGATAATATCTTTGAGTATGTGTTTAATGAATTAAAATGCTTCACTACTAAAGATATTTAGGCAAGTCACTTGTGACTCACCCCTTGTGTCGACAAGGGGTGTTAGTCACCTCTTGTTATGTTTTTTTTTTTTTTTAATTATGTACAATGTAATGTTTTGTAAAGTTAAATGAAGTTAAGTGGTAACTTGTATACATATTTGAGTATTTAGGGTAGCGTTAGATAAAAATAACTTTTAACGGGTCAAGATAAAATATATTAAGGTCGTAAAAATTATAAAAATACATTTGTTGCAAAATTTGAGTGAAATAATAATTATCGTGTAGTTTTTAAGAAAAACGTCGTAATTATATAAATATAACAATTTATATACAAAATAAATTTAAAACACTGGGTAAACTCATAATATTATTTTTATAAACTTAATATAAGTATAAAAATATATTGGAATAATTTTTGAAAGTAATGAATCAATTGTTCAAAATAATTAATTACGCGATAACATTTATTTAATATGAAATTATACGGTTAATGTAAAAATGCAAAACCATGCATGAACTAATATGATGATAATGATGATAATGATATGTAGACTAAACTTAGTCCATATGAAATGTCCTTGACGATTATTCATGAATTCACAGCTAAACCATTACGGTTACGTGAATTTGATTCACGTAAACCTAGCTTACGATAAATGATAAATGATGAAGCATGAGTAATGTTTTGAAATATGACCTGAAAATATGAATTGTCACATTCGCCCATCCAAAAAGGAATTCAGTCCCTGAATTCAGTCCTTATTGGGTCCTGATGTTGTGTCGGTGAAAAGATGAGGATATTTGAGGCGTATACGGTCTTCCGTTCCCAAGTAAACTCGGGACCTCTTCTAGAATTCCAGCGAACCTTCACAATAGGAATACGACTTTTTTCAACTGCTGACCTGCGGTCCATGATTTCTGCAGGTTCCTCCGAAATTGAGTTTATCGTCGAGTTGAATTTCTTCCAATGGAATAACGAGTGATTCGTCGAAAGACATTTCTTGAGTTTGAAACGTGAAACGTATTGTGTACATGACCAAGTTCTGTCGGAAGATCAAGTCGATAAGCTACGAGGGCGACTCTGCTCAAAATTTTGAATGGCCCAATGTACCTGGGTTCAACTTCCGCGTTTCCAAATCGTACCACGACTTTCCAAGGCGATACTTTCAACATCACTTTGTCGCCGACTTGAAATTCTAACGGTTTGCGTCTAACATATGCGTAACTTTTCTGTCGACTCCTAGCGGTTCGAGTCTATCTCGGTTTGGACTATCTTTTCTGTTGTTTCCGTACCATTTGGACCGGTGAGTTGTGCGTCTCCAACCTCGGCCCAACAAGCAGTGATCGGCATTCGACCATAAAGTGTCTCGAATGGTGCCGCTTTTATACTGGTGTGATAACTATTGTTGTACGAGAATTCAATCAATGGAAAATGGTTAGCCCAACCATTTCCAAAATCAATCACACATGCTCTCAGCATATCTTCTAATGTTTGAATTGTCCTTTCACTTTGACCATCGGTTTGTGGATGATATGCTGTGCTCATCTCTAATTTTGTTCCAAATGAATCTTGTAATGATTTCCAGAAGTTTGAAGTGAATCGACTATCTCTATCGAAAATGATAGAAATTGGTGCTCCATGCCTTGAGACTATTTCCTTGACATAAAGTCTAGTAAGTTGTTCCATGGAATAAGTCTCTAATTGGTATGAAATGATTTGGTAAGACGATTGACGATTACCCATATAGCATCGTAACCTACCGATGTCTTAGGAAGTTTCGTGACAAAGTCCATCGTAATGCGTTCCCATTTCCATTGGGGAATTTCGGTTGTTGGAGTAATCTGAAGGTTTGATATTCTACTTTTACCTTAGAACAAGTAAGACATTTGCTCACGTACGTGGAAATCTCCGCTTTCATGTTCGGCCACCAATAAAGTTTCTTGAGATCCTGATACATCTTATCAGAACCTGGGTGAATAGAATACTTTGACTTATGTTACTCATGCATAATCAATTCTCGTATTCCGCCATAAAATGGTACCCACATTCTATCCTTGAAGCATAATACTCCATCTGCTCTCTTTACAAATCCATTTGCATTTTCAGGCATACCATAAAGATTTTCACTTGGTCGGTTTACCTCCTTAAGTGCATCGAATTGTGCCTCAAGTATTTTTGATGGTAAAGGTGAACTGATCGTCATTCCTAATGATCGAACTCTTAAAGGTTTGGGTCTTTCTTTCGGGCTAAGAGCATCAGCCACAACATTGGCTTTTTCCGGATAATACTTGATTTCACAATCATAATCGCTGAGTAATTCCAACCAACGACGTTGCCTCATGTTAAGTTCCTTCGGATCAAGAACATATTGTAAACTCTTGTGGTCCGTAAACACTATGCACTTTGTACCGTAAAGGTAGTGTCTCCAAATCTTGAGTGCAAAAACTACGACCCCCAACTCAAGATCATGTGTGGTGTAATTCTTCTCATGAACCTTAAGTTTTCGAGAAGCATAAGCTATCACCTTCTCGTTTTGCATTAATACAGCTCCAAGCCCTTTATGTGAAGCATTGCGATTACCGACGAAGTTCTCAATTCCTTCGGAATGCCAAATTAGCGCACTGCAAAGCTTTTGCTTCACAACTGAAAAGCAGCTTCTTGTTTCTTTCCCCATTCGTACCTCTTGTTTTTCTGTGTCAATTTAGTCAAAGCCTTAGCTATCTTTGAAAAACCTTCGATGAATCTTCGGTAATACCCGGCGAGTCCTAAAAATTGTCGGATTTCTGTAGGATTTGTCGGAGTAGCCCAATCTTTCACGGCTTCAATCTTTGCAGGATCAACTTGTAGTCCTTGACTATCAATGACATGACCAAGAAATTGTACTTTGCGATTCCAAAAATCACACGTCAAAAATTTGGCATACAACTTCTCATTCTTGAGTAGTCCTAAAATCGTCCTCAAATGCCCTTCATGCTCTTCTTTGCTCTTTGAGTAAATCAATATGTCGTCGATGAATACTATAACAAACTTGTCCAAATACGGTTTGCATACCCTATTCATGAGATCCATGAATACTGCAAGTGCATTAGTTAATCCGAACGACATTACTTGAAACTCATAATGTCCATAACGTGTTCTACGCTGTTTTGAATATCCCTCCTCCGCACTAAGTTGATGATAACCTAACCTTAGGTCAATCTTTGAATAGATACTAGAGCCTTGCACTGATCGAACAAGTAAATCGATTAGGGGTGGGTAACGATTCTTCACCGTTAACTTGTTGACTCTCTATAATCTATACACCTTCTGAAGGATCCATCTTTCTTCTTCACAAACAAAACCGGTGCTCCCCAAGGCGAGGACTCGCCTAATGAATCCTTTGTCTAAAAGTTCTTGCAACTGGTTAGACAACTCTTGCATTTCTAATGGTGCTAAACGGTAAGGTGCTGCACAATTGGTGCAGCTCGGGCACTAAGTCAATATGAAATTCTACTTGACGTCCGGTGGGAGTCTGAAGTCTTCGGGAAAGACGAGGAAATTCTCGAGCAATTGGTACATCCTCCAGTGCTTCTCCTCCGAGTTCGTCTCGGTTATATGTGATAAGAAAGCACAACAACCTTTCTTTATGTACTTCTCCGTTTTGATGCATGATATATCACGAGTCTAGTTCCACCGTTCCCCACGAATGATCAAAGTTTCATTTGCAAGGAAGATGGACAACTTTTTCATCACAAATGATTCTTGCACGATGTTTGGATAACCAATCCATACCAATGATGACGTCGAAACTACCTAGTTCTATGGGCATAAGGTCTATATTGAAGGGATGATTTAGAAAATTGAGTGTACAACCATGGACAATGGTGTCGGTGCTAATTAAGTTACCATTAGCTAATTCAATGTTGTATGATGTGTCTAATGTGGTTGGATTGATATTGAGTAAAGGTGCAAATATAGTGGACACAAAACTCTTATCGGCTCCCGAATCAAATAAAACTGATTCATAACGATTATTGATAAGGAACGTACCCGTAACGACATTCGGGTCCTCCCTAGCTTCTCCACCTCCCATGACATAGGCTCTTCCTTGTGCCATTCCTCCTTGATTCCTGTTTCCTTGGTTCCTTCCCTTCGGACACTCACTCTTGTAGTGTCCCCTTTCTCTACAACCAAAACATGTCACTTTGGTGTTTGATTTTCCCCCGTAGCTAGCATCTTGCATTCCCTAGTTTGATTTCCCACTTTCTTACAATTCCGCATGGTTGGACAACGTCCCAGCTTGTGATGACTAGAACACATCTCACCTTAGAAAATCCCGTGTACCCTTTTTCTCCTTTGGACCCCAACATAGGCCTTTGCCACCTCTTGCCTCTTAGGTGGTTGTTGAGTAACATTTCCACCTTTGTTGTTGTCCCACTTCCGTTTGTTGTTGTTATCGTTGTTATAGTTGGTGTAATTGTTTCGGTTATTGTTGAAATTTGAGCGGTTGTTGGTATTGTTGTTTGGTTTCTTGTTGGCGATGTTGCTTCTCTTTACTACTTGAGCCATGAGCTTTTGAGTCACTCGAATGGACTCCTCAATCGTTTGCGGATCAAAAGAAATCACGTCTCTTGAACAACACAGGGAAGTCCCCGACAAAGCCTCGTAGCTTTTCATTATAACCATATACATATGCCCAATTCTTGGAACCTTCGAATGTAAGTATCAATATCATACCCAATAGTTACAGTTCATAGAATCGGTCTCCAACTTCTTCACCTCCGTATGCGGACAATACTTCCTCGTTAGCAACCTTTTGAATTGCTCCCAGGTGAGCTTGTACGCATTTTCCATTCCCATTGGCTGAGCATATGAATTCCACCCGCGACATTGCCCCATCAAATTGTGTACTTTGTAGCAAACTTAACCTTGCTATCCTCCGAGGAACACATAGAAACACGGTTCCATTTTCTCGAACCATCTAACCATGGCAGTTGCTCCTTCAGTACCCTTGAACTTAGTGGGATCTCCACTTTTAAAATCCTTATACGTCAACTTCTAACCGGACCTCCTGCAATACGCGGCAGCGGCATGTCTCGCGGCCTCGGCGGTTGCGCTGCCCTCAGACAGCACGCCACCGATGCTCTCCTGGTCCTTAATGCCTCGGCTATGCTATCGTTCACATACTTCTGCATAGCAACTTGTGTCAATTCAGGTGTGGCTTTCTTTGGCGCCATTGCTCTTCAAAACCATAAGATGAAACAATTATGAGAACTCGTATAAGTAAAACAAACATTACATATATATATCCACAACCACAACATGCATAATATAAATGAAATCACAACGGAACAACCAAGAAATATCACAAATATAATCACAACACACGTGGATAATATACATGAAAATTTGGCCTTCATGGACTGATATCATAGATAGTAAAACCATTCCTACATAGTTGAGTCAACACTTGATATTTTGTTTGTACAACACCCAAAAGACAACAAGTTCTTTAAACTATGTCACACACCTTGTGACTAGGATAATAGTAAAAAAAACTATACATGATAAAAGTATACACAGGCTCCACGGTGCTGCTTGACTCGATCCTGTAGATCTCGAACCGTGCAACCAAACTAGCAATCAAACCCCTCAACTTCGCTAATCGACCCTGTGCGGTAACCATGCTCTCACGAGCTAATGCCAACTCTGAGAGCCGATGAAGTTCATCCTGTGCCATCTCGGCTCTGTATATAACTCGGGCATTTCACCTTCAACTCAACAATATGTCCCCGGTTCTCTAACTGCAGACTCTAAACCCGGTGTGCCATATCAATCAAAACTCTACCTATCATGAGGCCTTCAACCTCCTCCTCAATGGTCTCCACTCGATCCAACGATAGTTCCTCCAACTGTCCTAACATCCTATCTATCTCGAACCATTTGGCTATCAATATGCCCCTAGTGTCTCAGTGGAAACTGTCTAGCGGCAGCCACTGCAGCTCTCACTATCTCGAACCTAGCGGTGGTTCGGCTCATAGGGTGATGCAGGGATGTCAAAGCGTGCACGATTTTGAGCAGCAAGTCCAATGTAGGTATAGGCTCCCTAAGATAGTATGATGAAGATGATGATGATAAAAGTGGTGATGGTGGGTGAATCGGACCATGTGTAGGGCTAACAGGTGGTGTAGGTGCAACTTCCTCCTCAGGGTTCGGTCTCGTCATCTATAAGTGGTAAATCCGAAGTAGAGCCAATAGAAGATAAAACTACAGTGTGTGATAAGGCATCGTTCATGTTGGTGTCGGATGAGACATCCTCCATGTTCGTGTCAGATGATATAGGGATAGGGTCGGAATCTGAAGACATCTCTGAAACAACCGATGTAAAATAAAAGTAAATAACTCGAATAAAATGTATATGAATCCGTATGTAAAGTGAACATGCACTTATGATGAAATGATGAGATGCTATGATGATGTAGTTATAGTCTAGGGTCAATGATGCAACCTAGTTCTCTTATAACTGACTCTGATACCAATCTGTCACACCCAATTACATGTTTTGCGCGGAATGGAATTCACGGGATTGACTGTCATAGCATCACAATCACGTTATATGAGACGACCTAAAGTGTCGTTTTAGAAACACATCGGTTGATATTAATATAAAACATACAGAGTTACAAGATAGGTCCCAAAAGTTGATAAAATTTTCGGAAATAAGTTTATTACAAGTCCAAACGATGTTTTGAAAAGAAAACCATAATATACAATGATATGTGTCGACGCCGCGACACTATGAGGGTTCCTTAACGTGCCATGATGCGAATGTCTAGTTACCTGAAAATACATTGCTAAAACGGTCAACACAAAGGTTGGTGAGAAATCATAGGTTTATGAAAAATAATTTATACGACCACACAAGTATAGACCATATATGACAAACATGCCACATAAAAATGTTACAATTGCTATAAGTCCATGACACCGAAACTAGACTGATTATGATGTTCGCCCCAACAGAGTGTTTGCCAAACAACTCAAATAATGATATTAAATGAAATGCATCCGTTTAACCAGTTGGAATCCACCAACCCGGATGGAGGAGTCACCCTCAATAGATCTATCCACTCACCCTCGCTTCTATGAAATTAACGGTTCATGTTATAAAATGGGGACATTGAATCGGCATGAGGTAACTTAAGCAATGTAATGAATTTGATATACTTGGTATCGTAATAAAAATGATGTGCAATGTATTCTCCCCGTAGGTTTGAAAATAAGTATAAGCGTATACAGGGCTATGAAAACTCATTTGATGAATTGATGCGATGACAAAAGTGTGTACACCGAAATGTAGCGTGAATCTCAAAACTCGACCTATTATGAATGATATGATACATAATAAGTTATGATGTAATGTTATGCATGCAATTCGGATGATATCTATACCGCTTATGAATTTTTGAAAATAATACTTTTCGTCGAAAATATAATCTTTTAACGTCTTGACCATTTTTTAATTACTCCACATGTAATTACGTTGAAATGATATCCGACGATAATCATTTAGTGATTTATTAAGAAATTATAACTTTTAAATGTAAATAATGTTGTTGAAATATTCATGAAAGTGACAAAACGGTCTCTAAAAACTAGTCGTAAAATGGTGCACATCGAGCATTAGGAAACGTACTCAATGGTTTTGGGAAGTTTGTATCATTATCTTAAATTTTTAGTACATGAGTTTCCATCCTAGAGGTCTCGAACATAAAGAAAAATATAGGTTAAGTATGGTACTTGAGTCCCAAAATATAGTTTAAGGATGGTTTTCGGCAAATTTTTAAGTAGCCATAATTAATTCATTACAACTCGCTAAACAAACGATTGGACATTTTGAAAAATATACTTGGCAAACTCACTTTTACTAGAAGACATTACTTTATAAAAAGTTCTACATCATTGTTAAAAGCGTCCTCAACTTGTTGCCGTAATACTTGCCTATTAGAAATATAATAGTTTTTCCTTATATATTAAAGTTCACAACTTTTGTGCGTGTATAATTTGATCATTACAAATCCGTTTTCTACGTTTTAAAGGTCCTTAGCTTTGTATCAATGTATACTAATATATTTTTGATAAGTCGACATTATTTATAACGCCTAAGTTTCATTTTGACTCATCAAAATAAATATAACTTCTTGAAATTTCCGAAAATTATAGTTTTTAAATTAGCCAACTTGAAAAATTCATAACTTCTTCTAATTATCTAGGCCAAAATTTTTATCCCTTTGTCAATTTTCTAGATTTTAAAAATATGGATGAACCTTTTTAAACTTTTGTCGAAATGAGTTTTCTCGCGCAAAACCTATTCTAACCAATTCAAAACAACTCCGAAGCTATTCTAATCCTACCATACACCTTCTTAGGGTGTCATGGGTTCCTAGACATCACCAAGAGTGATTTATAACAAGGAGTAATTATAGGATGTCAAATATATATATATATAACTCTTAAAATCAAAGAAAAAGTGGTATAAACCTCATGAGACTTGCATGTTTACTCAAATAAAATGAAATGACCATAACAATGAATATGAAATAAACACATGAATATGGATGCTTACTAGTAACTTGATGAGGTTTAAGGACAATGGGTTTTTCCTAATCACCTTAGGTTTTTATTGCAAAACCTTAACAACAAGTGATACCAGAGTGTAAAAAAACCTTGTCTTGAAGTTAAGTGGTAACTTGTATACACATTTGAGTATTTAGGGTAGCGTTAGATAAAAATAACTTTTAACGGGTCAAGATAAAATATATTAAGGTCATAAAAATTATAAAAGTACATTTGTTGCAAAATTTGAGTGAAATAATAATTATCGTGTAGTTTTTAAGAAAAACGTCGTAATTTTATAAATATAACAATTTATATACAAAATAAATTTAAAACACTGGGTAAACTCATAATATTATTTTTATAAACTTAATATAAGTATAAAAATATATTGGAATAATTTTTGAAAGTAATGAATCAATTGTTCAAAATAATTAATTACGCGATAACATTTATTTAATATGAAATTATACGGTTAATGTAAAAATGCAAAACCATGCATGAACTAATATGATGATAATGATGATAATGATATGTTGACTAAACTTAGTCCATATGAAATTTCCTTGATGATTATTCATGAATTCACAGCTAAACCATTACGGTTACGTGAATTTGATGCTCGTAAACCTAGCTTACGATAAATGATAAATGATGAAGCATGAGTAATGTTTTGAAATATGACCTGAAAATAAAAATTGTCACACTTAAAAAGGGGATGGATTCAGATATTAAAGAAATGGAAAATTGATTTGATGCAATGATAGTTGAGGTTAGTGACTATGAGCGAGAATTAAAATATAATGGGATTGAGAGGAAGAACTAGCATACCTTGAATGAGAATCTTATTTCTGAATGTGTTACGCAAGATGTGTTTTACACTGCTACGAATTGTTCCATTAATGCTTCTTAATTTCATGAATTATCTGTTGCTCTGAAAGTCTCCCATGATCGTGTCATTGAGCTTGAAAAACCTAATTCTAAATTGCATGAAAAAATTGAACAGGATGATCATGATAACCTGGTGAAACAGTTTTCTAAATTGGAAGTTGAGCATCTTGCTTTGCAATTAAAATATCAACATCTAAAAGAAAATGTTAAAACCTCAAATATCAAGACATCCTTGGATGCCCCCGAATTTGATGCAGTTTTTGAAATTAGCAAACGTGATGAACATATTCGAGCTCATTGTAACACGATCAGAAAATTAAGAACCCAAATTTCACAATTAAAGGGTGAAAAGAACAATGTGACAGGCTCCCAAATGCCTCCTCCTTTAGATTCTCATAGTTCTCAGACTTTTCATCTTCAAAACTTGGTTAATGTTTTACAAAAGGAAAATGAGAGCTTTCTAGAAGAAAATGAAAAGGTTAAACAACACTTTAAAGAGTTATATGATTCAATGAAAGTCACTCGTGACAAGAACAACGAAAAAATAACGTCTTTACAAAAGGAAATTGAGAATCTGAAGAGTCAGGAAAAAGGGAAAATGCCACTTGTCTTTAATGAGAATGTTGCATCAAAGTCATCTGCAGACTGCAATATATTCCTCCTCATCTTAGGAATAACGAACTTGCATTTCATAATTATCTTGCTCGTCTTAAGGATAGTCTTGAATGTCTTCGTGAGATTGTAGAAGAGGACTTCATAAATAAGCCACTTGATAGGGAAATTAGGTTTGCTTGCATTCAAGCCAAATGATCTCAAGAGATGTTAGAATGTTTAATAGCAACATGTCCTAAATCCTTAGGTGCGAAAGATAAAGTTGTGATGCCTTGTTCCATGCCAAGTGCTAAGTATACAAACCATTTGATGCCCAGCATTAAGAAAGTGAATTTCAATATGCCTTCAAGTAGTTCAGATCCTTGCACTTATAGTTCAGAATGCAAAAGTAGCAAAACAAACTAATGTTCCAATTCCCCACAGAGTAAGAAGTGACACCAAAGCAAGCAGGTCAAAGCCTCAAGGCAACACAAAGAATGATAGGACCTTGCGTGCTAGGAATGTTCAGTGAAAGAAAGTAGAAGATCACCTTAGGGAGAATTTGAACAAAACGAATCGTGTTGATTCTAGTATTAGCTCTAAGCGTACTGTAATTAATGCGAATTCTGCTACTTTTGGCAAAACATGTAATGATGATTGCGTGGTTTCTGTTACTAATCTTGAATGTGATGTGAATGATTTGTTTAATGTTGTTAAATGTCTAGTTAAAACTGTTAATGTTAAAAATCAAGCTAAGAAGGCTAAAAGGCAAAGGCGAAAGAAAGTTAGAAAATAGTGGAAACCCATAGGAAGGAAATTTAGTAATATAGGTTATCAATGGATACCTACTGGCCGCAAGATTAATGAGCTTTGCCCTAAATTTGCTAAGTCAATGCCCACTAGAAAATGGATGCCTACTGGTAGAACTATTCCCTTAAGAAGTGAACATACTTTGAATAGGTCAAATACGGACACTAGCACTGCATCTATTTCTGATGAGTCCATTGTTTCTACCTCTGATGTGGGTGTTCCAATCACAGTTACTAACCAAATGGAACACATTCTTGCATGGGGATCCCAATTATCCAGATTATCCATTATTGTTCGTGTTCAACTGCAGATCGTTCAAATCATTCTGTGGTACCTGGACTCGGGTTGTTCCAAGCATATGACTGGAGACCGGTCGCGGCTCATGAACTTCGTGAGCAAATTCATCGAACTGCGGAGATTTGGAAACGATCATTTTGGTGCTATTATGGGTTATGGAGATTATGTGGTTGGAAATAGTGTGATTTCCAAGGTATATTATGTTGAAGGTCTTGGACATAATCTATTTTCTGTCGGACAATTTTGTGACTCGGATTTAGAAGTGGCCTTCAGAAAACATACTTGCTTTGTTAGAGAACTTGATGGTGTGGAACTTCTCAGAGGAACTCGTGGTTCAAACCTATACACCGTCTCTATCAAAGATATGATGAAATCTTCACCCATCTCGCTTCTGTCAAAGGCTTCTCAAACTAAGTCATGGCTATGGCACCGTCGTCTCAATCACTTGAACTTTGGTACCATAAACAATCTTTCCAGAAAGGACATAGTAAAAGGATTACCTAGATTAAAGTATGAAAAAGATCATCTTTGTTCAGCTTGCCAATTGGGAAAAAGCACGAAATATGCCCACAGACCAAAACCCACAAACTCAGTAATGGAAGTTCTTCATACCCTTCGTATGGATTTATGTGGACCCATGAGAGTGCAAACTATTAATGGGAAGAGATATGTGTTAGTTGTGGTTGATGACTACTCCCGATTTACTTGGGTTAAGTTTTTGAGAACAAAGGATGAAACTCCAGATGTTATCATTAAACTTATTAAACAACTGCAGGTCCGACTTAACAAAACGGTTAGAATCGTCCGAACTGACAATGGAACTGATTTTGTTAATAAAGAACTCAAAGAATTTAATGAAAATGTTGGAATCAGTCCTCAAAGAAGTGTTCCACGAACTCCTCAACAGAATGGTGTAGTTGAAAGACGAAATCGAACTCTTGTGGAAGCCGCAAGAACAATGCTGATTTACTCAACGGTTCCAATGTTACTATGGGCTGAAGCTATTGCCACTGCATGCTACACTCAAAATCGATCCCTAATTCACACATCTCATGGAAAGACTCCGTATGAACTTGTCCACAATCGAAAATCTGATCTATCATACCTTCGTGTGTTTGGTGCTTTATGTTACCCAACAAATGACGGTCAAGATTTAGATAAACTAAAAGATATAGCTGACATTGGAGTATTTGTAGGATATGCACCAAACAGAAAAGGATACCGAATCTACAACAAGAGAACCTGAAATATCATGGAAACAATTCACGTTACGTTCGATGAGCTGACCGGTCAAATGGCTCTAGGACATTCCACTTCTGGACCCGCATCTCAACCCTCATCAAGTAGTCCTATCAGTTCTACTCTCGTTTCAAATCCCTCACCAGAAACTCCTTATGTACCTCCTTCAGAAGATGATTTGAAGAAATTATTTGATCCTATGTTTGATGAACACTATGAGCCAAGGGCTAATGATCTATCAATTCCATCAACGGAGGCTCCTATCCTGTCAATGAAGTTAACCCTTCAGTTTCTATGTCACTAAGTCAAGAAGCCGATGATCACTCGGTATCATCATCAATGCCTCAATCATCAAGTGTACACAATGGAAATGTTGCTGCATATGATGATGAAAATCCTTTTGCTCCTCCTGAAGATGAACCCTTTGAAAACATATTTGCTCCTGAATCATCATCTGAACCATCTTCATCGGAGAATCGACTCTCGCTACTGTTCCTCAACAACACCCACATGAACACCTTAGAAAATGGACACATGATCACCCATTGGACAACATCATTGGAAACTCTTCTCGTTCAGTATCCACTCGTCGACAACTTGCAACCGATGCCTTATGGTGCTTCTTCAACTCTCACTCTCAAAGATCGAACCAAAAAAGATTAAAACCGCTCTGAATGAAGACAATGGTTCAATGCCATGCAAGAAGAAATTCATGAGATTGATTGACTAGATGTATGGGAACTAGTACCGCTCCGACTGCTATGATCATTGCTATAAAGTGGATCTTCAAAGTAAAACTTGATGAGCATGGTGATGTATTAAAGAACAAGGCTCGATTGGTCGCAAAAGGATACCGTCAAGAGGAGGGTATTGACTTTGAAGAATCATTTGCTCTAGTTGCTCGTATCGAGGCAATCGGAATCTTCTTGGCTAATGCTGCAAGTAAGAACATGGTAGTCTATCAGATGGATGTAAAAGCGGCTTTTCTTAATGGTGACCTTAAAAAGTCGTATACGTCCACCATACCTGAAGGCTTTGTGAATACAGAGCATCCTACTCACGTCTATCGTTTGAAGAAGGCTCTTTACGGTTTGAAGCAAGCTCCAAAGGCATGGTATGATACGCTATCAAAGTTTCTTCTATCTACTGGATTCACGGAAGAGCTTGATCCGACATTGTTCTCCAGAAAGTCAGGAAAACATTTAATTCACGTTCAAATCTATGTTGATGATATTATTTTTGCCTCGACTGACCCCAATGAATGTGACCGTTTTTCAAATGAAATGGGTTCCAAATTTCAAATGTCTATGATGGGACAAATGTCATTTTTCTTGGGATTACAAATTTCACAAAGTCCCGGAGGCATTTTTATAAATCAATCTAAATATGCAAATGAGATTTTAAAGAAATTTAGATTTGATTCTTGTGACCCTGTTGACACTCCCATGATAGAGCGTACTAAACTGGATGAGGACCACTCAGGGATCATGGTAGACCAAACAAAATATCGTAGTATGATTGGATCCCTGATGTATCTCACAGCCAGTAGACCAAACATTTTGTTCGCTGTTTGCATGTGTGCTAGATATCAGGCTAAGCCTACCAAAAAACACCTTGAAGTGGTTAAACGGGTCTTTCGGTATCTTCAAGGAACCATCAATATGGGACTTGGTACCGAAGGACACCGGTATGTCACTAACAAAAGCCTATGCAGATCTGATCATGCAGGGATGTCAAGATACACGTTAGAAGTACGCCCTGAGGTGCTTTCAGTTGGTGATAAGCTTGTGAGTTGGTCTTCAAAGAAACAAATGAGTACTTCTATTTCCTATACAGAGGCTGAATACATAGCCATGTCATCTTGTTGTGCTCAAATCCTATGGATGAGATCCCAATTATCTGACTATGGCTTTGAATTCAACAAAATCCCTCTGTACTGTGATAATAAAAGTGCTATTTCTCTCTCATGCAACAACGTTCAACATTCAAGAGCAAAGCACATCGACATTAGACATCATTTCATCAGGGAGCAAGTAGAAAACGGTGTGGTGGAACTCTATTTTGTGAGGACAGAATATCAATTAACAGACATCTTCACCAAAGCTCTTCCTAGAGAACGTTTTGAGTTTATCCTTCCACGACTTGGTCTATAAAGTTTACAACCGGAAACACTCAAACGTCTTCAAGAGGATGACGAGGAGTAAAGGTCTTTCTTCATCTATCTCTTGTAAATATTTATTCGAAAAGCAAAATAGAAAATTACAAAACCCACAAAAAGAAAATAGAAAAATATAAAACTTTCAAAAATCCATAAAAACTTGCAAATCTTGAAAATTTTTAAAAAATATTTTCTTTTTGTCATATTTTTCTCGATTCTATAATATCTACGGTCTTTGTGTTGTCATTCAAAGAATGACACGGGTCTTTAGATATGGTTCGAATATTTTTTAAAAAATAAAAAAATAATAAAAAAAATAATAAAAAAAATAAATAATTTTGGGAGAAAGTAAAACCATGGTTTATTGTCATTTCTGGCAGTAACCCGCTTTTTAAAGAAAGAACAGAGCAATGCTTTATCTTAAATCTTCAAACCTCATGCTCTGATTCTAAAAACAAATGTTTGTCGTCATAAGGACAAATGTTTCCTTTCAAATATTTTTCCTTCAATTGATTCTTCTGAAAAATATTTGTCACCAAATGAAAACAAAATTGCTTTGAAAATACTTCGAACTTTATTTTTGAAAATCATCCGGGCCTTTCATGTGTCAAAATCTCTATTCTTCAATCAACAACATATGTCATTGATTGAGGGGGAGAATGATTTCAAATCAAAAAGAGTATTTTTTCAAACAATTAGCACGTAATCGAGAAAGGTTTACTCTTGAATAATAAAAAAGAACAATGTTTTACAATATTGTGTACAATTGGTAGTAGACATTTGTTATTATTATGTTTTCAAAAGATACTCAAGCATCTTTAATCTTTGGAGTCTAAAGTCTCAAACTTGATCCTTATCGGTTAAATGTTTCTCATAATCAAGTCACATCTCCCCTCAAAAGCTTTCAAAATCAATTTAAATCTACAAAGATCACAAATCTCAAATGATTTGAAAATTGTGATCGGGGGAGAACTTGTGATTTAAATTGGATTTAAACTGATAATTCGATTTATGGTCTTCATAAGTGCTTTGCAAGCTATCCTCCCCATATGTGCCAAACGATTTCAAACTTTCCATGCACATGTTGAGGGGGAGCATCCTTTTAAACCACAAAGAATTGAAATGTGATTGATTTGTATCTAAGTGTAGGTTCCTTCTAATATGTGCAAAACTCTTTCGAACCTCGAGGCACATATTGAGGGGGGAGCAAATTTATGAAAACCTCATTCTTCCTCAATATGCTTTATCTACTTGATTTGATCAGGGAAGTGATGTTGATATCTTTTAGAAAATGGTAATCAAAAAGGTTAATTCTTCCTCTTGCCTCCGTGTGCCAAAATGATTTCAAATACATAATGCACATGTTGAGGGGGAGCTCTTTTTCTAAAAATATCAAAAACAATTCGGGTACAAAATGCTTTGATAATATATCACAAGTATCTGAATTGATTTTCAATTGGTTCCAATGGCAGATGAACAATACCAAATAGACCGACCAAGTTTACTTTATGCATGGTGATATAAGGATGATAAGGTTAGGTATTTGTTCCCAAGATCCGCCAGAACCGGAGGGATCTACCCAAGGACAATCCACTAGATAGTGTAGAGTCCTTAGGTATGATGAAAAAAGGAGAAAAGTGAGATATGGGAAGAGTGCGGACTGAGACAGAGCTAGTAATGGAATAAACCCAACAAGGTTCTAGTTATGAAGTCTCGGAAGGGGTTGAAGAATGAAAAAGAATTGAATGAGAAAAGGGTGAAAACAAATAGCCCTCCATTTATTCAACCTTAGGCGAAACCGGTTCAATACATATGCTACAGGTGGTTACTAAGGTAACACTGGCATTGAAGACAAGACGTCATGGACCCAGTGACGCACTACACTAAACTTCCCAAGCTACTCAAGTTACTCTTAAAAGGGCTTGTTTCATTCTCACGTGGAACCGACATAATCTATCGACTTTCTCTTAGAGATTGTTGATATTGAAGAAGGAGACCCTCTCCCTGTCTCCGATATAGGAAACCACATGTGCACTATTGGGTCTAAAGCCACGAGATCATCATATAAATCTCTTTAGGACACTGTCAATGAAGACTCTCTTTTTCACACAATGTGGAAAGAGAGATTATATCTTATGAGTCCTACGCATTATCCTTGTGGTACTGCCAGAACATCTGAGTGATATGCAAACATATTCACAATGAAGATGGAAAGCCTTCTCGAGCCAACATCAAACAAGCTCCTGGTGGGTGACATGTGAGATCTATCCAATAGATCAACCATGTGACGACTGAACAGAAACAATGGGGCGAGTCATAATTATGATTCAATCCTGGTTCAGGTTATGGGTTGACGGATACCTTTGAAAAACCGGTCGTTGTGCTTTAAAACTCTTTTCTTTAGCACATCGACTGTGTACTCATATTTCAAACTAAAAGGTGTTTATGATTGATAATTGATTTTCATTAAAACCTTCGTTGTATTGCAAAAACAATTTCTATTGAGCGGTACACGATTGTTTTTCAAATCTCTTTTCATCAATCAGTGAATCTCATATTCGCTGGTTCACTCACTCCGTGTTGTCTTCTTTGAGACGTTCCAGTTTGAGAACGGCTAGATCAGCTGCAAAACCCTATCAAGGAAATTCTTCGGAATTATACCTGATCACAGGCAGTACTTGTACTGATTAACGGGGAACCGTGGGCCGTGTACCTCAATTTAACGAAAGTGATCAAAGACACTTTTGTGCGCTTTATTGCTAACTATTGTATGCAGGTACGCCCGACGTTTGCAGCTGATCAAAATGATGCGGTCAATCCATAGCCGCATGCTCACTCAACCCCATTCATTTCTAAAGAAATCATGATAAGTGCATCAATGACTCTGATATTTTCACTCCATGCTTCTGCTACGCTGCTGCCAATATCATGAATCAACGAAAGCTTTCGCTACTCTGATGAGAAGAAATCATGATCCAGAATGTGAGCATGTTGGTCCAAAAGTCACAACATCACATAATATCAACACCACAAAGGATGAGTCAGAGATTTATGGTAGCTGATGATCTCAAAGCTGGCTCAAAACTCATTATCACGTGGATCAGTTAAAGATCTCCACTAGAATTATCCAAACATTCGGAACATGAAGAATCAAAGACTACGAGCTACTGAGCAAAGAACTTAATCAAGAATCCAAGAACAATCTAATATCTGTTTGTATTCATTGTAATTTGAGGTGACCTCCCTTAGGTGGAGATTGTTAGGATTTAGTAAATCCTGTTAGTAAAGTGTCGGTCACCTCAAGTATATGTATTCGTTAGAAAGCTCGTAGTCGTAGTTATTTACAGTTAAGTAGTATTTAGTTAAGTAACACCGTGGAGGACGGACGGGTCTTTACCCACTGTATGCCTGATCCACAACCCGTAGGTGGCGTTTTGTGTAAGACTATAAATACTCTCTACCTCCCAAGGTAGAGAGTTGGAGCTCATAATAATATTTTCACTTTCTCTCACTAAGTTCCCAAACCTCTAACTATTTCTCTCTCTAAAACATCATTGTGTACGCCTCTTGTGATCATCGTTTGATGTGTTTGTGAAATCCAATATGTTACAAAGAACAGTGTCCTCTTCACTGCCACTAAATATCTTGTGCTATCTAAAGACTTTCAGTTGCCTGATGATAGTCAGGTTGTTCTTAGAGTTCCAAAAAATCACAACCTCTACAGTTTCAATTTGAATGATCTCCAGCCTGAGGGTAATTTAGCCTGCTTGGTGGCAAAGGCATCCTTGGATGAATCTACAAAATGGCATAGGTGGATGGCTCATGTTAATTTTAAAACCATCAACAAGCTGGCCAAGCATGGATTGGTTAAAGGGCTCCTTTCCAAAATCTTCACAAATGAGCATAACTGTGTTGCCTGCAACAAAGGAAAGCAAGACAAGGCATCCTATAAGGCCATTGCACCTGTGAACACCATCACTGCACCTCTTTAGTTACTTCATATGGATCTTTTTTGTCTTACTTCCATCAGAAGTATTGACCACATGTACTACTGCCAGGTGATTACAGATGACTTTAGTAGGTTTTGATGGGTTTTCTTTTTAGGGACTAAGAATGAAACCTATCATATTATTAAGTTTTTTATTGCCTTAATTGAAAACCAGCCGAATAAAAAGGTTAAGACCATAAGGTGTGACAATGGACAGAGTTTAAAATGTCTCAATTAATAGAACTTTGTGGTTCAAACGAAATTAAAAGGGACTACAGTAATGCCAAAACTCCACAACAAAATAGGGTTGCTGAAAGAAAGAACAGAACCCTTATAGAAGCAGCAAGATCTATGCTAGCTGATTCTAAGTTTCCTACCATGTTTTGGATTGAAGCAGTTTCCACTGCTTGTTATGTTTTGAACAGGGTTTTGATCACTAGTCCTCACAGCAAAACACGTTATGAACTGTTATCTGGAAAAGTTCCCAACATCAGTCACCTTAAACCTTTTAGATGTCATGTAACCATCCTTAACACTAGTGATCACATGGGTAAATTTGAAGAGAAAGCAAATGAGGGGTTTATTGTTGGGTACTCTGCACATAGTAAGGCTTACAGAGTCTACAATTTATCTGCTAAAAGGATAGAAGAGACACTCAATCTGAGATATCTTGAGGATAAACCTAACACTCAGGGTTCAGGTCCTGAATGGTATTTTCACCTTGACTATCTGACTAATTCTTTAGGTTATACTCATTTTAAAGCTAACCAATCTGCAGGTTCACTGGATTCTCCCATTAACAATGCAGATGTTTTAGTGGATGATTCAGATTCTGAGTGTGATGAACAATCCATTGTTGTTCCCTCCTTTCCTTCTAACCCTTTTTCAGGTACTGACTTCAAAGATACTTCTAATGTGGGTGAAAGTTATGCAAAAGATCTTGCTAAGCTTCAAAGACAAGAACATGAGGCTAAGAAAGCTGCTGACAAGCTTGGTTTTGAGTTTACAAAAGACACTGAGGAACTCCTGAGGCAAGCTACTATTGAAGCCCGCAGGAATCTAGAATCTGTTGGTACTTCATCGCTTCCTGCTCGTAGTGTTACAGTTCCTACTGATCGTTCGGTTCCTGCTGGTTATGCATCACTTTCTCCTGATGAATCAGTTCCTGCTACTCCTAAGTCCATTCCTTCTGCTGACTCATTGGGTTTCAATGTTCCTGCTACAAGATATCCAAGCCCGATTTTCATCTTGGCAACTCCCTCTCTTCAAGCTTTGAAATGGACAATATTCATAATCACCCAACTACTGGCATTTTCACCTTCTCCTCATATGATGATGACTTTTGTCCTACTACCAATAACATTGCGCCCACTGTTGATGTCAACCCTATTGCTACTACAAGAATCAATAATGTTCATCCTTAGTCCTTAATTCTTGGAGATCCTATTGCAACTGTTTAGACAAGGAGTGATGTGAAGAACACAAATTATGGTGAAAGTGCTTTTGTCAACTATCTTCACCATCAGCAGAGAAAAAATCACACAGATTATCAATACTGCCTATTTGCTTGTTTTCTATCTTAAGTTGAACCAAGTAGTGTCTCACAAGCTTTTGAAGATTCAACATGGATAGAGGCTATGCAGGAGCAAATGCGACAATTTCTAAATCAAAATGTGTGGAAGCTTGTGACTTTGCCTGCAGGAAAAATTGCAATTGGAACAAAATGGATTCTAAAGAACAAGAGGGATGCTAGAGGTATTGTGGTAAGAAATAAAGCTAGATTAGTTGCTCAAGGTCACGGGGAAGAGGAGGGTATTGATTATGATGAGGTATTTGCTCCAGTGGCAAGGGTTAAAGCCATTAGACTTTTTTTTAGCTTTTTTATCATATATGGGCTTCTTGGTATACCAAATGGATATGAAGAATTCCTTTCTCTATGAGGAGATTGAAGAGGAGGTCTATGTCACTCAACCCAAGGGATTTGTGGACCCTCAAAACCCTAACTTGTTCTACAAAGTAGTCAAAGCACTCTATGGTCTTCATCAAGCACTCAGGGCATGGTATACCAGATTACCTACCTTCTTGTTGAAGCATGGCTACAAAAGAGGTACTATAGACAAGACAATATTCATCAAGAAGAATTCCAGGGATATCATACTAGTCCAGGTTTAAGTAGATGACATTATCTTTGGTTCCAAAAAGGATGCTTGGTGTAGGGAATTTGAAGTATTGATGAAAGGTGAATTTGAGATAAGTGCTCTGGGTGAGCTCACATTTTTCTTGGGCTTACAGGTCAAGCAAAAGTCTGATGGGATCTTTATCAACCAAGACAAATATGTGCAAGACATTCTTAAGAAGTTTGATTTGGAAAGTGTGAGGACTGCTACAACTCCATATGAAGCTCCTAAGCCTAAATCCAAGAATGAACCTGATGATCTTTGTTAATGTTCATCTCTACAGATCTATTGTTGGGAATTATACGTTTGAGTTGATAAGACAAAAAGAATGAAACAAGAGGGACTTAATATGATAAGCAGGAAACCTACAAAAAGATGGAAGGACTTGCTTGCAAAAGAAGTTTTATTTATTAGTCCTTTGTAGTGTTTTATACAAGTCTTCCAAGATGTAGTTGACTTAAAGGTGTGTGTGTGTCCTAGGCGTATATTCTTGTAAATTCCTAGGTTATTAGTTTAGTTATCTAGACGTGTTCCTATAAATGTCTAAGATTAGTTAGTGTTAGTGATTGAAAACCTTGTGTCAATAACAATTATGTTTTGATTTATCCGCTACGTATTGTCATTGTTATTGTTAAACCCTAAGGCTCAAAACGATCTAAAGGAGTTCTAACAAACTCCACAATTGGTATCAGAGCTTGGGGAGCTCGTTACCTAGGGATTCACAAGGGTTCTTGGCGAAAAAGAATGAAGAAAATCGATTTTTTGCAAAATTCGCAACTTTTCTACAGCACAGTTTTCAAGAGGGTATAACTTTTTAATGAGCCGTTGGATCGGGCTAAAATTCGAACTGGAGATTCTTGGTATATCCATCTAAAGTTTCACCAAAGGGATTGTGAATTGGAGCTAGCAATCAAAAGTTATTCATAGTCGAAGTCTGCTGCAAAACTGCAAAAATTTCCGTAAGGCTTCTACAAAACTGTTTTAAAACGATCATAACTTTTTCGTTAACCGTTGGATCGTGACGAAATTTTGTGTGGATGTTCTATATATACCTATCTAACTTTCCACCAAAGGAATCGTCGATCTGAGCTTTTATGAAAAAGTTACAGGCTGTTGAATATGGCTGCTGACAAAGTACTGCTCTTGGACCAAATCGCTCTTGATACGAAACTACTGCTTGGAGTTTTCAAAGTACTGTTAGGATTTATTCAAAGTACTGCTCTTTGATCAAAGTACTGCTATTTATGTTCAAAGTACTTCTCTTTTGATCAAAGTACTGCTGATTTCACAAAGTACTGTTCGAGGTTTCAAAGTACTGCTCTGCTCGTATAGGTTGAAAGTACTGCTCGTTGTTTTAAAGTGTTGCTAGTTTTGATCGATATCGGATAGAACGAATTGTTTTTGGTTCTAGAATGGATCTGAATTTGAGGGGAAGTTCAGATGGTTTGAAGGATATTGAATGACACACACAAGATTGGTTCACACACACAAGTTTGATTTTTATTCTTAAAAGATTTTAAAAAGCTCGAAGTTGATTTTATTGAAGAATTGATTACGAAGAGGATTATTTATCACTTATTTGAAGGTGAAGTGGAATTACTTGAATACGTGTTTTATCATACCTTTTATCAGGAGGTAACTTGTTCGTGCTTCAATGATTATGACAAAGAATTGACATAACACTTGAAGGAGTGACGTTATTGTGCTCAGTGATTATCGTCAAGAGATTGAGATCTCCCTATACATAGGTATACGTTCAATGTCATCTATAGTGCAAGATATAAGATACAAGTTTGGGTTATTTTACTTCTTCATCAAGTTGGTTATACTTAGTTTTCTTCATTAGTGATCATTACATGGAGCCTACAGATTTGAAGAATCAAGAAGATGGCTAACATATGGGTTTCAGGGGAAGCTTATTGTTAAATGTTTAACCATCTACATGCATCACTCAAGGGGAAGTGTTTGATTTTTACTACTGTTGATCATTATTCCTATTACTAGTTGGAGTTTCTACTGTTTTGAATCCATTTTTCTTATGGTACGTAATGGTGGGTGATTTTAAACATTGGAAGTCTTAGATTGGAAGTATGATATTGGTTCGTGGTGGTCAAGATCATTATTTGCATACGTTCCCTATTTGGATAATAACAAAAAGGGGAAGTGTTAATACAAATAAGCTGTAAAAACGTTTATTTATATTTTACGATCTTCTAATGTTTTGTCGATAACAAACGTAAAATCATTTTAACGAGACAAATAGAATACGTAAATAGTTTGAGTTAATAGTTTCCTAACACATTTACGTTTTCACATAAAACACTAAAACAAGTATAAGTGATTTTATGATTTAGATACATATGTACAACAACTAGTGTTTACATATTGGGTTAGCATATGCTTAAACTAAGTATACTAAAATGGGTAAAAACAAGTATATACCAAATGGGTAAAAATAAGTATATACTTAATGGGTATAAACTAGCAAATGATATTGACCCATAACCCATGGTTTTATATATACCACTTAACCAAGTTCATTGTATCTAGAAAGAAAACCATGGATCAACCCATAACCCATGACCCATAACCAAAAATACCCATGGGCAAAGAGGAGCGTTCCACGGATCCCTAGCTTTGTGCTAGCCGGATCCCAAGTGGAAGGGATCCGTGGGATCCGGGAAACAGTAGAGAATTTTCTCTATAAATAGAGAGCCATTTCTTTCTTTCTAACCATGACTTTACACACATACTTTCCCAAAGTATTATAACCCTCTAACCTCAGATCCAAGTTATCTATGTAGATTGTCTTTTGTTTTTGTGTGATCTTCTAGGTTCCTCTTAAAGGCAAGATCACCACTTCTTGAAGACGTGCAAGCTCAAGTCCATGAGTTGTCATGCTTCGTCATCATCAAGACAACTAAGGTTCTCTTGTTGATAGTTCTTCCTTTCTCCATAGATCTTGGGTTAAAGGCATTAGTGAAGAATGCCGAAAGTGTCAAGATGAAAGCATTAGTGAAAAGTGCTCATCATCCGTGTCAAAGAATTAGTGAAGAATGCTAAAGGTGTCAAGACGAAGGCATTAGTGAAGGGTGCCAAGCATTGTGTCAAACGCATTAGTGAAGGATTCCGATGAATCAAATCAAGCCACATTTGGAAAGAATGTCTAGGTTGTATAATCGATGAGGTTCATCATTATACATATAAGTATTTATTTGTTTCCAAGGATGGTGATATCCTTGATGATGGTGTAACAAGGAATTGATCTCCTTGATATTAGGTGTTGTGTTGTGAAGGGTAGTAGTTCCTCCATATTAATGGAACTAGGTGCTTAGCCTAGTACCTAATAAAGGGTAGGCGACGTTGTGATAGGATTAGTTGCCCTTGGTGTGAAAGAACTCGGTGGTTAGCCTAGCACCGTATAAAGGGTAGGCGACGTTGTGTTAGGTGTGGTTCGCCTTGGTGTGAAAGAACTCGGTATTTAGCTTTGTACTGGAAAAAGGTTAAGCGACGTTGTGAAGGCTTCTCCGCCATAATGAGATTGGTGTAGTGCTTACGAACTCTCGAGTAGGTGACTCGAGGAGTGTAGTAGGGCAAGGAAGGTGTCCTTGTAGCCGAACCACTATAAATAACTTGTGTCGTGGTGATGTGCTTCTTACTCTTTATCTTTCATTACACGTTTTATATATCTATCTATCAATGTCCAACATAAAAAATTAAATAGATTGACATAAGTCGATCTAAATATTTAAAAGAAAGTTTTAAATTGGTAAAACTATTCAACCCCCCCTTCTAGTTTTCCACAATTGGTATCAGAGCTTCGTTACCAAGTTTCTTAAAGTATGTTGTACTTTAAAGACTTGATACGATCCGTGTATGTTTGAAAACTACAAAGAAGGATTTTTTTTGGGTCATAATTTTTTTAAATCATTTTGTTGGACATTTATAGATGATTCTAACAACTTTTGTTCCTAAGAAATCTTCATGCCAGAATCTCTTCAAAATCTTCATTCAAAGAATAATGAAGTCAACATTCAAGGAAGGATCCAAAAAGTAATCACAACTTACGTACACCAAGTACAAAGGATTACTTTAAAAGCTCATGAAGTATCTTTGGTATTATGCCAAACCAAGAAGCATAGAGGTATGTTTTAATTTTCATTAGATAGGTTACATGAGTTCAATTTATTTTCATAAGTTCTCTTTGTTTATTAATCACTAACATCGTTAGAAGTCTCTTTCGTCACTTTTCCGTCTTTTTCATCATCGGGAATAATACTCCTTTCTATTCGTCAAACTAATGTCGTCATCACATATGAACCCTCGATATGTGATTCATCAAAAGCCGTCATTCAAAAAACAATCTTCATCTAATACCTTTGAACTATTTTTTTTTGCAAGCTAAATTATAACCCTACTACAAAAATAATGCCAAACAACTTATTTTATGTCCACAGTAGCCGGATCCCTCTAGTTGTACTAGCCGGATCCCAAAAACAAAGGATCCGGAGGAACCGTGGAACATAACTCAGCTATACGCTTTCAAAAAATCACCACTGATCTTTTTCCCTCTATTCACATAACACAAAAACGACTAAGCTACTAAATACATCCTCATTGGCTTCCATACTCTCAAGTATTCCTTCCTAGAACACCATTGTAAGTAATTGCATTAACTTGTTCTAATTTTCATCATCCTCATCCTAGGGTTTATGGTTTCTTATTTTTTAATCAATTAATTTAATTAGGGCTTTTTAAATTAATCATGAAAAGGGGCTCTTAACAAAATCACATTGTGTTCACAACATTGTTAATACAAATCAAAACCATAAACCCATCCCAACTAATTTTACCTAATTGGAAAATTTGTATTTTTAGGACCAACCATGCCCAAAGCAACTCAACAAGATCATCATGACACCGTTCACTACCTTACTCATTACTATCGTGAAAAGGGATCGACCAAAACCGACCATAAAATATTCAAAAGCCTTGTAAAACGACTTATCCATGAAGGTCGTGTAGTCAAGGAATGTTTCCTTGAAGATGCCGACATTCGTCAAGTTTTCTCGACAATCAACTTTGATTGTCTCCTTGACATAGATGAACAAATTTGTCCGGTTTTCATTTTTGAATTTTACAAAAGCTTTAGGATCATTAGAAACACCGATAATAGCATCTCAATCACCTTCATCATCAACAAACAAAATTTTCTTCGTCCTCTCAACACCTTTGCTCAAATTCTTCGCATTCCTTGTGAAGGAATTTGTATGTACTCTCAAGACTGGGCAATTAACGCTCAAAACCTTGCACTTGATCCTAAGCCTCGCTATAACACTCCTCTCGACGATCCCGAAACCATTCGAGATACTATCTTCAAAGTTAAGACCGACCAATCCCGTTACAACCGTAACAAAAAGCTCATTCACCGTGATCCCTTTCAAATGGAACTTTTCGAAATGCATCCCATGTTTAGAAAATGGGAAGAAATCCTTAGGGAAAATGTCATTAGCCTTGTTGGAAACAAAGATCATCCAAACGCATGTCTTTTGCAAATGATCTATTGTCTTATCCACCAAAGGCCATTTAATCTTGCCTATTACATGGTATGGAGAATGGCTGGGGTATTCAAAGCTTCCAACACGGTACTTCCGTATGGTATTGTAAGGATCGTATGTATGGAAGATTTGGTGAATCAGGAGGTCTTGGAAGATGGAAGAAAGCCATCTTCAAGTTAGAGAGAGAAGCTAGAGAGAGAAGGGAAATACTATGTGTTTATTGATAAGAAAAGGTGAAGTTTACACAAAGAGATCTCACCCCTCCATGGAAGTATGGAGGGGTTTATATACCCAAACACATACATCTATGGGTAATTGACATAACAAGCCCATGTGTTTGAGGTAACAAAGATAGAAATAGTAATCCCGTCAATGTCGTTCCATTTACGAGTTAGGAGCGATTCCAACAATCTTCCCCCAATGGGACGACATAAGGGATTACTTACAACATTTACTACAAATATAGAAAACAAATAAAGAAAGGTCTTCATAAGCTCTTCAAGTGCTGAGGATGATGAAAGGTTACGCTTTTGTGTTCTTCCTGGTACCTTGACTTGAGAACCGTTTTCTTCACTTGTAGACAAATGATGTAATATGCATAAATGGATTAACTTCCCCAATTCATGCCTCATGTTATTAGCAACTTCTATTACACTCCTTTTTGGCTAAGTTTCTGAATCAGCTTCCCCCCAAACTGACAACCGTCTTCAGCAGATTCGAAACTTTGATGTAGTGAACATTTTCTCTAACTTTTGACGTTTTCAGTACGCAGCAGAATTTGTAGATGTTTCACACAAGGTAAATCTGACTTGTTGCGGAAAATTCGTTCGGGGGTAACATGCAAGAAATCAACAAGATCTTCTCACGTATGTAAATGCTTCACACCAAACAAACCACGAAAGACGAAATGAAACGACTTCCCCCTGAATGTTGCGGTCTATCGGAATAATAGTTATCTCCAAATCTGCAATTACTCGATAAAATGACCGTGTGTGAGGCATCACAACATCATATTTAGGTAACTTCACGCACGATAACTCTGTGAAAGTGAGACGATAACACCAAAGTGAGACGTTTAGACCACAGATCGTCTCATTTCTTCCCCCTGATTGAAGAAATTCATGAAAGGAGAGGGTTTTCGCAAAAAAATACAAAAAACAACAAAGGAAGCAGACACCACCTATACTCTCTTCCCCCCGATGTTTTCAATGAATCGGAATCATACACCACGTATGTTGATGATGAAATTGGAGACATCGAAACCATGTATGTTCATTAATCGAACAAGTGTGAAGTACCATAAATATCTCAACGAGAATTAATTGCTGATAAAACTTCTCTACTCGAGTATACTCTTCTCAGCTAACTCTTTACCGACCCCATTATCATTCTGACGGCTTTTGTAGTGACTACTGATGGAGAAAACCCAATATGACGAACTTGAGACTGAAGAAAAATAACCCGAACTTGTGACTTAAACTTGCACTATTGTCAGACGAAGAACCCTGTTTCTTATCACAATCGAAAAAAAAGGTAAAATTAAAGTTTCTCAAATTATCCACACTGTAGTGTGACACTTGAGCACAATAACGTAACTCCTTAAAAGTGATAGTTATAAGCTGTGAGCACAACAACGTAACTCCTTACATCAGGTTCAACTAGATAACTCAAGTCTTTGTCATTCGAAACGGCTAAAGCTTGAACAAGGATCTCAAAGAATCATGCATCCAACGAACCCCGATATCTTCAGATACTAAGTACACGCATCCGTGATATCCCACTTCAACCTCAAATAAATAATAGTGAATTCTCGCCGTAATCACATCTTGCGGTTAAATTCCCAAAACTAGCCTTCGTTAACAGTTTAAAATGAACTTTGATAATGGTTTATCCGGATTTTGTCAAAAAATGTATCCTCGTGAAAATTTTACCATACCAAAAATATACCACTCAAATTACCAAATTATCAAAAAATTGTATCCAAAATTTGTAACAACAAGTTTCGGATGACAAGTTTTTTTTTCATTGATAGTCCATTGCATCCATGTTTAATACCATGATCCACTCCAAGAACAGTGAAGCCCACGTACTAAATGTATCAACAGCCCAAGTCCACGATGTAAACACAAAGCCCAAGATATACGTTATGTGCACTGGCCCACAATAAAAAATAATACCCGAACCAATTCACGTGTAAACCATCCGGATATAAATCTTGTCACACTTTTACCCTAAACCTAAATATCACATCTCAAAATAAACGCCTACAACTTTTTCTCTCCCACCTAAACTCCTGGAACTCATCTCATCAGATTCGAATCTCATAAACACCATATCCATCCATCACAATCAAAAACCAACCTTCATCTTTAACATTAGAAACGAAAAACAATAATTAATACATCAAAAGAACCACCATTTTCTTTGTTTTTCGATTCATATGTAACTGACCCTCGAAGGAAACAAGAGTTGAGGCATCAAGATCCTTTTAAGGGTCTCGGGTAAGGTTGTATGTTTGTGTCTTTAACGAAACTAAGAAACGAGATATAACATCCTTGTTATATTCATTCTTTAGATTCGAATATCAATTGGAGCTAAGCTTCTATAGATCGTATGAGGATTATGGTTCAATTACTACAATCTTGAAAAGATTGCAAAAAAGTTGTAACCAATCTGAGATTAGAGATGATGAGTTGTTTATCGTTTTTAAGTCATGATAGTTGAGGAGATATTTGTGACGGTCCTTTGGGGTGAGTCTAGTTAAGGATTGGTTGTTGGTTTTGTAGCCCTCGGACTGATGATGTTATGGCTGAGGTCGAAAAGGTATAAATGATATATGGTCTTTGTGGTCGAAGTGGTTTTGGTCTTATTTACGCGTAACATTTTTCCTTTTTTCTCTTCAATTCCTTATGCGTAAGACATGGTTTGGTCCTTATGCGTAGCCTTACGCGTAACGTCATGCTTATGCGTAAGCATACGCGTAAACATATGCGTAGGCCATAGGCGTAAGCCAAGGCTTAAGCGTAAACGCATACGCGTAAGTTTTCATACGCGTAACTTCACAGCTACGCGTAACACCATTGTAGATTCCCCTTATGCGTAAGTTTAGGGTTTTGACCCTTTAACTTTTTCCGACGAGTTTTTCCGACCATGTTATCCGACCAGTCTTCATACTAACCCAGAAACATCATAAAAAAATGCTTCTTTCGACTATTTTGACCACTGAATCTGACGGATTGACCACTTTTGTTTCACGTTATTTGGTAAAAAGCATATAAGTGACCTGATGACCCAAGACAGATGTACATGAAAGATCAGGACTTTTTGACCAAAACAAGGATACCACACATGAATAAAAAATAACCTGTTAACCCAAAAAAGTATGAATGGTTAAGAACAAAAAACAGATTTTTAACACAAGATTTTGACAAGATAACATCACCAAAATCAACCATAAATAACAAACCGACCGGGCTCTTGATACCAATGTAAGGATCGTATGTATGGAAGATTTGGTGAATCAGGAGGTCTTGGAAGATGGAAGAAAGCCATCTTCAAGTTAGAGAGAGAAGCTTGAGAGAGAAGGGAAATACTATGTGTTTATTGATAAGAAAATGTGAAGTTTACACAAAGAGATCTCACCCCTCCATGGAAGTATGGAGGGGTTTATATACCCAAACACATACATCTATGGGTAATTGACATAACAAGCCCATGTGTTTGAGGTAACAAAGATAGAAATAGTAATCCCGTCAATGTCGTTCCATTTACGAGTTAGGAGCGATTCCAACAGGTATGCTCCAAACACGACTTTGTAAGTATGTTGGTACATTACAACCATCTCCTATCAACGATGATCATTACCTTTCCGATCACGTCATGGTACCTCTTAGCAAACAACCCTCTAAACGGTTCATGGTCAATGGAGAGAAACCTAAGCTCTGTCTTCTCCTCAAACTGCGGTGAAGAAGAAGAATATGAAGAAGATGTCGACCCCGTAGCCAACATCAAATTAGAAATCCTTGAATACCACAAACAACTTCCAACCATTCCAAACGAGACCGCTGTAATTAAAACAATTGAGGGGCATTATTCAAAACCTCGCTTACAACCCTCACTAAGCCGCAAAAGAAAAAGAAAGGACAGAGATAAAGAGACAATAGGAATATGTTTATCTTATGTTTGGGTGATTACGTTTTAGCACTTTTGGTTTATGGTAACTTGGATATTGTTACTTATCATGCATTAATAAGTAGGTTTTGTGATGACATGCTTGCTTCTATTGCTTTATTTTAAGAATTATTAGTGTGCATAATCTGCACATCATTGCAGACTCATCCAGATGCCGGATCCTAGGATTAGCCTAGCCGGATCTCTCCTTTGAGGGAACCGTGGGATCCGTGACATCAGAACAGCAATACAACATTACTTGCATCAAGGTAACTTTCTAGATAACATCTCATTAGCTAAGCATATGATTTTAGAATCCAACTAGAACAAAGGATAAGAGAGGTTTAGACTCACCAAAAGATTACTTAAAATCTTAGTCAAAATGCCTCTAGATTTATCAAACACATCAAAACTCACCATATTTCCGCTTCAATACTCACAAGCTACTTCTTATCTTTTAAAATACTTAAGTGGACAAATTAAACAATTTTAGGAATTGTTTTAATCATTTTATCTCAAAGTGAGACAAAAATTAGTTCTTTAATTTTGTGATTTTAAGAATTTTTAAATTTTACCTCAAGCTTAAATCTGATCACTAGGATCATTTATTATGACTTGAAACCACAAAAGTTCTTAGTGTTATCCTTGGACATCCATTGGTAGTCATCTTGTCCCATCTCCTTTCCATAAGAAGCAATCATTTGCTATAACACTTATTACCTTTGATCATTCAAGTACCATTTCATCCTAAAACACTTAGGAGAACTGAAACACTCAAAATGAGATAGGCTTTAGCTTCTAGAAATCTCATTTCAAACCTGTCATAACTGTTGAGAGCCGGATCCCCAGGATTAGACTAGCCGGATCCCTTCAAGGAGGGAACCGTGGGATCCGGGTGACGGTTTATGCCAAACATTGCTAAAATAATAATTTCAACTCATCTTCCTAACTTAAACACTCCATCTCATCTTAAATGAGTTCCTAGATCAGTAAAACTCTGAACCTCAACCTTGTTCATGAGAATCATCACATTTCCAAGAACATTAGTGGGTTAAGTATTAAATGCAATTGTCAAGTTCTTCCCTTTATAAGCCATGTCGCTAAGAACACCTTAGTCATCAAACACAAACATAATTATCGGCAATTACAACCATCTCCATTAGTCATTTCATCATGAGAAAGGCTCCTAGTGCTAACTCATCCACTCAAGAACCACCCAAGAAACTTGCTAGAATCATACACGAAGTTTCAACCAATCATCTCGGTTAAGTCCACCAATGCTAGAATTTCCCCTACACCTAGGAAACCAATCAAACTAATCCCCAAGAAGAGTGTTCCCACTAGTATTCCACCACCAAACTCTACTATACCAAACATACCCTCCATAACTCAACCAACATCATTAGTGCCTAGAGCCACCTCACAATCATCTCCACTCTCTCACAATGTAGAAGATTTACCTTCTTGGCCATCTCATCCTTCACCATTACCAACAAATTCACTTGAAAAGATTGAGCAACAATATCAAAGTGTTGAATCAACACTTGCTCCAATAGCAAACTCTCTCATTCCACCCAATAGTCCATTTTGGATTATGAGAAGACATCAAAGGCAACCACCCGACCACATGGAAGTTGATGCTTCTTTAGCTCCACCCTCAAACATTGTAGAGCCATCACCTAATGATCCTCCACCAATTCCTCCTTCATTTGAAGATCCTCAATCCACTCCACTTGAACTTCCACTTCAATAAATTCAAAACCATGACAAGGATTGCTATCATTGTAAACATGTTGAAAGGTTAATACATGAACTACGTGAAGAACAACGTTTCATGTTTTATCACCTCCTCGAACGTTTTGAAGAGGTCAACAAGCCTAAACTACAATGAGCATCATAGTCACAAGCTCAAACTTAGAATGGTTAGGAAAACTCATCACATCCTTGATCATCATTGCTTTAGTTGAAATCTAAAGTTTGGACAACTTATTAGCATTTGTATGGCTAAGTTCATTCTCTTAGTTTTAGAGATTTGGTTGTTTATCTCTTGTGTTATTGAATGAATACCTAAATGCTATGATTATTTTGTGTGTTGTGCCTGTTACATTGGACATATATCTCATTTCATAGCATTACTTGACATTTCACCTGCCAAGAAACTGTCACCAAAGATAGCCGGATCCCTCCAAAACGCCTAGACGGATCCCTCCATAAAGGGAACCGTTGGATCCGTGGTACAGAAACACAAATTTCTATTAACTTGAGTTTTATTTGTAGGAAAGTTTGCATTATACTCTTGTTTTCTAACCTTTACTTTGTAGATTTTCAAAATACACATGAAGATTTTGACACCATAAAGCTAGGGGGAGCTTTGTGTCAAACGCAATTGCAAAAACATTTGAAACCTAATCCGATTGTTTCATGACACCCCATTGCAACTTTGCAATCTTCAAGGGGGAGCACGTCTTCGTCACTTAGACGAACCATTTGCAAACATAATTGCAAACACAATTAGTTTATTTTACGTCATGTCCTTGACTCCCTTTCAAAGGGATGGACTCACATGGGGAGTTACGAGTACCATTCCCGCTACTTGCTCTCTTTACATTTTTTTTTACATATCTTTTCTTATAAATTGTGTTAGTTTCTTTTCACACTTTTGTTTTGACAAAAGGAAAGAAAAAAATAAAATTCAAACTTTTACGAATTTTAGTTTTTACTTAAAATAATTTTATGTTTTGTCATCAACAAAAAGGGGGAGATTGTTAATACAAATAAGCCTTTAAAACGTTTATTTATATTTTACGATCTTCTAATGTTTTGTCGATAACAAACATAAAATCATTTTAACGAAACAAATAGAATAATCGAAATAGTTTGAGTTAATAATTTCCTAACACATTTACGTTTTCACATAAAACACTAAAACAAGTATAAGTGATTTTATGATTTAGATACATATGTACAACAACTAGTGTTTACATATTGGGTTAGCATATGCTTAAACTAAGTATACTAAAATGGGTAAAAACAAGTATATACCAAATGGGTAAAAACAAGTATATACTAAATGGGTATAAACTAGCAAATCGTATTGACCCATAACCCATGGTTTTATATATACCACTTAACCAAGTACATTGTATCTAGAAAGAAAACCATGGATCAACCCATAACCCATGACCCATGACCCAAAACCAAAAATACCCATGGGCAAAGAGGAGCGTTCCACGGATCCCTAGCTTTGTGCTAGCCGGATCCCAAGTGGAAAGGATCCGTGGGATCCGGGGAACAGTAGAGAATTTTCTCTATAAATAAAGAGCCATTTCTTTCTTTCTAACCATGACTTTACAAACATACTTTCCCAAAGTATTATAACCCTCTGACCTCAGATCCAAGTGATCTATGTAGATTGTCTTTTGTTTTTGTGTGATCTTCTAGGTTTCTCTTAAAGGCAAGATCACCACTTCTTGAAGACGTGCAAGCTCAAGTCCATGAGTTGTCATGCTTCGTCATCATCAAGACAACTAAGGTTCTCTTGTTGATAGTTCTTCCTTTCTCCATAGATGTTGGGTTAAAGGCATTAGTGAAGAATGCCGAAAGTGTCAAGATGAAAGCATTAGTGAAAAGTGCTCATCATCCGTGTCAAACCTTTAGTAAAGAATGCTAAAGGTGTCAAGACGAAGGCATTAGTGAAGGGTGCCAAGCGTTGTGTCAAAGGCATTAGTGAAGGATGCCGATGAATCAAATCAAGCCACATTTAGGAAGAATGTCTAGGTTGTATAATCGATGAGGTGCATCATTATACATATAAGAATTTATTTGTTTCCAAGGATGGTGATATCCTTGATGATGGTGTAACAAGGAATTGATCTCCTGGATATTAGGTGTTGTGTTGTGAAGGGTAGTAGTTCCTCCATATTAATGGAACTAGGTGCTTAGCCTAGTACCTAATAAAGGGTAGGCGACGTTGTGATAGGATTAGTTCTTGATATGTGTCTAAAAACACATATATTTTATATTGTTTAAACCCACTAAAACAACCAAAAACACATAAATAACCTTATAAATGTTACAAATATCATGAAAATGTGTTTTTATGTGAACCAGGTACAAAAAGAGTGAAACAGTTCGATTCTGATGATAATACTGATGGTTTCTGCCGAAGCCTATTCTAAATCTGCTGAATCAATGGTTTCTGCTGAAGTTATAGAGCGATGATGGTTTCTGCTGAAGGCATACGTTTCAGCAGATACTTCTACTAAAATAATATCTGGTTCTTAAATAATATCTGGTCAATACCAGTCAAACCAAACTCCCTGGTATTCCACCTCCACTTGCTTACCCACTCTCACCACCTTTTCCTGCACACCTATTCCAGCCCACAACTTTACCTTCCCCTGTACCATCACATACCCTACTTTTGCTATCAACTCCACCACTTGACCTCTAAACCTACCAAACATGTCCCCTCCACCTCTACATGTAAACAAGAAGCATTAATTGCAGCAGAACTGCCTCGATCTACTAGTATCACTTTTTGGCGCCAAAAGTCACTTAAACGGCTAGGATGATTTCTGCTTATCCAATGGACATGAATTAAAGTGGGATTTGATTGGAATGCTAGTGGGAACTCAGAAGGTTATAAAAGAGAAGAGAAGGAAGAGTGAAAAACACTTCGGCTAATCTAGCCTTAGTCATGTAGTGTAAATACCTTTGGAATAGCCAATGGTTTCGTAGTGTAATTTTAAATGCTTTCTTTAAATTACTTGTCATTTACAGTTTTAATGTTGTAGTCTTTCTTAATTTAGTATAATGAAACTTTATTTTAAGTTTAATTTCAAGTATCTTTTAAATTTCATAATTTGCTTAAATTCATTTAAATTTCAGTCATTTTAAATTCTTGTTATGTAATTGTTTTATGGACTCAATTAGCTCACATAAGCTCATGACAAAAGCTTTCAAGCTTTTAGAGACCTTAAAACAAGTTTAGTCTTTAAATTCAGAAAAACAATGAAAAACCAAAAATAATGGAGTGATCTTGGTGAAACTGTATGGAGCAAGGTTAATTGTGGATTGCCTTTGGTTTAGAAGCTTTGTGGAAAGCCTTAGGATGTGTTCTGTGACCATGATTCTCAGTTTCAACTTGGATTCACTTGTAAGCTCATGTTTACCATTTTTGCATTTTACTGTTTCAGTCTTTTATCTGCTTTAATTTTCATGTTTCTGTGTTTCTTTGCTGTTTGTTTATGGTGTTATAGCCTAATCTTAGGTTGTTATGTTTTGGATTTGATTGTAGTTTAATGTTGCACTTGACTGTTAATATGCCAGTCTTTGATGTTCATAGGCTTAGACTTGGTTGACATCTTGTTTATGCTGAAAAAGGTCTATTTTGACACAATATGACCTCTGGATTTTATATGATGGGTTTATGTAGTCATTTGTTATGAAAACTTCAATTTTGTTCCATTAAAGGATTGTTTGGATTTAATAATGAAACTGTGAAAATGGTTGTGAATGGTGTTGTTCCTGTTTGATTTACACTATATGTAACCTATTTGACTCAGTGAAATCCTAACCAAAGGGTGTAGCATGGTAGAAAGTCAATTTGACACTTGACAATCTCATTATGAGCACTTTGAGGTTGTTAGATCCTAGAATCTTGCATACTTGTTTAAATGTTGTTTATCTTTGTTAACTTTATGTTCTTATAGTTTATATTAACTTATCTAATCAGTAGTTTAAGTTTTAAATTCGGTTTAGTCAACTTTTCAGTTCGGCTGAATTATTTTCGATTCTGCTGACTCTGTTTTTAGTTTTTCTGTTTTTGATTTAATTGTTTATTTTTTTTTATGTCTTTGTCACTTAGTTTTATGTTTAGTGCTTTTAGTGTTTTAATGTTATGTTTCTTGTCTTCATTAGTATATTTTTATTGATTTTTAGTTTTCATGTTTAAGTGCTTTATCTGATTCGCGAAGCATAATTTGATTCTGCTAATCTGCTAATTGAATTCTGCTGAATTGCATTTGATTCTGCCGATTCAGTATTTTTGGATTCTGCTGAAGTACTTGTTTCTTATACTATGTGTATGTTTGTTTTTCAGTTTGTAGCTTAAATTAGATAGCTTTCCTCCCCCTTTATTTTATTCAGCTAACCTCCTTCCACTGAAGCAAACAGTGGAGGTTGAGTGATTCTTTTTAGCTTAGGAAAAGTTCCTCATTGAACCTTGAGCTTGTGATCTTTATCATACTCACTGTTTTAGTGATTGTTGAGCTCTCATGAGTTAATTTGAGAAGTTTATAGGAGCTTGTTGTTTGCCCACTCATAACAGTTTGCTGAGTAATTAGTGAACTTACACCATTACCAACAGCTCTAAAAAGCTCCTTTGTGGTGCTTGTTGATACTTGTTTATACTTGTACGTATTATTTGTGTATATCTTATTTTATCTTCTGTTTCCTGTATAAAGTTATTCTTTAAGCTTATTTCTGCACACACAGTCGTTGTATTACGGTTTACACACCTCGTTGGGAAGAACGACCAGGGTTTGCAGTTTCTTCTGCAATACTTTGGAACACACTATACTACATTTGATTAGACGCCCCTCAAAAAGGCGGCCTGTCAAATTGGCGCCGTTGCCGGGGAGGCTGTGCTACGTATTATGACTTGTATTTTGTACTTTGTTGAAATACCTATCCTTGTATGTAAATTACATATACTTCATTTCATATAAACAATGTAAAATACAAAAAGATTTTATGGTTGAAATCTATCTGTGCTTTGATTTGCATTTGACTGTCAATTTTCCTAATCTTGATATTCCTAGGTCTAAATTTTGGCTAAACACCATGTTTACACTAAAAAAGGATTTACTGTGCTTAGTATAATTCCTGGAATGTGATAGATTAGGTTTAAATCAGTTTCATGTATTGATAATCTCATTTAGGTTTCCCTTTTAGCCAATTTTTATTTTTCGTTTCTGTTTATATTATATCAAAAACCCAAAAATATTTTTCCTTTCTTTTTATAAGTCAAAAATCAAAAAGATTCTTCTAGCCTTTTCTGAGTTTCTTTCTAAAGATTCTTAGATTCATCCTAGTGATGATTATTCATAATTCTGTGAGTGGCGATCCCACTCCAATTTCTCACCAAATCCCTGAGTGGCAATCCCACTCAACTTCCCCATGAACAAATTAATTCGGGGTCGAGTCAAGCTAGTGACTCGGGAATCAAAAACATTAGCATGCACCACATGGGTTTTCACCCATGAGTACTACTCAAGTGTGGGGGAGATGCCCCACATGTTGTATAAATTTTAAAAATGAATGAAAATTGTAAATATTAAAAAAAAAGAAAATAATTGTTGTGTTTCCACACTTTGAATATTGAGGACAATATTCATTTCTAAGTGTGGGGGGGAAATTCTGGCGAATTTGATCATAAATGTACCCTTTAGTCTTTTAGTCCCTTTTTCACCCAAAATGGCCAAATTTTAAAATTTTTTTTAGTGGAAGTACTATGTACTAAACACAACAAATGGTAATCAGTCCACCATGTCTAACCCACATAAGGATTGGCTAATCCAGGAGCAAACGGCTCTTGGTAAAGATTTCTCAAATCCGTTTATATGGCTTGCAATTTGCCCAAAATTGTATGGTATTCAACTCACCATATCCTAAAAAGTGAAGAGTTGGCTAGCCCGCAAGGTTATGGCTTGTGGTAAAGGCAGTGGAAAATCCATAATTGGTAATCAGCTCACCAAAGATAATATTGATAATTTATCTAAGAGTTGGCTAGTCCAGAAGGGTACGGCTTCTGGTAAAGACAAATCAAAACCGTTGAAAGCTGGTGATTTGCTCAAAATCACTTGGTTATCATTGTACCAAGGTTCTTACTTGAACTGAAACAATTGGCTACTCCAGAAGTGATGGCTTTTGGTAAAGAGTTCTTTAAAATCCATTAAAACTTCATAAATATTGCTAGGTACTAGCAATAGTTTAGTGTGGGGGATTTGATATGTGTCTAAATACACATATATTTTATATTGTTTAAACCCACTAAAACAACCAAAAAACACATAAATAACCTTATAAATGTTACAAATATCATGAAAATGTGTTTTTATGTGAACCAGGTACAAAAAGAGTGAAACAGTTTGATTCTGATGATAATACTGATGGTTTCTGCCGAAGCCTATTCTAAATCTGCTGAATCAATGGTTTCTGCTGAACTTATAGAGCGATGATGGTTTCTGCTGAAGGCATACGTTTCAGCAGATACTTCTACTAAAATAATATCTGGTTCTTAAATAATATCTGGTCAATACCAGTCAAACCAAACTTCCGGTATTCCACTCCACTTGCTTACCCACTCTCACCACCTTTTCCTGCACACCTATTCCAGCCCACAACTTTACCTTCCCCTGTACCATCACATACCCTACTTTTGCTATCAACTCCACCACTTGACCTCTAAACCTACCAAACATGTCCCCTCCACCTCTACATGTAAACAAGAAGCATTAATTGCAGCAGAACTGCCTCGATCTACTAGTATCACTTTTTGGCGCCAAAAGTCACTTAAACGGCTAGGATGATTTCTGCTTATCCAATGGACATGAATTAAAGTGGGATTTGATTGGAATGCTAGTGGGAACTCAGAAGGTTATAAAAGAGAAGAGAAGGAAGAGTGAAAAACACTTCGGCTAATCTAGCCTTAGTCATGTAGTGTAAATACCTTTGGAATAGCCAATGGTTTCGTAGTGTAATTTTAAATGCTTTCTTTAAATTACTTGTCATTTACAGTTTTAATGTTGTAGTCTTTCTTAATTTAGTATAATGAAACTTTATTTTAAGTTTAATTTCAAGTATCTTTTAAATTTCATAATTTGCTTAAATTCATTTAAATTTCAGTCATTTTAAATTCTTGTTATGTAATTGTTTTATGGACTCAATTAGCTCACATAAGCTCCTGACAAAAGCTTTCAAGCTTTTAGAGACCTTAAAACAAGTTTAGTCTTTAAATTCAGAAAAACAATGAAAAACCAAAAATAATGGAGTGATCTTGGTGAAACTGTATGGAGCAAGGTTAATTGTGGATTGCCTTTGGTTTAGAAGCTTTGTGGAAAGCCTTAGGATGTGTTCTGTGACCATGATTCTCAGTTTCAACTTGGATTCACTTGTAAGCTCATGTTTACCATTTTTGCATTTTACTGTTTCAGTCTTTTATCTGCTTTAATTTTCATGTTTCTGTGTTTCTTTGCTGTTTGTTTATGGTGTTATAGCCTAATCTTAGGTTGTTATGTTTTGGATTTGATTGTAGTTTAATGTTGCACTTGACTGTTAATATGCAAGTCTTTGATGTTCATAGGCTTAGACTTGGTTGACATCTTGTTTATGCTGAAAAAGGTCTATTTTGACACAATATGACCTCTGGATTTTATATGATGGGTTTATGCAGTCATTTGTTATGAAAACTTCAATTTTGTTCCATTAAAGGATTGTTTGGATTTAATAATGAAACTGTGAAAATGGTTGTGAATGGTGTTGTTCCTGTTTGATTTACACTATATGTAACCTATTTGACTCAGTGAAATCCTAACCAAAGGGTGTAGCATGGTAGAAAGTCAATTTGACACTTGACAATCTCATTATGAGCACTTTGAGGTTGTTAGATCCTAGAATCTTGCATACTTGTTTAAATGTTGTTTATCTTTGTTAACTTTATGTTCTTATAGTTTATATTAACTTATTTAATCAGTAGTTTAAGTTTTAAATTCGGTTTAGTCAACTTTTCAGTTCGGCTGAATTATTTTCGATTCTGCTGACTCTGTTTTTAGTTTTTCTGTTTTTGATTTAATTGTTTATTTTTTTTTTTATGTCTTTGTCACTTAGTTTTATGTTTAGTGCTTTTAGTGTTTTAATGTTATGTTTCTTGTCTTCATTAGTATATTTTTATTGATTTTTAGTTTTCATGTTTAAGTGCTTTATCTGATTCTGCCGAAGCATAATTTGATTCTGCTAATCTGCTAATTGAATTCTGCTGAATTGCATTTGATTCTGCCGATTCAGTATTTTTGGATTCTGCTGAAGTACTTGTTTCTTATACTATGTGTATGTTTGTTTTTCAGTTTGTAGCTTAAATTAGATAGCTTTCCTCCCCCTTTATTTTATTCAGCTAACCTCCTTCCACTGAAGCAAACAGTGGAGGTTGAGTGATTCTTTTTAGCTTAGGAAAAGTTCCTCATTGAACCTTGAGCTTGTGATCTTTATCATACTCACTGTTTTAGTGATTGTTGAGCTCTCATGAGTTAATTTGAGAAGTTTATAGGAGCTTGTTGTTTGCCCACTCATAACAGTTTGCTGAGTAATTAGTGAACTTACACCATTACCAACAGCTCTAAAAAGCTCCTTTGTGGTGCTTGTTGATACTTGTTTATACTTGTACGTATTATTTGTGTATATCTTATTTTATCTTCTGTTTCCTGTATAAAGTTATTCTTTAAGCTTATTTCTGCACACACAGTCGTTGTATTACGGTTTACACACCTCGTTGGGAAGAACGACCCAGGTTTGCAGTTTCTTCTGCAATACTTTGGAAAACACACTATACTACATTTGATTAGACGCCCCTCAAAAAGGCGGCTTGTCAGTTCTCCTTGGTGTGAAAGAACTCGGTGGTTAGCCTTGCACCGTATAAAGGGTAGGCGACATTGTGTTAGGTGTTGTTCGCCTTGGTGTGAAAGAACTCGGTATTTAGCTTTGTACCGGAAAAAGGTTAAGCGACGTTGAAAAGGCTTCTCCGCCATAAGGAGATTGGTGTAGTGCTTACTAACTCTCGAGTAAGTGACTCGGGGAGTGGAGTAGGGCAAGGAAGGTGTCCTTGTAGCCGAACCACTATAAATAACTTGTGTCGTGGTGATGTGCTTCTTACTCTTTATCTTTCATTACACGTTTTATATATCTATCTATCAATGTCCAACATAAATAATTAATTAGATTGACATAAGTCGATCTAAATATTAAAAGGAAGTTTTAAATTGGTAAAACTATTCAACCCCCCCTTCTAGTTTTCCACATGAAGAGATGTTTGAGTGGCATGGCATGGATTAAGGGGAAGACAAAGGAAGACATACTAGTTTCATTCATGGTGAGATCCCTAATCTCAATTTCTACTTCGTCTAGGGAAGTTCGTTCAAGAATGGTTTTGTCATTATCAACTAGGGGAAGATTGTTGGGAATTATACGTTTGAGTTGATAAGACAAAAAGAATGAAACAAGAGGGACTTAATATGACAAGAAGGAAACCAACAAAAAGATGGAAGGACTTGCTTGCAAAAGAAGTTTTATTTATTTGTCCTTTGTAGTATTTTGTAAACCCTAATCCTCTAGTATATAAAGAGGACATAGGTGTAGGTTTTATACATGTCTTCAAAGATGTAGTCGACTTAAAGGTGTGTGTGTGTCCTAGGCGTATAGTCTTGTAATCGCCTAGGTTATTAGTTTAGTTATCTAGACGTGTTCCTATAAACGTCTAAGATTAGTTAGTGTTAGTGATTAAAAACCTTGTGTCAATAACAATTATGTTTTGATTTATCCGCTGTGTATTGTCATTGTTATTGTTAAACCCTAAGGCTCAAAATGATCTAAAGGAGTTCTAACAAACTCCACATCTATGATAGGTTCCCTTATGTATTTAACAGCTTCTAGACCTGATATCATGTTTGTAGTTACTGCCGGTTCAAGACATCATGTCATACCTTTGACTTCCAATCTAAATGCAGTCAAGAAAATCTTCAAGTACCTTAAAGGCCAAACTAAGCTGGGTCTTTGGTACCCAAGAGATTCTCCCTTTGTGTTGGAAGCTTATAGTGACAGTGATTATGCTAGTGCAAACCTTGATAGAAAGTCCACTACTGGGGTTGTCAGTTTCTGGGTAGGAGATTCATTTTATGGCAATGCAAGAAGCAGACCATTATGGCTACCTCTTCTACTGAAGAAGAATATGTTGTTGCTGCTAACTGTTGTGGCCAAGTGCTTTGGATACAGAATCAACTACTAGACTATGGGTTCAATTTCGTTAACACAAAAATATTTATTGATAACCAAAGTACAGTTTGCATTGTTAAAAACCCAGTTTTTCACCAAAGAACAAAGCACATAGAAATTAGGCACCATTTCATTCGAGATGCTTATGAGAAACATCTTATTCAAGTGATGAAAATACACACTGATGATAATGTGGCTGATTTATTGACAAAAGATTTTGATGGGCCTCGGTTCAATTTCTTAGTGGTGAGTATTGGGTTGCTCAATCCCTGATTACTATGATTAAGGGGAGGCTTATTGTAGTGTTATGTATATATTTTGTTTATTTGGTCTCACTTTTGCAGAATACTGGATCTTGGGGGCGGCTAGGTGATTCTCTATAATCCTGAGTGGTTTTGGTGCTGGATAGCTTTCTTCTGGTAGTTCAAGTCATTCGTGCTAGTTGTCAACTTTCTTCTGGTCGTGGTCTTTTATTTCTGGATGACTTTCAATTAGTGTTGGTTACTTAAGTTCGTGCTGCTTATGTTTGTTTGTGCTGGCTTTGATAATATGGTTGACTTTTCTTATGGTCGCTTAATTTGGGATGTACTCTATAGTAAAAGTTATTGGTCCGACATTTATGGTAAGTATTTGGTCAAGGGTTATTTATTTAAATGATAATTACTGTTATCTTCTAAATTTTAACAATTATTCTCTTTCATTTACACCCTAATTTTCCAAATCGGTCCAATACACATCAATTAAGTTTCCCCTAACTACCAGTGCCAACTGTAATTGTGCTTTCAAATCCACCATCTCCTCCCAACCCTCTCTCTACTTCAACAATGGATGCACTCAAATACAAGAACGAGCACAACAAGGTCAGTTTCTTGGAAAAACCTAATGGGAGTGATGATTATCATCAAATCATTGACTTCCTGAGGGCATCCCACATTCAATATGCTATCACTCGTGACCCCAATATCATCTCTGATTCTTTGGTCAAACAGTTCTGGTCAACGGTGACTCTAAGGACTGCTGACATGGGTCCTCCTGCTATTCGTGCTACAATTGATGATACGGAGTACATGATAACTGAGGAATTGATTAGGACTCAACTCCAATTGGATGATGATGGTGGTCTAAATGACTTGCCAATTACTGAAAACTATAGGGGCATGGATAATCTACGGTATCAAACTGAAGGCAAGTTAACTTTCTACAAGAACTGGTTTTCACCACAATGGAAGTTTTTGATTCATCACATTCTTCATTGCCTTAGCTCCAAATCAGGGAGTTGGGATCAGTTTGGGAGTACTATAGTTGTGGCTCTTATTTAACTATCTGATGGAAGGAAGTTCAATTGGTCCAACTACATTTTTAACATGATGGTAAGCAACATAAGCAGCAAGATAAAGTTCCTGATGTATCCTAGGTTTCTTCAAATAATTCTGGGTGTAAAACCTAGTTCCTCAAGGCACTATCAGGTGTTTAGGCTATCTAAGAAATTGTTTGCAAATATGAAACTTAACTATGAGGTTCCTGATATGGCTCTTTCTACTGTCATGCTTGCCCAAGCTCAAGAGGGTGAAGGTCCACTTACTGATGTTCTGCCTGATGCTATTCCTGAACCAGAACCTGAACCATAACCAATGCCTATAGACGATCATGAACCAGCACCTATATCTCAACCTGACCAATTACATCCCACTGTGTCTTCGCCTCCACATCCTCCCAGTCCACACCATCATGTATCTCAGACTCCACCCAGGTCTCCTACACCTCCACTGAGACCCCCTCCAACTCCATCTATTGATCAAACTACAACAAGTGCAGAGGACCCTGTGTCTCTAGCAGATTTGTCATCTATGGTATCTCTTCTGGTTCAAAGGGTGACTTCTTTGGAAACTGATCTTAGGGATCACAAGGTCCTGTTTAGGGATGTAGTTGGCAAGCTATTCAACAAGGTCAAAGAAATGATAGTTCTGCTTAAGAAGAGAAAGTTGGCGACTGAGTCTGATGCAGAAGTTGGGGGTGAGAAAAGTGTTGATTTGGATGCGCTTTTAAAGTTGGCTGAAGCAGTTGTGGTTGCTGGTTCAGGTATTCCTTCTGGTTGTGCTACAGATATTCCTTCTGGTCGTAGTTGGCCAGATATCAAGAAGATGAGGCCAAGAAGAGACAACAAGATGTTCTTTCTTCTGCTATGCATTATTCTGAGTCTGATTGGGTGGATATTATGGCTCAAGTGGAATCTAATGCCTCTCTCTCCAAAGATTTATTAGGTTCTGATGTCAATGAAGATAATTTTCCAGCCAGGATAACTGCCTTGATTAGGAAGAGGAGACAAGATCTTGCTGCCAGGTTACACAGAAAGGCAAAACAGGCCTATGACTAAGGCTCAACAAAAGGAGTTCATGAGACATTATGCAAAGAACCAGAGTTGTGTTGTCTATACTACTGGTTGGCCCATGGCAAGGGTGAAATGTTTAACTGATGAACAATTAAAACAGGAGTTTGAGAAGATCAAAAGGGCTTTTGGAATCTCTCAGGTGAACGCTTTTAGCAGGTCCTTAAAGAGGAAAGTTCTGTGGAAGCAACAACTTCCTCCAAGCAGCATAAGTCTACTAAAACTTCAACTCCTTCTGGTTCATCTGTTCCTACATCTCCACTAGTTGGTTCTACTATTATTCCTCCTGCAACTGCCATTCCTACTGCCACATCTCTTCCTACTGGTGTATCCACTCCTGTAGAGACATCTATTCCTACTGCTTCTACTGAGACTCCCAGTCCTGTGCCTAAACTATACACTCACACCAGAAAGAAGTCTTTTGCCCATAAGCTCAAGTCTAAGCCTGTGGATTAACAATCAGCAGATAGGTCTTTCATCAAGAGTGATGATGAAGAGGATTCGTCTAAAGAGGATCACGTTAATTATTCTCGTCATGCTGGTTGGGAGGTGCTCACTAGTCCTTTGGGGTTCTTAAATGCTATTTACAGGATGGATAAGTCCTTCAAACATTTTACATGTCTTAGGGAGAATTTGCATCTAGTGGATAGACAGGATCTAGTGAAGTTGTACGGAATGGTTCTGATTTAATATGACACTCATGATCTTGATGCTGCTGGGATGGTATTGTTGGGTGATCTTAGGGTATTGATGGATTCTTACCTAGGTGGTTATGGTTTCTTAATTTGGGATGATAAGGATACTTGGAAGATTAGCAATTGGAGGTTGTATCCTCTTTCAAATGCGCATGTTTTGGAGACTAGTGCTGGTATGGTGTTATACATGTTTACAGATGTCAAATACCCTCTCTCAATCAAGGTTATGGAGAAAATGCTTAAGTTGAAGTTAGAAGTTCCTGCTGATGTGGTGGATAATGACATGACCACTACAGTGCAACTGGTTGGGTTTATCAAGAAGCAGCTTGCTGAGGCCAGGGCTCCTCCTACTTAATCATGGTATCATGTCCCTCTTATTTTTGTATATTTGTTTCTAAATGGTCTTTTATGTATATATGCATCTTATTATTTTCTTAAAAAAAATAAAAATAATAAAAAAAAAATTTGAATCTGCCAGTGGTTTCTTTTGTTAAGTTTTGGTGTGCAAAATTCTTTTGGTTCTGGTACACATGGTATTAAAAATATTTTGGAAAACAATGGTATTCAACTCACTATGTTTCTGACAAGAAAAAGTTGACTCACCATGAGGTTACGGCTCTGGTGTGATCATCAAATCCGTTGACAGTTGCTGGTTTACTCAAAATCAGATTGTTATCAATGTACCATGGTCTAATACATCAAAACATTGGCTAATCCATGAGCAAACGGCTCTGGTAAAGGGACATCAAATCCGTTGGAGGCTGACAATTTGCCAAAAATTGTATGGTGCTCAATACACCATGTCTTTGTCGATGAAGAGTTGGCTAGCCCACAAGATCATGGCTTGTGGTAAAGGCAGTGGCAACCCATGGCTAGTCCTGAGTTAACGGCTAGAGGTAAAGACATATGAAATCCGTTTATGGCTGTGATGATTTGCCAAAATCATTAGGGTATTCCAATTCACCAATGATTCACGTTCAGAAAATTGGACCGGTTTCTAATTTAACTAGATGATGCCATGATTCCATCAAAGAATTAGCTAGCCGAAGAGTGAGTAGCTACTTGGTTAAGGCTTATCAAATCTACTCATGTAGCTGTGGTGGTTCAACTGTCTGTTGTTGTTCCAACGTTTCTACTGGTTTCTCATTGTTACTAGATTTGGAATTTAAAGTTGCAGATACAAGATGCTGATATGGGCTCGATTGTCAAGTCTTCCTCAATCATCATTGTTCAAGACTAAATATGTATCTAGAAACTGGAAATTAACCTAGTCAAATTCCAGTTTAGGGGAGGCTTTTTAGGAATATATATAATATTTAGTTAAAATTGTAATACTAGTAGGTATGTAGTTCCTACTGGTAGAGTTATAGTTCCTACTGGCAGTTATATAGTTCATGCTGGTATCGTTAGTAGCATAGTTACTACTGGTCGTTCCTACTGGTAGTATAGTTAGTCCTGGTTTAGTTAAATAGATATTCCAGGATAAGATTTAGTTTGTTAAAGTTGAGGATATGCATGAGATAAATGATGAGGAGATATGCATATCTCCTCTACACGATTTCTAGTAAATGCCGATTAGGGTTTCTTGTAGTATAAAAGAAACCATTAGCTACGAAGAATGTACACCTTGAAAAACACTTTTAATATTTAGTAATATAGATCCATATAGGATCATTGTTATTTAGTTATTCTTCTTTAACTCTGTTTTTTATTTTCCGCGTAAACACCAATTTATTGTTAGAGTCTCTCTTGTAGTTTGCTTGTGATTACATAAGTATTCTACCTATTTCAACCAGCTCAAAAGATCTATCTAGGACAGATCCAACATATACCCCTATTTAAATTCTCAGAGCCTATCCTTTTCGCGGTTCTCGTGATGTTTCGATTTTCTGGAATATCAATGAAGAGCATTGTTTACAATGCACCACCAAATGTACACCCAAATCGCCTTAGCCTACCTTGTATGCACTCATCTTTAGTGCATTGTTGTTATCGTTATTTAACCCTTAGTTCAATTATCTAGTTACTTGCATGGTTGCTAAGTCGTGTCATATCTTTTGTACATAGTTTTAGGATGATTGGGACTTATGGGTAAAAGTAATATTTTATGGAGTGACGGGGAAAGGACGATAAATTCAAATTCCATTTGTCTATGTAATTAAATACTCCAAGTGTTTTCATCTTTTCAAATCGGGCCAGTTAGTGTTAGAGGAATAAAAACTCAAGTGTAGGGATGCTTCTATAAATCCCTTATATTTTGATGTTATCGTAGAGGATCGTAGAGTAAAAAGGTATGAAAAAAAGAAGGAAAAAAAAGAAGAAAAAGAGATGTCGAAAAAAAAATGTGAAAAACATATGGGCTACCATCCTACATCTACCTTTATGTTTATGTTTTTAAGTTTATGTTTGTTTGTTTCAAGTTATCTAGTGTTAGTGAGTCGAGTCTTGGGTTAGCAACGCCATGCTTTACATGCTTGTGACATAAGATTTTTGACTTGCCACCACTAAATATCCCCTATCCAACAAAACCCTTTACTTCCCTACCCTAAGCTTTACGTTACAACCCTTGTAAAGACCTCTTAGATAGTTGTTCCTTGGTGCTTACACCAAAGCGATGGAGGTTTGATCTATTCTTAAGTTTATGGTAATCTATGTCCTTTGCCAGGTGTATTTCAAATAAACCCGAGAGATGCGAGAATCCAAACACCACTTGTAAGATGCTAGTATATAATTTCCATACTTGTTATGATCATTGTGGCTCTTTTACATGTTGTAGACTATTTTAAAACAATGCTTCATGCCCCAAACTTATAAATTGATTGGTTAAAAGCACATTTGGTTGAGGACAAACAAATACCAAGTGTAGGGATATTTAATAAGGATTTAAAACATACGCTTTTAGGGGATCATTTAAGCCCTAATTCGACATATTTTATACCTGTTACTGCTTAAAATCATTCCTTTTCACTTTTTAGGTCTTTTGGAAGCAAAATGCTAGAATGAAGCATATTTGGATGAAAAGGAGCAAAAACATAAAGAAAATGGCGAAGTCAAGATCGAAGACACTCAAGGCTGCTCAGCGGAACCTCACGGAATCCCATCCAAAGGGTGATGTCGTCCCTCTATGAAGACTTGATCAAAATGTGCACGCAAAAGCTTAGTGGAATTTTTGGTCCTAAAGCCTGACGGCGTAACGCCTGATATATGGAGGGCGTCACTTACACTTATCACTCCAAACGACCCTGATCAGAAGACGTCGCAACTAAAGACCGACGATGTCACAACTCTCAAGTGACGTCGTCCCATCGATGACTTGGCCCAGACGAAACCCTAATGACGGCGACCTGACGGCATCGCTAGCAAAAGGCGACACCGTCGCGATTGTAAATCTATATATAGAATTCGGTTTTTCTGTATTTTAGGAGGTAGAAATTTGGAGAGAAAACCCTAACTCAGTTGTAGTCTGACTTGTACAGTATTCTAAGGTCCTACCCTATTTTATACATCAAGATAAGTTTGTTATTCCAATTTATCTTTATGTCTACCCCATGTTCAATTGATTGTGTGTATGCTTCCTTGTCTAACATGTCTAGCTAAATTACTTGTGTGTTTGCTTAGATCTATGAATGTGAGAACTCGTAATTTCAGGTCATTTCTCAAACTTTAAAATTTTCACTATTCATATCGAGAAATTACTATTCACTGATTACTATTTATCATTTTTGAAGTCGGTTTGAGACTTTGAAAGGTTATTTCAAAATTTTATTATTCATGAAACACTATTCATTCCCGGAGAAAAATCACTATTCGTGATTCACTATTCATCATTTTTACGTAAACTAGGTTTACGAGTATCAAATACGCGTAACTTTGAGGGTTTAGCTACGTATTCATGGAACATCATTGAGAACATTACATATAGACTAGAGTTAGTCTACATATCATCAGTAACATCATCTTCATATTAATTTATGCATGGGTTTGCATACTTCATTAAACGTATATTTATTTATTAAATAAACGCTATCACACAATCATTTATTATATATAATTGATCCGACACTTCCAACAATTATCCTGATATATTTTTATACTCATTTTAAGACTATAAAAATTATATTATTAGTTTAACTGATGTTTTCAATTTATTTTGTATATAAATTGTTATATATATATATTTACGACGGTTTTTGTAAATTCAACTCGATAAATATTTATTCACTCAATACTTGCGAGAAAGGCTTTTTTATAATTTTTATGACTTCGATATATTTTATTTTTTTCCATTAAAATCGGTTTCTAGCTAACGCTACACTTAATAATTAATTATATGTACAAAATACACACTACACTTAACTTTAATTACATTTAAACATCAAAAATACAAAACCCTTTCCCCAAAAATCCCATTGCCGATCACCCCCCCCCCACCTTGTCATCCTTTTTCATAAAATATCTTGACCAGAAATTACACCTACACAAGTTTTCTAGATATTTGTATTATACAAATTAATTACTGTTAGGTCACAAGGTTTACCACACAAGCTTATATGAGAGATAGAGAGGCGATTGAACAAGAACCAAACACACACACACGATAATATAAGACCGGTTATGCGTAGAGTGTATGTGAAAAGAAAACTTGAACAACCAACCATCAAGTGATGGTTTACATAAGGTATTTATAGGAGGGAAGCTAGGGCAACACTCCTAGTTCCATTCCTTTCTCCTATGGGCTTGGGCCTAAGCTCATGGGCCTTCTACATAAGCTTAAGGCTAATAACAAACATAAAGGCCATAATAAGCTAACTATTACATGTGAGTAACTAACACTTGAATAAGGTTTAGGAGTGATTCCAACAATCTCCCCCTCAAGTGTTATTACATATGAGTAACAAACACTCAAGTGTTGGTGATGAAAAAACGGTGAAGGTGTTGATGTAATAGTAGCTTTGACGTCTTCTGACATTCTTCTTTCTTGTGAGAAGAATTGCGTTGATTTGAACAATCTCCCAAGTGTAGAGAGATAGTTTACTTTGAACGGTTATGCTTTGACGTCATCTTTAACTTTGTTCTTTGATCATTGTTCTTTGTGATGAAAGTGATAGTATGTTGTTGTTGTTAGCATCAAGTCTGCCTCAGGTCTGCTTCGCTGCTACAGTGTCTCCACGTCATTCTTCAACATGCTCACACGCTCTTTTGACGTTGGAATTCAGTACTGATGGAGTTCTTTAAGTCTTTAACTTTGTAGATTCTCTGTATCGACGAAGAATCATTCTGACTGCTGTGTTGCTTTTGGATAGAACTTCCATTAGTGATGTTGTTGGCATGAGCATGACAAGAATCTACACGATCATTCCGCTCCAGAGCTTCCATAAGAAGAAAACATTAAAACGGTTAGTAATAAGCGGATTCCGGCACTTACAAGTTTGAACTTTGAGAGTGTTAACAGCATAGTGTGAAAACACAACTCTAATTCTTACAAAGGCCGTTCCTGAATCGGAGTCCCACAAGTGAGATAACACGATGTATCGAAGTACACCTACGATTCAGATGAGTCGCTGAGGTACACCGAAGCATCACCTCACGACTGTAGACCGTTTGAGACCACTAAGCGCAATCCACGGGGAGTTGCCGAAGCGACCTGCTGTCAGGGCTGTTTGATGTTGACCCTGGCAGGAGTTTCCATTCAATCACTAAGGATCACAAATGTGAACCTCTCATGAATGTTCTCGACAGATTGCTAAGATCTGTGAAGGACTCGATAATGTACCACTGAAATTCTTATTGTTGAATATCAAGTGATGAAATGTCAATTGTACCTAAGAGATCTTTTGATGAATCTCGTGGCTCTAGACTCAATAGTGCATTTTGGTTTTCCTGAGCGGAGACTAGGGAGAGGGTCTCCTTCTTTAATACCAGCAATCTCTAAGGCTTACGTAGGGTTCCCAGTGAGAATGAAACAAGCTTCTGTTAAGAGAAACTTGAGTGGATAAGAAGGTTTAGTGCATGCGTCACTGGGTCCATGACGACTTTTAATCTTCAATACCGGCGCCACTAAGTGACAACGAGTAGCATATGAATTGAACCCGGTGTCTGCCCTAAGTTGAATAATCTGGAGGGCTATTTCTTTTCACCCTTTTCTTTGCGTTTCTTTTTAATTCTTCAACTCCTTCTTTCTCCGATTCTCATTTTCTCCTTTTTACAATCATACCTAAGGACTTCTAAATACTAGCTATTTGTGGTGTCTTGGGGTAGATCCATCCAGCTCTGGCGGATCATAGGACGGTTATTCCTAACCTTAGTCACCTTATAACTCCATGACTAACCTATGTTGCCATAAAAACCACTGATGTGAAAAATATCTCACAGTGTTTATGAATGAAAAACATTTTAGTACCACTGTTGAGATAAGATTTTGCATAAATACTCCCCCTCCACATGTGCTTAAGAGTTTTAACGGTTAAAATGCACAGTGAGGAAAGAGCGCGCACTTTTGAATTGATTAACTCAAGATAGACAATCCCCCGCGAGACACGGTTACGTGGCATAGTTAAAGAGTTGCATTGTCAGCTTTTAGGTGACAACTAGCTCTAATAACTACCTTGAAGGTGTAGACAATCCTCGAAAGGTCGTCAAACCCGTCAGAGTTCATGTCTACCAAGAGTTTCTCGAATGGTACATTCTACTCAGACAAGTCCTTTGCGAGACACGTTTACATCACTAGCGAACTAGCTTGAAATTATTTTCGAGTAACTAACAGTTAAGATCTCGTCAATTCATGGGTTAAGTCTATAGTACAATGATTCATTTGCTTTTTCACAACATATTTCTTATCACGTATTTTCTCCCCCTCAAAAATGGCATATGTGATGTTATTTTTGAAAAGTTGAGAATAAATATGACCATTTCGAGTGTTGCGGGAAGAATGACCACTGTGAACAATTTTTGAACAAAGTTTAAGTCAAGTACTCCCCCTCAACGAGTGATATAAACGGTTGAGGTTTTGAAAATCATAAGGGAAAATACTTGTTCTTTTGAGCAAAACCTTGAAAAGTGAAAGGTTTGATAGGTTTTACTCAAAAGTAAGAAGCTTTCGCTCCTTTATAAGGATTGTGGCACTGAAGCGTACCACAGGGTCCTTTATTTACAAGTGCGGGTTGTACACTGTAATGTGTGCACAAGCCATAGACATAAAATCAAACAAGCAAAATCACAATCAAGAGAATACCCAATGATTTCAGACGATCAGCTACTTTCTGAGGATGTTGGAAAGTAGACTGGAAGTTTGGTCATCCTCCAACATAGCTCTCCAACCGTTGCATCTGATCCCGATGAATCAAACATTCATCAATCTAGTGATTATCACGACATCCTTGCGATCCTTTGATTTCCATCTCTTCGTCTGAATTATACCCAACTCAATGTCCTTCAATCGATATGACAATCCATATCGAACCATCTCCAGGGTGGCGTCTTAGAACTTAGTGAATTTCATCGAAAGCCATGAAGCAAGTATGATGATTTTCACTTTGGTAGACAAACCCAAACTTGTGTTTATGAACGATTTTGTACTGAGGTTCTTGATTGATTCCGATGAAGTATAGAATTTAGGTAAGATTCGACCCCGAGGTGAAGAACTTCAATACGCTCTTTGTTTTGAAGCGTATGAAAACAAGGAGTGCAGTAATGTACTTGATTTAAATTTTGGTTGAGGTTCTGGTTAGGGCTCAGGTATGCCGTGATCCTCACCACCAGTGTATGTAAATGATCAACGGTTTCTCATTGGTGGTGTGTTTCTGAATCCCTGGTTGATCAGGGGGTGGTGGTAGCTTGTTGTGTAGTGGTGATAACCTGCTTAACAATTTATCGATCATTGGGGGAGTTGTCTCTTAACAGATTGTTGTTGTGACATAGTGTTTTTCTTATGTTGATGGAGGTGACAAGGTGTCCTCAGCTCTAGCAGCTTCTTCAGGCCTCATTTCACATCATTCCACTTTAGCCACCACAAATTATCATCCTTAATGACTCTTTCATCCTTATCATGATGTAACTCCTTAGTCAGATATTTCCAACATCTTCACCATGCTTTTCTTTTGCGGTTGTTTTGTTGTGGTTGCTTCATTCAACAGTTGTAGAGACGTGGACACACTGATCCTTACCGGGTTGATTAACCGGATCGGATGGGGTAAGAAATGTTTACAATGGATCTTCCATAAGTGGAGGACTACTGCTTGACCCCCTGCCCTACCGGGTTGATTAACCGGAAAGGTTAAGATGGAATTCCATCCATTTTGCTTTAAGTCTTACAAAATTGTATTACCTCATCAATTGAATCATACTCATCATCAGGATGACTTTGTGAACATGAATTTGAATGGATGTAGCAGAAGGATGTCAACAGCAAATCTGCAAGATGATTATGAGCTTATGAAGTAGTTCTTGCCAATTGTGTGTCGTATCCAGCTTGGAATGTGTTGCACGACGAGAGCTCAGCTGGGGCAATGATGTTTGCTTGATTTGCAGCCATTTCATGATCTGAAAGTCATTAGACAAAGAGACAGACATATGGAAACACAATGTGTTGTATTAGTCTGATTTATTATCTAATTACTTGTATGATGGTAACATGTTTATGTTAGTTACAAGTTCTAAGTCACATTAGTCCAAATGTATGAAGTTGATGTGATAAGTTACGTGAACATGTTAATTTTGAAATTTCAAAGAGCAATAATTCACTTAACACACAACATATTAACTTTGTAAGGCTTATATGAAACATCAGATATTTGTGACCTATGCGTAACATTTAACAAGTAAAATATGCGTAACGGGCCAAAAAGTAGTGAACAATGGGTTATGAGTAACAAGGATCCTTATGCGTAAGAAAGGAGCTTATGCGTAGGAGTAAGCTAAAGCGTAAGACCAGCTTAGGCGTAAGAGTTTCTTACGCGTAAGACAAGTTCAAAGGCTTTAAGTACGGTAGGGAAAAGCTAGATGTTACGCGTACAGTTTACTCGTAAGAGCAAAGATTATGCGTAACAAGCCTTGTTTACGAATATCTTTCCAAGATACACGTAATCCACTGTAGACCCCTTATGGTAAGAGCTACGCTAAGATTACTCTAGGCGGACCTTTAAGCATAAAGTATTCCTTAAGATAACGGTTGAACACCAAGATTTCTGACATACGAATTAACCTGGTAATATAAACATGAAAACTGATTGCAGTTAACTCCAAACATTTTTAGATCACAAAACAGCATAAGAAATATCGATACATACAGAAAGACTTAGGAGTAAAATTACTTAAACCCTAAACCCTTAATCTATGTGTAAGGGATATAGCTACACAAATCAAACAAGAATGTTCTGGAGTGTCCTAGATGTCATGTGAGTGCAATGGAACAAGATTTAACACATTTCCACCATAGAATCAGAAGATTCATGGGAGATGAACCCTAAAAAACCTAAAACTTAAATTCATACATTTAGAGTTTTGGGCTAATTAAAGGTTCAAAGTATGCATATAAACTTATTCTAACACTTTCTTGACCACATAAAACATATCAAGATAGAAACACCCAATGAGCGCAAGAACCCTAGAATTCAAATTAATGAAATTTAAGATTCAGGATGGTTTGGACGATTGAAACAAGTTTAATAGACACTAAGAAGGTTTTAACACAATCATTTCACAATCTAAACACTTTTATGCATAAAACACCCAATTCGATCGAGTGAACAATTTTCAAAATAGTTTTAAAGAGTTTTTAACAGTGGATTTGAAAGAATTTTAGAAATCCTTGTTTATCATTTAATTAAAAACTGTTTAGACTTATAGATTATGAAAAACTTGAAAGGATTTAGAAGATTTGATTTGGGCCGTTTGATCTTGGTGGTTTAGGAGTAAATGAAGTAATTTGCCAAGTTGACACATTCAGTCCCTCAACCTAAAGAGGTTCCAAACCAAGTTCCTTTAACTTCCGTTTAGGTAAGACAAAACATTTGGAAGGCAAGAAACTTCACGATACTCCCCCTCGACTTTTGAAATAATGAAATGGTTAAACCATTTGAGTCCGAGGAGAGTATATGCCAAGAAACTTATCCACCATTTTAGAAGAAACAACACAATTTTGAAAACATGGAAGTACAAGGTTTTATGAAACCGAAAAATATTTACTTTCTCCCCCTCAACACTTGTTCGGGAAAAATAGTGAAAGATTTGATAGAACAAAGTGTGGACTGAAGATTTTACTTGCGATGTTTGAAAGAATTTAGATAGAAGAATGTTTTTGAGATTTTTTGATTTTATATTTTTGTATTTTGTTTTTGAAAAATATTTACAAAAGAGGTTTTGGTGTTTGACAGGTTTTTAAGACTGTTTTAGGAGGTCATCCAATTCCTCTTGAGTCAAACACCTCATACCAATCCGGTGGACCAACTCATTAAACCTAGCGGGAGGCAAGGCTTTGATGAGAAGATCTGCCAATTGGTATTCTGTACCCACAAAATATAATTCAACAATACCCTGTTCCACGTGATCCTTGATGAAATGATATCGAAGATCGATGTGCTTTGATTTCGAGTGCTGAACTGAGTTGCACGAGATTGCAATGGCACACCGATTGTCGCAGTACATCGGGATTCTGTCAAATACGTAACCATAGTCTTTGAGCTGTGTTCTCATCCAGATGACTTGAGCACAACACGCCGACATGGCTACATATTCTGCTTCGGTTGAGGACAGCGATGTACAATCCTGCTTCTTCGATTGCCATGACACCAGTTTATCACCAAGAAATTGTAAAGCTCCTGAAGTACTTTTCGGTGAGTCTAAGCATCCTGCGTGGTCAGCGTCTGAAAAAGCGATTAGTTCAAAACCAGAATCCTTCGGATACCAGATCCCCAAGTTAATGGTTCCCTTCATGTATCGGAGGATTCTTTTAGCCTCAGAGAGGTGGGTTTCAGTTGGTCGCGACTGATAACGAGAGCAAAGATATACGGCAAAGACAATATCAGGTCTGCTAGCTGTTAAATACATGAGAGACCCAATAATACTACGGTATTTTGTAGGGTCCACCAATTTCCCATGTAAATCAGCGTCTAGCTTCTTGGTATGAGCCATTGGTGTGGCATAGGTGTCACAGGTTTTAATTCCAAATTTGTTTAACAATTCAAGGGCATATTTGGACTGACTCAAGAAAATACCATGGGGTGATTGATGAACTTGCAGTCCGAGAAAGAATGTGAGTTCACCCATCATGGACATTTCAAAATTTTTCTTCATTAGTTTTGCCAAAGCGATTGAAAACTTTTTATGTGTAGACCCAAAAATGATGTCATCCACGTAAATTTGAACAATTAAGATATGTGCCCCGTGATATTGTATAAAAAGAGTTGGGTCAACCGAACTTTTGGTGAAATTATTAGCAATGAGGAAAGATGATAGCTTATCGTACCATGCCCGAGGAGCTTGTTTGAGACCATACAGAGCTTTGTTCAGTTTGTAGACGTGATTCGGAAACTCAGGATCAACGAATCCATCTGGTTGGCTGACATAAACCGTTTCTTTAAGTTGTCCATTAGAAACGCAGTTTTGTCATCCATCTGATAGACCGTCATATTCATATGAGCCGCGAACGCTAGAAATATCCGAACAGCTTCAAGACGAGCAACCGGAGCAAAAGATTCTTCAAAGTCAATACCCTCTTCCTGACGATAACCCTTGGCCACCAGACGTGACTTATTTCTGATAACATTTCCTTCAGCATCCAATTTGTTTTTCCATATCCATTTGAGACCAATGACGTAGACTCCTGTTGGTCTTTCAACCAGTTCCCATACTTCAAGACGTTTGAATTGGTTGAGTTCTTCTTGCATGGATTCAATCCAGTTGTCTTTTGTCATTGCGTCTTGAATGTTTTTAGGTTCAGATTGGCAGACAGTGAGTGCATAAATGCAATGTTCACCGTCTGTGTGAAGACGTTGTCTCGTAACGACTGGTTGATTCGGGTTGCCAATAATGTTTTCCAGAGGATGGTCTTTCGTCCATCTATGTGTGGAGGGTTGATGTTGGTATACATTGTGCATATTTTGAGGATTCAAATGGCTTGTTGAAGATTCTGCGACATCTGGTGCAGCAGTCACATTAGCAAACGGGTTAAAGAACGCATTTGGATCAAAATCTGCAGGTGGGGGTACTTCATTCAGAACATCATCAGCCAATTCATCATTGTTGGAAGCGGTGTGTTCAACTGTTGTGTTGGAGTCAACTGGTGGTGCTTCTTCAACAGTAGTTGTTGTAGCAGGTGTATCAGGTATAAGAGTATTATCAGTTTGAGCAGCGGAAACAGCGGATACACCTGGAGCACGTTCATCAATATCGTCACTGAACAGCGGAGCAAATAACCTTTCCATTTGTTGACGAGTAAGCTGGGGGCTTTGATCAGCTGATGATGGGGTTTGGGGGAAGTTTAAGCGGTTGTGTCCGGGTTCCAAGCTGGTATACTCAGAAGCCATTTCCGTAAGTTCATCAAAATGAGCATGAATCGTTTCCATCACCTGTTTTGTACGACGATTCCAGATTCGGAAACCTTTTGAATTATCACAGTATCCGATAAAGACTCCAATGTCAGCTTTGGCTTTGAGCTTTCCAAAGTCATCACGATCATTATTCGGATAGCAAAGAGATCCAAATACATGAAAGTGTTTAAGATTCGGTTTTCTGTTGTGGACAAGCTCAAAAGGTGTTTTGTTGTGGCGTTTTGTGATCATAGAACGGTTTTGAGTATAGCATGCAGTAGATACAGCTTCTGCCCATAAGTAATCTGGAAGTTTAGCATTGATTAACATTGTTCTTGCAGCTTCCACTAACGTTCGGTTTCCTCTTTCGACAACTCCGTTTTGTTCTGGTGTACGTGCAATAGATGTCTGATGTTGAATTCCCACTTTCTCATAGAATTCACGAAGAGTTTGATTAACAAATTCAGTGCCTCTATCTGTTCTGATTAGTCTAACGGTGTTGCGTAGCTGAACTTGTATTTTCGTGAGAAAGGTGATGATCAGCTGTGGAGCTTGATCTTTGCTTCGAAGAAAGTAGACCCAAGTCCAGCGTGAATAGTCATCAACAATTACTAAGATGTAGCGTTTGCCATTGATCGTTTGCACGCGCATCGGGCCACACAAATCCATGTGAAGAAGATGAAGCACATGCTGAGAGCTGTGTTCCACCTTTGAAGGAAAATGAGCACGAGTGCTTTTGCCTTGTTCACAAGCTGAGCAAAGGTGATCTGAAATCGTGGGAGTCCTTCAACTAGTTTGTGTCGAGCAAGGTTGGTGATGGTTTGAAATTTTAGATGTGAGAGACGACGGTGCCATAGCCAGGATTTTGTTGATGTTGCCTTTGAAAGTAAACAGATGGGAGATGAAGCAACCATGTCTTTCATAGAGATAGTGTAGAGACTAGAATTACGCGATCCAGACATAAGGTCATTTCCTTGTAGATCACGAATGAAACAAGTTTCTCCCGGAAAGCAACCTCCAAATCTCCATCACAAAACTGACCTACTGAAAACAGATTATGACCGAGGCCTTCCACATAGTAAACCCTGCTGATTTCGATGTTCCCATTGACATAGTCTCCGTAGCCCATGATAGCTGCGAAGTGATCATTCCCGAACCTGACAGTGCCAATGAACTTTGCAATAAAGTTTGATAACAGTTTAAGATTGCCTGTCATGTGTCGGGAACATCCGCTATCAACAATCCAGAGAATGATCTGTATCACCTGCATTACACACAGACGACACAGATGGAATAGAAGTAGATGTGGAACCCGAAATGTTAGAGGGTTCCGTAGCAGGGATAGTAGATATACACACATTAATAGCTTTAGGTATCCACTTAAATCCTAGTGTGTTATATATCCATTTCTGCCATCTCCAACTAGTGTTTGCTTTAGTCTTAGTGAATGCACTAGGTGGTACTACATTCCTAGGAGGTGAAACTGGAGCTACAGGAACAGCAATGCGTTTCTTAGAATCTAAAGAGGGCGGTCTACCAAGCACAGACTTAGAAAGATTAGTGGGCCTAGAGGTATTCCGGTTCTTAGGATTCCTTAAACGAGAGATGATAGCTTTAGCAACACATTTATCATGACAATCAGAATTCATACTTTTACGACAAATACACAAGGTGCATCAGACTGAATATCAAAAGTACTTAATGGTTTAGCATTCGTTACATCACTATTTCTATTACATTTGCCAGACGCAATATCTATAGTGGAGGCAACGTGAGTCTTATTCATAGTCCTAGGGTGTTCTTCTACTTTAGCATTCCTGATTGATCTTTTCTTAGGTCGCAGCTTCCTATTCTTCGATTTAGTGCTCCTAGGCTGTGAAGTGCGGACAATTTGGAAAAGATGCAACTATTCCTGTTTCAGTAGAAGGAGGCACGTTAGCAACTTGTGATTTGGCAGTAGGGATTCTAGGTTCATGAGTGCTAAGTGTTACTGGGACTAATCTCTTAATGATGGTTGGCGGAATTTTTTCATACTTTCCTAACATTTCTCTTAACTTGAAGATAGTGTGAATCAGATCTTGATTTTCAGACCGAACATTTCCAGCAAAATGCATAACTTCTTTAGTGTGTGCAAGATAATGATCAAGTTCATTTGATGCTTCATCACGAGTCTTTTTGAGTAAATCAAATATGAGACCATATTCCATTTTAACTTTTACAAGTTCTTGTTCATATTTTGAGATTTGACACTTAAAAGACACGTATTGATCATCCAGTTGCTCAATTTTAGGATCAGAAGATTTTGCACGCAACTGGACGATTTTGTGTTGAAAAACAAGTTGTTGATCGTGAATATCTTTTTGACACCAATTAAGACGACGAATTGCATTTGAAAGTTCGTTTGACAATCGTTTGTTTTCAGCTTTTAAGGACTCGATCTGAAGCACATTATCAGGGTTCTCAACATTTACCACAGAATCAACAGAATTAGCAGAGATATAATCAAATGCATATGACAAAGAATTCTCTAGCACAACATTATGGATATCAACACAGATGACATCTTCCAAGAGTCGATCAACATCTTTTCTCAACAATTTCTTTTTACGTTTAGTGTTAGAAATAGATGTTTCAGTTTTCTCGAAAACGACCTTCATTAATCCAAGTTCCTTATGAAAGTCCCTTTCCCAAGACAATGCACAACTTTTCAAATTTTTAACATTTGGTAAAAGATTTTTCTGAAAAATGTCTCTTTGTTCTCGCGCTAGAGGCGATTGAAAGTGTTGAACTTTGATTTCAGAATGATATTCTATCTCATGTTGTAAAGTTTTGAGGTCAGCCATGAAAAGGTCAAAATATCGAAGAATTTTGCGATTCTCAGGTTTTGAGTTTACTTCACTGATGGAAGGTAAAGGACCATAAGTTTGTGCATAATCTGGTTGGGGATTAACATTAGAAGACTCGGTGTTTGTTTTTATGATTCCTTGGTGTGTTAGAAGAAATCCTTGGTGTGACGAAAGTGACCGCTTTTGAATAGTTAAAAGGTTTGTTGTAAACAACTTTTTCTAATTTTGATCGACTCTCGTCTTCTGCATCTAATTCCTCTTGACGATGATATTCAACAACACTCATAACAGAATGTTTGGTTGAAAGCTTAGGTTTGTAATCAGCAAGATTCGGTCCATATCCATTTGGATTGGGTTTTAAAGTAAACTTTTCAATGGCTGTGACCGACTCGCCATGTTTGTAAACAACAGTTTTAAACTCTTTAAGTTTGTTTTGCAAGCCGATGATTTCTTCAAGATGATCATCTATTCGTTTCGTTGAATGCTTTTTGTATGCAGAGAACTGTTTTGACAAGTTAACAACTCAACCTTAGCTTTTTGATTTTCCAAGGTGAGAGCGTTAATTTGCTTTTTATGTTCATGTTTCAGTTGTTCTATTTCAGACAACAAAGCATTCTTCGAAGCGGCTAGATCACGCATCTGTCTTTCTAAATATTTTCGTTTTGAGAAGATTTGGCAAAGGCTGCTTCAAAACCGTTTTCACGTTTTTCTTGAGTTTTGAAAAAGTTGAGTTGCTTTTGTAGGCATTCAAAATCCTTGGTTAACAGTGCATTTTTGCATTTTAAGTCCTGATTAATGGCATGACATTTTTCCACTATGGTCTGTTGGTCTTGTATTAACCGAGCAAAATCTGGATGAGGCAAAAGTTCGACGTGTTCAACGTGAGTCTCAACATGATCATTACTGAGATCTTCAAGTATAACCACGGAGTCAATTTGATTATCAAGGAAAACCGGTTGGTCATCTTGATCGTCAAATATAACTACGGGGTCTAGTTGAAAATCGTCGGAATGAGATGATGGATGGCGCATTTTGAACATTCTGAGCCTTGCCGGATTCAGATGTTGGCGAGTAGTTATGAGATCAGAGATAAATATGGTTTGTTCGGGTACCTGAGACAAGCCATCAGGTCATACACTGGGGCCTGTGTCACTCTTGTATAACTCATGCATATTAGCCATCAACATAACAGCTGCATTGGCCTGCAAGTCCTCCATATCATCATCTGAGTCAGCATTTGCCATAAAGCTCTGTTCTTGGTCTGTGAGAGTTCCACCAGCTTCATCCTTAAGAGCCAAAAGAAGAGCCTCTTTGAAATAAGCACTGCCCCTAGTCCTTGGCTTTGGGCATGCATTAGCCAGGTGTCCCTTCTCATTGCAGTTGTAGCATCGAAGACCATTCAACCCATTCTGAGCATTTCCCTGTTCCACCACTGGAGCTCGGTTGTTATTCCTACCCACAGCATTAAACCCTTGACCACCGCCCATCTGACGACCATAACCCCGATTCTGAACTTCAACTCGTCCATTATTCACAACAGCTTGATTCCTTGTATTAGATGAGGAACGAATACGGTTGTTGGATTTGTTGGTATAACGGCTAAAGGCATTAGCAATCATAGCAAATCCTTGTTGCAGGGCTTCGAACGGATCAGATTCCTCATTCGCTTCAGCTTGAGCATTGTGGTTGTTGTATGGAACCAATTGAGTTTGAGATGGAGGTTGTGAAGGATCATGTGGTGTGATTGTAGCAGTTGGTTGAGTTGCTGGTTGAGGAGAATAACTGTTTTGAGCATATAAAGCAAGTTGTTGATTTTCCGGATGTGTCGGTGAAGTAATTTGAGCACGGAGAATCCTTTCCCTATCAACTTCCTTTACATGAGGCTTCAAGTAATCGTACAGTAATCCATATGTAGATTGATGCATGTTTTTCGCTTGACGGAGAAAAATGACATACTTCTCCCATTCAGGACCAAGACTACTCAGGAACTTAGTATTCACAGCAATTCTTGGCATGATGATGTTGTGTTTATCCAAATCATTGATGATGTCTGAAAAACGGTGATGATAGGACTCTGGTGTCTCTCCAGGTTCAATCATGAAGTGTTCATAAGCCAAGTAAATTTTGGATTCCAAATCTTCCGGATTGAGTACAGATCCTTCCATAAGAAGACGAATATGATCCCACATTTTCTTTGCAGTTTTTTGAGCATCAACACTACGAAGAATTGGGTTTGGTAATCCTAAGAGGATATATTCCATTGCAAGCTCATCTGCTTCATAGTGTAGAAGCTCTTGAGGATTCAAGTCTGCAACAGTAGAAATGTTCGTTTGTTCATCTCTTGGTGGAATGGCATTTGGATCTCTGGGTACAATGACAGTAGGCATCTCAAATGGACCTTCCAAGATAACCTGCTTTAAGAACTTTGCATGTGGCTTCTTTAGATCACAAAACCTAAAGAACCTTATCACCCATTGATCATAGTTTCCTGGAGTGAGCATTGGAGGTCTATCAAGTGATCCAGCCTCATGAATTGATTGTTGGCTGCTTAAAGCTTCAAACATCTTTGCAAACCAAGTAGGTTCCTTCATAATGGTCCTTGATGGATGTTGATTGAAGTCATTTGTGTACGGTTGAACTTGAAGACTTGATGGTGGTTGAACCATTTGAGGTTGTGGATTTGCAGCAAGTTGGGGAGTATGTTGTTGGTTAAATTGTTGTTAATAAATTGCTTGTTGTTGATTCCATTGTTGATGTTGTGGAGTTAGTTGTTGTTGACGTTGAGGATGAGGATAAGTGTAGGGAAATAGTTAGAGTATGGTGGTTGTGACATGTTGATAAACTTGTGTTGGTAAAAATGGATCTTTGTAGTCGAATGAACCTTTGTTGATGAAGTATCCTTAGGCGTAGAAATCACAATAGACAAGTAGCACTTATGCGTAAAAACACCAAAGTTACGCGTAACAATTAGAGGTTACGCGTAGAATTTAGCTACGCGTAAGTAAGAGGAAAGACGCTAAAGTTATGAGTAGACAAAAGTTAGGCGTAGGATTATCTTAGGCGTAAGACTAGGCTTAGGCGTAAGAAAAATCTTATGCGTAGGATTTCTACGCGTAAGCTTATGCTTATGCGTAATTTTAAGGTTTTATCCCAGGTGATCTTTTACACTTCACAGTGCAAAAGATATCCAAAGTCGACGTATTTTCAGACTTATCCAAGTAAGAAAACAAGGAATAAACCACGAAAATGAAGATCAAACCAAGGAGATACTTACGCGTAGTTTTAGGGTTTTACTACGCGTAGACCTACTCGTAAATTGGTATTGCTCAAGATGTTTCTAAACTAGTTTTTTGTGATGAAATAGCTTCAATAACACCAAAAGAGAACCAAAAAAACTCTTAAAACAGTTACGCTTAAAACAATACCCACGAATAAAAACTAGCTCAAAAACAATGATCCACGCATAAAGTTTGAAACTTTTTGCCAAAAACAAGTATTTTAACACCTTAAAACGTTGAAAGTACAAGAATCTGGGATTAAAAAGTGTAAAAAAATAGTTTTAAGCAGAACCAAAGTGTCACCCACTTTTACGCGTAAGACCAAGAAAAAACCTTCAAAAAACAAACATGTTCACCCAACTATTTGGCGATTGATACCACTGTTAGGTCACAAGGTTTACCACACAAGCTTATATGAGAGATAGAGAGGCGATTGAACAAGAACCAAACACACACACACGATAATATAAGACCGGTTTGCGTTAGAGTAGAGTGTATGTGAAAAAAAAACTTGAACAACCAACCCTCAAGTGAGGGTTTACATAAGGTATTTATAGAAGGGAAGCTAGGGCAACACTCCTAGTTCCCTTCCTTTCTCCTATGGGCTTGGGCCTAAGCTCATGGGCCTTCTACATAAGCTTAAGGCTAATAACAAACATAAAGACCATAATAAGCTAACTATTACATGTGAGTAACTAACACTTGAATAAGGTTTAGGAGTGATTCCAACAATTACTAAACTACAACACATACAAACACATTCTAAAGGCTGAAAAATGAAAGAAAACTCTCCTTCTCCATTGATGAAGGTCGACCAAGCTAGAACAAGGAGAAGAAACCATTGATTTTTCAAGCTTCATGTGTTAAACTAGTTCATTTAGTAATCTATTTCAAGGTTTTGAAATAAAAACCTAAAGATTAATTAAGTTTCTAGTTCCAAAACTCTTCATCACTCAAGTAAGTTACTATATTTTCCTACTCCTTTAAAACATTTACTTGATCTATTTTTTGATCTATTAAAAAACATGCAATTACTATGAATCATACCACTTTTTACTTGTTTTATTATTATTATGAGTTTATCTATCCTATAAATCCCTAAAACCTATCATTGTTGATGAAGTTTAGGAACCTATGACACCCTAAGAAGGTGTATTGTAGGTTTAAAATAGTTTTGGTCTTGATTGAAAGGGTTTAGAACAAGTATTACACTAGAAAAATCATTTTCGACGACACATAATACGGGATGTTCTTTTTGAAAATCTGGAAATTTCGGACGGTCACGGATTATTTCGGTTTATATTTTCAGAAAATAGACTTTAAAAACAAAATCTGGTCGCTTGAATGGTTTATATTAAAACGGGTTTATAACGAAAGAAGTTACGCTAATTTTTCAAGTTTTGCGACGAAAACTAATTTTCGAAAAAATATACAAGCTGTCAAGGATTTCTCAAGGGGCAAAAATGAGTTTTAAACATAATCTAAATGAGTCGATTTATCAAAAATATATTAGTATACATTAACACGAAACCAATGATATATAAAACGTAGAAAACCAAGCTATAACAACTATGTTACAAGCATTTGATATATGGCTATTGTAACTATTATTTTTCACAAATAATAACACATACATATTTTCTACAAGTGACCATGTTTGGAGCCATTTTTCCTATCGATAGAGTACTTTTGAGAAAATAATGTCTTTAAGTAAAAGTGAGTTCACCTAGCCTATTTTCCAAAATGTTCAACCGTTTGTCAAACGAAGTTGTAACGAGTAATATACGATCTCTCAAACTTTTCCGGAAACTACTCATAAACTATATTTTTAGCTCGACTACCTTACTTCATCTATATTTTTTTCTATGATCGAGACTTCTATGATCAAAAGTTAAATGCTAAGACTTTTATATATCGCTACAAGCTTTCCAAAACCATTGAGTTTGTTTTCTAACATTCGATATTCACTACTTTACGACTAGCTTTTCGAGCCCACTTAGTCATTTTCATTAGTTGTCAAAGTAAATTATTTAGCTGCGAAAAACTATATTTTCTTGATTTATCACTTAACGACTATTGTAGGATGTTGTTTCAACGTAAGTACTTGTAAAGTATTTTATAACTTGAAGATATGAGACAAACGTATATTTCGACGATAAACTTTATTTTCAAATGCACAAGTGGTATGGATATCATATGAGTTTGCATGCAAACATTATTTCATGACTTATATTAGATCATATCATTCATAATAGGTTGCATTTAGAGATTGCGCCTCATTTCAGTGTATCCACTTTTGCCATCATAATCATTGAATCAAGTATATAAGGCATATACTTCATGTCATGCATAAGGACTTATCATAGAGTCGCGGTGACGACGCGTCTCACATGGGTTTTATGCACTTTAAAACATTGTTTGGATTGTAATAAACTTATTTCCGCAAATGTTGACTACCTTTTGGGACCTATCTTTTCTAAAATCTGAATGTTTTATTATATCAAACGATGTGTTTCAAAATGACACTTTAGGTCATTCAATATAACTGTAACTGTGATGCTATGGCAGTCATCCCCCAAGAATTCCATTCCGCTGCAAAACAGGTATTTTGGGGGTGTGACATATTGGTATCAGAGCAAGAGTTATAGAGAACTAGGTTGCATCATTGACCATAGACTACAACTACATCATCATAGCATCTCATCATTTCATCATAAGTGCATAGTCACTATACATGCGGTTTTATACGCACATTATGCGGGTTATTTACTTTCATTTCAAATCGATTGTCACATTGATGTCTTTCGATACCCATTCCATTATCCTTTCTTTAGACTCCAACGTGGAGAATGCCTTGTCATTCCCTATCACAATTTTTACACCAGTTGACTCAGCACCGATAATATCATATGCTGAGACTGAACCCTTTGAGGAGGACAAAGTTGCACCTACACCACCACTGTCACCATCGATTCGTCGTAGGAACAGGGCAGTTCCTATCATTCTGCCGGGACAGATCATACCATTTGGTAGGACTTATAGGCTTAGTCCTAATGGACCTATTAGGATGCTTACTGCAAGAAAGAGAGTACATTCTCTTACCCTTATTCTTAGATCACCGGCTACTCATGTAATACAACCACCATCAGCTACTCATACCACTATTAGTCGTCCAATAGTGCATACTCTAGTTTTACCGCTGAAACGTCGCGAGACAACATGAAAGAGGGTAGTATTTCATTCACCATCATCACCATCATTTCCTAAATCACCACTAGGATTTCCATCATCATCATCGTCATCATTTTCATCATCATTATCATCTAGAGCACCATCGGTACCATCACATCTCATATACACTACTCATACATCTGACTTGCAGCTTGGGAAGGGTGCATAATTTGACACACCATTACCATCTAGCACTAAGACTATAGAAACTACACCATTTTATAGGTTTGAGGACGGTGAGAGTTTCAAAGCTGTTGCTGCTAGACAGCCTACTACTCTTACACTTGAAACACGATTAGACCAGCAACAGAAACATATAATAAGTACCTTTCTATCTAATGTAACCTTTATTCTTTATTATCTCCACGAGAATCACAACCTTTGTTTATTTCATTCCCTATTCCAATTGCCCAACTTTCAATTATTTCGCAACAATATACCGCTATCTTACTAGGGATTAGGGAAACTTTATTCTTGACTAATTAGGAGACTATTAACATTATATGCGGTTCTCCCATGTATCCTACAAACCACTCAACAAATCTTATTTCAAGTTATTTTGCTACCACTTTATGAAATTATTTCACATAATTTTATTTCAAGCTATTTTACCACCATCTTAGGAAAATTGTTTCACAAAGTTCTAAAACAAGTTGTGTTGTTACCACCCTATAAATTGATTTTCAGTCATTCTATCAACTATTTAGTAGCATTATACGAAACGATTTTCATGTTACTGTGAAAAATTGTTTGAGCCATTATCTTACAAAACAAAACGTTGAATACCATCTAAAACTTCAGAGAAACATAATACCATTTCAACAAAAACCAAGCATCACATCATTTGCCCTCGATTATACATAGCCTGATCACCTATGTATAATTCAGGAAAGATTATGTCATGAAAGAAACAAACATCTTTTCAAACTTCCTAAAACAATCTTCACTCAAAAGCAAAGCTTTGTAATTAGACAAATTGTTCATAAACAACTCTTTTGTTAACACTCTATAGCTACCTATGCCATTCATCACTCACTCAACCGATAAGTTAAAATTTTACCAGTGACCATTTTAGGAAAGACTTTCCATACCATCTATGAAGAGGATTCCTCGATACAAGAAAATAATGAAAGGATTTCAGAACTATCAACAAGGACTAGAAGTATGTAGTAAGATGTTTCAAAACTCAATAGAAATTTTAAGACATCACGAGACAATCTGAACCACTATCTTTGGACTAGAAGCCAAATTCTATCATTTCAAAAGTACCAGCTAGACTGAATTACAAGATTTAGTACAAAGCGAATAGACACTAAGCAACACTGTAGAAATAAATCAAGCATCCTAACTGAGACTACAGAACATTCCATTAAACATGGCCTCAACAACATGTAAACTTCCCTACAATGAGTTTCCCTCAAAGGATAATTGAATTAAATTAAGGTTATCGGTATAAACTTCCCCTAAGGCATTGTGTTCCCTAGAAATTCTAGATAACCTCACTTCCATATCAAGGGATGACACATGTCTGAACATATCGGACAATCAATGAATCTCCATCTACAAGTGAAATCAGAACAAACATTCTTCGACATAGTATGAACTGATATCTATGTTTTTGCTAGCATGATAACAATCTCAGTGATGAACTATTTTAGAAGCACTCAATATCGGAACAAATCTTGAAAATCAACCACCATACCACATCACTTAAATATTTAGGGTTTTGTGACTTGACAACATAGGGCGTGTAAATATTTCGATAAGAGAAATTTAGAGAGACATCATCAAACAATAAACATTTTAGTAATGGAGACTAAGCACCTTAGGCAAGGAAGACTCAAGTCATAACATTCGCTAGAACTAGAAACGCGAGGAATCACAACTATTACCCATAATCTATTCTTTTCAATAATGTCCTTATTGACAGACTTGATATTTTGAAATTTGGCACGAGACACGTGGTATCAATTTCAATTATACCTAATATAAGGTAGTCGATTCACCTTAGACTTCTGACAATTATTTCAAGATTTTCATGGAACCTACTGGGACATGAGTACCTCTTATTATCCTCAACTCAATGGTCATAACGATAGAACAATTCAAACATCAGAAGATATACTCAAAGCATATGTGTTTTTTTGGAAATGATTAGGCAAATCATTCTTTATCGAACAAAGTTCCCTTGCAACAATAGTTATCACATGAATATACTGACTGCACCATTTGAGGCACTCTATAGTTGAAATGTCAATCACCTATTGACAAGCCAAAAATCAGGAAGTCCAACACACTAGTCCATAACTTATTCATGAAACAACAAAGAAATCATACAGATCCAGAATCAGTTACGAGCAACAACAAATAGATAGAAAAACTATGTCGATATACAACGCAAAATATTGGAAATGTGTTCCATAAGTCGCAAACCAATAGAATTTCAAGTTGGTAACAGAGTTATGATGAAAGTCTAGTCTTGGAAAGGCCTGGTATGATTCAGAAAATGCGGGAAGACCCGATGCGACTCAAATATCCTCACCTTTTCACCAATAACACCGTAGAAACCAACATGAGCTGAATTCAGGGATTGAATTCCTTTTTTGGTGGGCGAATGTGAGAACTTGTAATTTCAGGTCATTTCTCAAACTTTGAAAATTTCACAATTCATATCAAGAAATTACTATTCACTGATTACTATTCATCATTTTTGAAGTCGGTTTGAGACTTTGAAAGGAATTTTCAAAATTTTACTATTCATAAAACACTATTCATTCCCGGAGAAAAATAACTAATCATGATTCACTATTCATCAATTTTTCGTAAACTAGGTTTACGAGTATCAAATACGCGTAACTTTGAGGGTTTAGCTGCGTATTCATGGAACATCATTGAGAACATTACATATAGACTAGAGTTAGTCTAACATCCATCAGTAACATCATCTTCATATTAATTTATGCATGGGTTTGCATATTTCATTAAACGTATATTTATTTATTAAATAAACGCTATCACACGATCATTTATTTTATATAATTGATCCGACATTTCCAACAATTATCCTGATATATTTTTATACTCATTTTAAGACTATAAAAATTATATTATTAGTTTACCCGATGTTTTGAATTTATTTTTAAGACTATAAAAATTATATATATATTTACGACGGTTTTCGTAAATTCAACTCGATAAATATTTATTCACTCAATACTTGCGAAGAAAATGCATTTTGATAATTTAGACTTTGATATATTTTAATTTGTTCCGTTAAAATCGATTTCTAGCTAACGCTACACTTAATAATTAATTATATGTATAAAATACACACTACACTTAACTTTAATTACATTTAAACATCTAAAATACAAAACCCTTTCCCCAAAAATCCCATTGCCCCCCCCCCCCCCCCCCCCCCCCCCCCCCCCCCCCCCCTTGTCATCCTTTTTCATAAAATATCTTGACTAGAAAATACACCTACACAAGTTTGCTAGATATTTGTATTATAAAAATTAATTACTAAACTACAACATATACAAACACCTTCTTAAAAGGTGAAAAATGAAAGAAAACTCTCATCTCCATTGATGAAAGGTCGACCAAGCTAGAACAAAGAGGAAGGAAGAAACCATTGATTTTCAAGTTCATGTGTTCAAATAGTTCATTTAGTAATCTTTTTCAAGTTTTGAAAATAAAACCGAAAGGATTAATTAAGTTCTAGTTCCAAAACCTCTTCGCACTCAAAGTAGAGTTACTAATATATTTCCTACTCTATTGACACATTTACTTGATCTCATTTTTTCATATCTATTAGAAAACATGCAAATTACTGATGAATCATTCCACGTTTACTTGTTTTTATTT
>OU343223.1:181517102-181714677 GCA_910596185.1 Chrysanthemum makinoi
GCCGTGTGCCTGGTAACAATGGTCATGCCTTGAGGAGCTCGTTGTGCTATGGAGAAATGAAAATATTGGAGTTTCCTCATATTGCTCAGATGGAGCGCGACCAAGATTACCCTATAAGTGTGATTATGGAGGGGTTAACCTTGGCTCGCCACCGTGCTGATGGTGCAGAGGCACAGCCGACTTTTTCTAAAGCCTACGAATCACAACCTAGGTGCCCATTTTGCTCAGCCCCGACGACCTCCTGAATCCGTTCGTACTTGAGAAGGAAATTCCTTTGAAGGAATCCTTAGAGGCCCATGCTATGAGGCTTACCAAGAAGAAGGGCTGGGCGGAAAGGCCATTCTTTGGTGTGGCGCGCCGCACCTTCCTAGATCCGACGGGGTACCTGTGAGTGTGGCAACTCAGACGGCCAGACTGATTTGTTGAAGAAGCTGAAGGAGGTTGGGGACGCTGCAAGCCATGTGGAAAGCTCTCATCTTAGGCGTTGTAGTAGTATATAAATTGTAGCTTCTTTGTAAATATCATTTTGTAAGAACTCATGGTCCTTAATGAAATTTTCCTTTTGTTGAATGTGTGTTGATGTGGTTGCGACTTATAATGTTTGTACTTAGTTATCCGTCTTTGCATAAAAACGTACTTGTTGTCTAAGAATCAAACTGTTACATAAGCGCGGATAATATGTGGAGTTCATAATCATGTATGACCTATCCTACTTAAAACATAATGTCTAAGTATCTTTATCATAATCGTGTATATTGTGATATGCAACGTACTGTAAAAACATAATGTCTAAGTATCTTTATCATAATCGTGTATATTGTGATATAACGCATCGTAAATACATAGTAAGGAGCCAAGAGTCTTGATTCACGTTTGTTAAAGCCATTGGATGCTTTATTAGCATCCGTCGTGGAATGCGCATTGAACTTATTCCAACGTCTTGGAAATAAGGTGTTTAACAAGGATGCATGATCTAATGTTGATGGGTTTGCAACCCTCTTACTCAATGAGTTATTTAGTAGGTTTACTCATCCTTTTTTACCATCGTGGGTTTAGTAAGTGCATGCACACCCTGTAGGCAAAAGATAATAAAATAAAAATGTTAAGACATAAACAATATGACAAATTGAAATGTGTCGCGGAATTAGCTAGAAACCGCGGTGATTTATTAATACTTGCAAGTGTTTGTAATAAGAATAAAAATATTTGCCTAAGTAAAAAAAATTTTTTAATACATGGACATTTATTGAGCACGATACTAAAGTGCGGGGGTGTCCATGCGCTGGGCCGTAGTTGTTTCTAGAGATAACACCGTTTGAGGTTGCATATGTTCCATGTGCGTGGTAACTCACGACCATCCATGTCTCGCAGCGCCTTTTCCTAATGCATCAGTGACCTCATAAGGTCCTTCCCACTTCGGTCCAAGTTTTCTTGTATCTTCTGCGTGACTCGCATCATTGGCGCAATATACAAAGTCGCCTAGTCTGAATGAGACGCTTTGAACTTTAGCATCGTAGTATCCCTTCATTTTGGACTTAGCTCTTGCCTCACATATTGCTGCGCGCTCGCGTCTTTCTTCCAACAGGTCCAAGTCAACACGCCGTTCATCGTCATTAGTTGTAACATTAACTTCAGCAGTGCGAATAGTTGGCATCCCTATTTCGGTTGGAATGACGTCTTCTGTCCCATAGACAAGAGAAAAGGGGGTGTCTCCCGTGCTAATTTTGATCAAAGTGCGGTGCGCCCACAAAACATGAGATAATTCCTCCACCCACCTCCCTTTGTGCTTGTCCAAGCGTGCCTTAATTCCTTCACCTAGACTTCGATTTGCACGCTCAACTAAGCTATTGGTTTGTGGGTGTTTAACCGATGCGAAGTGCTGTGTAATATTTAGCTTTTCGCACCATTCCTTGAAAGGGTTGTCACAGAATTGTTTTCCGTTTTCTGAGATGATTTCCCCAGGTAATCCGAAACGGAATACGATATTTTCCCGAACAAATCATTTTACCTGGTTACCTGTGATCGTCGCGACCGCCTTTGCCTCAATCCATTTAGTGAAATAGTCTATAGCCACTATAAGGAATTTCAATCCCCCTGCTGCAACAGGGAAGGGGCCTGCAATGTCGATACCCCATTTATAGAATGGCCATGGTGACGTGATAGGTGTTAGCTCCTGTTGTGGTTGGCGTGGAATTGGTCTGTGAACTTGGCAGTCGCCACACTTTCTTATTAAGTCCCGCGCGTCACGGTGCATTGTGGGCCAATAGTATCCTGACCGTAAAGTGCGTGCTACAACGGACCGTGGTCCTGAGTGTATACTACATGAACCGGCGTGGATTTCTCGAAGTACATAATTTGCTTGCAGTGGTCCGACACATCGAAGCCATGGTTGTAGAAAGGAGCGTCGATATAGTATACCGTCCCGAAGTTTAAACCTCTGTGATGTGCCGTACTTTCGGGCATCCTTCTGCTCTTGGGGCATTACGCCCTTACTTATGAACTCGACTATTGGGGTCAGCCATGTAGGACCTTGCTCCTCTATCACCGTGGATATGTCCATCTCTGAGATGGACTTGCTCTTCAGAATTTCTACCAACACTTGTTTTGACAGGTGCGCAAAGCTTGTGGATGCAATCTTGCTTAGTGCATCAGCCTTTCTATTTTCCCCTCTAGGAACTTGCTTGATGGTAAACCTGTCGAAACTCTGGGTTAGCGACTTGGTCTTTTCGAGGTATTGGATCATGTTTTCCTCTTTAGCCACATACTCGCCCAACACGTGGTTGGCCACTAGCCGGGAGTCCACATTTGGTTCCAGGTTGCGTATGCCCATTCGAGCTGCAATGCGTAATTCAACGATCAGGGCTTCATATTCTGCCTCGTTGTTTGTGGCTGTGAATTCGAAACGCAGTGCGTAAGTGATTTCCGTTCCTTCTGGACTTGTGAGGATAAGGCCTGCGCCTGACCCGTCTACGCATGAAGATCCATCCGTGAACAAGATCCATGGTTCTTGTAGTTCCACCTTGCTTTGTGAAGGTGCATCGTCAGTGTCCGGTTTTTGATGATGAAGTTCGCTAGTATCCGCCCTTAACGCGCAGTAGACGGTGGCGTAGGAAATGTTATGCTCACCTAGCAACACACTCCACTTCTGTAGGACGTCCCGAGCGTCAGGTTTGGAGATAATTTGCTTGATAGGCTGGTCGTAATCACCGCTATTGGGTGCCTGGAAGTATCTGCGTAGCCGTTTGTGGCGAATACTAATGTTAGGACCAACTTTTCCATTCTTGTACCAGTTAATCTCTGTTTTCTTGAGTGCTTTGCTTACAAAATACACGGTGTTTGCACTGAATTCTGTCTGTTTGTTAGTAGCACCGCGACTGACTGCTCCGTGGGTTGCCGACAAATACATAATTAATTCTTCCCCGGGCGGCGCAACTAACGGGGAGTGCTGTTGCTAAATGCTGTTTAAGTTGTATGAAAGCTTCTTCTGCTTTCGTAGTCCAGCGAAAGTCTCCCATTTTAGAACACTTCTTGAGTGTTTTGAAGAGAGGGACTGACTTGTCTGCTGATTTGGACAAGAATCTATTCAAACCGGCCAGTTTTCCGTTTAGAGATTGGACTTCTTTCAACGTACGTGGTGAAGGAAGTTGGATGACAGCCTTCGTTTTTTTTGGAAACGGTTTGATACCATCGGGCTCTATCAGATATCCGAGGAACATGCCTTCTGTAACGCCAAAGGTACATTTCTTAGGATTTAACTTCATGTTGATTTCCCGTACTGTCTTAAATGTCTCCTCAATTTCGCGCACCAACTCGTCCTCAGTATGGCTCTTTATGACAAGGTCATCAACATAAAACTCTAGGTTGCGGCCCACCTGTTTTTCAAATGCAGTATCTACCAATCGCTGGTAGGTGGCGCCTGCGTTCTTTAAGACAAAGGGCATCTTAGTATAGCAATAGAGGCCTTGGCTTGTATGGAAGGCCGTTTTTTCCTCATCTTCTTTAGCCATCTGGATTTGGTAGTATCCTTTGTATGCGTCTAAGAAACATTTGAGTGGGTACCCGCACAAAGATTCTATCTTCCAATATATCTCTGGTAGTGGGTAGCAGTCTTGTGGACATGCTTTGTTGAGATCCGTGAAGTCCACGCACATCCTCCAACTACCATCGCTCTTCTTGACCATCACTGGGTTGGAGAGTCAGTCATGGTAGTAGACTTCTTGCATGATACCTGCGTCCACAAGTTTGTGTACTTCCTCCAAAATGGCTTTTGCGCACTCTGGAGCCTGGTCGCGCTTCTTCTGTCGTACTGGGGAGTATCCTTGTCGGATTCTCAACTTATGTTCTGTAATCGAGCGTGGCACACCAGTCATATGTTTTGGTTCCCACGCAAAGATGTCTAGATTCTTTTGCAAGAGTGCGCATTACGCCACCGCGCTGCAAGTATCCAGCGATCCCCTGTCGATACTTCTTGCTCTGGGTAATCAGGATGAATTGTGACCCTAAGGTTTGATACTTTAGTTGCGCGCGTTTCGGAATGCGTGCCGTCTCGCATGTAATCGTGTTACATTCTTCAGGTGGCACGGTGGTATTGTAGAGAGTAACAATGCCCCACTCCACCAGGAATTTGAGCATCCCATGTGGTGTAGCCGGTATGCGCGTATCGCTGATATCCCTGGCCTCCCAATAATGCCATTGTATGGCAAAGAGGATTTGATCACCATAAAGTTCATCGAGGCTGTCATGGAGTGTTCCTTATTACCAACATTGACTGGTAGGCGTATTTGCCCTATGGGCCATATCTTTTCTCCTGTAAAACCAGTCAACGACGTCATGACCGGGATTAACCTGACTATATCTCAGTCGCAATCGCTGATACAATGTTCATACATTATATCTGCGGATGCTCCTCCATCAACATACATGCGGTGGATATCGTGACCCCTGCATTAATTTCAATGGTGAGCGGTTCTACCACTGCGTTGTCCGCAGTCAAGGTGGGGAAGGAAATTTCGCTTCCACTGGAAAACTTTTGGCTGATCCTCTGCCTAGTCTTTCGCTGCCATGATTGTATCATGTAAACGGTATCAGCCTTATCCTTGGGTGCTTCTTTCTTGTTTCCAGTTTTTTTCTTATCTTTTCCCTCCTTGATGTTCTTAACGAGATGGTCCAATCTGCCTTCTTTTACTAGTTTATCAATTAGCTGGCGAAATTGGACGCACTCGTTGGTGGTGTGGCCCTTCTGTCCATGGTAGTCACAGTATCCATTCCCCACGCGCCTATCTTCTGGGGTGCGCATTGGTGGGGGCCTCGGGAAGTTCGCGCCTTCCGTCACGAATATCTCCTTTGGAGTCTTGGTTAGCTGGGTATATTTGTCATTATCTCGTCCACTCCCCTGGCCGCGGTAGTTCTTGTTGCGGTTGCTATTCTGGTCAATGGATTGTCTCCGAGGCTGTTCTTGTGACCTATAGTTTGAGTAGCCTTTCTTACACTGTCCCGCCAGCTGCTTCTCCTTGGATAAAGGACCTTGTGCGTTTCATAAGTTCATCAAAGGTTTGGGGGACCTTGTCGTTCAGCTTTTTGATGAGTTCTGGGTTACTGATCCCGTTCATGAACCCTGAGATCTTTAGTATTTCGGGACATGCCTTGACATGTATGCACTCATCTTTGTAGCGCTCCACATAAGCGCTTGTAGATTCCCCCTGGCGCTGTTTAGCCCTGGCAAGTTCGACAGGGTTTTTGGCGCACTTCTTCCTTTGAGTGAAGTTCAGACGGAACGCCTTCCGCAACTCTTCAAAGCCATCAATGCTTGTGCGTGGAAGCTTACTGAACCAGTTTCGCGCATTTCCCACTAATGTGGAATTGAACATGTGGCACCACACAGGTTGTGGCCAATTTTCGATGGTAGCAGCTGATTCAAAATTTTTTAGGTAATTGTCCGGATCACCTGTTTCATCGTAGGTTTTCACATTAGCGGGCATGCGCCTTCCCTTATTTTTCGAGAAATCAGTACGACTACGCCGAGTAGGCGCATCCACCTTTTGCGCCAAGGAAGAGATATCTTCCTCCTCCTGGTCGCGATATCTTCCCACGGACTTCCAGTGTCCTGTTTACTGTCCACGTTGTGCGAGGAATCATCATGGAACGAGCTTTGACTGTTTGGCGCTTGCGCTGACCCTCCGAGCAGTCACCAGAGGACGAGCTTCCCTCTTCGGCGCTTTGCGACTGTCCTCAGAATCCGAGCTTGAAGAGATCTCACTTGGGGAGTGCCGTCTCCCCAGTCTGTCGTGGACTCTGCGGTTACCAAGTCTAGTGTGGACATTGGTGCACCACCCGTCCTCTTCATGTTCTTCCAGACACTGCAGGTCAGCTGCTTCATCATTCTCAACTCTCCTCCCGATTCTGTTAAACACTGGGGGCGGCGGTTATCCTTCCTGTGCCTCTCCCTCTGATGACGCGGTGGGGATGTCTCATACTCTGAGTCAAAGTTGAGTCGGGCTTTCAGGCTCTAAATCGACCTCTTTTTCGCTTCCTCTTGCATGAGGGCGGCCAAGGTCTCATAGTTTTGAGACACGAAGTCACTTGGCGCTAATTCAGCGTGACTCCTCCGCAGAGCGAGGTGTATGTTTCCACCACTGGACCCTTGTTTGGTCAAAAGTCGCTCTGGCGGGTTTGTGAGGCCGTTTTGGCACCGATTGGAGGTGGGGGGTGGTGAAAAGGTTGTTATGGGTCTTCTGCGCGTGGTTGTTGTAGCAAGCATGGGTTGTCCCTGTACGTGGTTCCGTTGTCGTGTAGACCAGAATTGGGCCTGACCCTTGGTTTTTAGTCACACTGGTTGTTCCAGAGGCCTGCTTAGAAGTTGATCCATTTTGCTGCTTCTTCCCTTATAGGTCACCATGCGATCGCTGGCTTATGTTTCCTTTTTTTGTCATTCTAGTTTGTAGTGATTGGTCCCACGGATGGCGCCACTTGTTGATACAAAAGTTGGGCGTTTCTTGTTTGGACTCCGGTTCCCGTATCAATTGGATCTTGATGCTCGAGACCTGCGCACTAAGCAAACAGAAAACACCGTTAGGCTTATCGTGGGATTGTCTCCCACGATTATCCTCCGGCGTGAGAGTAAGAAATCGGTTTTAGGGTTTTAGGTTGAGAGTTAGGGTTGTAGATCGTACCTTTAATGAGGGCTGGGATGCCCTTTATATACACACGAAACCCTTATTGGTTTCGTGTTCCCCAAACTTCGGCGTATCCCGCCTAAGTCGGTTAGTAAACACTTATCTCCCAAGATAAGAGATATCCGATATCGTAAGCCATAAATAACTTTGGATTTGGGCCTTCGTGAGCCCAAACCATTATCGGGTTAGCCCAGTCGTACTGGGCTTGCTAGTAGCAGTCATTGGTCGGGTTCGTGACCCGAATACGGACTATACGTCATCAGTTATAGTGATACATAATTAGAACCATTTAATGAACACAATAATAGTTTCTTAATTTTATTTCATTTATCATGTTTAATATTGTTTTATATGAAAATTAACATAATTTAGAAATTATTATGTTTAATAAATACATATAAACATATGCCATGGTGGTATATATTAGAAAATCCTTTTTTGTATTCAGATCTCACATATGCGAGAATTTCAAATACCCTGTATGTGAAAGATAGAATAACTAACAATATATTATAATGATTTACATTTAAAAGTGCTAATTTAGTTGTTACTTGATATACGTGACACGTTTTACTAATATCTCAATGCACGAGTCTGTATTTCATTCACGTCTTTAAGCCATGGTAGCTCAAAACTCTTGTTCCTAATTCAAAATAATCGTATGAGGTTGAAAATGTAAATATAAATCTAGTATATGTCTATGTCATGTGATCATGTATGAGAGGATCACTACAAGAAAAAGTAGCTTTAGTGACGAGAAATTTTTTTTGGTCACTATTTAGATGAAAATAGTGACGATATAATTTTTCGTCATTCTTTTTGGTCATCGGTAGAAAGTCAGTGACACAACTTATGTATGGTCACTATTTAGTCACTAAATTACATGAATAATGACGAGAAATTTCGTCCTTAAGTATTAGTGACGAAATTTTGGTCACTATTTCACATATTGCTAATTCTATAAAATGGTTAAGAATCAGGGCATTTAGATATGTACTTATTAAAATTTGCATATTTGTATATTAATCCAAAAATCGTAAATACTATGAAACGATACGGATAAAAAACTTGTATTATAGAGAAATATGCAAAATTGTAAATATTTAACTTTCAAGTTAATTTCATAATCATATGCTTTTGTTAATGTGGTCAGCGATGTTTCTGCCCCTAGCGATAACCAAAAACGTCGTTTTGCCTAGAATTAGCTCTACGGATGCAATGGAGGCATGGGCTAATTAACAGAAAGGGAAAAAGTCATACTTGGGATTGATAAGGCAAGATATCTTTTTTCTATAACATCAAATTATTGAGTAAAATTTAAGCAATTATACTGATCAGAAGTTATGAGAAAAATATTAGGGCTAGAATATTACGGATTGATCATAAATGAAGCACATGTTGTTATAGAAGATGAAGAGGTTACAAGTTACAACTGACTATTGTTGTGCTTTAAATGTTCGCAACCCAGCCCTGGTAATTAATTGTCACAAGTCCTAAATTCCTAATATCGTTGATTTTTATTTTTTTCCATAACATCCAATGTTTATACTTGCACACTTAATTAGCTATTGAGCATCATAAATAACTGGTCGAAACGTGTTCAGGTTGACAACCTTTTATCCTAGTTGTGTTGCCAAATTTGTAATGTTGGTCATGATTACTTATATTAGACTTCGTGTTTTGACTAGTGTTCTGCACTATCAAGGTACCTTGATGATATATTTGGAAACATTTAGTTAAGGATAAAAAAGTTAACCTTTGAGGCAACTTTAGTTTTATTTTTCGTGCTACTTTTTTAGTTTCACCATGAGTTTCAGTTGTCGTTATGATCATATTTTGTTCGTTTGTCTAATATGTTTATTCCCTGCATTGTAGATGGTAGAAACGCAAGTAGTTGGTGGGACAACAGAGTGGATAAGGTACTACCACCCTCTATTTCTTTCTCTCATACACAAACATACATTTGTGAAGAGATGGTATACCAATACATTTAGCAATTATACTTTCACATGTTAAGTAGCAGTTCTAGAAATTCATCATTAAATTAAGTGTTAGGGAGAAATTGTATTTTCTTGTGCATTGGACTCAATGGCGAGCAGATGATATACCTTCCTTACTAAACCTACAATTTTGTAGCCATGCTGCATTTTTACTTGGAAAGTGAAATGCCGGCACAATCATAAAGTATTTAGGTATCTAGGTTGCACACACTATGCAGGCATTTCACTCGTGACCTTGTAACTAATTAATAACCTTGATATTTGATCGCTTTAGATAAACAACTACATTTTTCATGTGTATTCTTATGTAAGGCTTCCTGCAGTCATCATAATGTTTCAGGTTGGGAAGAATATGCACGTGTTCAGTCAGATTGAAGGTATTGACCTAGAGTTGTATAAAGACATTGTTCTTCCCAGAGTCCTGGAGCAGGTATGTGTGTATATGTTATTCTTTGGCTTGAGAATCCATGTATTGGTTATGTTCTTCTTGTTATGAGCTTATGTTTCTAAAAAAATGTAGCTTGTGAATTGCAAGGATGATCTTGCCCAGTATTATTTAATGGATTGTGTAATTCAAGTGTTCCCAGATGAGTATCATTTACAGACTCTTGAAACATTATTGGGTGCCTTCTCACAGCTTCAGGTAGATTTTAATGAGTACATGTTTGCACTATAAGGATTAGTAACTTAATGGTTTCTCTCTATAGTAAAAAACACATGAAAAGAAATACTTCTACATTCCGTTCTTTCTGTCTAGATGTTGTACATATTTTAAATTAGAGAAGCACTATGTGCATGTTATGTGTTTTCGCTTGACCGTTAAGTTTTGTGGGGATATTTCCAATAAAATTAATCATTTGAAATGCTTTTGGCCGAATTAGTAATATTATCTATCAAATTATCAAACCAACTTTTCTTTTACTCAAACCAAGCTCATGACTTGATGGGATGTAAATTGATCTGGTTTACGTTTTTTTTCCATGCACTATTTAAGTTGTTACCATACAATAGTGGTTGGTAGGAAGTCTATTTTAAGTAGTTGTGAACTTGTCTTTTTGTTGGAGTGCATGTGATTGAAGCACAACATGATATGCTTGTTTTTGGGGTTGTAACTTTATATTCAGCTCTTCTGACATTTATGCTCCGTGTCCATCCGAATCGGCTTGACTATGTGGATCAGATACTGGCAACTTCCTCTTTAGCTTGATTTTCTATTTTTTTAATTAAAGTTTTTGCTTGAATTCTTGTGTAGATATCCATCAGAAGTAAACAATAAACTCAATTATTTAGCTTTTCCATATGTTTCTCATCCAAAAAGATTGCACACTGAATGTGTATTTTAATTGAACAAGGATTTGAGTTACAAAACACATCCATTAATTTACGTTGTATGTGTATGTAACCTGGCATTAATTACTGGACACTACTTTAAATTTCTCCAAAGAGAAGTCTCATACCTGTAACTCCTTGCGTTCTCGTGAATGATATAGAGATTTATTGAATTATCACAATTGTAATATCTTAATCTTGGTGTGATAGTAAGAGTTAGAAACAGTGACTGGTTTAAACTGTAGATATGTTTAGGTGAATGGTGACTTGTTCTTCTCCCTTTCTTTAATTGGGTAAAACAAGTAAATTATATTGTGAGGGTTGATAGTTAGCTAATCGTGAGATTGGAATTTACTATCGGATTTATTGCTAAGCCTAGTAAGTTACTATGTACATTGTAAGTTTGCATGTTTTACCGATTAAAGTAATGTATTATGGAAATTGTTAGTAGAGTTTGCATTTTGACAGTTAGCCCCTTATGATACGTATATTTAGTAATTGGAATAATTGTTTAGAATGATAAGATACTTTACGTGTTTTACCGAGTATAATAATGTGTTATAGAGATTGTTAATAGTAAAAAGGACTGAAATGTGGTTGGTGGTAGCTCCTTTTATTGGTCGTTTTTGTAGTACATTAGGATAAATCGGGTATATCAAGTAAAGTAGATTGTCAGGGTTGATAGTTATGGTTACTTTGTGTGCTTTACCGATTATGGAAATGTGTTACGGATATTATTAGTAGTATGAATACGAAGGCCTGACATTTTGTTGCCAAACGTAGAAATGTGAGATATGAAGTAATAAACGTCGGTATTAGTGGCTTTGTTAATATGGATCATAGAAGTATGTAATTAGTTAGTAACTGGAGTAATTGTATAAAATGATAAGATACTTTATCGTAAATGTGTTACGGACTTACTGGGAATATTAGTTGTAGGAAGGACTGACATCTTGCGAGTATTAGCTTCTTTTATTGATAATTTATGTAGTACACTACTATAACTGTGTAATACAAGTAAAGTATTGTGATTTCTGATCGGCATTTACTAATCAGGTTGATTGCTTTGAATAACAAGGTACTTTGTTTGTTTTACCGGTTGTAGTAATGTGTTATGTAAGTTATCATTAGTGAGGGACGCGCGTTTTGTTGCTAATCATGGAAATATGGGCTAACAAAAGTTACTATGCTTTTGTGTAACTATGGTGCAGGCTTTTCTATATCTTGGAGAGTTGTTAATTTCAACAGACTCCTGAGCTGCTTTGGAAGCATTTAAAACCGTAAGAAAATACCTTTTTACTTTGCTAACAGACCACTATGGAATTAAAATTGTTGTAACTTTCTTTCTTCCCCTTCAAAGGTTTTGAGAGTAAATGGTTTATTATATCCATGGTTTGCATCCTCGATCCTCCTTTTCATTTCTTAGCTTTACTTCTAACTAGCATTATTTGTTTATTGGAGCATCAGCTGATCCCATCCAAAAAGCATTAAACCAACCCAAGGATGCAAGTTTAGTTTCTCGAATACACAAGGACATGCAGTTGTTCCAAGATCTTGGAAAGCTTGGTGTTGTAGTAGAATTGCCATGGGATAAGATCACAACTATCCAACCTTGATAGACTGTTTGACCAGTTGCATAAAACTAAGAATGCTATCTTATTGTATTGCTTGATCTTGTTTAAGGTAATTCTCCAAGTAGCAAGTGATTATATCATTTATGGACCTGATTATACGTTTTCATATTGATTTATTCTTTGTCTTTGAGCCTCAGTTTCTAGGGTATGTAGATGCTTACTTGAGCCTTGCTGCTATTGTGAAAGCACGAAATAATGTTCCTTTAAGAATTTTTTACATTTACTTTTTATACATATGCCTTTATTTTGTGTCTGATGTCAACAATGTGATCCTCTTTTGTTGTAGATCCGTGATGCTCTGGAAGTGGATTACAAAAACCTGGATGCATTAGGTATTCTTGGTGACTTGGAGCTTAAAAACGATGACTGGGTCAAAGCAAAAGATTTAACATAAGTGTTGTAGGCATGTTAGTGATGATAGGTTATTGGTTGGTTTTGTGTCGAGTTTCAACCATATTATTTATGTTTTGTGAAAGAAAATAGTATTTATGAATAAAGTTAATATGTTAGATTTGTATTTGTATTGCTACAGATTTCTCGATGTTTGTTTGCAAAAGCAATTATGCATTCAAACCAACATTGGTTCCATTTTTTTTGCTATATGTTCATAATTAGCTTCGTGACCTTGTAACTAATTAATAACCTTGATATTTGATCGCTTTAGATAAACAACTACATTTTTCATGCGTATTCTTATGTAAGGCTGCCTGCAGTCATCATAATGTTTCAGGTTGGGAAGAATCTGCACGTGTTCAGTCATATTAACGGTATTGACCTAGAGCTGTATAAAGACATTGTTCTTCCAAGAGTCCTGGAGCAGGTATGTGTGTATATGTTATTCTTTGGCTTGAGAATCCATGTATTGGTTATGTTCTTCTTGTTATGAGCTTATGTTTCTAAAAAAATGCAGCTTGTGAATTGCAAGGATGATCTTGCCCAGTATTATTTAATGGATTGTATAATTCAAGTGTTCCCAGATGAGTACCATTTACAGACTCTTGAAACATTATTGGGTGCCTTCTCACATCTTTAGGTAGGTTTTAATTAGTAGATGTTTGCACTATAAGGATTAGTAACTTAATGGTTTCTCTCTATAGTAAAAAACACATGAAAAGAAATACTTCTACATTCCGTTCTTTCTGTCTAGATGTTGTACATATTTTAAATTAGAGAAGCACTATGTGCATGTTATGTGTTTTCGCTTGACCGTTAAGTTTTGTGGGGATATTGCCAATAAAATTAATCATTTGAAATGATTTTGGCCGAATTAGTAATATTATCTATCAAATTATCAAACCAACTTTTCTTTTACTCAAACCAAGCTCATGACTTGATGGGATGTAAATTGATCTGGTTTGTGTTTTTTTTCCATGCACTATTTAAGTTGTTACCGTACAATAGTGGTTGGTAGGAAGTCTATTTTAAGCAGTTGTGAACTTGTCTTTTTGTTGGAGTGCATGTGATTGAAGCACAACATGATATGCTTGTTTTTGGGGCTGTAACTTTATATTCAGCTCTTCATACATTTACGCTCTGTGTCAATCCGAATCGGCTTGACTATGTGGATCAGATACTGGTAACTTTCTCTCTAGCTTGATTTTCTATTTTTTTAATTAAAGTTTTTGCTTGAATTCTTTTGTAGATATCCATCAGAAATAAACAATAACCTCAATTATTTAGCTTTTCCATATGTTTCTCATCCAAAAATATTGCACACTGAATGTATATTTTAATTGAACAAGGATTTGAGTTACCAAACACATCCATTAATTTACGTTGTATGTGTATCTAACTTGACATTAATTACTGGACACTACTTTAAATTTCTCCAAAGAGAAGTCTCATACCTGTAACTCCTTGCGTTCTCCTGAATGATCTAGAGATTTATTGAATTATCACAATTGTAATATCTTTATCTTGGTGTGATAGTAAGAGTTACAAATAGTGACTGGTTTAAACTGTAAATAAGTGTAGGTGAATGGTGACTTGTTCTTCTCCCTTTCTATAATTGGGTAAAACAAGTAAATTATATTGCGAGGGTTGATAGTTAGCTAATCGTGAGATTGGAATTTACTATCGGATTTATTGCTAAGACTAGTAAGTTACTATGTACATTGTAAGTATACATGTTTTACCGATTAAAGTAATGTATTATCTAAATTGTTAGTAGAGTTTGCATTTTGAGAGTTAGCCCCTTATGATATGTATATTTAGTAGTTGGAGTAATTGTTTAGAATGATAAGATACTTTGCGTGTTTTACCGAGTATAATAATGTGTTATAGAGATTGTTAATAGTAAAAAGGACTGAAATGTGGTTGGTGGTAGCTCCTTTTATTGGTCGTTTTTGTAGTACATTAGGATAAATCGGGTAAATCAAGTAAATTAGATTGTCAATGTTGATAGTTATGGGTACTTTGTGTGCTTTACCGATTATGGAAATGTGTTACGGATATTATTAGTAGTATGAATATGAAGGCCTGACATTTTGTTGCCAAACGTAGAAATGTGAGATATGAAGTAAGAAATGTCGCTATTAGTGGCTTTGTTAATATGGATCATAGAAGTATGTAATTAGTTAGTAACGGGAGTAATTGTCTAAAATGATAAGATACTTTATCGTAAATGTCTTACGGACTTACTGGGAATATTAGTTGTAGGAAGGACTGACATCTTGCGGGTATTAGCTTCTTTTATTGATAATTTATGTATTACACTACTATAACTGTGTAATACAAGTAAAGTATTGCGATTTCTGATCGGCATTTACTAATCAGGTTGATTGCATAACAAGGTACTTTGTTTGTTTTACCGGTTATAGTAATGTGTTATGTAAGTTATCATTAGTGAGGGACGTGCGTTTTTTTGCTAATCATGGAAATATGGGCTAACAAAAGTTACTATGCTTTTGTGTAACTATGGTGCAGGCTTTTCTAGATCTTGGAGGGTTGTTAATTTCAACAGACTCCTTAGCTGCTTTGGAAGCATTTAAAACCGTAAGAAAATACCTTTTTACTTTGCTAACAGACCACTATGGAATTAAACTTGTTGCAACTTTCTTTCTTCCCCTTCAAAGGTTTTGAGTGTAAATGGTTTATTATATCCATGCTTTGCATCCTCGATCCTCCTTTTCATTTCTTAGCTTTACTTCTAACTAGGATTATTTGTTTATTGGAGCATCAGATGATCCCATCCAAAAAGCATTAAACCAACCCAAGGATGCAAGTTTAGTTTCTCGAATGCACAAGGACATGCAGTTGTTCCAAGATCTTGGAAAGCTTGGTGTTGCAGTAGAATTGCCATGGGATAAGATCACAACTGTCCAACCTTGCTAGACTGTTTGACCAGTTGCATAAAACTAAGAATGCTATCTTATTGTATTGCTTGATCTTGTTTAAGGTAATTCTCCAAGTACCAAGTGATTATATCATTTATGGACCTGATTATACGTTTTCATATTGATTTATTCTTTGTCTTTGAGCCTCAGTTTCTAGTCTATCTAGATGCTTACTTGAGCCTTGCTTACTTTATATTCAGCTCTTCTGACATTTACGCTCCGTGTCCATCCGAATCGGCTTGACTATGTGGATCAGATACTGGTAACTTCCTCTCTAGCTTGATTTTCTATTATTTTAATTAAAGTTTTTGCATGAATTCTTGTGTAGATATCCATCAGAAGTAAACAATAACCTCAATTATTTAGCTTTTCCATATGTTTCTCATCCAAAAATATTGCACACTGAATGTATATTTTAATTGAACAAGGATTTGAGTTACCAAACACATCCATTAATTTACATTGTATGTGTATGTAACTTGGCATTAATTGCTGGACACTACTTTAAATTTCTCCAAAGAGAAGTCTCATACCTGTAACTCCTTGCGTTCTCCTGAATGATATAGAGATTTATTGAATTATCATGATTGTAATATCTTAATCTTGGTGTGATAGTAAGAGTTAGAAACAGTGACTGGTTTAAACTGTAAATATGTTTAGGTGAACGGTGACTTGTTCTTCTCCCTTTCTATAATTGGGTAAAACAAGTAAATTATATTGTGAGGGTTGATAGTTAGCTAATCGTGAGATTGGAATTTACTATCGGATTTATTGCTAAGCCTAGTAAGTTACTATGTACATTGTAAGTTTTCATGTTTTACCGATTAAAGTAATGTATTATGGAAATTGTTAGTAGAGTTTGCATTTTGACAGTTAGCCCCTTATGATATGTATATTTAGTAGTTGGAGTAATTGTTTAGAATGATAAGATACTTTACGTGTTTTACCGAGTATAATAATATGTTGATAGTAGGTAGTTGGAGTAAAGACATTGTTCTTCCCAGAGTCCTGGAGTAGGTATGTGTGTATATGTTATTCTTTGGCTTGAGAATCCATGTATTGGTTATGTTCTTCTTGTTATGAGCTTATGTTTCTAAAAAAATGCAGCTTGTGAATTACAAGGATGATCTTGCCCAGTATAATTTAATGGATTGTATAGTTCAAGTGTTCCCAAATGAGTACCATTTACAGACTCTTGAAACATTATTGGGTGCCTTCTCACAGCTTCAGGTAGGTTTTAATGAGTACATGTTTGCACTATAAGGATTAGTAACTTAATGGTTTCTCTCTATAGTAAAAAACACATGAAAAGAAATACTTCTACATTCCGTTCTTTCTGTCTAGATGTTGTACATATTTTAAATTAGAAAATCACTATGTGCATGTTATGTGTTTTCGCTTGACCGTTAAGTTTTGTGGGGATATTTCCAATAAAATTAATCAATTGAAATGATTTTGGCCGAATTAGTAATATTATCTATCAAATTATCAAACCAACTTTTCTTTTACTCAAACCAAGCTCATGACTTGATGGGATGTAAACTGATCTGGTTTATGTTTTTTTTCCATGCACTATTTAAGTTGTTACCATACAATAGTGGTTGGTAGGAAGTCTATTTTAAGTAGTTGTGAACTTGTCTTTTTGTTGGAGTGCATGTGATTGAAGCACAACATGATATGCTTGTTTTTGGGGCTGTAACTTTATATTCAGCTCTTCTGACATTTACGCTCCGTGTCCATCCGAATCGGCTTGACTATGTGGATCAGATACTGGTAACTTCCTCTCTAGCTTGATTTTCTATTATTTTAATTAAAGTTTTTGCTTGAATTCTTGTGTAGATATCCATCAGAAGTAAACAATAACCTCAATTATTTAGCTTTTCCATATGTTTCTCATCCAAAAATATTGCACACTGAATGTATATTTTAATTGAACAAGGATTTGAGTTACCAAACACATCCATTAATTTACGTTGTATGTGTATGTAACTTGGCATTAATTACTGGACACTACTTTAAATTTCTCCAAAGAGAAGTCTCATACCTGTAACTCCTTGCGTTCTCCTGAATGATATAGAGATTTATTGAATTATCACGATTGTAATATCTTAATCTTGGTATGATAGTAAGAGTTAGAAACAATGACTGGTTTAAACTGTAAATATGTTTAGGTGAATGGTGACTTGTTCTTCTCCCTTTCTATAATTGGGTAAAACAAGTAAATTATATTGTGAGGGTTGATAGTTAGCTAATCGTGAGATTGGAATTTACTATCGGATTTATTTCTAAGCCCAGTAAGTTACTATGTACATTGTAAGTTTGCGTATTCTTATGTAAGGCTGTCTGCAGTCATCATAATGTTTCAGGTTGGGAAGAATCTGCACGTGTTCAGTCAGATTAACGGTATTGACCTAGAGCTGTATAAAGACATTGTTCTTCCCAGAGTCCTGGAGCAGGTATGTGTGTATATGTTATTCTTTGGCTTGAGAATCCATGTATTGGTTATGTTCTTCTTGTTATGAGCTTATGTTTCTAAAAAAATGCAGCTTGTGAATTACAAGGATGATCTTGCCCAGTATTATTTAATGGATTGTATAGTTCAAGTGTTCCCAAATGAGTACCATTTACAGACTCTTGAAACATTATTGGGTTCCTTCTCACAGCTTCAGGTAGGTTTTAATGAGTACATGTTTGCACTATAAGGATTAGTAACTTAATGGTTTCTCTCTATAGTAAAAAACACATGAAAAGAAATACTTCTACATTCCGTTCTTTCTGTCGAGATGTTGTACATATTTTAAATTAGAGAATCACTATGTGCATGTTATGTGTTTTCGCTTGACCGTTAAGTTTTGTGGGGATATTTCCAATAAAATTAATCATTTGAAATGATTTTGGCCGAATTAGTAATATTATCTATCAAATTATCTAACCAACTTATCTTTTACTCAAACCAAGCTCATGACTTGATGGGATGTAAATTGATCTGGTTTTTGTTTTTTTTCCATGCACTATTTAAGTTGTTACCATACAATAGTGGTTGGTAGGAAGTCTATTTTAAGTAGTTGTGAACTTGTCTTTTTGTGGAGTGCATGTGATTGAAGCACAACATGATATGCTTGTTTTTGGGGCTGTAACTTTATATTCAGCTCTTCTGACATTTACGCTCCGTGTGCATCCGAATCGGCTTGACTATGTGGATCAGATACTGGTAACTTCTTCTCTAGCTTGATTTTCTATTATTTTAATTAAATTTTTTGCTTGAATTCTTGTGTAGATATCCATCAGAAGTAAACAATAACCTCAATTATTTAGTTTTTCCATATGTTTCTCATCCAAACATATTGCACACTGAATGTATATTTTAATTGAACAAGGATTTGAGTTACCAAACACATCCATTAATTTACGTTGTATGTGTATGTAACTTGGCATTAATTACTGGACACTACTTTAAATTTCTCCAAAGAGAAGTCTCATACCTGTAACTCCTTGCGTTCTCCTGAATGATCTAGAGATTTATTGAATTATCACAGTTGTAATATCTTAATCTTGGTGTGATAGTAAGAGTTACAAACCGTGACTGGTTTAAACTGTAAATATGTTTAGGTGAATGGTGACTTGTTCTTCTCCCTTTCTATAATTGGGTAAAACAAGTCAATGATATTGCGAGGGTTGATAGTTAGCTAATCGTGAGATTGGAATTTACTATCGGATTTATTGCTAAGACTATTAAGTTACTATGTACATTGAAAGTATGCATGTTTTACCGATTAAAGTAATGTATTATGGAAATTGTTAGTAGAGTTTGCATTTTAACAGTTAGCCCCTTATGATATATATATTTAGTAGTTGGAGTAGTTGTTTAGAATGATAAGATACTTTACGTGTTTTACCAAGTATAATAATGTGTTATAGAGATTGTTAATAGTAAAAAGGACTGAAATGTGGTTGGTGGTAGCTCCTTTTATTGGTCGTTTTTGTAGTACATTAGGATAAATCGGGTAAATGAAGTAAAGTAGATTGTCAGGGTTGATAGTTATGGGTACTTTGTGTTCTTTACCGATTATGGAAATGTGTTACGGATATTATTAGTAGTATGAATACGAAGGCCTGACATTTTGTTTCCAAACGTAGAAATGTGAGATATGAAGTAAGAAACGTCGCTATTAGTGGCTTTGTTAATATGGATCATAGAAGTATTTAATTAGTTAGTAACTGGAGTAATTGTCTAAAATGATAAGATACTTTATCTTAAATGTGTTACGGACTTACTGGGAATATTAGTTGTAGGAAGGACAGACATCTTGCTGGTATTAGCTTCTTTTATTGATAATTTATGCAGTACACTACTATAACTATGTAATACAAGTAAAGTATTGCGATTTGTGATCGGCATTTACTAATCAGGTTGATTTCTTTGAACAACAAGGTACTTTTTTTGTTTTACCGGTTATAGTAATGTGTTATGTAAGTTATCATAAGTGAGGGACGTGCGTTTTGTTTCTACTCATGGAAATATGGGCTAACAAAAGTTACTATGCTTTTGTGTAACTATGGTGCAGGCTTTTCTTGATCTTGGAGAGTTGTTAATTTCAACAGACTCCTGAGCTACTTTGGAAGCATTTAAAACCGTAAGAAAATACCTTTTTACTTTGCTAACAAACCACTATGGAATTAAACATGTTGCAACTTTCTTTCTTCCCCTTCAAAGGTTTTGAGAGTAAATGGTTTATTATATCCATGCTTTGCATCCTCGATCCTCCTTTTCATTTCTTAGCTTTACTTCTAACTAGCATTATTTGTTTATTGGAGCGTCAGATGATCCCATCCAAAAAGCATTAAACCAACCCAAGGATGCAAGTTTAGTTTCTCGAATGAACAAGGACATGCAGTTGTTCTAAGATCTTGGAAAGCTTGGTGTTGCGGTAGAATTGCCATGGGATAAGATCACAACTGTCCAACCTTGCTGGACTGTTTGACCAGTTGCATAAAACTAAGAATGCTATCTTATTGTATTGCTTGATCTTGTTTAAGGTAATTCTCCAAGTACCAAGTGATTATATCATTTATGGACCTGATTATACGTTTTCATATTGATTTATTCTTTGTCTTTGAGCCTCAGTTTCTAGTGTATGTAGATGCTTACTTGAGGCTTGCTGCTATTGTGAAAGCACGGAATAATGTTCCTTTAAGCATTGTTTACATTTACTTTTTATACATATGCCTTTATTTTGTGTCTGATGTCAACAATGTGATCCTCTTTTGTTGTAGATTCGTGATGCTCTAGAAGTGGATTACAAAAACCTGGATGCATTTGGCATGCTTGGTGACTTGGAGCTTAAAAACGATGACTGGGTCAAAGCAAAAGATTTAACATAAGTGTTGTAGGAATGTTAGTGTTGATAGGTTATTGGTTAGTGTTGTGTCGAGTTTCAACCATATTATTTGTGTTTTGTGAAAGAAAATAGTATTTATGAATGAAGTTAACATGTTAGATTTGTATTTGTATTGCTACAGATTTCTCGATGTTTGTTTGCAAAAGAAATTATGCATTCAAACCAACATTAGTTCCATTTTTTTTGCTATATGTTCATAATTAGTTTCAACCTTTTTGGTCTCTAACTATTTGTAGTCTGTGACGACTTTCTATTCACTAATGGTAAATACTAGTGACGATTTTTTCGTCACTATCCAAACTGTGACGAAAAAGTTCGTCACTAACCGTAATAAAAAGTGAGGAAAAATCTGGTCACAAAGTAGTGACGAGGTATATTTTCGTCTCTAATTGCATTAGTGACGGAGCTTTAGTGACGACTGGTGACGACTTGAGTTTGGTCACTAAATAGCTTTGTGATTACACAGTTAGTGACATAATGTTTTCGTCAATATAGGCCAATTTTCTTGTAGTGATATGAGGGGGCTACTCCCCCACAGGGAACATGGAACAGTCTCCCCTGCTATACTATGGTGACAAAAACCGTTCGGGATTACAAAAATGAATTTTTTATTGTGATATTTTGAGATAGTTGATATTAGTTCGCTATTGTTACAGTATATGTTAAGACTTGAAAAGAAATATGAAATACATTTACTCGTAAAAAACAGTGAACTATCAACGATCATTTATAGGTTCGATAAATAAAATTGTGAGAACTACTCACAAGTTCTACTTACATAAGAACAACTTGGGGATTCAGGAATCACAGAACAACTCTATAATACACTCTTATATTTTATTAAACTATGAGAATATACACTAGGCTACGACATAGCTAGAATATCCATTGAATTTCAACCTTATAGCTTTTAACGGGTTTTTGAGGATATGGCCAACCTAACCTCGGAGGCATGCACAATATTTAACTCGGCACCTGGAACTAAAGTGACAACTATACATAGAGGGTACCAATCTAAGCTAAAGGCATCTTTTTCGCCTCTTTATCAGTTTACTTGACTTTAGAGAGGTTCAAGAGGTATCTGCCTAATCAAAATAATGGCATGGTATTAACCCATCTACCATTACCTTACTGAGTAAGTAGTTTTTAGTTGGGTAGTTACTCATTCTTTATAGATGAAGGATATCGTGAAATTATATATTCTCAGAAAAACAAAAAAAATGAGCATATAAATGAGATCAAAATCAACTGATTATATCTTACCTGGACGTACAACCAATTTGGGGGAACTTTTGGTGGGAAAAAATTAGTGAAGGAGTTGTACATTCATCAACATATTATTCACAATGAGATTGAGACGATTAATGGTCATGTACCGATTAAATTTTGGGATTGTTTATGGCTTATTAGGTTTTCGGATTATGTTTTATAACCTTACTTTTGTAGTTTATTTTGAAACTTTCGGCTTATATAAGGTTATCATGTCATAATAAGCTTATATAAGACGAAAAGTTCCAAAATGAGTCACAAAAATTGAGCGTATGAAATATAAGCCAAAAATCACATAAGCTATAAGCGCGCTTTATAAGCCGAAACAAATGCCCCTATAGAATGTCAGTTCCACAGAGAATGAGTCGGTGAATATATCTCACAAAATAGGGGTTAGGTCTCACGAAGGATGAATCGTGACTTATGCTTTTACATGAAACGCCTAGAATCGAAGTGAGTTTTCTTTATAATTATTGGGACGATATGTCGTATCCCTTTTGGGATACATCATATCCTATGATACGCCATATCCCATTTTGGGATACACCGTATCCTGTGATACACTATATTTGATAGGAATCAAGATAAATCCTTTCATGAGCTCGAGGTTGATCAAAGAACACAAAATTATACATGTTTCTAGAGATAGAAAGTAGAGAGACGGTGAAGTGTAAAATATAATGAATGATTACACACACAATCATGCCCCACAAATGGAGTCTTGTGGGGTATTTATTAACTTAACATAGTCTAAGTATTACATGTATACAACTATAGTCCCTGCGTATCTAGTTGACTACTTTTCAACTCCAAACCCGTAATTTCATCATTTCTTATATTCCTAACAATATCCCTCTAAATGATGACATACATGTCGGTTACAATGATACCTACAAGTACAAAATATATTACGAATTAAGTACATCAACTCTGAGGTTGTCTTTAAAAGGTGTTCATCTTCATGAATCCTCAGCTATATTCTTCATACTTGTAGACAAAAACTGTAATCATAATACTAATGATGATTTGAAGTTCCCTCGACTGACGATGTTCAGCTTGATCTTTAGCTTTGAACTTTGTTGTGCAACATCCTTGAAGTTCCCTCTTCCACATACTTCGTGTAGCAACTTGTATATTCCAGGTCATTACTAGCCTCTAAACTAAAAACTATACACTTTGAATGTTTATATATTTACTTTTACGTATAACCATTAGGTTAAATTGCGTAAATTGAAAAACGAGATTTAACGTAAACCGGCATTTTTCCAAGTCAATGTTAGACTATTAACTTGAAACTTTCATTTTTAACATTTACAAATTTGATTTAAACTAAAACCGGGATGTTATCCCGCGTATTGCGAAAAACGTCTTTGAACGCGTACCGAGTTTAGACTAAGACTAATCCACAAATAACTAGCGTGTTATGATTTTTATGAGCAAATTCCATATGTCATGCGCATTTATTTCAAACCTACGGGGGAGAATACATTGCACATCATTTTTATTACGATACCAAGTATATCAAATTCATTACATTGCTTAAGTTACCTCATGCCAATTGAATTTCCCCATTATATAACATGAACCGTTAATTTCATAGAAGCGAGGGTGAGTGGATAGATCTATCGAGGGTGACTCCTCCATCCGGGTTGGTGGATTCCAACTGGTTAAACAGATGCATTTCATTTAATATCATTATTTGAGTTGTTTGGCAAACACTCTGTTGGGGCGAACATCATGATCAGTATAATTTCGGTGTCATGGACTTATAGCAATTGTAACATTTTTGTGACATATTTGTCATACATAATTTATACTTGTGGTAGTCATATTAAACATTTGTGTTGACACTTTTAGCAATGTATTTTCAGGTAACCAAGGCCTTCACTTCATGGCATGCACGTGGACATATCATAGAGTCGCGGTGACGACGCGTCTCACATGGGATTTATACATTTTTAAAACATCGTTTGACTTGTACCAAACTTATTTTTCGCACATGTTGATTTTCATTTGGGACCTACACTTTGTAAACTCTGATTATCTTATTAAATCAAACGATGTATTTTCCAAACGACACTTTAGGTCGTTCAATATAACTGTGATTGTGATGCTATGACAGTCAACCCCCAGGAATTCTATTCCGCTGCAAAACAGGTAATTTGGGGGTGTGACAGATTGGCATCAGAGCTTCAGTTATAGAGAACTAGGTTGCATCATTGACCCTAGACTATAACTACATTATCATAGCATCTCATCATTTCATCATAAGTGCATAGTCACTATACATACGGTTTTATACACACATTTTACGAGTTATTTACTTTCATTTCAAAATCGATTGTCACATAGATGCCTGTCATTCCCTATCACAATTTTAACATCAGTTGACTCAACACCGATAACATCAGATGATGAGACTGAACCCTTTTAGGAGGACGAAGTTGCACCTACACCATCACGATCACCATTGATTCACTGTAGGATCAGGACAATTTTTATCATTCGGTTGGGACAGATTATACCATTTGGTAGAACTTATAGGTTTAGTCCTAATGAACCTATTTTCTTAACTCACCACAAGGATTTTCATAATCATCATTGTCATCATTTTCATCATCATTGTCATCTAGAGTACCATCCGTGCCATCACGTCTCATAGACACTACTCATACACCTGACTTGCAGCTTGGGAAGCGTGCATGATTTGACACACCATTATCATTTATCACTAAGACTATAGACACTACACCGTCTCATAGGTTTGAGGACTGTGAGATTTCTAGGGCTATTGCTGCTAGACCACCTACTACTCCTACACTTGAAACACGATTAGACCATCAACAGGAACTGATAATAAGTACCTTTCTAGCTAATGTAATCTTTATCATTTATTATCTCCACAATAATCACAACCTTTGTTTATTTCATTCCTTATTCCAAGTGCCCAATTTTCAATCATTTTGCAACAATACATCACTATCTTACTAGGGGTTAGGCCAACTTTATTCTTGACCAATTAAGAGACTATTACCATTCTATGAGGTTTCCCCGTGTATCCTACAAACCATTCAACAAATTATATTTCAAGTTATTTTGCTACCATTTCATGAAATTATTTCACTTAATTTTATTTCAAGCTATTCTACACTGTTGGGTCTATTATAGATTTGATAATACAAAACAAGAAGAATGAAACATGAAGGACTTAAAGTAACAAGAAGGGAAACTACAAAAAGATGGAGGATTTGGAAGATTGTAGAAGATATGCTTAAAAGAATATTTAGTTTCCTAATTGTATTATGATTCCTCTTGTAAACCCTAGATGTCTCTAGTATATAAAGAGACATATGGTCATTAGTTTTAGTACGTACGTACAAGATGTAGACGTCTAAAGGTGTGTGTGTGTGGGAACCTAGGCGTAGGGATTGGGAAAACGCCTAGGGTTTAGTGGTTTAGTTAGTTAGTATTAGATCAAATCTTTGATCTTTATTATAGTTAGTTAGTTAGTTTATGATTATGAAAAACCTTGTTCATAATAATATTGAATCTATGTTTGAATATTCCGCCTTTATTATTATGTGTTCCTAGATATAATATTAGACCTCGTCTAAGAGCTATCAACGATCTTCACATGTGGTATCAGAGCCTGGGGCTCGTGATATCTAGGGATCTACAAGGTTTTCTTGAAGAAAAAGGAAGAAAAATTCGAAGCTGTCAAAAATTCGTAATACTTCTGCAGTACTATTTTAAAAACGTTATAACTTTTTATTGAACCGTTGGATCGAGCAAAAATTTCAACTGGAGCTTCTTGGTATATCTATATTTAATCTCACCGAAGGGATTGTTGATCTAAGCTCTCAATCAAAAGTTATTCAATGTCGAAGTCTGCTGCTGAAACTGAAATTTTTCGTATATACTTTTGCAGCACTGTTTTGAAACGATCATAACTTTTTCGTTAACCGTTGGATCGTAACGAAATTTCGGGTGGATGTTCTCTATATATCAATCTAACTTTCCACCGAAGGGATCTTCCATCTGAGCTTTTATGTGAAAGTACTGCGGAAAGTACTGCTGTGTATTTTGAAAGTACTGTTGTGCGTTATTGGTCCCCTACAAGCAAAGTACTGCTTGGACACGAAAGTACTGCTTGGAATATGAAAGTACTTCTGATTATTGAAAGTACTGTTACTTCTCAAAGTACTGTGAGGAGGTTTCAAAGTACTGTTACATTAAAAGTACTGCATATTTTATTGAAAGTACTGATGATTGGATGAAAGTACTACTCCTTCTCCAAAGTACTGCTCAAGGTACTGATTCTTTTTCATATGGTTTTCGATTTAAGGGGAAGTCGAGCGTGATAATGGTTATGGATTTTTGGATGACACACACACAGAATGGTTATTTGGTTCACACACACAGGAAGAAATTTATGCTCTTAAAAGGATTAAAAAAGGCTTGTATTAGATTCATTGAATAATTGATTATGAAGAGGATTATTTATCACTTATTTGAAGGTGAAGTGGAATTACTTGGTTTGGGTTCTTATCATCTAGCTTGATGAATCTAGCAATGTGTGATTTTTCTTATGATGCTCTATGCACACATTGGCTATCACTTGAAGGAGTTACATTGTAGTGCTCAGTGTCTCATACTAGTTGAGGATTCTTGTCAAGGGATTGCGGTCTACTTATATTTGTTGGTTCGTATAAGTATGGAGTTCCGTGGATAGTAAAAGATTTAAGACACAAGTTTGGGAAATTCTACTTCTTCATCAAGTTCGTTATATTTGGTTTTCTTCACAAAGTGATCATTACAAGGAGCCTACATATTTTGAAGAATTAAGAAGATGGTTAACATATGGTTTTTAGGGGAAGCTTATTGTTAAAAGTTTAACCATCTACATGCATCACTCAAGGGGAAGTGTTTGATTTTTACTATTGTTGATCATTATTACTACTGCTAGTTGGAGTTTTCTACTGTTTTGGATCCATTTTTCTTATGATGCGTAATGGTGGGCGATTTGAAGCATTGGAAGTCTTAGATTGGAAGTATGATATTGGTTCGTGGTGGTCAAGATCATTATTTGCATACGTTCCCTATTTGGATAATAACAAAAAGGGGAAGAGATGTTTGAGTGACATGTTTAAGTCAAGGGGAAGATTGTTTCATTCATGGTGAGATTTAATTATCTCAACTTCTGCTACTTTGTCTAGGGAAGTTCGTACAAGAATCGTGTTTGTTTTGTCATCATCAAATAGGGGAAGATTGTTGGGTCTATTATAGATTTGATAATACAAAATAAGAAGAATGAAACATGAAGGACTTAAAGTAACAAGAAGGGAAACTACAAAAAGATGGAGGATTTGGAAGATTCTAGAAGATATGCTTAAAAGAATATTTAGTTTCCTAATTGTATTATGATTCCTCTTGTAAACCCTAGATGTCTCTAGTATATAAAGAGACATAGGGTCATTAGTTTTAGTACGTACGTACAAGATGTAGACGTCTAAAGGTGTGTGTGTGTGGGAACCTAGGCGTAGGGATTGGGAAAACGCCTAGGGTTTAGTGGTTTAGTTAGTTAGTATTAGATCAAATCTTTGATCTTTAATATAGTTAGTTAGTTAGTTTATGATTATGAAAAACCTTGTTCATAATAATATTGATTCTATGTTTGAATATTCCGCCTTTATTATTATGTGTTCCTAGATATAATATTAGACCTCGTCTAAGAGCTATCAACGATCTTCACATACACTATCTTAGAAACATTGTTTCATAACGTTTTAAAACAAAGTTGTTTTGTTACCACCCTATCAATTGGCTTTCAGTCATTTTACCAACTATTTAATACCATCATGTGAAACGATTTTCATGTTACTCTGAAAAAGTATTGAGCCATTATCTTACAAAACAAAACGTTGAATACCATCTAAAACTTCAGAGGAACACAATATCATTTCAACAAAACCAAGCATCACATCATTTGTCCTCGATTATACATGGCCTGATCACCTATGTATAATTTAGGAATAATTATGTCATGAAAACAATCTTCACTCAAAAGTAAAGCTTTGTAATCAGATAAATTGTTCATAAACATTTCTTTTTGTTAACACTCTATAGAAGCCCACGCCATTCATCCCTCACTCAACCGATAAGTTAGAATTTGATGAGTTACCTTTTTAGGAAAGGCTTTCTATACCATCTGTGAGGAGGATTCCTCGATACAAGAAAACAATGAAAGGATTTCAGATTTCCCCACAAGGACTAGAAGTAGGTAGCGAGATCTTTCAAAACCTAACAAAAATCTTAAGACATCACGAGACATTCCAACCACTATTTTGGACTAGAAGCCAAATTATATCATTTCAAAAGTACTAGCTAGACCGAGTTACAAGATTTAGTACGAAGCGAATACAGACTAAGCAACACTATAGGGAGAAACCAAGTATTCTAACTGAGACTGCAGAACATTCCATTAAACATGGCCTCAACAATATGTGAACTTCCCTACAATGAGTTTTCCTTAAAGGAAATTTGGTTAAATTAAGGTTATCAATATAAACTTCCCCTAAGGCATTGTGTTCCCTAGAAATTCCAAGTAACCTCACTTCTATATCAAGAGATGCAACATGTTTGAACATATCGGACAATAAATGACTCTCCATCTACAAGTGAAATTAGAACAAACATTCTTCGACATGGTATGAGCTGATATCTACTTTCTTGCTAGCAGGATAGCAATATAAGTGATGAAATATTTTAGAAGCACTCAATATTGAAACAAGTCTTGAAAACCAACCACATTAGACACATCATACAACATTGAATTAGCTAATGGTAACTTAATTAGCACCGACACCATTGTCCGTGGTTGTACACTCAATTTTCTAAATCATCCCTTCAATATAGACCTTATGCCCGTAGAACTTGGTAGTTTCGACGTCATCATCGGCATGGATTGGTTATCCAAACATCGTGCAAGAATCATTTGTGATGAGAAATTTGTTCATCTTCCTTACAACGGCGAAACTCTGATCATCCATGGGGAACGAAGTGGAACTAGACTTAGTGTTATATCATGCATCAAGACGGAGAAGTACATAAAGAAAGGTTGTTATGCTTTCATAGCACATATAACCGAGAAGAAGTCGGAAGAGAAACGACTTGAGGATGTACCAATTGTCCGAGAATTTCCTGAAGTCTTTCCCGAAGACTTGCCAGGACTTCCACCGGCACGTCAAGTAGAATTTCATATTGACTTAGTGCCCGGAGCTGCACCAGTTGCACGAGCGCCTTACCGTCTAGCACCATCAGAAATGCAAGACTTGTCTAATCAGTTGCAAGCACTTTTAGACAAAGGATTCATTAGGCCAAGTTCCTCGCCTTGGGGAGCACCGGTCTTGTTTGTGAAGATGAAAGATGGATCCTTCAGAATGTGTATAGATTATAGAGAGCTGAACAAGTTAAAGGTGAAGAATCGTTACCCACTCCCCAGAATCGACGACTTGTTCGATCAGTTGCAAGGCTCTAGTATCTACTCAAAGATTGACCTAAGGTCAGGTTACCATCAACTTAGAGTTCGGGAGGAGGATATCCCAAAAACGGCGTTAGAACACGTTATGGACATTATAAGTTTCAAGTAATGCCGTTCGGATTAACTAATGCACCTGCAGTATTCATGGATCTCATGAATAGGGTATGCAAACCGTATTTGGACAAGTTTGTTATAGTAATCATCAACGACATATTGATTTACTCAAAGAGCAAAGAAGAGCACGAAGGGCATTTAAGAACGATTTTAGGACTACTCAAGAATGAGAAGTTGTATGCCAAATTTTCGAAGTGTGATATTTGGAACCGTAAAGTACAATTTCTTGGTCATGTCATTGATAGTCAAGGACTACAAGTTGATCCTGCAAAGACTGAAGCCGTAAAATATTGGGCTACTCCAACAAATCCTACAAAAATCCGACAATTTCTAGGACTCGCCGGGTATTACCGAAGATTCATCGAAGGTTTTTCAAAGATAGCTAAAGCTTTGATCAAGTTGACACAGAAAAACAAGAAGTATGAATGGGGAAAGAAACAAGAAGCTTCTTTTCAGTTGTTGAAGCAAAATCTTTGCAGTGCTCCAATTTTGACACTACCCGAAGGAATTGAGAACCTCGTAGTATACTGCGATGCTTCAAATAAAGGGCTTGGAGCTGTATTAATGAAAAACGAGAAGGTGATAGCTTATGCTTCTCGACAACTTAAGGTTCATGAGAAGAATTACACCACTCATGATCTTGAGTTGGGGGCCGTAGTTTTTGCACTCAAGATTTGGAGACACTACCTTTACGGTACAAAGTGCACAATGTTTACGGACCACAAGAGTTTACAATATGTTCTTGATCAGAAGGAACTTAACATGAGGCAACGTCGTTGGTTGGAATTACTCAGCGATTATGATTGTGAAATCAAGTATCATCCGGGAAAGCCAATGTTGTGGCTGATGCTCTTAGCCAGAAAGAAAGACCCAAACCTTTAAGAGTCCGATCATTAGGAATGACGATCAGTTCACATTTACCATCAAAAATACTTGAGGCACAAATCGAGGCACTTAAGGAGGAAAACCGACCAAGTGAAAAGCTTTATGGTATGACCGAAAATGCAAATGGCTTTGTAAAGAGAGCAGATGGAGTATTATGCTTCAAGGATAGAATGTGGGTACCATTTTATGGCGGGATACGAGAATTGATTATGCATGAGTCGCATAAGTCAAAGTATTCTATTCACCTAGGTTCTGATAAGAGGTATCAGGATCTCAAGAAACTTTATTGGTGGCCGGACATGAAAGCGGAAATTGCCACGTACGTTAGCAAATACCTTACTTGCTCTAAGGTAAAAGTCTAATATCAGAAACCTTCAGGGTTACTCCAACAACCAGAAATTCCCCAATGGAAATGGGAACGCATTACGATGGACTTCGTCACGAAACTTCCTAAGACATCGGGAGGTTACGATGCTATATGGGTAATCGTTGATCGCCTTACCAAATCAGCCCATTTCATACCAATTAGAGAGACTTATTCCATGGAACAACTCACTAGACTTTATGTCAAGGAAATAGTCTCAAGGCACGGTGCACCAATTTCCATCATTTCCGACAGAGATAGTCGATTCACTTCAAATTTCTGGAAATCATTACAAGATTCATTTGGAACCAAATTAGAGATGAGCACAGCATATCATCCACAAACCGATGGTCAAAGTGAAAGGACAATTCAAACATTAGAAGATATACTCAAGGCATGTGTGATTTTCTAGAAATGATTAGGCAAATCATTCTTCATCGACAAGTTCCCTTACAACGATAGTCAACACATGAACATATTGACTACACCAATTGAGACACTCTATGATTGAGGTGTCAATCACTTATTTACAGGCCAAAATTCAGGAAAGTCCAACTCACTAGTCAATGACTTATTCATGAAACAACACAGAAATCGTACAAATCAAAAATCAGTTACAAGTAACAACATATAGCTAGATAAGCTACGTCGATATACGACGCAAAATATTGGAGGTATGTTCCATAAGTCGCAAACCATTAGAATTTCAAGTTGGCAACAAATATATGTTCAACGTCCCGTCTTGGAAAGGCGCGGTACGATTCAGAAAACACTGGACGACCCGATGCGACCCAAATATCCTCACCTTTCACCGGTAACACCGTAGGACCCAACATGGACTGAATTCAGGGACTGAATTCCTTTTTGGTTGGGCGAATGTGACAACTCGTAATTTCAGGTCATTTTACAAACTTTAAAAGTTTCACTATTTCATCATTTATCGTAAACTACGTTTACGAGTATCAAATTCGCGTAACCTTAATGGTTTAGCTGCGAATTCATGAACATATAATCAAGGACATTTCATATAGACTAGATTTAGTCTACATAACATTAATAACATCATTTCATATCGGTTCATGCATGGATTTGCATTTTTCAATTAAACGTTTATTTTCCTATTAAATAAACGCTATCGCGTAAACATTTATTTTGAATATTGATCCGACACTTCCAAAAATAATCTCAATATATTTTTATAATCATTTTAAGACTATAAAAATTATATTATTAGTTTACCCGATGTTTTCAATTTATTTTGTATATAAATTGTTATATATAAATATTTACGACGGTTTTCGTAAATTCAACACGATAAATATTTATTCACTAAATTCTTGCAAGAAATGTATTTTTATAATTTTTATGGCTTCAATATATTTTATTTTGTTCCGTTAAAATATATTTTTTTTAGCTAACGCTACCCTAAATGCTTAATTATACACACAAGTTACTAATTATTATGAAGTAACACACTTTTGCTTCTACACACAAGTACCTATCTACTCAAAATACAAACTCTTTTTTTTTTTTGGTTTGGTCGACATTCACATGGATGAGTCACAACTTTACACAAAATATCTAAAGTAACTTACACTTATATTGTTTTATTCATACACTTACACATACATAAACACAACTCAAGGTGTAAAGCAAAATCATTCTCTCTTTTCCTTTGGAGTAGAACCGGCCAAGATCAAGAAACATGAAGAAACCATATTTTTTTTCATCATCCAAGTGATTATCATGTTCATTTAGGGATCTATGTTAAGGTTTTGAAATAAAAACCTATAGATTAATAAGGTTTTTATCACTTTCTTTCACATAATCATTCAAGTAAGCATTTCATGATCTTCATAACTTTTTCATATTCATCTTATTGTTATTTTAATCATTTTTGCAAGAAATCATGCATGTTACATATGAGTTTATACCACTTTTAATGTTTTTATTACTTATTATGAAATATTCATTATCCTATAAATAATCCCTTGAAACACTTCATTTTGGTGATGTCTAGGAACCCATGACACCCTAAGAAGGTGTATGGTAGGATTAGAATAGCTTCGGAGTTGTTTTGAATTGGTTAGAATAGGTTTTGCGCGAGAAAAACTCATTTCGACAAGTTTACATAAGGGTCTGTCCATATTTTTGAAATCTGGAAAATCCGACAGTTTGTAAAATATTTTGGGCTAGATATTTAGAAAATACACTTCAAAACGAAAATGTGGCCACTTGAACGGATTAAAACGGATCTATAACGAAGAAGTTATTAATTTTTCAAGTTGACGACGAAAACTAATTGTTTCAGAAAATTCAGCATGCTGTCTCGACTTTTTACGAGTCAAAAATGAGGCTTAAGCGTTATAAAATGTGTCGACTTACCAAAAATATATTAGTATACTTTGATACGAAGCTAAGGACATATAAAACGTAGAAAACGGACTTGTAACGATTAAATTATATACGTTTACACAAAGTTGCCGTAACTTTATTATATAAGAAAAACTATTATATTTCTATTAGACAAGTATTACGGCAACAAGTGACCATGTTGAGGGTCGTTTTTAACATTGACGTAGTACTTTTTATAACATGATGTCTTCTAGTAAAAGTAAGTTCGCCAAGCATATTTTCCAAAATGTCCAACCGTTCGTCAAGCGGAGTTGTAACGAGTAAAATACGGTCACTTAAACTTTGCCGAAAACCACCCTTAAACAATATTTTGGATACAAGTACCCTACTTTACCTATGTTTTTCTCCATGATCGAGACCTCTATGATAAAAACTTAAATACTAAAACTTTGAGATAATGATACAAGCTTCCCAAAACCGTTGAGTTTGTTTCCTAACACTCGACGTGCACCATTTTACGACTAGCTTTTCGAGGCCGTTTTGTCACTTTCATGAAATTTCAACGACATTATTTTACGACGAAAAGTTATAATTTCATAATAAATCATTAAATGACTATCGTAAGATATCATTTCAACGTAAATACTTGTAAAGTATTTTATAACATGACGAGATGTCATAAACATATATTTCGACGATAAATCCTATCTTCAAAAGCGTACAAGTGGTATAGATTACATGTGAGTTTGCTTGCACGACATTGTTTCATGATTTACATTAAATCATATCATTCATAATAGGTCACGGTCAGAGGTTACGCCTCATTTCAACATTGCCATTATATCATCATTATCATTGCAACAAGTGAGTTTTCATAGCCCCGATTTATTCAAGTTTTTACTTTATTTCAAACCTACGGGGGAGAATACATTGCACATCATTTTTATTACGATACCAAGTATATCAAATTCATTACATTGCTTAAGTTACCTCATGCCAATTGAATGTCCCCATTATATAACACGAACCGTTAATTTCATAGAAGCGAGGGTGAGTGGATAGATCTATCGAGGGTGACTCCTCCATCCGGGTTGGTGGATTCCAACTGGTTAAACGGATGCATTTCATTTAATATCATTATTTGATTTGTTTGGCAAAATACTCTGTTGGGGCAACATCATGATCGTCTAGTTTCGGTGTCATGGACTTATAGCAATTGTAACATTTTGTGACATATTTGTCATACATAATTTATACTTGTGGTAGTCGTATTAAACATTTTCAACAACTCTATGAACTCACTCAACCTTTGTGTTGACACTTTTAGCAATGTATTTTCAGGTAACTAAGGCATTCACTTCATGGCATGCATGTGGACATATCATAGAGTCGCGGTGACGACGCGTCTCACATGGGATTTATACATTTTTAAAACATCGTTTGACTTGTACCAAACTTATTTTCCGCACATGTTGATTTTCATTTGGGACCTACACTTTGTAAACTCTGATTATTTTATTAAATCAAACGATGTATTTTCCAAACGACACTTTAGGTCGTTCAATATAACTGTGATTGTGATGCTATGACAGTCAACCCCTAGGAATTCCATTCCGCTGCAAAACAGGTAATTTGGGGGTGTGATAGCATATGAGTGAAATAAGAGGATGTGACCAGTGACAGAGGTGGTTTAAATATATTTGTGAGAATAATATCAATCAAGTAGTTTCATGTTACATAAAGAAGTAACATAGAATCAGTTGGGAGCATAGCATATCGTTAATATGTAATAGTGTGCACGTTGCACAGTTTAACATAGAGGGGTAACAAGTATAAGCATTCATAGTATCCTCTACACTATCCTTAAGTCAACTATTCCTTAATTTCATTCAGTTTGTTACATCAACCTTATTCTCGTTTAAACTTCGCGCCCCAATCAAACAAGAACAACCTTAAAGTTTAAATGAGAATAAGCTTATACACATTTAAACTTCGCGACCCAATCAAACAAGAACAACCTTGAAGTTTAAATGCGAGTTAATTAAGAAACTTAATGACTTTGAGAATAATTAACTTAATTCAAATGAGAGCTTATACGAACCTAAGATACAGCAGTAACACATAGAACGACTACATCCTGTAATAGTAGACAAGGCATGGCAGACATTGGTAGCTGTGGCGGTGTTGATGTGTTTTTAGGAAAATTTGGTTATAGTTTAGGTTTCGAAAAAGTACCTAATTCGCTATAACCTCGGCTCTGATACCAATCTGTAACACCCTCAAAATTTTCACAGTGGAAGCGTTCGGGTCATGGGGTGCTACTAAATCAATATTCACAACACAAAGTAATAAAGAATGGAAACTCTATTCCATTTTGAAAATATAGATTAATTTAAGAAATAAGTTTACATCATTCTTTCAAAGTGCGGAAGTAAGGCCCACAAAATATATGTTGTCCTATTTAAAAGTTGTATTAGATATGCTTGGAAACACCTCGGATGCCAGTCCTTAACGAATGCCTTTGCCAATGCCCACACCAAGAAGTAAACCTGAGAAAAACATGCTAAAGTGTCAACACAAAGGTTGGTGAGTTCATAAGTTTAATTTAAAGTATTCAAGTTGGACCACAATAGTACATATAAGCATCTCCGTTAATGATACTATATGTAGTAAGAGTCTATTACGTTAGTACCAAGTTCATGCAACCGAAACTGCGACAGTGTGCATGCAGCTAGAAGCATGATAAATATGGCCCGACAAGTGTATTTCCAGTACACTTGGATTCGATATGGTATATGTTCGACGTTTGCCTATCCGGTCAAACTCGAATGGGGGTGTTATCCCTAATAGATCTATTCATAACAATCGCGCTTCCTCAAAAGGAATTGACGGTAGCATAGTGGGATTCAAGGTTGTTTCACGTAATAGTGTAATCAGTTTCAGGTCCGAAAAGAGTTTTGCATGTTTCTCACCCCATAGATTTATAAAGCAAGTAATAAGAGTAAAAGTGGGGCTATAAACTCACCTTAGCAGTGTAGTGATAAAGCACAAAGAGATCGAGTGTGATATATCAGTGGCTCCTATCCGGAACCTTAGAATGAGATGGCAAGTCTTAGAATAATGATATACGTTTGGTTCGCGACCAAAATAATAGAGCATTAAATATACAATTCAATAGTGCGATATGAGTGTTGATTTATAAATATGACGATGTGCCAAGAGTTTTGTTTATTTACTTGAAGATGTGTCGGTATTTTATAATATTTTCATATATTTATATATATATACAAATATTATATATATATATATATATATATATATATATATATATATATATATATATATATATAAGTTTAATTAGATATCGACGTGATAATTCTAGTTATGAACTCTAGGTCATCAAAATACTTGTTTTTATAAAGTCGTTATAAGTTTATAAGTTTTCTAAACATTTTTTTCAAATTTACACTTTTTACCCTCAAGTTATAAATTATAGAAGTTTGGCCCTTACACTTTGGAAAATTGACAAGTAAAAAAAAACACCACATACACACAACAAAAAAATAAAAAAAAAAATAACAAACAAAAACAACCACACAAAAAACAAAACCGAAAAAAAAAGTTAAAATATGTTTCTCATTCAGAATTGATAGTTTTGGTCCCTCAAAAATCTTTTTTTACAAAATTTGTCCAAAAGGTCATATTTTTACTTATAGTCCTTTTAGTTTCAAAACTTATACTTTTGACACAAAATCTAATATTTCCTTTTTTACACTAGTTTTCCATATTTACAAGATCTACCCTAAACTTTTACCATGCTGATGCGCGTACGAAGAGCGTTCGGGGTCAAAGGAACTTCCTTTTCTTCGAGCAAGTTTTTCAACCACCTAGGCAGTGAACCTAATCGTTGTAGTGTAGTGTTGGGTAAGCCTCGGGGATTGATATCGTTCTCTAGAGGAATAGAAATTCTAGCAAGAAATGTATTACGCTAAGGTTGGGGTTGAGGATGATTCTTTTTTTATCTTTTTATAGTTTTTTAGAAAGCTAATGGTAAAATCTCGGGGCAATAGGTTTGGGGGTGGTATTCATACCGATTATTTCTGTTATCTAATTATCTAATACTACGGGTAGCTATGTCTATTTGATGTGTGCTCGTATGATGATTAAAAATGTGTTTACCTAGATACTATTACTCCCTAGTTATCTTTTATTGGTCGGTTGAATTGTCACACCTTATCTTAATCGCGTTGTATTTCCTAAGGTCGTAGGGCGTGCCTATGCCCTAACTCCTTGAGGTTACCTTTGGGGTTAGCCTACGAAATCAGTAAGTCCTTAAACTATTTCATTCATAAGCCAACTTTCACAAAGATTACTCAAGCATTAAACACAACGTAAGCCTAGTTGCACTCCTAAGCCAATTACAATTAAGATAAGAGACAACCTAACAATAATTAATGACTAGGTTTCATAGATCTAAGCAAACACACAACAAATTTAGCTAGACATGTTAAACAAGCAAGCATACACACAATCAATGGAAGACATAATGATACTTTGGATTAAAACACTTATCTTGATGTGTAAAATAGGGTTTGGGACCCTAAGATACTGTCCAAGTCAGACTACAAAAGTTTAGGGTTTTTACTCCAATAGTCTACCTCTCTAAATGCAGAAAAATCGAATTCTATATATAGATTTACAAGTGCGACGGCGTCACCTTATAGGTGGGACGCCGTCAGCTTGCCGTCATTAGGGTTTTCTTCTTGGCCAAGTCATCGATGGGACAGCGTCACCTTAGAATTGTGACGCCGTCAGTCTTCAAGTGGGACGTCATCTTGGTTTTGGATCTGGGCCGTTTGAGATGAAAAGTCTGAGTGACGCCCTTCTTCTTCAAAGTCTGATGCCGTCTGGTTGTATGAGCAAAAATTCCACTGAGCCGTCTGGTGCATGTTTTTATAAAGTCTGTATAGAGGGACGACGTTGCCCTTTTATTGGGACGTCGTCAGGTTTATTTTGAGCAGCTTGAGTCGCTTCGATCTTGACTTTGCCATTTTCTTCATGTATTCACTCCTTTTCGTCCAAATGTGCTTCATTCCAGCATTTTGCTTCCAAGAGACCTAAAAGGTGAAAATGAACGAAATTAAGCAGTAATGGATATAAAAGTGGTCGATTAAAGGCTTAAATGACCCATTAAAAGCGTACGTTTTAAATCCTTATCAAATATCCCTACACTTGGTATTTGCTTGTCCTCAAGCAAATGTGCTTTTGGCTAATCAATTTGTAAGTTAGGGGGCATGAAGCATAGGTTTAAAATAATTTATAACAAGTAAAAAACCGCAATAGTCATCACAAGCATGGAAATTATATACTAGCACCTCACAAGGGGTGTTTGGATTCTCTCATCTCTCGGGTTTATATGAAATATAATAAATGGAAATGGAAGTTAAACACTCATTACCTGGCATAGTACATAGATTACCATAGGCTTGAGACTAGATCAAACCTCCAACGCTTTGGCGTAAGCACCTAGGAACAACTATCTAAGAGGTCTTTGCGATGGTTGTAACATTAGGCTTACGGTAGGGAAACAAAGGGTTATGTTGGATAGGCGATATTTAGTGGTGGCAAGTCAAAAATCTTATGTTACAAGCATGAAAAGCATGGCGTTGCTAAGCCAAGACTCGACTCACTAAACTCTAGATAACTTGAAACAAACAAACATAAATTTAAAGACATAAACATAAAGATAGATGTAGGATGGTTGCCCATATATTTTTCTTCAATTTTTTTGTCATTTTTTTTACACTCTCTTTTTTTTCTTTATTTTTTTTCTTTTTTTTTCCATACATTTTTACTCTACCATCCTCTACGATAACATCAAAATATAAGAAATTTATAGGAGCATCCCTACACTTGAGTTTTTATTTCTCTAACACTAATTGACCCGATTTGAAAAGATCAAAACACTTGGAGTATTTAATTACGTAGATAACGGGAATTTGAATTTAACGTTCTTTCCCGTTACTCCATAAAATATTACTTTTTCCCATGAGTCCCAATCATCCCAAGACTGTGTACAAAAGGTATGACTCGACTTAGAAACCATGCAAGTAACTAGATATTTGAACTAAGGGTTTAGTAATGATAACAATAATGCACTAAAGATGAGTGCATACAAGGTAGGCTAAGGCGATTTGGGTGTACATTTGGGGGTGGATTATAAACAATGCTCTTCATTGATATTCCGGAAAACCGAAACATCACGAGAACTACAAAAAATATAGGCTATGAGGGGTTAACTAGGGGTATCGTGTACTAAAGATGAGTACATCGCAAGGGTGTGGGGTGATTACTCAACCGATATGGAAGAAGTAATTATAATACAGGTTTTAACAAGGGTTATCCTAATGCCTCTTATCACTTAGTTATTTTTTAACTACACAAGTGTAGTCTCACTAGCGATCTCGGAATGCATCACAAAATAAGCTCTATAATCTATTATACTACTAGTACACTCTCTAAGCATTAAAGGTGAATCCTTTTATTCCTAAAGATCTAGGGGCGAATCTCACATTTTTGGGTTGGAATTTGAGTGGTAAATGGTTTTTGTGCTAGTCATGTAACTCCTATCCATGAGACGCTTTATTAAGATTAAAGTTTTAGCTCGTACGTGTCATAAAAAAATTTAAGTTTGGTGCTAAAATTTCCCTAACAAATATTTCTCATATTTTATTACACAAACGACCAAAGCCAAGACAAATGATCAAGGATAAGAATAGTTTCTAAGTTCCCGTTTTATTCTCCCTCCCTACACTTAAACTGAACATTGTCCCCAATGTTCCCCAAAAGTATCAAAGTTATGATAAAGGAAGGTAAGTAAAAGAGAAAGAAACTAGTACTCCCCAGACTAGCTCGGTAGGATCCATGTGAAGTTGCGGTTAGATTCTTTCCCAAGAAGAATGTATATGTGATAAAATACATCCAATGTTGAGTTTCCCCTTCTTGCCAAATATAACCTGCACACTTATGAAAGCAAACAAAACCTTTGCGTAAAATCAGCGGTAAAACTATATATGACACAACTAGACTAGGATATAATGCTTGTGGAATGGATGTTTGCAGTTTTTCTGGAAAATTAAGACCTGAGAATTTCCAAAAATTTATAAGTAGCACATAAAACAAAAAATTGCATAAGCTGTTTTTGCTTGACCTGACGTCGTCATGCTTTAATCCTGACACCGTCAGGTTGTCATGACAGTAACTGGTCTGCTGCGTTTTCCTGGAAAAATTACATCTTTAAAATCTGGAAAAATCCTGCAAAACATCCATTATGACTCGATACAAGCATTTGAATTTAACAAACACACATATATATCAAATTCATTAATTGTAATTCTCATGTTCATGTTCTTCAAAAATGTATGTAATCTTCCCTACACTTATCTTTTTTGTAAAATACCTTTACATGTAATTAAGACGAGGTTAAAGACAAAAGAAAGCATTTTCACAAAATCAAACATGAGAATGAACAATAAGGAAAAAGATATATGACACACAAACAAGCAAACAATTAAGCATGGGTTGCCTCCCACAAAGTGCTTTTCTTTATTTATGAGTCTCGTAGCTAGACTCGAAGTCATGCTCCTACTTTCCTCTTATCTTAGATGCCCATTCGATTTCCTTAACTCTTCTTTCATCACGAATATATTCAGGGACTAACTCTAGACAAGCGGTTTAGTAAACTTTGTTCTCCCAATCTACTTCAAAAGCTGGAATGTTGTCTACATCTAAATCATCAATACCCTTAAAATTTTTATTTTTGTAAGGCATTATATATTTAACACATTCGGTCCCATTTGAGAACTTGGATATTTCTTCCTCTTGATCATAAATCATCATGGATTCCTTAATAAATGGTCTCCCAAGTATCACATCTCCTAAGAATCCACCAATGATGCCTTTAACATCTTTTAAGATCATGAAATCACACCTATATGTGAAATTACCTTGAAAGACATGCAAATGTACAGTCTTGTTTCCTCGATTGCCATGACACCAGTTTATCACCAAGGAATTGTAAACCTCCTGAAGTACATTTCCGTGAATCTAAGCATCCTGCATGATCAACGTCTAAAAAAGCTATTAGTTCAAAACCAAAATCCTTCGGATACCAGATCCCCAAGTTAATGGTTCCCTTTACGTATCGGAGGATTCTTTTAGCCTCAGTGAGGTGTCTTTCAGTTCATCTTGACTGATAACGGGAGAAAAGATATACAGAAAATACAATGTCGGGTCTACTAGCTGTTAGATACATGAGAGACCCAATATTACTTCGGTATTTGGTAGGGTCAACCAATTTCTCATGTAAATCAGCGTCCAGTTTGTTGGTATGGGCCATTGGTGTTGCATAGGTGTCAAAACTTTGCATTCCATGTTTATTTAATATTTCAAGAGCATATTTGGACTAACTTAGGAAAATACCACGAGGTGATTGATGAAGTTGTAGTCCTAAGAAGAACGTAAGTTCACCCATCATGGATGTTAGGTCACCATAAGTTAACACAAGGATCAATATGTAAAAAATAGAGGTAAAGATGATCGGTTGAACAAACAAATACACACACGTGTGAATATGAAAGTGTTATGCGTAGGAAATGTATTCAAGTGAACAACCAACCTTCAAGAGGAGGTTTACAAGAGTATTTATAGGGGAAGGGAGCTAGGGCAACATGTCTAGTCCCTTCCTTTCTTATTGGGCTTTGGCATAGGCTCATGGGCTTTCTACATGATCCTAGCCTTTAATAACTAACATAAAAGCCTAGTTTAAGCAACCTATTACATATTAAATACTAACACTTGAAATAAAAGTTAGGAGTGATTCCAAAAATCTCCCCCTAAGTGTTAGTCATTTAGTGATGACTCCAGCAATCTTGGATAAGTTGTTGGTGTTGATGTAATAGTAGTTACTTTGACGTCTTTTGACATTCCTCTTTCTTGTGAGAAGAAGTGCCTTGATTCCAACAATCTCCCTAGTGTGAGGATCTTGTTTCTTTTGAAGTTTCAGCTTTGACATCTTTGTATTCTTTATTCGTTGTTCTTTGTTCAGGTGTGAATGTGGTGATGGTATGTTATTGTTGTCTGCATCAGGTCCACTTTGTTGCTCAGGTGTCTCCACGTCTTTCTCCATAATGCTTACACGCTTTTTGATGTTGGATTTCAGATTTGATGTAGTTCTCTAGTCTTTAAGCTTTGTAGATTCTTTGAATTAGATGAAGAATCATTCTGAATTTTGTGTTGCCTTTTGAGAGAACTCCATTTGTGTTGTTGTTTGTATGATCATGTGGAGAATCAGCACGATCATTCATCCCATGAGCATCCATAAGAAGAAAACATAAGAATTGGTTAGTGATAAACACCAATCGATCATTGTGATCTTTTCTTAGAGAATTGAGCACTACGATTGTTCTTCTGATGAATGTCTTGATTCCATTCACCTTGGTCGAGCGAATCAGCCGTCCAAATCCCATAAGGGACAGTTGGCATTACATTGAAGAAGTTCAAGTAATGACCCACATCTTCAGGACTCGATTCTTGAAAGGAATCTCCTTAGCGGGATTTCTAGCACTTACAAGTTTGAACTTCGAGGGTATTAACAGCATAGTGTGAAAACACGTCTCTAATTCTAGCAAAGGATGTTCCTGAACTAGAGTCCCTCAAGTAGGATAACACGATGTACCGAAGTACACCTACAGTTCAAGTGAGTCGTTGAGGTACACGAAGCATCACCCCCCATGACTGAAACCGTTTGAGACAACACTAACTGTAACCCATAAGGAGTTACCGAAGTGACCTACTGTCAGGGCTGTTTAATGTTGACCCTGTCAGGAGTTTCCATCAATCACTGAGAATCACAACTGTTAACCCCTCAAAAATGTTCTCGACAGATTGCTAAGATCTGTTAAGGACTCGATAATGTATCACTTGCGTCCTTAATGTTGAACGACAAGTGATGAAATGTCAAGTGTTCCTAAGAGATCTTTTAATGAATCTCGTGGCTCTAGACTCAATTGTGCGCTTTGGTTTTCCTGAGCAGAGACTAGGGAGAGGGTCTCCTTCTTCAATACTCGCAATCTCTAAGAGAAAGCCGATAGTTTACGTAGGGTTCCCTGTGAGAATGAAACAAGCTTCTGTTGAGAGAAACTTGAGTGGCTAAGAAGGTTTAGTGTATTGCGTCACTGGGTCTATGGCGACATTAATCTTCAATACTAGGGTCATCTAGTGATAGCCGATAGCATATGAATTGAACCCGGTGTCTGCCCTAAGTTGAATAATTTGGAGGGCTATTTATTTTCACCTTTTTTTTACTTTTCTTTTTAATTCTTCAACTCCTTCTTTCTCCGATTCTCATTTCTCCTTTTTATAATCATACCTATGGACTTCTAAGTACTAAATATTTGTGGTGTCCTTGGGTAGATCCCTCCGGCTTTGGCGGATCATAGGACGGTTATTCCTAACCTTAGTCCTTATAACTCCATGACTATCCTATGTTGCCATAAAACCATTTTCTCGAAAATCTCTCAAAGTTTTTATGAATGAAAACATTTTGTAACACTTCGAGAGTTTTGAATTTTCAAAAACACTCCCCCTCCACACGTGCTTAAGTGTTTTGATAGAAATCTGCACGGTGAGAGTAGAGCTCGCACTTTTGAATTGATCGACTCTAGATAGACAATTCCCCGTGAGACACGGTTACGTTGCATAGTTAAAGAGATACATTGTCAGCTTTTAGGTGACAACTAGCTCTAAAAACTACATTGAAGGTGTGGACAAACCTTTAAAAAGTTGTCAAACCCGTCAAAGTTAATGTCTATCAAGAGTTTCTCGAATAGGTACAATCTATTCAGATAAGTCTTGGAAGACAAATCTTTTCGATGTATGACAGTTCAGATCTCGTCAATTCATTGGTTACGTCTTAGCACATGAAGATTCAATCACATTTTCAACATATATGTATCACACAATTTTTCTCCCCCTAAAAAATGGCATATAAATGTTATTTTTGATGAAATTTTTTTGATACCGAATATGACCATTTCGAGTTTTGTGGAAAGATTTCCACGAAGAATAATTTGTGAACAAAGGTTTTTAGCAAATACTCCCCCTCAACAAGTAATACTAACTTTTGAGGTTTTGAAAACATAAGGGGAAGTACTTGTTCTTTTGAGCAAAACTTTGATAATGATTAAAGTTTTGATAAGTTTTACTTAAAAGTAAGAAGCTTTCGCTCCTTTTATAAGGATTGTGGCACTGATGCGTACCATAGGGTCCTTTCATTACAAGTATGGGTTGTACACTATTATGTGTGCACAAGCCATTATGAATATACAAATCATACAATCCAAATGTGAATCAAAATAATATTGAGGAGTACCAGACAATCATTCATGTAGACCAGGAGTTCTCTCTTGACGTTGATAACCCGTAAGCGAGAAAATCTGTCTTCCACCCACAAAGCTTTCCAACCTCTGCATCTGATCCCGATGAAACAACCTTTCATCCAGCTTCTTGATTATCTTCTTAGCATCCCTCTTTTCCTCAAAATTCCACCTCTTCTTTGACCCAATGCCTTGCTTAATGTCCTTTAACCGATATCCTAGCCCATCACGAACCAACTTCAACGTGTGATTGCAGAACTTATGAACCTCGTTGTACGCCATAAAGCAGTTGTGGTGAAGTTCACTGCGATAAACAACTCCAAACTTCGGTTTCTTTAAAATGGTGTACTGAGATAGTTGGTTTATGTCGGGAAAGTGTAGCAATGGTTTTGTAAGGTTGACTTGTTTCTGATAAGATTCCACAACAAGTTGAAGATCTTTAACACGTTCCTGGATCACTCTACTTCGAATGAATATCAACAAGGCTGTCATGTACTGGAGCTGAATGTTGGTGGAGAATTGTCTCATCCACCTTGTACCTTGCAAGATACATGTCTTCGATGTCGTTGAGCGACAATCTCGGAAAATCAACCTCAGTGAAATCATATTCCTGTTCATCTTGGCGTTTGACTTTGATTTCCTTCAAGAATGAGTAGTCCCATTTCGTAGCCAGAGTGACATTCATTACAGCAACGATCCTTTTATCACTAAACAACTCCTTGTTCGACTTTAGAATTTGGCAGCCTCTGTAGTACAGACTTCTCCTTGGAGGCCAATGGTGAATGCCATACTTAGCATCAATATCATAATCTACCACTTTGTCAACGAACATTATGGTGGCTTCTTCTTCGATCGCAACATTGGTGGAGAAGACTGCTGTTGGGATGTTGAAGGTGAGTGATGAAGCGTACTTCTTGCTGATGTCGCTACCGTGTTGAAGAAACTCTAATTCATTGTTGAAGAAGTATTGGTAAGGAATCTTGGGTTGCTCTGGTCGGCCAATGGTTGGTAGCGGTTTGGTCCAGTCAGTATAATATAGAGTGTTATCCTTTCTTGTGAATTCGATGTTCGATTCGGGGTTGAGCCAGTCAATCTTGTTAGACATGGCTCGTGCGATGTTGTCGAGATGGTATTCGAATTCAATAGTAATGTCGGAGCTATCTTTTAGCAATTGAAATGCATCATTCTTGATCCGGCGTAGCTCCCCTTTCATCATCTTCTTAACCTTGAACTTATCCCGGATAATCTTTACATGCTCCATAGTGCGACCATCTACCAGTTCTTGACCTTCCGGTAATCGAGGAGTAGCATCAACTAATTTGTTAAACCAGTCATATTCATCTTCATCCAACCAAGAGACAACTGAAGTTGATCTCTTCTTCTTAGGCTTGGAGGATGATCCTGGTTGTTGCTTAGTTGATTGCGGGGATGATGGCTGTTGCTGGGGTTCAGGAGTCTCTTCGTCTTCACCACTGGTGTATTCAAAGTGATCAATAGTTTTCTCGAATGGTGGTGGAGACTCAGAATCCTGAAGTTTGTCAGATGAAGGAGTTTGCTGAGATGCTCTAGTAGTGGTGGTGGTGGCATGGATGAGGAAGACACGCCTGTTTTCTTCTAACGTTTAGCCTTTGGATCTTTGTCCTGGTCATCATCATCTCTGTAGCGCTTCTCAATACCAACAGCTTCCTTGCAAGTAGTCTTCAGTTGATGAGCCAGAAGTAGCTCAAGAAACTTCATATTTTTATACTCATATTAAGATTATAAAAAATAATATTATTAGTTTACCCGGTGTTTTAAATTTATTTTTTTATATAAATTGTTATATTTATATAATTACGACGGTTTTCGTAAATACTACACGATAATTATTATTTCACTCAATTTTTGTAAGAAATGTATTTTTATAATTTTATTGACTTCAATATATTTTATTTTGACCCGTTAAAATTTATTATTAGCTAACGCTACCCTAAAAGCTCAAATATTTATACAAGTTACTAATTATTATTGAACAATTACACTTTACTTGTACATGTAAATACTTAATAAAAACAAAACACATCTCGTTCTTTCTTTGTTATGAATGTCGACATATCAAGATGACACACCACTTTTATGTACTAAATATCTTAGCCATGATACTTACATTATATTATAATATCTACAACTCATAGTTAACCTAATATCAAGGTGAAATAAAAAAAACTACTCTCTCATTTTCTTCTTCCAAAGAAGCGGCCAAGGGTGAGCTCAAGCTAGGAGTGCATATTTTTTCAAGTCAAGCTATTTTTACAACTTAGGCATACTCTTAAGCAAGGTTTTGGAATAAAAACCTAGGGTATTTAGGATAAACCCTTGTCCATTTAAACCTCATTAAGTAACTAGTAAGCATTTCATGGTCCTTTTCATATTTCATATTCATATTATGTTCATTTTATCATGTTTGAGAAAAATATGCAAGTCATATGGATAGCTATACCACTTTAAATGTTTTTAAGTGTTATATATATATATTCATCATCCTATAATTACTCCTTGAAACATATCACTTTTGGTGATGTCTAGGAACCCATGACACCCTAAGAAGGTGTATGGTAGGATTAGAATAGCTTCGGCGTTGGTTTGAATTGGTTAGAATGAGTTTTGCGCGAGAAAAACTCATTTTGACAACTAATTATAAGGGTCTGACCTTTTCTGTGAAATCTGGAAATTTCGACAGTGAGTAAAAATTTTTTGGCTAGATATTTAGAAAATAAACTTTAAAACGAAAACGTGGCCGCTTGAATGGGTTAAAACAGAGTTATAACGAAGAAGTTATGCTATTTTCAAGTTTAATGACGAAAACTATAATTTCAGAAAATTCAGCATGTTGTTTTACCTTTTTACGAGTAAAAAATGAGTCTTAAGCGTTATAAATTGTGTCGACTTATCAAAAATATATTAGTATACTTTGATACGAAGCTAAGGACATATAAAACTTAGAAAACGGACTTGTAACGATTAAATTACACGCGTTTACATAAAGTTGCCGTAACTATATTAAATAAGAAAAACTAGTATATTTCTATTAGACAAATATTACGGCCAAAAATGGCCATGTTGAGGGTCGTTTTTAACATTGATGTAGTACTTTTTATAACGTGATGTCTTCTAGTAAAAGTAAGTCCGCCTAGCATATTTTCCAAAATGTCCAACCGTTCGTCAAGCGGAGTTGTAACGAATAAAATACGGTCATTCAAACTTTGCCGAAAACCACCCTTAAACAATATTTTGGATACAAGTACCATACTTTACCTATGTTTTTCTCCATGATCGAGACCTCTAGGACAAAAACTTAAAAGCTAAAACTTTGAGATAATGATACAAGCTTTCCAAAACCGTTGAGTTCATTTCCTAACACTCGATGTGCACCATTTTACGACTAGCTTTTCGAGGCTATTTTGTAACTTTCATGAATTTTTCAAATGACATTATTTTACGACGAAAAGTTATAGATTCATAATAAATCACTAAATGACTATCGTAGGATATCATTTCAATATAAATACTTGTAAAGTAATTTATAAGTTCTCAAGACGTTATAAGATTATTTTTTCGACGATAAGTGTTATTTTCAAAAATTCACAAGTGGTATAGATATCATACGAATTGCATGCATAACATTACATCATAACTTATTATATATCGTATCATTCATAATAGGTCAAGTTTAGAGATTCACGCTACATTTCGGTGTACTCACTTTTGCCATCGCATCATTTTCCAAGTGAGTTTTCATAGCCCCACTTTCAATTGTTTTGTACTATATTTTGGGGGAGATACATGCTCAACTACTTGCTTTTATTTACACAAGTACTTTAAACTTTTACGGATTATCGTGAGTTTCCATAGCCCCATTTTACGGATTATCGTGAGTTCCATAGCCCCATTTTCAATCGATTTGTACTATTTTTGGGGGAGATACATGCTCAACTATTTTCAGTTACTTTCATAAGTACTTTAAATTTTTAAGGATAACTTCTATCATGATCACCATCGTTTCAAAACCGAATGTTGTACTATATCAATTGTTCTTGTTTGCGTGGTATAGTTCAACGTCGAATAAAGTGCTATGTCAGTTGACTACTGATACATTGAGTCATGTACTATTGATTATGTGCTATAGTTCTACGTCGTATAATGTTCTAAATCAGTTGACTACTGATACATTGAGTCAAGTACTATTGATTATGTGCTATTGTTCTACGTCGAGTTAGGTACTATTGTGAATTCATTTGACATCATGTGCTTGAACATAAACTATACACATTTGGGCAGTGGGTTGTGAACACATAGGTTGCAAGTTTTGTATGGGAGGAACTTGGAACTGAGTGGATTTACAATGCCTTTGCTGCATAAATGATTTTTAAAGGCTTTACATTGCAACACAAACTCTATGAACTCACTCAACCTTTGTTTTGACACTTTTAGCATGTTTTATCTCAGGTATCTAAGGCATACACTTCATGGCATGCATGTGGACTTATCATAGAGTCGTGGTGACGACGCGTCTCACATGGGAACATATGCACTTTAAAAACATCGTTTGGCTTGTATCAAACTTATTTCCGCACATGTTGATTTTCATTTGGGACCTACACTTTGTAAACTCTGATTATTTTACTCAATCAAACGATGTATTTTCCAAACGACACTTTAGGTCATTCAATATAACTGTGATTGTGATGCTATGACAGTCAACCCCCAGGAATTCCATTCCGCTGCAAAACAAGTAATTTTGGGGGTGTGACACATTGTATGGAAGAACAAGCCAGATTTTGAAACCATGAAGTTGGACAATCTGTTCAATAGCCTTAAGGTGATTGAACAAGACATGAAGAGAAAAGCAACGACATCTTCCAGTTATGGGTCACAAAATATAGCCTTTGTGGCTCACCCTGTCACTAGCAATGATAAGGACAATTTTGATGTTAGTACTCCTAGTACTAATGTTAATACTGATGGCTCAGTAACCACTGCAGCAGGCATCAATGAAGGTACACTCTATGCTTTCATAGCTGAGCAGAGTCAAGGATCCCAGATCACTCATGATGATCTAAGACAAATCCATGAAGATGACATGCAAGAGATGGATATCAAATGGAACATTGCCCTGATCAGTATGAGGGCAAGAAGGTTCATGAAGAAAACTAGAAGGTAGATTAAGATCAATGATGGAGATACTACTGGGTTTGACTAGGGAAAGGTTGAATGCTACAACTGTGGCAAGCTTGGGCATTTTTCCAGAGAATGCAGAAGCCCCAGGAGAAAAGGGAAGCACAACGAGGCTCAAAACTCTAAAGCAATGGTGGCTGTTGATGGTGTTGGATATGATTAGAGCTTCATGGCAGATGAAGAAGAGAGTCCAATCAACATGGCTTTGGTATCTGAGGTACTTACTGAAACAAATTGCTCAGATACATGTATTCCATTAAGCAAATATTTAGAGCTAAAAACCATGTTTGATAATGTGTCTGAAGAGCTTGCTAAAACTAATCATAACTTAGCAAATCATAAAAGAGGCTTAGCAGTTTTGGAAAAACAAATTGTGCACTCTAAAGAAAATGAGTCAAAGTTTACTGAAACAACTGCTGTGATTAATAGGGAAATCTCTTTTAAAGACATCACCATAAATGTGTTAAAAGAAGAACTAGAGAAAGTCACAAGAATTAAAGATAACATAGAGCTAAGTGTTGAGCAACTTAAAGACACACAACATTATAACTCTGAGAGAGTTGATAGATACCTGGAAAAAGCATTAATTGGCAAAGCCAAATCAGGTATGGGGTATAAGACAGTACCACCACCATTCAGAGGTATCCCTTTACCTCCTGGTATAGACCTTGCACACAATGGATTAGAAGAGTTCCAAGAACCCACATTTGTCCGAGGCCCTACAATCAAAAGTACATTCCCTAAAAAGTCTGATAAAGTGTTTGAAAGTGCCAGTGACACCTCCTTACCTGAGGTGTCTGTATCTTAAAGTAAAAAGGCTATTGTAGAGCCTAGTGAACCAAAGTAAGTACAGGCCACTAAACCAGTAAGACCATTTGACAAACCTGTTAATAAGCCAGTTAAATATGCTGAGATGTATAGAAAAATGTCATCTAGTCCTAGAGGTAACAAGAGAAACTAGAACCAGTTAAAATTTGAGCAACAAGGAGATGAATTTGTCATGTATAATAAATCTTGCTTTGTGTGTGGTAGCTTCTCTCATCTGCAGGCTCATTGCAGACATCCTATGAGACCTAAACCAATCATGACCCCAAGAGGAGTTCTTCTTAAAACTGGCATAAAATCTTTGAATAATGCAAGGCCAGTTAATACTGCTAGACCACAACCCAGAGTATTCGGTGAAAGACCCAAAAGAAAATTTTCTAAATCATCATCTACTTCACCAAGGTCCTTTAAATCAGCACAAACCTTTAACTCTTATGATGAAGAGATCAAGTTTTACAAGAAAAAGGTTAATACTTATGAGCCAAGACTTAATACTGATAGGCCAAAAGTTAATACTTTTAAGCCTAAAATGAAACCTGCTGGCTCTAAAGTGAATGCTACAAAGGGAATTAAGGGCAATGTTGTTAAGCCCTCAGCTTGTTGGGTGAGAAAGACCACTCAACCCAACAGTGCATCAGTTACTCTCAAGAATTATGATTACATTGAAGCACGAGGCAGATCCAAGTCATTAATGTCTTGGGTCCCCAAAAGGAACTAATTTCCTTTATTTTATGTGCAGGGACATTCCAACAATAATGATGATCTTGGCTATTCAGATAGTGGGTGTTCCAGGCACATGACTGGAAATCTATCCTATCTTTCAGACTTCACTGATTTGAAAGGAGGATATGTTTCCTTTGGAGGAGGAATTGGTGGAAGAATTACTGGGAAAGGCACAATCAAGACTGGTAATTTGGACTTTGAAGATGTGTACTATGTGAAAGAACTCAAATACAACCTATTCAGTGTGTCACAAATGTGTGACAAGAAGAATTTTGTTCTATTCACATATACTGATTGCTTGGTTTGATCTCCTAACTTTAAGTTGCCTAGTGATGATCAGGTACTACTTAAGTTTCATAGGAAAAGCAATCTATACAGTGTCAATATGAAAAACATAGTACCCAAAGACAACCTTACATGTTTAGTTGCTACAGCTTCTTTGGATGAATCTATGTTATGGCATAGAAGGCTAGGTCATGTGAACTTTTAGCTAAAAACAACCTTGTAAGAGGTTTACCTTCAAAAAGATTTAAAAGTAAACAGACCTGTATTGCATGCCTCAAAGGTAAGCAGCATAGAGCCTCTTGTAAGCCCAAGGTTTTTAACTCTATCACCCAACCACTTCATAAGCCGCACAAGGATTTATTTGGCCCCATAAATGTTAGCAGCCTAAACTTTAAGAAGTATTGTTTGGTTGTGACTGATGATTTTAGCAGATTTACTTGGGTTTTCTTTTTGAACACTAAGGATGAGACCAGTGAAATCCTTAAGTCTTACATAACTGCTATAGAGAACCTAGCTGATAAGAAAGTTAAAATCATTAGGTGTGATAATGGGACAGAGTTTAAAAACCAAGTCATGAATGATTTCTGTCAACTTAAGGGTATTAAAAGAGAATACAGTGTAGCTAGAACTCCTCAGCAAAATGGTCTTGCTGAAAGGAGAAATAGGACATTGATTGAGCCTGCTAGGACTATGTTAGCAGATTCCAAGTTACCTACAACATTTTGGGCTGCGGGATTCAATACTGCTTGTTATGTTCAAAACAGGGTACTGATTGTAAAGCCTCGTGGCAAGACACCCTATGAGCTATTTTTAGGTAGAAAGCCCACCCTAGACTTTCTTAAACCTTTTGGGTGTCATGTCTCTATTCTCAATACCATTGACCACTTAGGTAAGTTGATGGAAAATCTGATAGTGGATATCTGGTTGGCTACTCATTGAATAGTAAAGCTTTAGGGTTTATAATTCTAGGACCAGAAGGATAGAGGAGAATCTGCACATAGAGTTTCTTGAGGAAAAACCTAGTGTATCAATTGAGCTCATCATACGTCTTTGGTCTGTCTATTCCGTAGATCATTGTTCCATCTGCAGCTGTATCAATTAGGTCTCTTGTAGTCTCAATCTGATAAGGTCCTTCATCAATGGATTTGAGAATGTTGACCCCATTTTCCTTTCCAAGACAGTACAATCTGATTCGTTGAGCCCAAGAGTCGTAGTTAGTTCTGTCAAGCATGGGTGGACGAGTATCTGAACCAGCTGCTTGAACATCCTCGGCAACAGTGGAGATAATTGTAGGTACGTTGGTAGACATGTTTAAAGATTACACGGGGATTTTATAACTCAATGATTAAACCGGGAAATAGAATATTTCACGTGATTTTACTAAATCAAGAGAAAACCGTATTACAAATAAAAATTCAACCAAGTCGCTAAAAAACCTTGAACCAAGTCGCTAAGCACGAAGTTGATAAGTATTATGAAATCAAGTTGCTATAATGCCAAGTCGCTAAGACACAGTCACGTTGCTAAAAAGCAACTCACTAAGATCCAAGTCGCTAACCCCAAGTCGCTGAGAATTATGACAACAAGTCGCTAAGCACCAAGTCGCTAAGTCATCAAGTCGCTAAATAGCAACTCGCTAAGGTCCAAGTCGCTAACACCAAGTCGCTAAGAAACTTAAGTACAAGTCGCTAACAAAATTGAAGCAAGTCGCTACCTTCACCAAGTCGCTACCCGTAGTGGAGAATCCACTAAGTGTACTGTTTGTCGGTTTGTCTCAAAAGACAAGTCGGTAGGACCAAGTCGCTACCAAAAAGCACTACAACTCGCTACTTTTTACTGAAGCAAGTCGCTAAGATGAAATTCACTACGAGAACCAAGTCGCTACAAAGAAAAACTTCAAAAACACACTTTTCAATCCAAAACAAGCTCAACCACAGTGATTCAAGCTTACCAAATCAAAACCCAAGCACATACAATGATTCTAAACACAAAAGTACACCCAAAATTCAAACTTTAACACTAGAAATGAACCAAATGATGCAAAAACCACTAACCTTTTTCAAACTCAAAAACCATCTAAAAACCACTAGAAATCCAAGGATATGTAAGAGATGATCAAACCATGGCTCTTGATACCATTTGTAACATATTGGATTTCACATACACATCAAACCATTAACACAAGAGGCGTACAAGATGAGATTCTAGAGAGAGAAAGAGTTAGAGGTTTGGGAACTTAGTGAGAGAAAATGAAAGTATTATTATGAACTCCAACTCTCTACCTTGGGAGGTAGAGAGTATTTATAGTCCTTACATAAATCGCCACCTACGGGCTGTAGACCAGGCATACAGTGGGTAAAGACCCGTCCATCCTCCACGGTGTTACTAAACTAAATACTACTTAACATTAAACAATCTATGACTACGAGCTTTCTAACGATTACATATACTTGAGGTGACCGACTCTTTAATGACTGGATTTTCTAAATCCTAACATGGTAGCTTACTCTAACAGTGATTATGCTAGGGCATGTCTTGATAGGAAGTCAACCATATGAGGATGTCAGTTTCTTGGTGATAGGTTGATTTCATGGCAGTGCAAGAAGCAGAGCGTTGTGGCAAACTCTACAACTGAGGCTGAGTATGTAGCTGCTGCAAGTTGCTGTGGTCAAGTTCTCTGGATTCAGAATTAGTTGCTTGATTATGGGTATAATTTCATGGGCACTGTCATTTATATAGATAACAACAGTACTATATGCATTATAAAAAAATCTAGTTTTTCATTTTAAAACTAAACATATAGAGATAAGACATCATTTTATAAGGGACTGTAATGAAAAGAAACTCATTCAGGTTGATAGAATTGATACTGAGTTTAATGTTGCAGATATTTTAACCAAACCTTTTGACTTGGGAGGGTTTCAGTACTTGGTCACAAGTATTGGGATGCTTCATCCATAAAATGTCTTATCTCTCTCTATTTTGTAAAGTTTTGTAAACTTGTGGTTAGTACTGATTATTATCCAGTTAATACTGATTGTGTTAAGTTAATACGGATTGCAAGAAAATGTCTTGGATTGTGTTTTCTTGGTTTTAGACTAACTTTTCAGGCATAACACAAGCAATATGGACATGGTTTGGTGACTCAATGTTACAGCACATGTGGTTCTCTCTCTTATGATCATTCTGAAGCCATAACATGATGGAATTTGATGTAACTATGGAATATGTGATGCCAAAGCATTATGTGGCATCTTGTGATACTAATGAACATGAATTGATGGTTTCAGTTAGTCAGATTCATTCTGCACTCACCCACTCTTTGCCATTCTATCTGTTTACAGATAGTGTGACTAGCCTAAGGGCATCTGGCTTAGAGAACAGCGAGCAAACGTGAATCCAACACTTGTGTTGGAGGCAACACCTGCCACGAGCTGGAAACCCTGTCAGGAAGGCCATTTTAATGGGACTATCCATCACAGGCAGTGCTATGCACTGAAACCATTGGTTTTTACCAAATCAGAGGCCATGTAAGGAGACCTTGAGTAAGTGTCTGTCACCACACTTAATCCCTTCAAAATTGGGGTTTCAGTATTATAATTTCCAGACTATGAGATAATACTGATGGGTAAAGTTAATACTGATGGTTATAAGTTAGTACTGATAAGCATAGTTAGTACTGATGAACTAGCCGTTAGTACTTATTCCAAAAGTCTGTTATGCAATGATTACTTGTGCAAGTAGAGTTGTTACCGTCTATTTTCCTTATAAAAGGGTTTCCAAATTGGTTTCTCTTCACTTATTACCATAAATATTTATAAGGCGGTTCAACCAAAATTCTCCAAATCTCTATAAATTGCATAACTTTCTAATTGCTTTCACCAAAATTGAATAAAGGATTTTGCGACTCAATCCCACTTAACTAACCCTTACTCTAATCATTCATGGCTCCTCTTGATTTTGTCGACAAACATAACATGGTGTCATGCTTGGAATTGCCAGAAGGTCATGATGAATTTGCTGAGATAGTAGCTTTTCTAAACCAAAGCAGCATCATGTTTGCTTTACTCTTAAACCCTACTATCTTATGTACCCCTGTCAGAAAGTTTTGGCAAACTGCAATTGCCTCAACAACTGAGGAAGGGGTACAACAGTTAATTGGTACAGTGGATGGCAAACAAATTGTTATTACTGAAGCATCTCGAAGAGAACATATTTATCTTAGGGATGCTGATAGTATTAGCACTTTGCCAGGCACTGAAATTTTTGAACAACTCTCATTGATGGGGTATAGACATGTGACACTTTCAATTTTCATGAAAGTCAGTTTTCCCCACGATGGAGATTTCTAATTCATACCCTCCTACACTACTTGAGTCACAAAAGGACTGGCTGGGATGCTTTTCCCATAAATATAGCCACAGCCTTGATCTGCCTTGCAACAGGCAGGGTGTTCAATTTTTCAAACTATATTTTTGAGGGTATGCTTAAAAATGCTGTAAGAAAAACCAAGTTTCTGATGTATCCTAGGTTTATACAAATATTTTTGGATCTTCAGAAACAAAACCTACATCCTCACAAAAATATCTATCCTTCAAAACTACTTACAGGCAAAGTGTTTTCCAATATGTCAAGGGCTGTGGTAGGCTATAATGGGGTTGTAGTGCCTTTGTTTGCTAACATGCTCATTGCAGAGGGTGAAGGACCATCAAGCACAGGTGGCTCCCAACACGCACCCACAGATCTTGAACACTCTCCTATTCAACCACTCTCATCAACAAGTAGGCACTCCAGACAGGAGAGTGGGAATGCTCAAACCCATTCTCCTCCTATCATTGAAGCAGATGAGCCTATCTCAGGTGATGGAAGAGATAGAGTGGTGAGGGCTGCCACTACTCAACCAGGCTTAGAAGCTGGTGAGGAAAGTGGTAACATCAATTAGACCCAATCCATGCCAACACCTAGTGAGCACTCCTCAAAGGGTGGATCCAGGAAAAGGATAAAAAGGGGGGGTGTATCTACTTAGGCTAGGCCTGGGAGTGCATCTCAATTACCCAGTGATCCAGCTCTCTCAGCAGGTAGCACAGCTGGAAGTGGTGAGGGCAGCTTAACACTTCATGAAATGATGGATTTGTACAGGTTCTTATGCAGAAAAGTTAACACACTGGAGATTGCTTTGGATGAACATAAGAAAGATGCTGCAAAAGTTCATACCACGATGCTCCTTAAGATGAAAAGGCTAGAGCATCAAGTCAAGCTTCTTTCGAAGCCTGCAGCAGAAGCATCTCTAGTTACCACATCACTAAAAAGGAAGGCCAAGTTCAGAATCTCTAGCACCTCCACAGAGGATTCTTCCAAACAGGGGAGGAGTTCTGACATACAAAGTAGAAAAGAATTTGGTCAGTGGCAAGGTGGTCAAGATTTTTAGAGCCCTTTTATTGATGAAGAAGAAGAAGTTCAGATCACCACACATGCAGAAGAAGTACTCAGTACTCCTACATTTACTATCAGTACTATCCCAGTTAGTACTGTTAGTGTTGTAGTTAGTACTGATAGTACTATGGTTAGTACTCCTGGTGTTCTACAATCAGTACTAAGTCCAATCTTCCAAGTAGCTGCTGAACTACAACAAGCCACAACAACATAGGCCACTATCATCACTAACACTCCACATGAAGACACTGATGAAGAAGATAGAGAGAAACATGCAGTCTTGGGACTTCAAAGCTTGAAGAAATCAGTCCCTATCTCTCCGACTTACAAGAAGCCTCCTGATATGTATCTGAGAAAGAAAAGCAAGTCAGCAGTAACCAAGCCTAAGGAAAAGGGAGTCACTATTCAAGAAGGAGGTGCTCCATCATCACCAACCTCCTCAGCTCCAAAGATAGACCCTAAAGATAAAGGCAAAGGCATCCTGGAAGAAGAACCAAAGAAGAAAAAGCTCTCTAAAGCTGAAATTGAAAGGATGAATGAAGAAGCAGCAAGGAAGCTTGCAGCTGAATGGGATGAGCAAGAGTTGCAAAAAAAGGCTGAAGAGAAAGAAAAGAAAAAGATGGCTAAATTAGATGAAGACTGGCAAACATGCGATGAAATGAGAGCCAAGGTAGAAGCAACTTAGGAGGTACAACAGAACCTGCAACAAGATCAGAATACAAGTGTTAATAAGTAGCTCAGTTGTTTAGTGAGATCTTGGCCAGAAGACAGAGTCAGTTTAGACAAAGAAAGGGAAATTGAAAAGGCTTCAAGACCTCCAAACAAAAGTCAGCAAAAGATGTATCTTTGTAAGTATATCAGGTATCAAGGTGAAGATAGAAGAACATTGAAACAACTCAATCAAATGTCTTGGGAGACTCTTCAAAGACTTGCTGATCGAATTCAAAGAACATTCTCAACTTCAAACCTATACAAGCTGATGATACTGTTGAAAGACCACAACCTATTGGAAGTTACAAGAGACCCTCAGAAGAAGGAGCTTCTTCAACTGCACCCAAAATATTGAAAGCATATGAAGATGAAGGTGGACTAACTGAAGAGGATCTCAATCAGTTGATGTTAATTGAAGCCCCATAAGAAGCACTGTATTCAGAGCCCATCAATACCAGATACCCAATCATCAACTGGGATATCTATACTGAAGATGGAAAGAGGTATTGGAGGATTCACAGAGCAGGTGGCATAACAAGTGCTTATTTGTATCTGGTGGATCTGTTTGCATCTATTGACAGAGAGGATCTACTCAAGCTATGGCAGTTAGTCAAGGAAAGGTTCAAGAATAGAGATCCAGACAATGATAAGGATCTGGAGTTACTTTATGAACTTCAGAATATCTTTGAACCAGATCCAGCATGAGAACAATGGAAGTATCAATCTGGATAAGAAGCACTGACTTGGACTCTAATTGATTCTTGTGGTCTGCACTTGGTCACTACATGCAATGGGACAGATATCTACTTGTTGGTTGAAAGAACCTATCCACTTGCATTAGGAACTCTTCTAGAAATGCTGACAACTGGGCTAAGGATGGGTAATGCAGTTGACATGGCTAAGGATTTGCTGATAAAGATCTTTGAACAAGTTGGAAGACCTAGTAGGGGAAATTCAGTTTGAAAGAATCCTCAAAGACTGAAGAAACTTGTGATTCTGAAACCCAATCACAAGCTTAGGGGAGGATTGTTGGGAAATTCATTTTTGGGAGTTAATACTTATAGTAGTAAAGTTAGTACTGATAGTGTTATTTGATAAGTATTAACTAGTTAGTACTGATAGTGGAAATGTTAGTACTGATAGTATTAAGTTTGTAATGTTCTAAGTAAGGAATGTCGTGTATGGTTTGTAATAGCATATCTTCTATTCCAATAGAAGATATGATATACTTAGTGCATAGTTATCTCTGTAAGGGATCTCCTTTGTATATAAAAGGAGATCGTAGCTAAGTTAAACATATACCTTTTCTCTAGCCGTCTTAAGAAAAGCTTCAAGGTTGTAAACCCTAGTACTAGGAGAGTACTCATATTATTACTTAATAATATTGAAGCTATTGGTGTTACATTGTGTTTACTTTAATCTTCTAAAGTACATTCAAGTAGATTCCACATACTTGTGTGTATCTACAACAAAGTTTCTCATTGTTGTTTTGGAACCATCCAAAGCAACTAACACGTTTACAAGCTAAGTGTTCTAGATCCAAGGTTTGGGACTACACAGGTTAGCATGAGACTGTAGGGATGAACTTTGAGAATATCTACAGCAACTCTGCATGATGATTCCAAACAGGTGAAGTTCTCAAAATCGACTCTGAGGTTGTTCTTTCCAATCTTTTTGCGTTAACCCGTTGGGAAGATATCTTCCATTGTGAGTTCATTTGGTGCGTTGATATTTTCCATGACGATGTCCATTTCGTGATCTGAAAGGTATTGAGACAAAAGAACCAACATATCGAAAGACATTATATTAGTCTAAGATTGATTTTATTGTCCAATTATTGATTGAAGTTGTTATGTTTATGAATGTTACAGGTCCAAAGTCACTTTTAGTCCAATAGTCCAAAGTTGACGTGATAAGTTACGTGAGTATGTTTATTTTAAATTTTAATTTCCAAATTTCGCTTAGTCACACAACGTTTTAACTTTTTGTAGCTTATTAGTAACATTTTGGTTTTGTGACATTATGAGTAACTTATTACAAGTTTTATACGCGTAACATTTCAAAATAAAGTTACAAGTAGGCTTAGACATAAGCTAGTGTGCTTATGCGTAAACATGCAGACCTTAAGCGTAGACGTAAGCTTAAGCGTAGGAGTAACCCTTAGGCGTAAGAATAACTTATGCGTAGGAGTATACTCTTAGCTTATGAGCTTACGCGTAGGCTTAAGCAAAGGATTTTTAGCGTAAGGTTTACTCGTAAGAGTAGCCCTTAGGCGTAGAAATCCAAGTTTACGCATATCCTTCATAGGATATGCGTAGTCCCACTGTAGAACCTTATGCATAAGATTGCTCTTATGCGTAACCTCTACGCATAAGGTATTCCTTAAGCGTAATTCCAAGAAACCTTATTATGATCTTTTACGCGTAGGAGCCTGTAATAAATTTAACACAAAAAACTAATTACATTTCATTTCAAACACTTTCAGGACCAAAAATATATCAAGAACTCAATCAGTTACACGTATAATAGCTTAGGCGTAAGAATGTTCTTAAACCCTAAACCCTAATCTTACGAGTAAGATATTTAGCCATGGAAAATTCATCAAAACTTTTTCAGCACTATCATAGATGTTAATGAAACAAGTTCTAACTAATTTTAACATCAAACATTCACAGAAAAAAAAATACCCATTTATACACACGTATAAAGTCTAAAAACTTAAAAACTTAGTTCTCCAATTTTGTTGTTTCTGGGAGAGATTCTTGAATGAATATGATCAATTAAACATGATAAGAACATATTCTAAGCATCTATTCATGCATATACATCCAAACGAAGAAACGCCTAATTATGAACATGAATCCTAAAATTCATAAATCAAAGAAACAAGTTTCTGGGTGAAGTTTGATGATAGAAATAGTTATAATACTTGATTTTAAACATTTTTACACTTTCCATTTCATCAAAAACAAACGTTTTCAAATCCTTGATCATACGCGTATGCGTAGATTACAAAAAAACACCCATAAGTAAAAATCAAACCGTTTGATTTGTGTAAGATTAAAAATCTATGTTTGTAATCACAATAAGAAATGTTTCCAACTTACAGTTTTCAAATTTGAAGCACGGATTTGTTCTTTGATTCTTAGACGTGGATATGGTTTAGGTTGAGAATTAAATGCAAGTAGGTAAAATAAAAAATGTGTTTGGTGGAAAGGTTTTATTAAAATGAGTTTTAAACTTTGACAAGTCTGACCCCTCCACCACAGCATTTTTCAACCAAGACCCATAACTTCCACTTTGGTTAAGCAAAACATCATTCTTGGAAAGAAACTTGACGATACTCCCCCTCGAATTTTGAAATGATAAAATTTTAAAACATTTGAGTTCGAGGAGAGTATTTAACCAGAAACGTATCCACCGTTTCTTAAGAAACAACATCTTTTGGTAACATGCAAGAGAAAGGTTTTATGAAACTGAGAAATATTTACATTCTCCCCCTCAACACTTGTTCGGGAAAAATTGTGAAAGGTATGAAGGAACAAAGTGTTGACGGAAGATTTATACTTGCAATGTTTGTAAGAAATTTATATAGAAGAGTATTTTTTAATTTTATCAGATTTTATATTTTTCTATTTTGTTTTTTGAAAATTTTATTTACAAAAGAGGTTTTGGTGTTTGACATTTTTAAGAATGTTTAAAAGTTTGTCCAGTTCTTCTGTAGTCAAACACCTCATACCAATCCGGTGAATCAAATCATTAAACCTTGCTGGGGCTAAGGCTTTAGTGAGAAGATCCGCCAGTTGGTGTTCAATACCAACAAAGTATAATTCAACGGTACCCTTGTCCACTTGCTCCTTTATGAAATGATATCGAAGATCATTGTGCTTGGACTACGAGTGTTGAACAGTGTTTCACGAGATCTCAATAGCACTTCGATTTTCATAGTATACCGGGATTTTGTCAAATACGTAACCATAGTCCTTGAGTTGTGTTCTCATCCAAATGACTTGAGCACAACACGCAGACATGGCTACATATTCCGCTTCTGTTGAGGTTAGCGATGTACAATCTTCTTTCTTTGATTGCCATGACACCTGAAGTACTTTTCAGAGAGTCTAAGCATCCTGCATGATCAGCTTCTGAAAAAGCTATTAGTTCAAAACCAGAATCCTTCGGATACCAGATCCAAAATTAATGGTTCCCTTTACTTATCGGAGGATTCTTTTAGCCTCAGTGAGGTGTTTCTCAGTTGGTCCTGATTGATAACAGGAGCAAAGATATACAGAAAATACAATGTCAGGTCTATTGGCTGTTAGATACATGAGAGACCCAATAATACTTCGGTATTTGGTAGGGTCAACCTATTTCGCATGAAAATCAGCGTCCAGTTTGTTTGTATGTGTCATTGGTGTTGCATAGGTGTAGGACCTCGTTTTTACATCAACCTTACGCGTATATCCACCTTATCACAAGATGAACACCCAAACCAAACACAAACTATATGCGTAGAAAGATTAAGAAGAAAAGGAAAGATGGTGACTTGATGTTATTAAACCGTGTATGTGTAGATAAAAGATGAAACAATAAGATGTTTATTTGAAAGAAAACACACACAAAACACACTCAAGCACACACCTCAAATGACTCTTTTGAGGTGTATTTATACTACAAGTACATATGCCCTAATGGGCTTTGGGATGGGCTTGGATTGGACTTGGATTGGACGACAACTTATACAAGGCTAGCTTAACATAACTTTTAGCCATTTAGCTTAGACCAATCTACGAGCCCGTTGACTATTCTATCACAATATCTAACACACCTTACAAAGTTCCTAAATGTGAATGACCATCACTTCTAATAAAAATGTTACGGCTAACAATCTCCCCTAAGGGGTGGTCATTCAAAATATGCTCCACTTGATTAGGTCTTCACTTTCCTTGAGCTTGAACTTTGCGTGTAGATATAGAATAGTCTTGATTCTTTGTTCCTTCATGCTTTGTGATCAATTAATGTGGTATTCTGCCTTTTTCAGCTTCGTTGGTTAGGTGTCTCCAGGCCTTTCTCCACTATGCTCACACTTCTATTTGTCTTTTGGTTACCAATGATGTAGTTCTCGAGTCTTTAAACTTTGTTGATTCTTTGACATTGACGAAGAATCATCTTTAACTTTGTGTTGCCTTTGATTTTGATGAGAACTTTCATGTGTTGTTGGTATGAGCATGTGGAGAATCTGCACGATCTCTTCCTCCCGCAAGCATCCATAAGAAGAAAAACATAAAACATGGGTTAGAAGTAATCTAGCACTTACAAGTTTGAACTTCGAGTGTGTTAACAACATAGTGTGAAAACACGTCTCTAATTCTCACAAAGGCCGTTCCTGAACTGGAGTCCCACAAGTGAGATAGCGCCGTGTACCGAGATACATCTACAGTTCAGATGAGCCGCTGAGGTACACCGAAGCATCACCTCATGCCTGTAGACCGTTTAAGACACACTAAGCATAATCCACGGGGAGTTACCGAAGTGACCTGCTGTCAGGGCTGCTTGATGTTGACCTTGGCAGGAGTTTCCATTCAATCATTGAAGATCACAGTTGTGAAACTTCTCATAAATGTTTTGGCAGATTGCTAAGATCTGCATAGGACTCGATAATGTATCACTTGCATCCTTACTGTTGAACGACAAGCGATGAAATGTCAAGTGTTCCTATGAGATCTTTTGATGAATCTCGTGGCTCTAGACTCAATAGTGCACTTTGGTTTTCCTGAGCGGAGACTAGGGAGAGGGTCTCCTTCTTCAATACCAACGATCTCTAAGAGAAAGTCGATAGATAAGTAGGGTTCCCAGTGAGAATGAAACAAATCCATTTTAAGAGGAATTGAGTGGCTAGAAGGTTTAGTGTAGTGCGTCACTGGGTCCATGACGTCTTTGTCTTCAATACCAGCGTCATCTAAGTGACAACCAGTAGCAGATGAATTGAACCCGGTTTCTGCCCTAAGGTTGATTATGGAGGGCTATTTCTTTTCACCCTCTCTTTTGCTTTTCTTTTTAATTCTTCAACCCCTTCTTTCTCCTTTCTCACATTACTCCTTTTTTTTTCAATCATTCCTAAGGACTTCTAATTCTAACTATTGGTAGTGTCCTTGGGTAGATCCCTCCGGCTCTGGTGGATCATAGGACTGATTTACCTATCCTTAGTCACCTTATGACTCCATGACTGTCCCATGTTGCCATAAAACCATTTTTCTTGAAAATATCTCAAAGTGTTTATGATTGAAAACATGTTTGGAACACTCTAATAGTTTCGTATTTTCAGAAACACTCCCCCTTCACATGTGCTTATAAGTTTTGACAGAAATCTGCACATTGAGGGTAGAGTTTGCACTTTTTGAATTGATCGGCTCATGATAGACAATTCCCTACGAGACACGGTTATGTTGCTTAGTTAGAGAGTTCCATTGTCAGTTTTTAGGTGACAACTAGCTCTAATTACTAACTTGAAGTTGTAAACACTCCTTGAAAAGGAGGTTAGACCCATGAAAGTGCATATCTATCACAAGTTTCTTGAGATGGTACATTTACTGACTTTGATTCCCGTCAATTCATTTGTTTCGACTGAGTCGAGCTCATTTTGAGATTCAAACAACGATCATTAAACTTTTTGATCACATTTTAATCACGTCTTCTCCCCCTCAAAAATAGCATATTCATGATATTTTTGATATCAACGGATTAAACAACATTTTTCAAATCTTGTAGGGAGACAAACGAATTTGATTTAAGCATGAATTTGGAACATTTTAGTTTTATACTCCCCCTTTAATAAAGCATAATCAATTAAAGGGTTTTAGAGGGAGTTATCTTGAGTACAAAATATTTTGAAAGATTTTGAAAATCTTTTTGAACAATTTTGAAAAGGTGCTCAAGATGATCATGATTTCTCACCAGTTTTAAATGTAGTGCACTGAAGCGTACACTTGATTTTTTCTTTGAAAACACGAGTTTTGATTTGAAAATAATCAAAAGTCATCATTTTTGTCCGGGTTTCCTACTGAAGTATACGAAAGCCATTTTTAAGAAATTTTGAGAAACGACATGTTTTAGAAAACATTTAAAGAACTCTCGTTCAAGCATCTGTACATGTCCGTATCATTGTTGAATGACATTTCTAGAAACGTCCAAAATATCGATTATACGAGAGACATGTCGTGAGAAGAATATTTTTGGATTTTTGATTTTCTATTGTTTTTGTATTTTTTGAAAGTTTTATATTTTTATATTTTGCTTTTGTTGGTTTTTCAAATTTTGTATTTTGTTTTTCAAAAATATTTACAGCGAAGCTTTTTGGAAAATCATTTTCAAGAAGATTCGAGAAGACGTTCTAACTCCTCAAGGGTTAGGCTTCACATTCCAATTCGTCGAACTAAATCGTCAAACCTTTCTTTTGGAAGGGCTTTAGTAAATAGATCGGCGAGTTGGTAATCAGTCTTCACGAAAAATAATTCAACAATACCTTCTTCCACATGTTCTTTTATGAAGTGATAGCGGACTCTGATATGCTTAGTCTTTGAGTGATGAACAGGATTGCATGATATGGCTATGGCACTTTTCGAGTCATAATACATAGGTATTTTATCGAAAGTAAAGCCATAATCTGAGAGTTGTGTTCTCATCCATAGAAATTGAGCACAACACGAAGATAGAGACACATACTCAGCTTCAGCGGTTGAAAGTGCAGTGCAATCTTGTTTCTTTGAAGACCAGCTTACTAACTTTTCACCCAAAAATTGTGCTCCTCTGGATGTACTTTTTGCTGTAACTTGATCACCTGCGTGGTCCGCATCTGAAAAGGCAATAAGATCAAATCCGGATTCCTTCGGATACCAAAGACCCTTGTGAACGGATGTCTTCAGGTACCGAAAGATCCTTTTAACCTCTTTGAGGTGCAGTTCGGTAGGCTTTGCCTGAAACCGTGCTAATAAGCAAACAGCAAAATGAATATCGGGTCGACTAGCAGTAAGGTACATGAGAGAACCAATCATGATCCGATATTTCTTTGGATCGATAGGTTTCCCAAACAAATCGGCTCTAATTTTTGGTGATGTTACCATTGGTGTGCCAACAGAGTCACAATTATCCATACCATGATTTTTCAAAATCTCAGTTGTGTATTTAGCTTGATTAATAAAAATTCTACGTGGGGATTGATGAATTTGTAAACCAAGAAAAAACTTTAGTTCCCCCATCATGGACATTTCAAATTTGCTTTTCATGAGATTTTCAAAATGTTTTGAAAGATTCGGATTAGTGGACCCAAAAATGATGTCGTCCACGTAAATCTGAACAATCAAAATATCGTTTTTTCATTTTTATGTAAACAAGGTAGGATCGACCGTTCCTTTGGTGAAATTGTTTAGGATAAGGAAAGAGGAAAACCCGTCATACCACGCTCGCGAAGCTTGTTTCAAACCATAGATTGCCTTTTGGAGTTTGTAGACGTAGTCTAGATGTTCCATGTCTATGAAGCCTTCAGGCTGACTCACGTACACTTCTTCTTTCAGAGATCCATTCAAGAACGCGGTCTTAAAGTCCATCTGATAAACCGTGATGTTTTTGTGAGCTGCATAGGGTAAGAAAATCCTTACTGCCTCAAGTCTAGCTACCGGTGCGAATGACTCTTCAAAGTCTATTCCCTCTTCCTGTCTGTATCCTTTGGCCACAAGACGAGCTTTATTGCGAATTACAGTCATCTCTTCATCCCTTTTGTTCTTCCATAACCATTTGAGATCAATGACTCGAATGTCAATTGGTCTTGGAACCATATCCCAAGAGTCATGTAGACAGTATTGTAGAAGTTCTTCTGACGTCCATGCGGGTTCTGCCATTGCCTCCCGAATGTTCTTCGGTTCAATATTTCTAATTGAGCAAAGGTAAATGCACAAGTCACAATCGGTGGCAAGTTGGCATCTCGTCTGAATTGGCCATGAAGGTTCACCAATAACTTGTCCAATCGTATGGTCTTTTGTCCACTTCAGAGTATAAGGATACCGTATATTATACGAGTGCGAGTTAGATGGTTCTCGTAAGCTTGAAGATGATTCAGCTGATTCCGTATCAAACGGGTTTTCAAATAAGTCTTCATCTAACGTTGCATCGTTCTGGTTTGGAGTAGGTTCTTCTTGAAATGATATGTTTTGGTTTTGCTCATCAACTGCTGGTAAAACTGTTTCTAGAATTGGAGTTGCTGGAGTAGATGTAGATGATGTTGATGGAGTTGGTGCATTGGTTTCGACCGTAGTTGATGCATCTTCTGGTGGTGGTGGTGGATGATTTTGAGCGGTGCAGCGGAATGATGGTTTGATGCATTTGTCGATGTTCCACCATAGTATTCATTGAACATTAACTCAAAGAAATTCTCCCATTCTTTTTCATGAGGTTTGTCAGCAAAAGTTGATGGAACTCTTTGTTGTACGAGTCCTGAACTGATGTGTCCAGAAGTCTGTTGGTTTGGTGCGGGTCCTAATCTGTTTTGATTAGAAGCCATTGTTATGACCTAAGATATATCAACCTTATCACACGAATACCAAGCTTATCACAAGAAGAACACGTAAAACATAAACTGTTATGCGTAAATAATAGGAAAGGAAAAGATGAAGATAAGAACTTGGTGACTTGAATATGAATTCGTGTATGTTAGAGAGGTAGAGAGAAGAAAGATGAAAACAATAAGTTGTATATTGCTTCAAAGGAAAACACACACACACACACACTCAAGCACACCCCTCAAATGACATACTTGAGGGGTATTTATAGTAAGAGAGATGATGCCCTAAGGCTTGGCCATGGGCCGTGAGATGGGCTTGGACATGGATTGGGTTACATGAACTTATACAAGGCTAACTTAACTAAACGTTTAACCATTTAGCTTAGCCCAATCCATGAGCCCTTTGACTATTCTAGCATGATATCTAACACACGTTACAAAGTTCCTAAATGTGAATGACCATCACTTCTAATAAAAACTATTAAGGCTAACAATCTCCCCCTTAGGGGTGGTCATTCAAATGATGCTCCACTTGATAAGGTCTTTACTTTTATCGAGCTTGAACTTTGCGTGTAGATATAGAATAGTCTTGATTCTTTGTTCCTTCATGCTTTGTGATCAGATAATGTGGTTGTCTGCCGTTGTCAACTTCGTTGGTTAGGTATCTCCACGTCTTTTTCCACCATGCTCACACTTCTATTTGTCTTTTGGTTACCAATGATGTAGTTCTCGAGTCTTTAGATTCATTGACGAAGAATCATCTTTAACTTTGAGTTGCCATTGATTTTGATGAGAACTTTTATGTGTTGTTGGTATGAGCATGTGGCGAGTCTGCACGATCCATCCGCTCCAGAGCTTCCATAAGAAGAAAACATAAAACATGTTAGTAATAAGCGGATTCCCGCACTTACAAGTTTGAATTTCGAGGGTGTTAACAGCATAGTGTGAAAACACATCTCTAGTTCTTACAAAGGCCGTTCTGGAATGGAGTCCCACAAGTGAGATAACGCGATATACCGAAGTATATCTACAGTTTAGATGAGTCGCTGAGGTACACCGAGGCATCACCTCACAGAGACCGTTTGAGACACACTAAGCGTAATCCACGGAGAATTACCGAAGTGACCTGCTGTCATGGCTGCTTGATGTTGACCCTGGCAGGAATTTCCATTCAATCACCGAGGATTACAGTTGTAACTCCCTCATAAATGTTCGCATTGCTAAGATCTCGTAGGAATCTATAATATATCACTTGTGTCCTTATTGATGAACAACAAGAGATGTCATGTCAAGTGTTCCTATGAGATCTTTTGATGAATCTCGTGGCTCTAGACTCAATAGTGCGTTTTGGTTTTCCTGAGCGGAGACTAGGAGAGGGTCTCCTTCTTCAATATCAACGATCTCTAAGAGAAGGTCAATAGATTATGTAGGGTTCCAGTGAGAATGAAACAAATCCTTTTAAGAGGAATTGAGTGGCTAGAAGGTTAGGTGCGATCGCCACCGGGTCCATGACGTCTTTGTCTTCAATACCGGTGTCATCTTAGTGACAACCAAGTAGCGATGAATTGAACCGGTTTTGCCTTAAGGTTGAATATGGAGGGCTATTCTTTTCACCCTTTCTTTTACATTTCTTTTTAATTCTTCAACCCCTTCTTTCTCCTTTCTCACATTACTCCTTTTTTCAATTATACCTAAGGACTTCTAATACTAACTATGGGTATATTCCTTGGGTAGATCCCTCCGGCTCTGGCAGATCATAGGATGGATTTCCTATCCTTAGTCACCTTATAACTCCATGACTGTCCTATTGTTGCCATAAAACCATTTTTCTTGAAAATCTCTCAGAGTGTTTATGATAGAAAACATGTTTGGAACACTTCGAGAGTTTTATATTTTCAGAAACACTCCCCCTTCACATGTGCTTATAAGTTTTGACAGAAATCTGCACATAGAGGGTAGAGTTCGCACTTTTTGAATTGATCGACTTTAAATGAACTAGACCGATTCGAGACACGTTTACATCACTAGAGAATTAGCTTGAAATTATTACCCGTCCTGGTCAAGTCCATAGAAAGTTTCTCGAAATGGTACATTTACTGACTTTGATTACTCGTCAATTCATTGGTTCCGTCTGAGTCGAGCTCTTTTGAGATTCAAACAACGATCATTAAACTTTTTGATCACATTTTAATCACGTTTCTCCCCCTCAAAAATAGCATATCCATGATGTTTTTGAAACAAAATGATTAAAAGATATGTTTTTCGAAAAGCATTTGGAGAGAAACTGATTTAGCATGAATTTTGGAACAATTTTTTGTTTTATACTCCCCCTTAACGAAAGCATATTTTTCATACAGAAAATTTTAGAATCAATTAAGGGTTTAGAGGGAGTTATCTTGGTACCAAATGTGAGAGATTTTAAAAAATCTTTTTGAAAAATTTCGAATCAATGGTACGCAAGATGAAAAGAAGATTTTGAAAATCTTTTGAAGATATTTAGAGAAAAAATTATCTTCATTTGTTTTAGGATAAGTGCTCGATATTTATGAAAATCGATTTTGCGTAGCACTTTCCTTTCTTTAAAGATCGGGTTGCAAGCTGAAATACTTACAAGCCATTATGATTTTAGGAATAGTGCTTTGAAAAATATTTAAAAACTTTGTTTTGATTAAGCACTTTCCTTTCTTTGAAGCGCGGGTTCTGAACTGATGTGTCTAGAAGCCATTATTTTGAAGTCCGGGTTTCGTACGAAAGTATACGAAAGCCATTATGTTTTAATAAAATATTTGAGAGACGACATGTTTTAGAAAACATTTAAAGAACTCTCGCTCAAGCATCTGTACATACCCGTATCATTGTTGAATGACATTTCTAGAAACGTACAGAATATCGATTATACAAGAGACATGTCGTGAGAAGAATATTTTTGGATTTTTGATTTTATATTGTTTTTGTATTTTTTGAAAAAAATTTCTATTTTTGTATTTTGCTTTTGTTGGTTTTATAAAAGAAATGGAAAATCAAAAATAGAAGATAGAGAGAATGAAGAGTTTACAGAATTGGAACCCTCTGATGAGCTGGGTTCTGAGATATTTGATTCACCTGCAACCAAAGAAGAAGAGTTTTCACAAATAACAGTGTTAGAAGTACAAGATTCCTCACGGTGAGGGTGATCACTATCAACGGTTGTAGTGGTTTTGACTTCCTTATCTTGATGAGTTTCACTATTATCTGTGTTGGAGCAAGTATCAAAAATCTTTCCTGTGGGAATCCATCTAAGACCAATTTGGTTGAAAACTTTTCCCGTGGGTATCCACCTAAGGTAAGATCTAGGAGTTGTTTTCTTATCAGATGCAGCGGAAGACTCTTTTTTAGAAAAACTACGTCCTGAAGAGATCCACCTATTAGGTTTCCTTTTGATGTTCATCTTGTCAAAGGGTTTGTTTCTATTTGGTGTCTTAGTGGATTGTGCCTCGGCACGAGAATTATCTTTCTTGAGATATTGTAAGGCACATGCATCATGATTAGCTGAAAAGACACATTTTTACATGTAGTACAGACAAATTCAATATTCTTGTTTAAAACAGCGGCTTTAACTTTGTCACTACAGTCTTTTGGAAATTGATTCTTGTTCGAAAAAGACTTAGAATTCCTAGTGATGTTTTCTAAGGGCATAGCATTTTCTTTTTTGCAACTACTCTTAGATGTAAGCCAATCCCTAGTCTTTTGTAGAGTGTTCCTAGGTAATGGTTTACTACTACTAGCAGTGCCTTGAAATCTTGTAGAATTCATCACCCTAGATGTTGCACCTAGAATTCCGTCTTTTCGAGTCTGTGCCCTTTTCCTAGCTTCTTCTAGATAGTGATTGTTGACCATGTTGTTAGAACCGACATATTCTTTAACTAGATTTTTGGTCACATTCCGTGTAATATTCCTAGAAATGCCAGGTGTAATCACATTTGGTTTTTCAAAACCGCTTTTCTTTTTCAAAACTTTTAAAATTCTCTTTTAAAGGCAGGACTGTGGAGTGACTGTTTTTGACAAATCATTTTTCTCATTGACTATTGGAGGAGGCTGAGAAATAGACATTTTTGGTTTGAAAATCGGTTTGGGAACATTTGTTTTCTCCTCAGTCAATGGTTTTGCAAACTTAGTATCCACAGCCTTTCCTTTTAGACTTTCCAGTTGAGCACTCAAAAGATCATTTTGCTCTTTCATGTCCTTGTAAGCACGCTCATACGACAGTTTGTCATACTTGCATTCCTCGGATTTTTATCAAGTTGTTTAAAATAGGACATGTTTTCTTTTTCAAGTTTTGCAAGAGCATTTTCATATTTTGAAACAATTGGAGGTCTCGTGACTGAGTCTTTCATGATCTTCAACATAATATGTTTGTAAGATAATGGACATGATATCGGTAGTCATAACATCTTCGAAGAGAGAATCATTGAGTTTGTCCAAAACTTTGATGTGTTCAATACTTTCATGAGCTTGCTTTACCAGGGATTTATGGTCCTTGACAAAGTCACTCGTTTCTTTCAAAAGTGCTTGTTCAATATGAATTACCCTCGCACGATGGCGTTAACGGAGGGGCAATTTGGGTTTTAAAAACTCTTTTGTTTCGTCATCATGACGAGTAAACCAGATGTTAGTTGTAATATTGGTTTTAGACTTGACAGTCTCTTGAAGATACCCAATTCTAGTTTTAACGTCATCTAAAATGCTTCTAGTATCGGTGTTAAAAGGATTGTTTGAAGACATTTGTTCGATTTTCAAAGAGATTTGGAAACTAAAACCTGGTTTCGGCGGTTTTGAAACGGTGTTGACACTTTGTTTGAAACACTTGGTGTGGTGGAAAACGTTGATTGTTCTTTTTGATTAACAAAAGTAATTCCATTAATTTTGTTCCATTTGTTATATTCAATCGGTTTAAGATGGATTCTTTGTTTCATTTTGATCTACTCTCCTTCGATAGTTCCAACGTTTCAAGAGAATCACGAACAATTATGGGTTCATGCAAAGGTTTTCCATTGTTCAACACATTCAGAGATTTCTGAGCTTTCTTGAGGAAACGAGAGGTGAGTTACCAAGAGCCATTTTATTTGTAGTATGAAAAATCGGATTTACTTGATTAGAAAGCATCTTGATTGTCTTAGCGGAATGACCCATTGTAAGAAGTAAATTATCCAATTTCTTGATTTTTCCGTTTTATCGAGAATTTCATCAAGAAGAGAATCTTCTCGTTTTGCAAAATCAGCAATCAACTGTTTCTTCTCTTTTCAAGATCAGAAAACAGTGCTTTTTGTTTAGAAAGTTGGTCATTTAGATCAGAAATTTCCTTGTTTAAAGATTTGATTTTCAAATTTAGATTCACATCAAGTGTGTCATACTTGAGTTGCAAATCTTTTTCTCTTAAAACAGAATCTCGATAACCAATTTCTAACTCTGAAATTTTGTTTGTATGAAATTCATAGGTTCTGGCGTGCTCCTTGTAACTCTCAAGCTCAGCGGTCAATTTAGCATTCAAGGCCTTAACTTCACGATTGACCGTTCTAACTTTCTCAACTTCAATGCCACATTGATTGATTAATGATTCAACATAAGCACGTGATTCCTCATCAGTCTCATTTTGTACCACACCTCCATTAGGATCCACATATGGAGTTTCAGAGTTAGTATTGCTACAACTCGTATTGTCCATGTATGTATCATACGTAGGTGCTGATGTCACTGCACGTTGTTCGCCATGAGTAAACGCATCACATATGACATTGTTATAACATGGATCAAGGATTGGTACCTTAGATACTGCATTTGCATCATAGACAGAGGTGCGTCGAGTCAAGGTCGCACTTAGTCTCCTGAAGATTTGCCATTAAGACGCAGTTAGCATTGATGTCCTCTCGGTCTTCCAAATCATCCATAATAGCGAAAAAGTCATGTTCCTCAACACTCAACTGCATTCCAGATTCGCTTTTGTGCTAACAAAGATAGCTTTCAAGATACGCAAAATCCTTCTTTTTCGGCTTAGTAGGACAATTCCTTGCCATGTGACCCACTCCTTGACCGTTATAACACTTAATCTGATTACCCGATTCATATTTCAATAATTCCTAACGACTGAACTCAACATTGCCATTCTGATTACCCATTGCTCTATTCCCAACATTCTCCCATCGATTTCCAACATGTCGACCCGACGATTACCCGATACGAACCGCCTGATTACCGATGCGACATTTAAATGCTTTATCCAATAAAGAAAATACATTGCAAGGTCGCTTCGGGTCAGTTTCGGGATCGCTGATTCCTTGTTCCTGGTATTGTGGATACGTTGTTGAATGACTTGTTGGTGGATAGAATTGTTGTTAAGGGATAGCACTTGTGGTTGTGGAATGTATTGCTGCAAGTTGTTGTTGTTGGAAGATGATGAGGCTTGTTATTGTGTATACACTGGAGTTTGAGTCTTAGCAATAAGTGCCAATGGATCATGATTCTTTGCCAATCTTTCTTTACTGACTTCATTCACTTCAAATTTTGGTTTTGTTTTCAGAAAATTGTTGAGTTGATCAAAGTCACCGATGTAAGTCTTTTGTTTGGTTGACAATAGTGACATATCGTCCCCATTCTTCTGGAAGATTATTCGGGAACTTGATGTTTTGAACGATTGTTCTGGGTGCCAACTTGTTTCGATAAGCTCATTCATCAAAGTGCAAAACCTTCCATAGTAGGATTCAATGGATTCTCCTGGTGTAGATGTAAACTTTTCCCATTCAGTTAGCAGCTTGTTCTCCATGTCTTGTTTACCAATTTATGTTCCATAACATAGTCGTCTAACACGCTCCCACATATCGAAGAGCGGTTTCACAACCGCCTACAAGGCAAAAATGTCTATTGGTAAACCCGGTTGGACAATATGAATTGCCATGTCATCCTGATCGACTTGTTTCCGATCATCTTGGTGTATTCGATTCATTTGAAGATGAGAGGATGGTGGGATGGGAGGTGTTGCATCAGCATTTCCAAGGACATGGACTTGTCGAGGCTTGAAGGGTCCATCCTGAATGGATTTAATCATGAGTTTTCCATTAGGTTTGGTCTTGATGTAGCGGAGCATTCGACTTGTCCATTGAAGATAACCACCTTTTGCCAACATAGGAGGTCGGTTTTCGGCACCGGCCGCATGAATGTCTTGTTGAGTTGCCATTGATGAAGGTATGATATGATAAAGTTGATGTAGGATCGATTCAACGATAAAGGAGTTGTGGTTGATGAAGATTAAGCTCGGTTGAGGTGTTTTTAGAAAGTCGCAGAACCTTGGTTCTTAGTCGAAAAATTTTAAGCCCAAAATTTGAAATTCACTTTAAAATCAATTCTAAGGTCGTATGAAAATTTTGAGTTATGACAATTTTGACGCCTTAAATTTGACCTGAAATTTGAATTTAGGCCCAAAAATTTGAATTTTTGACCAAAATTTTCACAGCTAAACCAAAATTTGAATTTCGCGTAAAAATTGAACGTTTAGTCTCCTCAAAAATTTAAATTTTACTCAAGTTTTCCCGCCAAAAAAAGAGCTTAGGCGTAGATTTTTTTTTTTTTTTTTTTAAACCTTTATGCGTAGAAAGAGCTTAGGCGTAGAAACAAGTTACAGTAGAGTTGGTGCTTATGCGTGGGATCTTATGCGTGGGATCTTAGGTAGGATTCTTATGCGTAGAAAGTATCTTACTGGCGTAACCTTAGGCTTATCGCGTAGACAAAAACTTAGTCGTAAAACCTTACGCGTAAGTGTGATCTTATGCGTAGAGTTCTACTCGTAAGAGTTTATGTTTATGCGTAAAATTAGGTTAAAACCAAAAATCCTTTACAACTGTCACAGCGTAGGGATATCCATAAGTCGAAGTGTTCCACACACTTATCCAAGTGAGGGAAGCACTGAGTAACCGTTAAAGCTCAAGAATCGCACCAAAAAGTTATGAGTAGGACCTTATGCGTAGTTGACTTTCTTACGAGTAGAATTAGGGTTTTGACCTACTGTAAAAATTTCCAACGATTCAAACGATTTCTCTTGCAGATATCCTTAAAACACTCAAATAACCCAAAAATGTTGACCTTTTCACCCAAAGTGCTTAGAAAAGTTACGAGTAGAAATGACCAAAGAACCAAATACGAGTTTAAAACTTAACAAAAACGCGTAAAGCTTCGAACTTTTGCAAAAAAGCTGAAACTTTAGCACCAAATAAACCTTAAACCACAAGAATCTTGAATTTTAAGTGCAAAAATTAAAGCTTTAAGCGTGACAACTTTTATAACGAAGCTACGCGTATAGTACCAACCTTCAAAACAAACACAAACACTCCTAAACCATTGTTAGGCGATTGATACCAATTGTTATGACCAAAGATATATCAACCTTATCACACGAATACCAAGCTTATCACAAGAAGAACACGTAAAACATAAACTGTTATGCGTAAATAATAGGAAAGGAAAAGATGAAGATAAGAACTTGGTGACTTGAATATGAATTCGTGTATGTTAGAGAGGTAGAGAGAAGAAAGATGAAAACAATAAGTTGTATATTGCTTCAAAGGAAAACACACACACACACACTCAAGCACACCCCTCAAATGACATACTTGAGGGGTATTTATAGTAAGAGAGATGATGCCCTAAGGCTTGGCCATGGGCCGTGAGATGGGCTTGGACATGGATTGGGTTACATGAACTTATACAAGGCTAACTTAACTAAACGTTTAACCATTTAGCTTAGCCCAATCCATGAGCCCTTTGATTATTCTAGCATGATATCTAACACACGTTACAAAGTTCCTAAATGTGAATGACCATCACTTCTAATAAAAACTATTAAGGCTAACAGCCATTGGATTAAGCGCGGGTTCTAGAGCGAGTCTCTCAGAAGCCATTTGTGAAAGTTCATCAAAATTCACATTCATCGTCTCCATGATCCTCCTAGTTCTCCTGTTATACACCCTGAATGCCCTCGAGTTATCTGAATATCCAATGAAGATTCCGATATCACCCACCTTAGCTTTCGGTTTTCCTAGATCTTCTCCGTTCGTCGGATAGCACAAAGCACAAAACACGTGAAAGTAAGAGATATCAGGTTTTCTGTTGTTCACTAGTTCATATGGGGTTTTATTGAATCTTGGATGGATTAGGGATCGGTTCTGAGTGAAACAAGCAGTGGAAACTGCATCAGCCCATAGAAATAACGGTGCACTAGAATAGATTAGCATTGTGCGAAAGCTTCCACTAGAGTTCGATTTCTTCTTTCAACTACCCCATTCTGCTGTGGAGTTCTAACAACTGATGTCCGATGTGTAATTCCAACATCTTCAAAATAAGTTCTTAACTCCTGATTTGTGAATTCAGTGCGTTGTTCCGTTTCTTACAACCCTTACTAGAGTTTGAAGAAGTACTTGAATAATGTACCGTAAAGGTGATGATGATGCCTGGTGCCGTCTTTTGATCTGAAACCTAACCCATGTATATCTTGAATAATCATCGACGATAACAAGAATATACTTTTTCCCATTAACACTTTCAACTCTCATTGGGCCACATAAGTCCATGTGCAACATATGCAACTTTGCTTCCGAACTAGGTACGGATTTGGGTTTATATGATGCTCTTTTGCTTTTTCCTTGTTCGCATAATGGACATAAGTGATCCTTGGTGTATTTGAACTTTGGAAGTCCGCTGACTGATGTTGTCTTTGGCAAGTTTGTTTATGGTGTCGAAATTGAGATGGGATAATCGTCTATGCCACAACCAGGACTTTGTTCCGGATGCTCGTGTCATAAGACATACTGGTGATGAAGAGGCCATTTGGTTTATGTCGATAGCATACAAGTTTGTATCATGATTCCCAGTTAAGAGATTAGTGCCATCCAAGTTTCTAACGAAGCAAGCATTTTTCCTAAAGCAACCTCTAAATCGCATCAACCTGCCCGAATGAAAACAAATTGTGTCCCAACCCTTCGACATAGTAAACCCGAGTGATCAGATAATTTCCAAAAGGTAGATCTCCATAACCCATGATAGCTGCTACATGATCATTTCCGAAACGTACGGTTCCCATGAATTTCCAGACGAAGTTGATCAGCAGCTTCAGATTCCCGGTTATGTGCTTGGAGCAACCCGAGTCGACGATCCAAAGACATATTTCGATAATCTGCCAAGAACAAAAGAAGATGATTTTGGAAACCGTTTTGATTTTGGTTCCTTAGAAATTAGAGTAAAAGTCCATATCACACTCATAGAAGTTATCTATTGGGAAAATAGGTTCGTCACTCATTCTACAATTCTTGAGTGTGAAAGTTCTACCCGTTGGTTTCCAAATATCATCCCTATAGTAAAAACTATGCTTCTTATCAGTAGTGTATAACCTAAGTCTTGCAACTAGGCGTCCTATTGGTTTAGCATAAGTTCTTTTAGGAACATTCTCCTGAACAGGCTTAACAATCTCATTCTTAGAAACACAATCATCATGAACATTAGTTAAAGATTTCTTGCAAGTTAAACAAACAGATTCAATAGATTTGTTAAACTTAGCAGAGTTCATAGGTTCATTACATTCAGATGAAATGTCTTTCTTATTACAAAGCGGTAAATTCCTAGGGTGTTCTTCTACTTTTTTCTCTTTATTCAAGCTACTACTCTTAGAGGCATGCGAGACTCTATTGTTCCATGTATTGCTCTTAGGATTTAGTCTGCTGCTCCTAGAGGTGCTTCCAAGACCTGTAGAAGGTAAGGCATACTCATTAGGATTCACATTTTTATCTAGAGAAGTGGTTTCAGCTGTCCTAGTCTCTTTAGAGTGCTTTTCTAAACTTATGTCGTTTGTTCCATATGGTTTAGATGTGGAGGCTGACGCATTAGTGGTACTCATCTTAAAAAGGCCAGGTGCTAAAACTTTTGGTTTCTCGATAACCGCTTTTCCTTTGTCAACATTTTGTTTAGGCAAGGCAGGTGGAGTGACTGGTTTCGATAAATCATTTTTCTCATTGACTTTTGGAGGAGGCATAGAAACAGACATTTTTGTTTTGAAAACCGATTTGGGAACATTTTCTTTCTCCTCAGTCAATGGTTTTGTAATCTTAGTATCCATTGCCTTTTTTTTGACATTCCAATGAGCCCTCAAAAGATCATTTTCCGCTTTCATGTCATTGTAGGCACGCTCATCTGACAGTTTGTCATACTTGCATTCCTCAGGTTTTCGATCAAGTTGTTTAAAATATGAGACATTTTCTTTTTCAAGTTTTTCAAGAGCTTTTACATATTTTTAAACAATTTCGGAGGTCTCAGACTGGAGTCTTTCATGGTCTTCAACAGAATATGTTTGTAAAATAATGGACATAATATCAGTAGTCAGAACATCTTCGAAGAGAGAATCATTTAAATTTTCCAAAACTTTGATGTGTTCAACTCTTTCATTAGCTTGCTTTACCAGGGATTTATGGTCCTCGACAAAGTCAGCTGATTCTTTCAAAAATGCTTGTTCAAATTGAATTACCCTTGAGTTGATGTTATTCACCGTGATGGGCAATTTGAGTTTCAAAAACTTTTATTTTCATTATCAAAACTATTAAACCCGATGTTTGTTGTAATATTGGTTTTAGTTTTAACAGTCTCTTGAAGATCCGCAATTCCAGTTTTCACATTTTCTAAAATACTTCTCGCATCACTTGTGTTAAAAGGATTGTTTGAAGACATTTGTTCAATGTTCGAAAGAGATTTTGAGACAACAACTGGTTTTGAAACTGATTTTGAAACAGGTGTAGACTCTTTGTTTGAATCACTTGGTGTGATGGAAAACTTTGACTTTTCTTTTTGATTAACAAAAGTGATTCCATAAATTTTGTTCCATTTGTTGTAGTTGATTGGTTTGATTTCCGGATATTTTTGTTTCATTTTTGATCTGCTCTCCTTAGATAGTTCTAACGTTTCAAGAGAATCACGAACAATTATGGGTTCATGCAGAGCATTTCCATTGTTTAACACATTCTGAGGTTTCTGAGCTTTCTTGAGGAACGAAGAAGGGTACCAAGGGCCATTTTATGAATAGTATGAAAACGCGGATTTACTTGGTTAGAAAGCATCTTGTTTGTTTTAGCTGAATGACCCTTTGTAAGAAACAAATTTTCCAAGGATTTGATTTTGTCATTTTTATCAAGAATTTCATCAAGAAGAGAATCTTCTCGTTTATCAACTTCTTCTTCTCGTTTTCAAGATCAGAAAACGTTGCTTTTTGTTTAGAAAGTTGGTCATTTAGATCAGAAATGTCCTTGTTTAAAGATTTAATTTTCAAGTTCAAATTCACATCAAGTGTGTCATACTTGATTTGCAATTCTTTTTCTCTTAAAACAGAATTTCGATAACCAATTTCTAATTCTGATTCTTTGTTTTTTTGAAATTCAAAAGCTTTTGCGTTCTCCTTGTAACTCTCAAACTCAACGGTCAATTTAGCATTCGCGGCCTTAACTTCGTGATTGACCGTTTTACCTTTCTCGATTTCAATGCCACAGTTATTGATTAATGTTTCAAAATAAGCACGTGTTTCCTCATCAGTCTCAGTATTTTGTGCCACACAGCCTCCACTAGGATCAATATCTGTAGTTTCAGAGTTAGTATTGCTACAACTCGGATTGTCCATGTATGTATCATAAGTAGGTGTTGGCGTCACAGAATGATGTTCGTCATGAGTAAACACATCAACTATGACATTGGTACTTCAGATATAGCATTGGCATCATAAACAGGAGGTGTGTCAGAGTCAGTGCCGTACTTAGTCTCCTGAAGATTTGCCATGAAGATGCAGTTTGCATTGATTTCCTCGAGGTCTTCCAAATCATCCATAATAGCCATAAAGTCGTGTTCCTCAGCACTCAATGAATTCATGTGTTTTCCTTTTGTACCAACATGATAGCTTTTCGAGATACGCTAAGATCCTTCTTTTTCGGCTTGGTAGGACAATTCCTTGCCATGTGACCCACTCCTTGACAGTTATAACACTTATCCGATTACCACGATTCATATTTCCATAATTCCCTAACGACTGAGCCGCAACATTCCCATTGAATACCCATCCTCTATTCCCAACATTCTGACCCATCCGATTTCCAACATTCACTAACCCGATTACCCGATCGGAACCGCTGATTACCCATGTGAAATCCAGTAGCATATCCCAGTGGGTTGCCAATAACTCCAACCATTTGTCCTTGATGACCATATTCACACCCGGCTGTGCAATTTTCCTGTTGTGAGTGTTTGATGAAATCTTTTGGTTGTTGTTAGTTGGTGTGGAATAGCGACTTCTGAATGCTTTACCCAAAAATGCAAATGCTTGAGTCAAAGCTTGTTCTTGTTCGGTTTCAAGATCAGTGATTCCTTGTTCCTGGTATTGTTGATACTGTTGTTGTTGAATGACTTGTTGTTCAGGTGGATAGAATTGTTGTTGAGGAGGGAAAAACTTACTTGTTGTTGTGGAATGTATTCTTGCAAGTTGTTGTTAGTGGAAGATGATGAAGTTTGTTGTTGTGTATTCACAGGAGTTTGAGTCTTTGCAATTAGTGCCTATGGATCATGATTCTTTGCCAATCTTTCTTTCCTGACTTCATTCACTTCAGATTGGTTTTTTTTCAGAAAATCGTTGAGTTGATCAAAGTTCACTTGATTTAAGTCTTTTGTTTGGTTGACAATAGTGACATATCGTCCCCATTCTTCTGGAAGATTGTTCAGGAACTTGATGTTGCTCACAATAGTTTTGGGTGTCAACTTGTTTCTGATAAGCTCATTCATTAAGGTGCAAAACCTTCCATAGTAGGATTCAATGGATTCTCCTGGAGTAGATGTAAACTTCTCCCATGCAGTTAGCAACTTGTTCTCCGTGTCTTGTCGACCAATTTTGTTCCATGACAAAGCCGTCTAACACGTTCCGACATATCAAAAGCAGTTTCACAACTGTCTACAGCAGCAAAGATGTCTCTTGGTAAACCCAGTTGAACAATGTGAATTGCCATGTCATCTTCTTCGACTTGTTTCTGATCCTCTTCAGTGTATTCTGATTCTTTTTTGGTACGAACAGATGGTGGGACGGGAGGTGTTGCATCAGATCTCCGAGGGGTCCATTCAGTAATGGATTGAATCATCAATTTTCCATTAGGTTTGGTCTTGATGTAACGAAGCATTCGACTTGTCCATTGAAGATAACCACCTTTTTCCAACATAGGAGGACGGTTTTCAGCACCGGCTGCATGAATGTCTTGTTGAGGTGCCATTGATGAAGGTATGTTATGATAAAGTTGATGTAGGATCGATTCAACGATAAAAGAGTTGTGTTTGATGAAGATTAAGCTCAGTTGTTGTAGTGAAAATTGGGTCTGAAAACATAAAAACCTCAATAACTTCTTTTCTGAGCGTTTTTAGGACTTGAAGGTTGACCCAAATAAACTTTAGTTGATTCGGCGTGCCAATCTCCTTGTTCTCACTGTCGTTTTGATGGGTAGAACGCTGAAAACGGAGTTACGGTTCAAAAGTTATGGCCGTTTGAAGTTTTGCTTAAGATCTTACTCGTAAACTTGTTCTTAGGCGTAAGATATGGTTGCTTAGGCGTAAGTTTTGTTCCTTAGGCTTAAGAGTTGAACCTTAGCATTAGTGAGTAACCTTATGCGTAAAATTAATTCTTATCGTAACAATATCCTACGCATAAGATGTTAGTCTTAGCGTAAAAATAGTTTACTCGTAGAAGTAATGCTTATCGCGTAAACTACATGAGTTAGGTGTAAGATTTAAATCTTAGGCGTAAAAACTAGCTTACGCGTAAAACACAAATCGTATCTCTCTAACTTATCCAAGCTAGTGAGATTTCACAAGTCGAAGTGTTCCACAAACTTAACCAAGTGAGGGAAGCACTGAGTAACCGTTGTTGCACGAAGATTCTTAACCAAATGCTTATGCGTGAAACCTTATGCGTAAAAAGAGGGTTTTGACTTTTTCTTACGCGTAAGTCGAGGGTTTTGACTTTCTGTTCTTACGCGTAAAAAATTCCCAGTGTTTCAAACGATTTCTGATGCACTCACAGCTTCCAAAACACTCAAATAACACGAAAGTTTTGACCTTTATCACCCAAAGTGTTTTTTCTGCATATGCGTAGAAACGAACAACCCAATACATACGAGTTAAAAAATGAAGAAAAACACGTAAAGCTTTGAACTTTTTTAAAAAACTAGAATTCTTAACACTATAAAAACCTTAGAACATAAGAATCTTGAAGAGTTTAGTGCAAAAATTAAAGTTTTTAGCGTGACAACTTTGAGAACGAAAACTACAAGTAACACTACACAAAAAAACTTCAACCAAAACACTCCTAAACCATTGTTAGGTGATTGATACCAATTGTAGGACCTCGTTTTTACATCAACCTTACGCGTATATCCACCTTATCACAAGATGAACACACGAACCAAACACAAACTATATGCGTAGAAAGATTAAGAATAAAAGGAAAGATGGTGACTTGATGTTATTAAACCGTGTATGTGTAGATAAAAGATGAAAACAATAAGATGTTTATTTCAAAGAAAACATACACAAAACACACTCAAGCACACACCTCAAATCACTCATTTGATGTGTATTTATACTACAAGTACATATGCCCTAATGGGCTTTGGGATGGGCTTGGATTGGACTTGGATTGGATGAAAACTTATACAAGGCTAGCTTAACATAACTTTTAGCCATTTAGCTTAGCCCAATCCACGAGCCCGTTGAATATTCTATCACAATATGTAACACACGTTACAAAGTTCCTAAATGTGAATGACCATCACTTCTAATAAAAATGTTACGGCTAACAATAGGTATCACAACTTTGGATTCCATGTTTGCTTAAGATTTCAAGAGCATATTTGGACTGACTTAGGAAAATACCACGGGGTGATTTATGAACTTTTAGTCCTAAGAGGAACGTAAGTTCACCCATAATGGACATTTCAAAAATTTGTTTTCATTATTTTTGAAAAAAAGTTTGAGTATTTTTTGTGGGTAGACCCAAAAATGATGCCATCCACATAAATCTGAACAATTTAAATGTGTGCCCCGTGATATTGGATAAACAGTGTTGGATCGACCGATCCTTTGATAAAATTATGTGAAAGGAGAAAGAAGGACAACTCATCATACCACGCCCGAAGCGCTTGTTTGAGATCTGGATCAGTTTGTAGACGTGATTAGGGAACTCTGGATCAATGAATCCTTCTGGCTGACTAACATATACCGTTTCCTTCAGTTTACCATTCAGAAAAGCGATTTTGACATCCATCTGATAGACCGTGATGTTCATGTGAGCCGCGAATGCCAGAAAAATCAGAACAACCTCAAGTCTAGCTACTGGTGCGAATGATTCTTCAAAGTCAATCCCCTCTTCCTGTCTATAACCCTTAGCCACCATAGTGACTTATTTCTGATAACCGTACCTTCAGCATCTAACTTGTTTTTCCAAATCCATTTGACACCAATGACATAGACCCCTGTTGGTCTTTCAACCAGTTCCCATACTTCAAGATGTTTAAACTGATTGAGTTCTTCCTGCATGGATTCAATCCAGTTGACTTTGGTCATTGCATCTTTAATGTTTTTAGGTTCAGTTTGACAGACGGTGAGGGCATAAATGCAGTGTTCACCGTAAGTATGTAGGCGTTGTCTAGTTACGACTGGTTGATTCGGGTTTCCAATGATGTTAACAAGAGGATGGTCTTTAGTCCAACGATGTCTGGAGGGTTGATGTTGATATACATTATGGAGATTAGGTGGATTTAGATGGCTGGTAGAAGATTCCACAACATCTGAAGATGCACTTTCAGTAGCAAAAGGGTTGAAGAATGCATTTCCATCATAATCCGCAGGTGCAGGTACTTCTTGATTTAGAAGATCATCAGCAGGATCAACGTCATTGGATGCGGTTTGTTCGACTGTTGTTGTAGAATCAATTGGAGGTGCTTCAGAAACTATTGTTGTTGTTTATGGTGTATCAGGGATTGGATTATTATCAGGTTGAGGAGCGGAAACATTTGATACATCTGGTGCACTTTGGTCAATATCATCACTAAACAGAGGAGAAAATAACATTTCCATTTGACGACGAGTAAGTTGTAAGCTTGGTTCAGCTGATGATGGGGTTGGGGGGAAGCTCAGACGGTTATGTCCGGGTTCCAAGTTGTTTTGATCAGAAGCCATTTCTGTAAGCTCATCAAAATTAGAATGAATTGTTTCCATAATCTCCATTGTACGACGATTCCAAATCCTGTATCCCTTTGAGTTTTCAAAATATCCAACAAAGACTCCAATGTCAGCTTTAGCCTTAAGCTTTCGAAAGTCATCACGATCATTGTTTGGGTAATAGAGAGCACCAAATACATGAAAGTGTTTGAGATTCGGTTTACGGTTATGGATAAGCTCATAAGGTGTTTTGTTGTGGTGTTTGGTTATCATAGAACGGTTCTGAGTGTAGCATGCAGTTGACACGGCTTCTGCCCATAAGTAATCTAGAAGTTTTACATTGATCAACATCGTTCTTGCAGCTTCCACTAACGTACAGTTTCGTCTTTCGACAACTCCATTTTGTTCTGGTGTTCATGCAATTGATGTTTGATGCTCAATTCCCATTTTCTCATATAGTATTCACAAAGAGTTTGATTCACATATTTAGTTCCTCTATCTGTTCTAACTTGTCAGACTGTGTTCTAGAGCTGAACTTAAATTTTCATGAGAAAGGTGATGATCATCTGTGGAGCTTGATCTTTACTTCGAAGAAAATAAACCCAAGTCCATCTTGAGTAGTCATCAACAATTACAAGAATGCAGCGTTTTCCATTAATCGTCTGCACACGCATCAGGCCACACAAATCCATGTGAAGAAGATGAAGCACATGCTGAGAGTTGTGTTCCACCTTTGAGGATAATTGAGCACGAGTGATTTTACCTTGTTCACAAGCTGAGCATAGGTGATCTTTAGAATACTGAAACCTTGGAAGACCTTCAACTAGTTTGTAACGTGCATGATTGGTTATGGTTTGAAAATTCAAGTTTGAAAGTTGTCGGTGCCATAGCCAAGATTTTGTTGATGTTGCCTTAGAAAGTAGACAAATGGGAGATGAAGCAATCATGTCTTGCATTGAGATTGTGTAAAGGCTTGATGTGCGGGTTCCAGACATGAGATTGTTTCCTTTTAGATCACGAATGAAACAAGTTTTCTCCCTAAAAGCAACTTCCAAATCACAATCACAAAATTGACCGACTGAAAAGAGATTGTGACCGAGACCTTCCACATAATAAACCCTGCTAATTTTGATGTTCCCATTGATGTAATCTCCGTAGCCCATGATAGCTGCGAAGTGATCATTCCCGAACTTGACAGTGCGGATGAACTTTGAGACAAAGTTTGATAACAGTTTGAGGTTGTCAGTCATGTGTCGGGAACATCCGCTATCAACAATCCAAAGGATGATCTGTATCACCTGCATTACACACAGACGACACAGGTGGAATAGAAGTAGAGGTGGAACCCGAAGAGTTAGAGGGTTCTGTTACAGTTAAAGTTGGAACACGCATGTTAATGATTTTAGGAATCCATTTAAATTTGGGTGTATTTTGTAACAATCTCTGCCAAGTCCAACTAGTTCGTGCTTTGGTCTTAGTGAATGCACTAGGTGATATTTTCTTCCTAGGAGGTGAAGTGGGTTCTATGGGTACATCAATGATCGTAGCAGAAACACTAGAGGGCGATTTACCTAACATAGACTTAGAAGCATTAGTGGGCCTAGAGGTAATCCGTTTTCTATTATTCCGCTTACGAGATAAGATAGACTTAGCAACACATTTATCATGACAACCAGAAAACATGCTTTTACGACAACCATCACAAGATGCTTCAAACATAACATTCAAAGTACTTAAAGGTTCAACATTCGTTACATCACTTTTTTTATTACAATTGTCTAACGCAATGTCTAAAGTGGGTGCAACATGAGTGTTATTCAAAGTCCTAAGGTTTTCTTCTACTTCAGAGGTCTTTATTGTTCTTCTCTTATGTTGCAACTTCCTATTCTTTCTGATTTTGCTCTTAAGCTGTGAAATGCTAACATTGGGAAAAGAGGAAACTACTCCTGTATCAGTGGAAGGAAGCACATTAGTATCTTGTGGTTTGTCATTAGGCGTTCTAGTGTCAATTTTAAACATTCCAGGTGCAAGGACATTTGTGTTACTAATCTTATCTTGTTCATGCTTCACTAACTTCGCTTTCAACTCAACAATAGTGTGCAACAATTCTTGATTTTCAGAGCGAACTTTTCCACTAACGTTTAAGACTTCTTTAGTGTATGCAAGATGATTATCAAGTTCTTGTGATTCCTTAGCACGAGTCTTTTTGAGCGAATCAAATATGACACCACATTCAGTTTTGACTTTGGCAATTTCTTGTTCAGATTTTGAAATTTGACATTTTAAAAACACGTTGTCATCATCCAGTTGGTCAAGTTTTGTAACAAAATATTTTTCACCAACTGGTTGATTTTGTTTTGCAAAGCAAGTTCTCGATTTTGACAATCTTTTTGACACCATTGAAGATGACGTTTTGCATTCAAAAGTTCATTTAACAAATGCTCATTTTCAATTTGCAAAGACTCGATTTGCGGCACATTATCGATATTCTCAACATTATCAATAGAGTCAACAGAATCAACAGCAATATAATAAAATGCATATGCAACCGTATGTAACAACACCACATTGATGGTATCAGCACAGATAACATCTTCAAAGAGTCGATCAACATGATTTCTTAACATTTTTACGTTTGGTATTTGAAATCGTTGTTTTTGTTTTCTCGAAAACTGTTTTCATAAGCCGAATCTTCTTCTGAAGATCCCGTTCCCAATAGATTGCATACATTTTCAAATTTCGGGCATGGGGTAAAAGTCTTTTCTGAAAAATATCTCTTTGATATCGCGCATGTGGTGATTGAAAATGTTTAGCTTTTATTTCATAATTAACTTCAATTTCACGTTCCAAAAGTTTGATGTCAGACATGAATGTATCAAAATATTTAAGAACTTGACATCCTTCGGGTAATGATTTTACTTCACTGAGGGAAGTTAATGGACCATTAATTTGTGCAACATTGTGTCGGGGATGATCGTTAGAAGAGGACTCAGGAATTGGTGTGATAACCCAAGGTGTGTTAGTATTATCCTGTTGTTTTACAAACAGTATGATTTTTGAGTAATCGACTGGTTTGTTATATTCAACATTTTCCATTTTTAATCTACTTTCAGCATCAGCATCTGTTTCCTCATCACGATTATATTTAACAACACTCATAATTGAATCATCAATTCTATGTTCTGCACTGTAAACTTGAGGATTTGGTTTGAATGCTCTATGTGAAAAACTTGGTTTGTAATCAGCAAGAATTGGTCCATATCCATCTGGATTCGGTTTAAAAGAAAACTTTTGAATTTTTGTGATTGACTCACCATGTTTGTAAACAACATTTCAAAATTGTTTGATTTTATTTTGTAAGTCGACAATTTCATCAAGATACTCATCAATTTGTCTCCTCAAATGCTTTTTGTACTCACAAAACTGTTTTTGACAAGTGAACAACTCAGACTTGGCTTTTTGAGTTTCCGAAGTGAGAGCGTTAAGTTGTTGTTTATGATCAAATTTTTGTTGTTCTATTTGAGACAACAATGCATTCTCGAATTCAACTAGATCACGTATATGTTTTTCCAAAGATTTTTCATTTTGGTATGATTTTGTGTAGGATCGTAAAACATATGATTCATGTGGTTCGGGGGGTCGGGGAAGCTCAAAGAATGAGAAGGACATGGTATTATTTAGATTGAAGAAAAGGGAAGATGTGTGTGTTTCTAGAGAGAAGAAGAAGAAACCACACACACTTCTTTACAAAATGTGAACTTCTTACCCTCCTAGTTGGGACTAGGAGGTGTATTTATACTAGGACAAGCCTAACTTAACACAAATGACTAAACTAGTCCTTGTGAATGAGTAAAAGAAGAAACTAATGCAATTCCCGTAATGACTCCACTTTAGCGAGGCTAACAATCTCTCCCCAAGTGATGTCATACGAGAGTTGCTTACAATGTTCTCTACAAGAAAAATAAAATACAAAACATAAGCAGCCAGCTCCAAGAGTGTCTTCACAGTCATCAAACTTCATGAATCTTCTGAGCTGCCATCTCTTTACTTCTGAAGAACAATATGAGCAAATCTAATTAGGGATTAAATCGACCTTTTGCTCTCCCCTAATTAGTGATCTCCCCCAAACTGACAACCTTTCTGATGAATTTCCAGAATTCAAAGAAGTCTTTTGATAATTAAATTAGAACCATCTTTAGTCTTCTAACACGTAGCGGAAAATGTAGAAAAGACTGTCGACTCGACCTTCTTCAAGATTGTCCATTCGGGGGACTAAGATATCAACATCTTCATCTCACCAAATGCATTCCAATTATCTTTCATATATCAAATCAGGCCATAATGTACACATTTCTCTCCCTTGATGGTTACGATTTATTGGAATCAGCATACAATTGTGTACATGAAGCATTAGCTGGAAGCATTCTATCATAAATCAAATCAGCCCGTGAGAAGATGTCGATGAACAATACCATTTGAAATTGTCTAACTCATTTCAACCCCCTGTATCAAAATTCAACGGTTGTCTATAGTAACCACCTGTAAGAATAACCCAATATGACGAACTTGAGGATGAAGTAAAATCTCCCGGAATAGTTACTCAAGCTTGTACTATCCTTGTGAAAAAGAACGGTGTACCCATTGTACAAAACCTCTTGACGTATCCTCAACTACGTGAGACACCGAAAGTGATAGCTACTTTGTGGGTTAAGAGAGAAAGAATCACAAAAGTAACTAGATAGCAAGTCTTCATCACACTCAACATATTTTCCCAGACAAGTCATCTTCGCGGAAGGGAAGAAAGAAAGAAGACGAAATAAGTAACCGCGCCCGTCAAACTTCACTTCAAACCCGAATAAATAATAGAGGATCATCTTTGTGGTCACATTTGATGAGCATTTCAAAATCTAGCCGTGAAATATATCCTCATGAACCAAAATACCACTCTTAATATCAAAAAAATTTATAACCAAAAAAAAACTTTTGGGTTATAAATTTTTGATAGTCCGAACTAAACTCACTATCATGCGTTTTTATTCAGCCCAAGGAGTCGGATCCAATAAAAATCTTAAGCCCAAACAAATTGATTCACTCGATCAACCCAGTCCAAGATATAGAATCCGATCCATTTGTGATGAGAATAGGCGGGTATAATAAGTACACACTTATTATTATCTTACCCTAAATACACTCAACCACAAACCCTAAAAAATACTGATAACACATACGCCTCCCACCCATTCTCTCTCATACCAAAAACACAGATCTCTCATCTCATCTTCAACATCAAACTCTATCCGAGCACTTGATTCACAATCACAAATACATAAGGTTGATTCTCCATTAATCCAAATGAAAGGCACGGTTCCAAACAACCCTTTATAATCCTTTCAGCCTATGAACCATTCGAATCATACAAGTATTCGAAAAGACAATGAAGTGAAGGTTGTCTTCAAGATCTTAATGGTCTCGGGTAGGTTGTTTTGATGTTTTTGGTCATTGAACGAATCAAGAAGAGGATTAACAGTCTTGTTAATTACTTTATCTTTAATATTCGGATATTCAAATGAAGCGAAGCTTCAATAATAAGAGTCGATGATGAGTTGTGTCTCTCAATTATAGACTTTTACAAGTCTAGATGTGTCGGAGTATACTTCGAGAGAACAAGCTGAGATTCATTTGTGTATATATATATATTTTTTGTACCGAGTCTTGATTGAGAGGTATAATGGAGTTGGAGGAGGTGAGATTAGGTTAGTATTGGATTTGGTTGAGGCTGTGGTAACTTCTTATAATCACAATAGTCTGAATGCTTTTTTTTTCATTTTGGTTTTGTTGACATGTGATGTTGAAATACTGAACTCATATGAGTTGGTTTGGTATTTGGTTTATGGTCAAGCTGTCATGAACGAGCCTTCTTCTTCATCTCGTTATTCTGTCAAAAAGGACTTACGCGTAAAGATGTTGAAAGACTTATGCGTAAGAACTTATGCGTAAAACTGTCTTGGTCAATAACCTTACGCGTAGCCATGGTGTTATGCGTAAACACGGTCTTACGCATAAAAGCTATGCGTAAGCATAGGCTTATGTGTAAAAACCTTACGCGTAACTGTTCTTACGCATAACTTCATAGTTATGCGTAAATATCTCTGAAGACGGCTCCTTATGCGTAAAAATAGGGTTTTGACCATCGTTGACTTTTTTCCGGCGACTTTTCCAACCACTTTTCCGTTAATCTTCATATACACCCAGAAATACTTGCAGAAAACGCATCAATATTACCCATTTGACGACCAGTTGACCACACAATATTCACGAGTAGGACAAAAAAAACAAGTCGCAAAAAGTGTTACCAAAAGACTGAATCTTGGACAGAAACAGAAATATGGAAACTGCACATAAATTTGTCGACTTTTTTTCTTTTTTTTTGACCAATATGATACAAGCAAATGTCTAAACTGTTAACAACAAAAGGAGGAAAAAAAATTTTCCGAGTCATAAAAATAGATGAAAAACAGTTTAGACAAATATTCAAACCACACGAATCTATAAAAATACACAACCTGGCTCGTTATACCAATTGTAGGATCGTAAAACATATGATTCATGTGGTTCGGGGGGTCGGGGAAGCTCAAAGAATGAGAAGGACATGGTATTATTTAGATTGAAGAAAAGGGAAGATGTGTGTGTTTCTAGAGAGAAGAAGAAGAAACCACACACACTTCTTTACAAAATGTGAACTTCCTACCTTAACACAAATGACTAAACAAGTCCTTGTGAATGAGTAAAAGAAGAAACTAATGCAATTCCCGTAATGACTTCACTTTAGCGAGGCTAACATTTTGCAAACGCGACTTCAAAACTATGTTCACGTTTCTCTTTAGTTTCAAAAATGTTGAGTTGGAACTTATAGCATTCATTATCCTTAGTCAACAGTGCAATTTTATCTTGCAGTTTCTTATTGATTTCATATTTTTCCAGTTGAGATTGGTTGGTCTTAAATAAGTTGGTCATGAGCTCAAGATCTGGATTAGACAAAGGTTCATCTTGTTCAACTTGAGTCTCAACATAATCGTTATTTAGATCCTCAAATATGACCACAGAGTCAACTTGATTATCAATATTAACTATAAGCTCATCTTGATCGTCAAATATAACTACGGGATCCATTTGATTATCGTCGTAATGAGATGTAGAAGACTCATGTTGAACACTCGGAGCCTCGTCAGATGCAGATGTTGGCAGGGATATCAGATCATATATTAGTATATTAGGATCTGGTATCTGATACATGCCATCAGTGTCATACACTGGGCCTGTGTCACTCATGTGGAGCTCTTGCATGTTTGCGATTAACATCACAACAGCATTAGCCTGCAAGTCCTCCATGTCATCATCAGAATCTGCATCGGCCATCAAGCTCTGTTCCTTGTTGGTAAGTGTTCCACCAGCTTCATCCTTGAGAGCCAAGAGTAAAGCCTCCTTGTGATAAGCGCTGCCTCTTTTTCATGGTTTTGGGCATGCATTAGCTAGATGACCCTTCTCATTGCAGTTGTAGCATCGAAGACCATTAATCCCAGTATGAGCATTTTCCTGATCAACCATTTGAACCCGTTGTTGTTGTGGAGCACCAATGTTATTCCTTCCATGAACATTAAACCCTTGACCACTACCCATCTGACGACCATTTCCACGATTCTGAACATCAACTCTTCCATTGTTAACAACAGCTTGATTTCTTGTGTTTGAGGAGGTACGAATGCGATTGTTGGATTTGTTTACGAATCTCCCGAAGGCTCTAGCAATCATGAAAAATCCTTGATTCAATGCATCGAAGGCTTCTGCGTCCTCATTTGATTCACTGTAGAGTGCTTCATCATTGTTGTTGTTGTATGGAACCAATTGAGTTTCTTGTGATTGTTGCTGTGATGGATCATATGGTGTAATCTGAGCAGTTGGTAGTGGAGGATTTGTGAAGACAGTTGGTAAGTTCGGAAATTGAGGATAACATGCTTGAGAATACAAAGAAAGAGTTTGATTATCCGGGAGTGATGGTGAAGCAGGGACTCCACGGATGATTCTGTCTTTGTCTACTTCCTTTTGATGGTACTTCAAGTAGTCATACAACAATCCGTAAGTAGCTTCATGAAGATTATTTTCTTGAGGGATGAATGTAACATACTTCTCCCAATCAGTACAAGACAGCTCAGGAACTTTGTGTTGATTGCAATCCTTGGCATAATGATATTATGTTTGTCCAAGTCATTGATGATGTCTAAGAACCAATGATAGTATGACTCTAATGACTCCCCTGGTCCAATCATGAAGTTTTCAGATGGTAAGTAAATTTTGGATTCCATGTCTTCTTGATTGAGTTCAGTGCCTTCCATTAGAAGATGAATGTGCTCCCACATTACTTTAGCAGTTTTCTGAGCATCAACACTATGAAGTATCGGATTGGGTAGACCCAAAAGGATATATTGCATTGCAAGTTCATCAGCTTCTAAATGAAGAATTTGGTCATTAGAGTAAGTTGATCGAGGCTGACAACGTTGGTAACATCATCTCTTGGTGGATTAGCAGTCGGATCTCCGGGTATAGTGATAGTAGGTATCTGAAAAGGACCTTCAAGTATGACCTTCTTCAAAAAATTTCCATGTGGTTTCTTGAGATCACAAAACCTAAAGAACGTTATCACCCATTGATCGTAGTTTCCGGGAGTGAGCATTGGAGGTCTATCAAGGGATTCAGCTTCATGAATGGATTGTTGGCTGCTAAAAGCTTCACACATCTTTGCAAACCATGAAGGTTCCTTTTGCGTTGTGATATTCGTAGCATACTTACTGGGAAACTGATATTGGAAGTAGTTACAATGTTGAACTTGTTGACGAGGGTTTGGTTGAGGCATTTGTGGTGGAAGAGGGTTTGCTCCTTAAGGAAAGTACATTTGAGATGGTGGTTGAAATTGTTGTTGAAATTGTTGCAATTGTTGTTGAGATGGTGGAGTATATTGTTGAAATTGTTGTTGTTGTTGTTGAGGATACTCATGAGGAAAGTAGTGAGTGTATGGTGGTTGAGACATCTTGAAACTTGTGTTGAGGATGGATCTTTGTAGTCGAGTGAAACTTTTTGATGAAGTACACTTAGGCGTAGAAATCAGGCATAGGGGTAGATTGTAATCCTTACGCGCAACCTCCAATTACACGTAAACAATAGCTTATGCGTAAATACTGCTTACGCGTAAATTTTAGGTAAAACAGAAGCTTAAGCATAAACCAAAGGCTTAGTAGTAAGAACCTTATGTGTAAGATTACCTTAGGCGTAAGATGAACTTATGGGTAAGAATAACTTAGGCGTAAAGTGTTTACTCGTAAGCTTTTATGCTTATGCGTAAAACTAGGGTTTACCCAAAAATCCTCTACACTTATCCAAGTGTAAAAGATATCCAAAGTCGAAGTGTTTTCAGGCTTATCCAAACAAGAAAAACAATGAGTAAACCAATAGCTTTGAAGATCAAATGAAGAAAATCTTAGGCGTAGACAGCTGCTTAGGCGTAGAGTGACTTAGGAGTAAGTTCTTACGCGTAAAACTAGGGTTTTACTAGGCGTAGGAAGTACAAAATTAACCAAAACTGATTTTTATGCCTAAAAACGTTTTGTAAACAGCTTCAAAATCACCAAAATAACAAGAAAGTTTGAAACCTGATGATCCAAAACCAGTTTTCACCTTATGCGTAGCAAAGTACACAAAAAACAAACCAAGTTCAAAAACTTATCTACACACGTAAAGTTTGAAACTTTTTGCTAAAAACTTAATGTTTAACACTAAACAAACCTTAAACCACAAGAATCTTGAGTTTACAAGTGTAAAAATCAAAGCTTTTAAGCGTATGAAAAGTGTAGACGCAAAACCAACACGTATAGTACAAAACTTGAAAAACAAAAGTGTTTCACCCAACTAGATGGCGATTGATACCACTGTTAGGTCACCATAAGTTAACACAAGGATCAATTTGTAAGAAATAATGGTAAAGATGATCGGTTGAACAAACAAATACACACACGTATGAATATGAAAGTGTTATGCATAGGAAATGTATTCAAATGAACAACCAACCTTCAAGTGAAGGTGTACAAGAGTGTTTATAGGGGAAGGGAGCTAGGGCAACATGTCTAGTCCCTTCCTTTCTTATTGGGCTTTGGCATAGGCTCATGGGCTTTCTACATGAGCCTAGCCTTTAATAACTAACATAAAAGCCTAGTTTAAGCAACCTATTACATATTAAATACCAACACTTGAAATACAAGTTAGGAGTGATTCCAACAATGGACATTTCAAAATTTGTTTTCATTAGTTTTGAAAAAGCGTTTGAGTAATTTTTGTGGGTAGAACCAAAAATGATGTCATCCACATAAATCTGAACAATTAAAATGTGTGCCTGGTATGTGCAAAAACACATACCATTTCTTTACCAAAATAACCAGAAAAGAGCTGTTTATTCCTAATATTTGTTGGTTTCTTGAGTTTATGCATGTGCAGGTACGGATATGACAAAACAGACAAAAGATAGCCAAAATAGAAGAAAACCGAGCACGAGAATTAGAAGAGTGCAAAAGCCAATGCCGGGATGCTATTTTAGGGATTTTGATGCTCAAAAGTGAAATTTTACGGAGTTCTGGGTAAAGATTGGGGGATTTCACTTTAGACCCTTCATTATACCACATTTTCACATTTCACCCTTTCACTTTCCAAAATTACACAAAAGCCCCTCAACTTATCACTAATTATACTTTTAACCCCTCACTTTCCCATTTTACCATTATTACCCTTTTCACCCTCATATCCTCCTTTTACCAATTCTCACATTATACCCTTACACTTTCAGAATTTACACCATTGGTCCTTTTAAATTGGCAAATTACATGAATGGTCCTTGTTTAAATTCGGATTACAAAACACATTAAATACAAGACCAATATCCTTCCCCTTTATACAAAAGCCCAACTGATGTGCCCGGTTAGAGCAAGTTTTAAATTTATAAAAGGTGAATTACCAATTTTACCGATAACACATACGAGCAAGTATACTCGTCCGTTATAGCAAGATTATGAAGGTAAGTCGGGATCGTTCATAGGGATTTGAGTGAATCTAAACACAAGTTTGAATTACCGGAGTCTATCCAAAACATATAATAAAGCAAATAGATATAATGAAATTCAGATGATTAAAAACTACACTTGCTTAAACTAGTTTCATATCATAGATTAATGTGATTGTGTTAACCTCTTAACATGTTGGTTGTGATAATTAGTTGGAAAACTAATCTATTGTTCTTACAAGTTAAACCTTCGTCAAGATTTTAGTTCATAAAAACAAGCATTAAGTTTAACCAATCAATTCAAGATCAATTCAAGTTTCATAAGTCTACATACATAAACTTAAACACAAAAACATCCCCTTGTTCATCAAATTGCTTAAGAAATGGTCTATACAAAAGGTAACCGATCATAGACAAAAGGCTACAATTGATTCTCGACAACTAATCTAGCGACCATTTAGATGTTTCCAACCAATCCAATTTGATAATCGAAAAGCGTTTCTATTACAATCACACCTTAGTTCCTTTGTGTAATCAAGAATAATGGGTAAAAACAATCATCCATAGACAAAATGATTATGACTAGTTGAATAACAATAAGTTCTTTCGACCTCAACGATTACTATCAATTAGCCAAACTTGATTAACAAATGTCACTATGAAACTTTAGCACAATTGGATCTTAGAATCAACTTGAAATTGAATTAAAACATGTTAACACAATCACTAACTAATCATATGATAATCAACATCATTTAAGCAAGTGCATAAAGAAACTAGCCACTCATAGCAAACATGAACATAAACTCAGAACTTTGAACATTAGAAAACATGATTGAAAGTCTTACAATGCTTGGAATAAGATTACAAATGGTGTAGTAATGATTCTTAAAGTATTGGGGTAGACTTCTTGGTGGTTTGGCCTCCAAATGTGGAACTTCTGGATCTCCAAACTTCTCTGGACTTCTAAGGACGAATTTTGAGAGCTTAAGGCTTTGTTTGATGAGTAGAGAGATTTGTATTTGAGGTGTGTCTCATATGCTCATAATTAGCCTCTATTTATACTAGTTCCAAGGCCTAGGGTATTAATTGCTGAACTTGGCCTCCAAGGAGTAAGAAAGGGACTAGAATACACCAACAGAAGGTCCTAGAATCGTTTGGATGTAAAGGGGAAGCTTAGTGATGAAGATTTGACAACTGCAGCTTCTCCAACCGGATCGGTCATACGACCAACCGATCCGGTTGGTCTTCAACAAAAGCTGGCCAACCGACGATCCGGTTGCGGGTTGCGACCGATCGGTTGGTGATGGTTATACTGTTGTTTCTGGCCGTTTTCCAACCGATCCGGTTACATGAGCAATGGATCCGGTTGGATTCTCTGAGTAACGGAAACATGATCTGTCTTCACTTTGTCTTGTAGAACTTGGTTCTTCAATCACTATGGTCTTAAGAGGTTCTTGAGATACTGATTTAGACTTACTGAGACGGGAATCTTCGTTTTGCTAAACATTTCTTTATTTTCCATTCGTTTCCCTACACTTGGTTATAAACACTAGACAAACATCTTTTGATGCCTTTAAGCACTATAATTACACAAATATAACCAAATAACATATATAAAAGCACACATAACGCTACTAAAAACATGCACAATCTGAGCGCTATCACCAACCCAATCTTACACCCGTATACCCAAAATTACTAATGGTCAAACAAAGTCATACCCTTTTTATCCATCCAGTCAACACCCTTTCACTTCCAGTCAAACATTAATAAAATAAAAGCCAAAACAGAAACGCGCGTAAACACCCCAACTAATTACCCTGGTTCCACTTAAATTCACCCCAACTTAAGTAATGCTTCTAGAACCTGACACACCTGGCAGAGGGTATGACACCATATTTTGTCCACCTTGGCAATCCTAAGGGATTTGATTGGTTGAAGGTATGTGGCACATGATCCAAGGACTACGAATGAGGCAGGATGTTGACATCATTTGATCAAGGGCAAAGATTAGATACCAGAAGCTTCTTGAAGCCTTAGAGAGCCTGTGCAAGAGCTTATAAATAGAACCCTCTTCACCACAGATTATTTGTCCAATTTTTCACGCATTAGAAAAGTTGTTACCATTTAATTCACCTTTTAGTTTAATTGTTTTCATTTAAATTCTGTGTAATCTCAAGTTTGTAATCTTACTTTTAACACAAGTTACTTCTTTCAATTGAATTCATTGTCAAATTGTTAAATCCTTTAAATCTATTTTTAACTATTTTGAAATCTTTCATTTCTGTTTAAATAAGCTCATATAAGCTTATTCAAAGCTTATGTGAGCTTAATTCTGCTTTCCCTGTTCTTAATTCCAAGTTTTGAGAAAAGTCAACTAAAGTCAAAATTTGATAGTCAAAGTTGTTGTAGTTAAATTTGTGATTTCAAGTTGTTAGTAATCAGTTTTAGAGTTAATTAGTTCATGTAACTTCAGTTCTAGTCAGTTTTAATCATGTTTCAAGATTTAAAAAAGTTTTTGAATGTTAAAAGGATGTTTGGTTTTATTCTAGTTTTAGGGATTAAGTAATTTAGGGATGTTAATATTAGTTTAATTCAGTGTTGTTTTGAGTTTTTAAAACTTCTTCAATAATAATTTTAAGGTTTCAAGTTAACAAAGCTATTTCTTCAAGTGAATTTTCTATTGTCACAGTTAGTGTTCCTGTCCAAAACTTTAGTTTTAAGCAGATTTCAATTAGTTTTTCACTCATTTTTAGTCATTCTAAAAATTTGTAAAAAAAATATCAATTTCACTAGCTTGTGTCACTTCTCTCAAAGGGAAAAAAATCGTTAGTAGGGCTGCTGTTAGCTTTAAATTAGTAGTTTGGTTTGAACATGCCCTGCACATCAGTTCCACTTAACTGTCCTAATAGCTTATTTCACAGCTGTGTATCTGCTTATCCATGTAAGTTTCTTATTTGATTGTTGGTTCTAGTTTTAGCCCTTAGTATAAAGTTTATCTACCTTTGCTTATTTAGGTTCTAGAGCTTAATAAGTAGCTTATTTTTAGCCTTCTAATCCCCCATTATTTCCCTTAGTCTGCTGTTATAACAGTAATTTATGATCACTGCTTATTTCTTAAAGAAGTACCTAGCTCAATAGGATTAGTAGCATTAGATTAATTTGTATTGATTCTGCTTATTGGAATTAGAGAGTTAGTATTTTTAAAAGTCCTTTCAGCTTAATTCTAATCCCTTTTAGCTTAATTTACCTTTAGTAGGTCTTAGCATAATTCCTTAGCTTTTGATTTGCTTACTAATTGGCCCTCTACTGATTAGCTTAGTTAAAAGTACTTTTAGCTTATTCATCCTCCATTGATGTTTCCTAGTTCTATCTCTTTTCATTAGCTTATATTAGTTTTTTTAGTTAGAACCTTATTTAGGAGTATGTAGTTTTGTCCATGAATCTGTTCTTGTTCATTACTTTTTCACTGAATTTGATTATAAATCTATTTTTCTGTGTTTAGATTTGTTGATTTAAATTGCTTGACTTAGTTGTTAGAATCTGAAGTTTAAGAAAATAAAAAATAAAAAAAATCAAATAAAAAAGAGAGCAAAACTGATGTGCCCAAGATTCGAACCTAGGTCACTTCAGTCAACCTTCCAACACCTCACACACCTCACACAACACCATCACGCCCTTGGGTCTTTTATTGTTAAGGTTTACATTAGTTTAGTAACTAAGCCAGTTTTCTCTACTTAGCTTATTAAGTCTTATCTGCTAATTTAACTGCTTATACAAACAACTTTTTTAGTTTTCTCAAAAGTCTAGGTATTTTTAAATAATTAATCTTTACATTTTAGATTTTAAACCACAATAAATAAATAAAAACTCAAAACAATATTCTGCTTTTTCCTAAAATCATTTTTTGTCATATTCTTCGTAGGAAAAATAAATTTTCATTGCTAGGGTTAATTTTTCAAGTACTTTACGTAACCCGAGCAAACCCGTTTTTGCGTTTTTATTACGTTTAGAGTTTTAAAAGTTACTTTTTGTCCATTCACATTTATTTTGAGTTAAATTTAGTTTACTTTTCATAAAATTAGCTTAAAACCCTTTAGTTTAGTTTTAATTCATGTTTTTTAGAGTTACCGTAGTTGCGTTTTAGGCTTAAATTGTGTTTTAGGTTTAATTTGCTTTACGTTATTGCTTTATATGCTTATTTAGTTCATATTATGTATGTTTCATTATCGTAGTTTAGAAATCATCAACATTCCCTTTTTAACCATTCAAAACCCGAATCACGCGACGTGAGTTTTAAGCTCCATTCATCCCTCGCTAGGAACGATCCAGGGATTCAAACCTAATACTATAATTGGTCTCTTTCCTGAGAATCAATTTTTGGCGCTGATGCCGGGGAGGGCATGTAGTAAATTTTTGATTCTGCCTCTATTCGCGTGTTTTTAAAGATCCTTCCTCGAGAAGTTATTCTTTTTCTAAATATCTCTTTTATAAAAAACCAAACAAATCTAAAAAAAAAGACAAACACTTTTCCTAAAGTGTTTAAAACACCAACAAAAAAATTAAAAAAAAAACCAACAAAAGAAACCGAAACGTCAATTGATACGTCAGCTCACCTTGAAAGTACAACCTATACACGGGGTTTAAGGAAGTGTTGACATTAAATTGCAGACTGAAGAAAGATCTACTCTTCTTTCCCGCCACGCTGCGCGTACTTTTGAGAGCTACCGAGCACCGGTTGACGGGACGGTTACCAGGAATATTGTGTTTTCAAAGTTTTCTTAAATATAAAAAATCCATAAAGATTTTCCTTTTCAAAATTTGTTTTCTTTTTATGTTTTATTTGATCAAAAACCCAAAAATAATCGTCTTTATCCTCTGAACCATCAATTCTTTCCTTTTACCCTCTTATCCGTATAATTCTTCGATGTCTTCGTCTTATCAACTCATTTGCATATGGTGCGGAGGACCTGAATATGGTGGGAATTGCCCCGGTTGTAGCAATGGAAATTCGGGAAGCGAGTTTGTTTACGACGAAAATCCCTATAATGAGACAACCGATTTCCTTAACCAACCCCCATACCATGAGACGGAGACATACACTTGTGAGTACTGTAGAGGTCCTCACCAAGGTTTACAATGTCAAGCTCAATTTAACAATACAACCTTTGGCAGAACCCGCTTGTTTACGAGCAAGTTCCTTGTAACAAATATGACTATTCTTATGACCCACCTCCACAATACCAAGAGATTCAACCACAACCTCGGCAAATTAATCAAGAAATTCTCCAAAGATGTCTTAATATACTCGAAGAATTTGTTCCTAAACATGCTCCAGAAAAAGATCCTCTTCAGAAAACTTATGGTGAATTACTCGCCTAAGAACAAGCCGCTAAAGTGAGTTCCCAATATTGGAAACCTCTCGTTTACGACTATGATGACGATTCTGATTCTGATGAGGAATATATGCCTCTGTGTGGAAATCCTACTCCTGTGGAGGAAGTTAAAGAAGGAAAGAGTATGGGAGAATTATTGGCGGAGGAGAAAGCAAAGAGTCTACTTGCTATATATGATAACAAGAAAGACGAAAACCCAGAAGGAAAGAGTATGGAAGAATTGTTAGCGGAGGAGAATATGAAATGTCTAAGAGCTATAAATGACGAAAGTGCTATTCGATTGAAAGACGTTATTTCTCAATTTCCTCAGTCTATTGTTATCCCATCTATCCTTCCTACTATTGTTGATTCTGAGGACTCTCTCATAATGGGGGACGAGCCTCTTAGCACCATTCCAAAAACGAAATCGTCTAGTGTTGAGAGCCTTGACCCAATCCCAAGTGAATCCGAGGATATATTTGATAGTGATTGTGATTCACTTTTGTGTGATTCTCTTGACATTTCTGAGGTTACTTCCGGGATTTTCTCAAATCCAGTTTTCGAGTTCAATGATGACTACACCTTTTGCGAAGTTAATCCTCTTTTTGACAAAGATTTTGAGTCCGATTCAGAGACCACAACGGAAGTGGTGGATATTGCTAGCTCTCAGAGCACACTGTAACATATTGGATTTCATAAAGACATACATAATCACTATAAGAGGCGTAAAGTTTAGAGGTTTAGAGAGAGAAAGTAGGATGGGAGCCTTTCTAGAGAGACAAAGTGAAAGAAAACATGGAAGGTTAGATTAGAATGAAAGTTCCAACCCTCTACCTTGGGAGGTAGAGGGTATTTATAGTTTTACATAATACGCCCTCCTAACGGGCTGTGGATCAGGCATACAATGGGTAAAGACTCGTCCTTCCTCCACGGTGTTACACTAAACTATTCTACGCTACTAACTAACTAATAAACTAATAAATAACGTAAATAACTACAAGACTACGAGCTAACATATGCTAGATCATAATTGGGGTGACCGACACTTTAACATGGAATTTCCAATTCTTAACAATCTCCCCCTAAGGGAGGTCACCCCATGAAATACATTTTGCATCCTAGCATTCTTTCTAAGTCTTTAGTTCTCGAGCTCGTAGACTTCAATTCTTCAAGTTCCGCAATCTTTGTGCATTAGTAGCGATTCTTTAAAGTCCGCATAGTTTTGTACTTTGAGTGGAGGTCTTTGAACTGATCCACATCTTTGATGATCTTCGAGCTTTCTTTGAGATCATCAGCCACAGTAAATCTCTGGATCACCCTTTATTATGTTGCCATCATGTGATGTTGTGACTTTTGGACCGACATGCTCACACTTTTGGATCATGACATCTTTTCATCAGAGTAGCGGAAGCTTAATTGACTCATGATATTTGCGGCGTGAGGCGAAACATAATATAAAAATATCGAGCGGGTTCGTAGATATGCACAAGTCGTGATTTCTTCAATTAAGTGTGGATGCTGTGAGCATGCGGCTTTGGATTGACTCCTTAATTCCTTTCAGCTGCAACCGTCCAAATGTACCTGCAAACAACAATTAGCAATAAAACACATGAAAGTGTCTTTGATCACTTTCGTTGAATTGAGGTACGCGGCCCACGGTTCCCGTTGACAGTACAAATCTTTACTTGTTATCGGTATGATTCCTAAGAATCTCCTTGACAGGGGTTTAAGGAATGTTCTAGCCGTTCTCAAACCGGAACGTCTCAAAGAAGACAACAGAGAGTGAGTGAACCAGCGAATTGAGATTCACTGATTGATGAAAAATTGATTTGAAAAAACAATCGTGTATTGTTTGAAGAAAGATTTTTGCAATACGACGAAGGTTTTAAGAGAAAGATCAATTTTCAATCAAAATACTTTTTCTACTAGAGATTGAGTACACATTCGACGTGCTAGTGAAAAAAAGAGATTCGCACATCGAATGGTTTTTCTAAAAGTATTTTTCAATGAGAGATACTTTTTGTGTTTGAAAATGAATACACATTCGACGTGCTAGAGAAAAGAAGATTTGCACATCGAACGGTTTTTCCAAAAGTATTCGTCAATTCCATTCCTGGACCAAGGTTGATTCATGATTGAATCGCCCCATTGTTTCTATCCAGTTGTCACAAGCTTGATCTTATGAAAGATCTCACATGTCACCCACCAAGAGCTTGTTTGATGTTGGCTCTAGAAGGATTTCCATCTTCATCGTAAATACTTTCATATCACTCGGATGTTTTGGCAATACCACAATGATAATGCGTAGGCCTCTTAATATATTCTTACTTTTCACATTGTGTGAAACAGTAAGTCTTCATGAATTTTGTGTCCTAATGAGATATTGTGGATGATCTCTTGGCTCTAGACTCAATTGTGCACTTTGGTTTCCTATGCCGGAGACTAGGGAGAGGGTCTCCTTCTTCCATATCAACAATCTCTAAGAGAAAGTCGATAGATTATGTAGGTTCCCCGTGAGAATGAAACAAGCCCTTTTAAGAGGAACTTGAGTAGCATGGGAAGTTTTAGTGCGGTCGGCCACGGGTCCATGACGTCTTGTCTTCAATACGGTGTTACCTTAGTAGACACGAGCATATGCAATGAACCGGTTTACCCTAAGGTTGAATTATTGGAGGGCTATTTCTTTTGACCCTTTTTCACATTCAAATCTTTTTCATTCTTCAACCCCTTCAGTGCTTCTTAGAGACTTCATTACTAGAACCTTTTTGGGTTTATTCCAGTACTAGCTCTGTCTCAGTCCGCACTCTTCCCATATTCTCATTTTTCTCCTTTTTTCATCATACCTAAGGACTTCTACACTATCTAATGGATTGTCCCTGGATAGATCCGTCCGGCTCTAGCGGGATCGTGGGACCGAATACCTAACCTCACCATCCTTATAACTCCATACATAAAGTAAAATGGTCGGTCTTTTGGTACAGTTCATTCTTCCATGAAACCAATTGAAAAATCATTTGAAAATCAATCAAGGTACTTGTGATATAATATGAAAGCATTTTGTACCTTAATTGTTTTGATCATTTAGAAATGCTCCCCCTCAACATATGCATATGATCTTGAAGTTGTTTAGCACATGGATGTCACACCCCCAAAATATCGCAGCGGAACGACAGTGTCATTGGGGTGTAACGTCATAGCACAAAGTATGGATACAGAAAACGACCTCTATAATGAGACGTTTTGAAAGGTTTACCATTCGATAAATAAGTTAAAGTTTACACCACGAGAATTCACAAAGTTTGATAATACACAAAGAGTTTACAAAACATGTCGAATGGTAATAGTTAAAAGCATAAGACTTCAATGTATGCCATGCGACCCAAAAGCTCCATGAAATGCTATCACCTTAAGAACTGAGATAAACATGCTAAAAAGTGTCAACACAAAGGTTGGTGAGTTCATAAGTTTGTAATTGCATGATCTAAAATACTTTGAGAAATGTTCACACAAAGCAAAGGCATTGTAAATCCACTCGGTTCCAAGTTCCGCCCATACAAAACTTGCAACCTGTGTGTTCACAACCCATTGCCTAAAATAGAATGACAATCATGAATATACGCATTAAAGTAGTTAAAAGTATAAAGGTCACCACAAGGGTCTTCCAACAACTCGTGTTGGGATGTTCCTCAACGCCACGTTGGGATGTATCCATAAAAATGGCCTTCCAACATATGAATGCTGGGATGTTCCTCCAACTACTCACGTTGGGCTGTATCCAAATTAATGGCCTTCCAACATATAAATATTGGGATGTTTGTTTAAGTCTAGTCACAACACGCACCAAGTCTAAAGTATAAGTAATATTGTTTAGCAATAGAGTTTAAATGTTTTGATAAATAAGCATGTATCTCGCCCCAAATAGTTTATAAGAATTTAAACGAGTAAAAGCGGGTATGAACTCACCTGATGTGGTTGATATGCTAACAAAATGAAGTGCTCGAAAGTGAGACTCGGAAACTATCCGCGACCTAGAATAAATGTTATGATATGTAATGAGTTGCAATGTAATGTTATGCATGCACTTGATATGTTATTTATACCATTTACGAGTTTTGAAAATATTACTCGACGTCGAAAAATACTCTTTTGTCGCCTTGACCAAACAAAAATCACTTTACATGTTTTTACGTCAAAATGTCATCCTATAATGGTTTTATAATGATTTTTGGTGAAATTACCACTTTTCGTCGCAAAACAATGTCGTCGGAAAAATCATGAAATCAACAAAAATGGCTTTGGAAAACTAGTCGTAAAACGGTACACGTTGATCGTTAGAGAACGAAATCGACGGTTTTGGAAAGTTTGTTTCCATATCTAAAAGTTTGATTCGGAGTTTTCGTCCAAAAGGTCTCGAACATAAAGATAATAAGGGTTAAAGATGGTGGTTTTGGCTAATTGAGTGCAGAAAATTAGTTACGGCAAGTTTATGAAAAAGTGCATATCTTTATCGTTTCAAATCCGTTTTCTACGTTTAATATGTCCTTAGCCGTTATCGAAGTAAATTAATATATTTTGAGAAGTCGAAATAATTTGTGAAGCTTAAGGCTCGTTTTTGACTCGAAATAACTAAAAACATGTTGCTGAAATTTCTGAAAAATAATATATTTCGTCGTCAAACTTGTAAAATCCATAACTTCTTCGTTATAAGTCAGTTTTTATCCGTTCAGCGGCCAGTTCGTTTTTTTAAAGTATATTTTCTAAAAATCAAGGCCAAAAGTCGTGCCTACTGTCGGATTTTCCAGAAAAGCAAAACAAGGACAGAACATAAAATATAGTTATCGAAAATAGTTTTCTCGGACAAAACCTATTCTAATCCCTTCAAATCAACTCCAAAACTAATCTAATCCTACCATACACCTTCTTAGGGTGTCATGGGTTCCTAATCACCATCAAGACCAAAGAATAACTTGGGAGTAATTATAGGATGACCATAAGTATATAAATAACTTAAAAATCATAAGAAAATGGTATAAATCACAATACTTGCATATAAGCTCCAAAAATGATAAGAAACATATGAAATGAAAGAGGAAACATAAAAATGATGAAAACATGCTTACTAGAGAAATGAAGAGGTGTAGGTAATAAGGATTAACTTAAATATCCTTGGTTTTTATTTCAAAACCATAAAAAGGATATAATCTAGGTTGAAATAACACTTGATTTTAGCAAAAATATTGATCCCTTGCTCTTGTTGTTGTGTGACCGGTTCTTGAAGCCAAGAAAGAAGAGAGAAAAACTTGTTTAACACTTTTGAGACTATGTGAATGAATGAGTAAGAATTGTCAAGTAAGACTTTTAAAGACTTGTGAATTATTAGAAAGAAAACATAAACCATACATCATTTATGTGACACCCTCCCTTGGCGGTTTTGGGGAGGGTTGTCTCCAATTATATATTTTTTTTTTTAAAACTTGTATAAATATATTTTGTTTGTAAGACTTTGATAATTTGTAAAGTAAATGTAAGTTAAATGAGTGTAAAAGTAAATGGTAGAATTTTTTGTACAAGTAACTTTTTAGTAAATCAAGATAGGTTGTATTGAGGTGATAAAAATTGTAAAATACTTTCCTTGTGAAAATTGAGTGATAAAATAATTATCGTAAGATTTTAAGAAAACCGACGTAATAATTAAACGTTAACGATTAAAATACCAAATAAATTTGAAACACTAGGAAAACTAAAAATATAGTTTTTACAAACTAAATGAGAGTTTAAAAATACCTCGGGATCATTTTTGAAAGTAACGGATTAAATGTACAAAATAAAAACTCACGCGATAAAGATTTTTAAACATAAAAATTACGCGTTGCAAGTGAAAATGAAATGTCGTGAATGCACTAATGAGATGCACATGATGTCAATGAAATGTAGACTAATCTTAGTCCATATGAAATGTGCGTGATGTTATGATCATGAATTCGCCGCTAAACCTTTAAGGTTACGCGAATTTGAAACAAGCAAACCAAGTTACGATAAATGTTGAAATTGTGAAACGTGAATTGTATTGAGAAAAGGATGGAATTTGAGAATTGTGACATTCTTCCCCTGATAGAAGAATCGCGTCCTCGCGATTCAATCGATGATACATAAGGTTCTACCCTAAGGTTTCGCGAAATCAAGTGCATGGTCAAAGTGTTTATGTCAAAACTTACGCGTCTAGGTCCCTTATCTAATGAGACTCCTGAATCGAATAATACGGTGGATCACTTAATGGTCTAGGAAAAAGCGTATCGATTCGCATTGTGGGCTTCCTCAGTCCCTATATAAAATGCTCGACCTCGAGGTGGGTGATATTGAGTACAGTTCGGGTTATTTCCTTCAATTGCCATAGCTAGATGAGCTTGTATCGGCGGCTTATTCAACTGAGGACAATTATTCGGTGATTCGGCTGTTACATTCAAAGCAAGTCTTTTGATTATTCCTCATGTTGCCCGTGTTAACCGTTGTTGTTGGTCTTGCCGCTCTCTACAGCGAAAAATGATTCGACGATTGCATATTGTACATAAGCGGCGAGGCTTGGTCTTGGTGATGATAAGCACACTTAGCACATTTGGGATGCGTGCCGCGATACTCTCTTTGTTCATTAGCGGTTGCCACAAAACTCTTGCCCTTTTGTTGTATCCGCTACCACGTCTATCTCACTTATTCGACTTGCTTCCTTCCTCTTATCACTGCTCTTCAACGTACCATTTCTAACCATCTCGTATGGTTCCTGCCCTCGATCGCACTTTGTATTGTAGATGGCTCGCTTGTTTTCCGCGGTTCCACGGATTTGGTACAAGACCATATATGTACCTCGATATTCTCTTGGACTCAGGGGTAACTAGATGAGGAACTAGTCTGGCTAACTCATGAAATCGTCGTCAGTTGTAGGCTTACGCGTGACCAGCCCTATCATAGAGTGGTGATAAAATTCATCTTCCAATTTCGCATTTCATTGTCGGACAGTACTCCTCTTTCAAGTAACTCCTTAAATTAGTCCCATGTCATACCTATGGCTGCCTCTCTGCGCCTCTAGCTTGTAGGTGTGTGTTCCACCATGTCAATGCCTTTCACGATAGCAAGCAAGCCGCACTTCACCCTCGATTTGTGGCACGATTCGATGTCGATTTCAGCACTCGTCTTCTCTACCCATCAGTATACGCCAGCACCTCCTATACCATCAAATTCCACAGGTTTGCATGCCGAAAATTCCTTATATGTGCATCCAATTCTGTTGTTATTGTTGTTGGTATTGTTGTTGTTATTCTTGCCAGCTACATTGTTGGTGTGCCAGATACCGTTCCGTTTCCGTGGTTTCCGAGTTATTCATATGATTTCCAACTTGTGTGACAATAGTGGGAAGCAAGATTTGAAGTTGTTGAGCAATGATGGCGGCAAAGTCGAGGTTTCCGCCGATGTTGTTGTCGTTGTTACCCATGTCGCTACGCCTCCCTCTACCTCCACGTCCACCTGTCATTCCTCCTCTCGGTGCCGCACCACCTCGACCAGAACTGCGTGTTACCCTCTTTGGTGCCATTATCTCTGCAAGGGAAAGAACCGTTGAATTCCCAATGTCTATACTTAACGTCCTCATATATAATACCACGCCACAAATTGGTTCCTAAGGTGTCCACACCGATCTACGTATGCGTGGTCGCATATGTCCACGTGAGTTGTGACGCATTTATAATTATGTTGGCCACCATAATTATAACTGCCTCATTTCACACGTGTACATACCACCAACATACATGTCGGCGATTGGTGTTACTTAAATAGGTAGCCGATCTATCATCCGATTCTAAACAGTGAAGGAGGGAATTAGGGTAGGTATCTAGGAAGAGTCGCACTTAGTGTATAGGAAATTCCGTTAGATGCTAAAGTCACTATGAGGTTTAGTCGCCAGCAATTCCCAAAGTATCCTCAAGAGAACTCCCATCCTCGGGCAAAGTCATCAAATCTATCCAACTTTATAGTAACACTTATTTAGCTCGATCTCGCATCTCATCAAACAAGAACTGTCACGAGATCATGTTAGATAAGTGCTCGTTCTGAGCTCCATATCTTTGATGACCCAACTAGATTTTGGGACTCCCCTATTGGTACAAGGAAACTACGCTATCTAATGAGGTGGTTCTAGAAGAAATACTTAAGAAAACACACTTGCGAAAAGTGTGTAAGGCAATAGGAAACGAAAGGATCGACGTGAGAGCGGTTATAGTCTAGGAAATAAAATGCAACCTAGTTCTCTATAACCAAGTCTCTGATACCAATCTGTCACACCCCCCAAAATATCGCGGTGAACGACAGTGTCATTGGGGTGTAACGTCATAGCACAAAGTATGGATACAGAAAACGACCTCTATAATGAGACGTTTTGAAAGGTTTACCATTCGATAAATAAGTTAAAGTTTACACCACGAGAATTCACAAAGTTTGATAATACACAAAGAGTTTACAAAACATGTCGAATGGTAATAGTTAAAAGCATAAGACTTCAATGTATGCCATGCGACCCAAAAGCTCCATGAAATGCTATCACCTTAAGACATGAGATAAACATGCTAAAAAGTGTCAACACAAAGGTTGGTGAGTTCATAAGTTTGTAATTGCATGATCTAAAATACTTTGAGAAATGTTCACACAACAAAGGCATTGTAAATCCACTCAGTTCCAAGTTCCGCCCATACAAAACTTGCAACTGTGTGTTCACAACCCACTGCCTAAAATAGAATGACAATCATGAATATACGCATTAAAGTAGTTAAAAGTATAAAGGTCACCACAAGGGTCTTCCAACAACTCGTGTTGGGATGTTCCTCCAACGCTCACGTTGGGATGTATCCATAAAAATGGCCTTCCAACATATGAATCTTTGGGATGTTCCTCCAACTACTCACGTTGGTATGTATCCAAATTAATGGCCTTCCAACATATAAATATTGGGATGTTTGTTTAAGTCTAGTCGCAACACGCACCAAGTCTAAAGTATAAGTAATATTGTTTAGCAATAGAGTTTAAATGTTTTGATAAATAAGCATGTATCTCGCCCCAAATAGTTTATAAGAATTTAAACGAGTAAAAGCGGGGTATGAACTCACCTGATGTGGTTGATATGCTAACAAAATGAAGTGCTCGAAAGTGAGACTCGGAAACTATCCGCGACCTAGAATAAATGTTATGATATGTAATGAGTTGCAATGTAATGTTATGCATGCACTTGATATGTTATTTATACCATTTACGAGTTTTGAAAATATTACTCGACGTCGAAAAAATACTCTTTTGACGCCTTGACCAAACAAAAATCACTTTACATGTTTTTCGTCAAAATGTCATCCTATAATGGTTTTATAATGATTTTTGGTGAAATTACCACTTTTCGTCGCAAAACAATGTCGTCGGAAAAATCATGAAATCAACAAAAATGGCTTTGGAAAACTAGTCGTAAAACGGTACACGTTGATCGTTAGAGAACGAAATCGACGGTTTTGGAAAGTTTGTATCGATATCTAAAAGTTTCAGTTCAGGAGTTTTCGTCCAAAAGGTCTCGAACATAAAGATAATAAGGGTTAAAGATGGTGGTTTTGGCTAATTGAGTGCAGAAAATTAGTTACGGCAAGTTTATGAAAAAGTGCATATCTTTATCGTTTCAAATCCGTTTTCTACGTTTTATATGTCCTTAGCTTCAGTATCGGTAAATTAATATATTTTTGAGAAGTCGAAATAATTTGTGAAGCTTAAGGCTCGTTTTTGACTCGAAATAACTAAAAACATGTTGCTGAAATTTCTGAAAATAATATATTTCATCGTCAAACTTGTAAAATCCATAACTTCTTCGTTATAAGTCCGTTTTTATCCGTTCAAGCGGCCACGGATTCGTTTTAAAGTATATTTTCTAAAAATCAAGGCCAAAAGTCGTGCCTACTGTCGGATTTTCCAGAAAAGCAAAACAAGGACAGAACATAAAATATAGTTATCGAAAATAGTTTTCTCGGACAAAACCTATTCTAATCCCTTCAAATCAACTCCAAAACTAATCTAATCCTACCATACACCTTCTTAGGGTGTCATGGGTTCCTAATCACCATCAAGACCAAAGAATAACTTGGGAGTAATTATAGGATGACCATAAGTATATAAATAACTTAAAAATCATAAGAAAATGGTATAAATCACAATACTTGCATATAAGCTCCAAAATGATAAGAAACATATGAAATGAAAGAGGAAACATAAAAATGATGAAAACATGCTTACTAGAGAAATGAAGAGGTGTAGGTAACAAGGATTAACTTAAATATCCTTGGTTTTTATTTCAAAACCATAAAAAGGATATAATCTAGGTTGAAATAACACTTGATTTTAGCAAAAATATTGATCCCTTGCTCTTGTTGTTGTGTGACCGGTTCTTGAAGCCAAGAAAGAAGAGAGAAAAACTTGTTTAACACTTTTGAGACTATGTGAATGAATGAGTAAGAATTGTCAAGTAAGACTTTTAAAGACTTGTGAATTATTAGAAAGAAAACATAAACCATACATCATTTATGTGACACCCTCCCTTTGGCGGTTTTGGGGAGGGTTGTCTCAATTATATTTTTTTTTAAAACTTGTATAAATATATTTTGTTTGTAAGACTTTGATAATTTGTAAAGTAAATGTAAGTTAAATGAGTGTAAAAGTAAATGGTAGAATTTTTTGTACAAGTAACTTTTTAGTAAATCAAGATAGGTTGTATTGAGGTGATAAAAATTGTAAAAATACTTTCCTTGTGAAAATTGAGTGATAAAATAATTATCGTAAGATTTTAAGAAAACCGACGTAATAATTAAACGTTAACGATTAAAATACCAAATAAATTTGAAACACTAGGAAAACTAAAAATATAGTTTTTACAAACTAAATGAGAGTTTAAAAATACCTCGGGATCATTTTTGAAAGTAACGGATTAAATGTACAAAATAAAAACTCACGCGATAAAGATTTTTAAACATAAAAATTACGCGTTGCAAGTGAAAATGAAATGTCGTGAATGCACTAATGAGATGCACATGATGCCAATGAAATGTAGACTAATCATAGTCCATATGAAATGTACGTGATGTTATGATCATGAATTCGCCGCTAAACCTTCAGGGTTACGCGAATTTGAAACAAGCAAACCAAGTTACGATAAATGTTGAAATTGTGAAACGTGAATTGTATTGAGAAAAGGCTGGAATTTGAGAATTGTGACAATGGAGGCAAGAGTTCTTTGAAATAACTTCTTGATCACAATTTCCGTGGAAAATCCATTTGAATTTCTTTGGTAAATTCTCCCCATCATTATGTGCGTAGGATATTTGAAATCATTTTATCACATAGAGGAAAGAGTTCTTTTGAAGTACATACACGATCACAAAAGCCATTACGAAACCTTTAGTAAATCAATCAAGGTACTTTATGTTGAAACATATAAAACTTTGTACCTTGAAAGTTTATTTTCTTTTGAAATGCTCCCCCTCAATATGTGCTTCGAGATTCGAAAGCGTATAGCACATATGGGAGAAGCGTATGCACTTTTGAATCGGTCGATCATCATTTATCAGATTTCATTATTAAATCACAAATTCTCCCCCGATCAAAATATCAAACCCTTTGAGATTTTGGATCCCAAGTGATTTAATAAGGTTTAGAAAACATGGGAGAAAATGTGGCCTTGTTTAAATACTCATCTTGTTTTTTTAATAAATGCTCCTCCTCAATCATGTGAATCATATATTGAAATCCTTTGGCACATGGAGGCAGGAGTTCCTTTAAAGGGCTAAAACAGATAAGAGATTTAAATCACTATCTCTCCCCCGATCAAAAATCTTAAACCTCTTCAGATTTGTGATCCCAATTGATTTAAATTATTTATAAAATTTTAGGGGAAAGACGTGGCATGATTTACTTTTGAAAAATGACTGAAGAGGATCAATTTAAGACATTAAAGATTGTTAGTGTCAGGTATGACAGTTTTAAGAGATCTTTAAGTAAAATAAAACAATTTCACAATCAAACAAGAACAGAAAAAATTACCTTTTGAAAGATCTTGATTCTAAAGAAAAATCATACCATGACATAACATTAAATCTTTAGATCACTACTTATTTTGAACAAACGGACCTTTTATGAAGAAATATTGTTTGAAAATATTTTATTTTAAATCACTCTCCCCCTCAATCGATGACCGTAGTCGATGATTGAGTGACTTAATTTTTGATAAAATGAAGACCGGTGATTTTTAAAATTGAGTCCAATTTATTTTCAAAACAATATTTTTCCATTTTTCAAATCAATATAATTTAAAAAATTGTTTAAAAAATGGTATCGTCACAATTATCCTGCACAAAGATACGTTAGGTGGTTGATAAGCTTATGTTGTTGCCGTAGGGCTTGGAAGAAAAACCGTCTGCAGATGCAGTGAGACTTCTTACGTTGCATTTTTCCATGCCAACTCTCCATAGAAGTCCAATTAAGCTTCGTTTCTTCATTTGTCAACCCAAGATATAGTTACCCTTTCCTTTCAGCATCCAATCATCTTCATTTGTGGGATCCGGATCGGGAACGTTCTTATATACCAATATACCTGCATACGTTAGTGAACACACAATCGACTAATAAAAGTCAATCCAACATAAAAATCAGTTCATATAAGGTATGGGATTTATGTGTTCATCAAAATCTAATCATCTAATTCTAACAATCATATCCAAGGCACCTACTCTTTCAACGTAGGTTAACATCATTTTCAATTAAGCACGAGGATAATTAGAAAAGCTCGTTAGATGATATAGATTTGAAAACATTCTCCCCCTCAATGAATGACTCATTTTCTAAAAATTTTAAAAGCGCTGAAGTCATTGATTGAGTTTGCAAATTTTATAAAAACTCTGAATCTGATTGTGTTTAAAACAACTCATTTACCACCACTTTTGAAAAACAACAAATATTTTTCTGAAGAATTTTAGAAGGAAAAACATTTGTGTAGGAACAACAGTCTTTTTGACGACATGCTTTCCTTGTTTTGTTTTTAGGATAAGTGCACGAAATATTTGAAAAATTTTGGTTTAGCACAGCACTTTCCTTTCTTGAAGGGCGGGTTGCTATCTGAAATAATAGCAAACCATAGTTTAAGCGCGGGTTACAGTCTGAAGTAACTGCACGCCATTTGATATGTGACATGTTTTGAAAAGAATATTTACACCTCCTGCTCGAACTTCATCTATGGTCCCGTGCAATTCTTGAATGACATTTCTAAGACCGCAGATGTTATCGATACCAGAAGACATGTCATGAGAAATCTTTTTTTTTTTTTTTTTTGGGAATTTTCAAATTTTCTGATATTTATGGGTTTTTGTTGGTTTTATATTTTTCTATTTTGATTTTGTTGGTTTTATATTTTTGTATTTTGCTTTTTGAAAATTATATACAAAGATGGAGAAATAGTTTAAGAAGATGATGATACGAGTACCGAGATAAGAAAATCGTTCAGCACTTTGTAGAAGATAGAAGTCATCATCTCTTAAAATTTCACCACCAAAGCTTTCGAGGCTCTTGAATCGACGTCAGAACTTGAGCCTTCTGAAAGTGAGACTTTAGTAGCTTCCCCCCAAACCGACAAACTATAAAGACCATTTCCCCAAGAAGTAGAAATGAATAAGAACGGTCTCATTGAATGAAGCTCAGCACCCCGAAGAATCACGAGAACAACGAAGTAACAACTTGAAACATTGATCGTCTCCGGTGGTTATCAAATCCGGAATAACTGATTAAGTCTGATCACATGAACCTGTTGTGCGTCCCTGATGTACACATTACTCTTCGAGATTGACCAGTTGTCTATTCAGGGGAACGGTATATCAACATCTTCATTTCTCCAAATGCATTCCAATTATCTTACATATAACCAATCAAACCATGATGTACACATGTACCCAACAAGAATAGAGACGATGACATCCAAGTAACATGTTGAATCACTGATCATTTCTGCAGATGTCAACTCCAGAATAACTGATTAAGCCTGATCAGGTGAACATATTGTGAGTTCCTGATGTACACATATCTCTCCCCCATGATGGTTGTGATCTCATCGTAATCATTATAACAATGTGTACATGAAGGAATAACCGGAAGCACATTACCATTAATCATATCGAAAATGTCGATAAGCAATATCATCTCACGTACCAAATATTCTTCTCATATTTCATTCTACTGAAGGCTGAGTTAACACATACCAAAAGTATCCGGAGACCACTTCCCCCAAATAGTTGGAATAATACATCCTTCCCCCAAATAGTTGGAATACACCAGAAGCCACAAGTTAAACACTGAGTTTCTCTGCGGTTATGACATTTGTCTCCCCGGAATAACTTCAATATAGAAGAAGTATTTAGTTCAGCCCATGTACTCGTTGTGTGTTTAGATGTATGTCTCCTTCCCCCTTGCTGGTTTTGATACCTCAGAATCAGCAAAACATAATACACTCACGGTCTTTTAGATGGATGTAAAAACTGCTTTTCTCAATGGACAACTGAAAGAAACGGTTTATGTTAGTCAGCCAGACGGATTCATTGATCCAGAGTTCCCTAATCATGTCTACAAACTGCTACGGTCTCAAACAAGCCCCTCGGTCATGGTATGATAAGCTATCATCTTTCCTCATTGCCAATAACTTTACCAAAGGTTTGGTCGACCCAACTCTTTTCATACAATATCACGGGGAACATATTTTAATTGTTCAAATTTATGTGGATGACATCATTTTTGGGTCAACTCATAAAAAGTACTCAATCGCGTTTGCAAAACTAATGAAGAAACATTTTGAAATGTCCATGATGGGTGAACTTACGTTCTTTCTAGGACTACAAGTTCATCAATCACCCCATGGTATTTTCTTGAGTCAGTCCAAATATGCCCTTGAATTGTTACACAAATTTGGAATGCAAACCTGTGACACCTATGCCACACCAATGGCTCATACCAAGAAGCTAGATGCTGATTTACATGGGAAATTGGTGGACCCTACAAAATACCGAAGTATTATTGGGTCTCTTAGTCGCGACCAACTGAAACTCACCTCTCTGAGGCTAAAAGAATCCTCCGATACATCAAGGGAACCATTAATTTGGGAATATGGTATCCGAAGGATTCTGGTTTTGAACTAATCGCTTTTTCAGATGCTGACCACGCAGGATGCTTAGATTCACGGAAGAGTACTTCGAGAGCTTTACAATTTCTTGGTGACAATGGTGTCACGGCAATCGAAGAAGCGAGGATTGTACGTCATTGTCCTCAACCGAAGCCGAATATGTAGCCATGTCGGCGTGTTGTGCTCAAGTCATTTGGATGAGAACACAACTCAAAGACTATGGTTACGTATTTGACAGAATCCCGATGTATTACGACAATCGGAGTGCTATTGCAATCTCGTGCAACTCAGTTCAACACTCGAAATCAAAGCACATCGATCTTCGATATCATTTCATCAAGGATCACGTGGAACAGGGTACAGTTGAATTATACTTCATGGGTACAGAATACGAATTGGCAGATCTTCTCACCAAACCTTGCCTCCCGCTAGGTGTAATGAGTTGGTCCACCGGATTGGCATGAGGTTTTTGACGCAAGAGGAATTGGATGACCTCCTAAAACAGTCTTAAAAACCTGTCAAACACCAAACTATCTTTTGTAAATAATTTTTTCAAAAACAAAATACAAAAATATAAAACCTAATAAAACAACAAAAATATTCCTCTATCTATTTTTTCTTTCAACATGGCAAGTACATTTCTTCCATCAACACTCTAATCTTTCAAAATTCAGTATTTTTCCGATCAAGTGTTGAGGGGGAGAAAATAAATACTTAACTGGTTCAAAAACATACGTGTACTTGCATGTTACTCTATTATGGTTGTTTCTTGTATCAATGGTGGTAAACTTTTCTGGTTAAACTGACACTCCTCGGACTAAAATTTATAACCTTTCATCATTTTCTTAAGTCGAGGGGGAGTGTCGTCAAAGTTATTTCCTAAAAATCTTTTGTTTGGTAACCAAAATGGAAGTTAAAAGGCTTTGAATGAAAATGGAATAGGTGGAAGGACCAAAACTGCAAAAAACTCAAACTCTTTTTAATAAAACTCCCTCACCTAACTTATCTTTCACATTTATTACTCTTAACCAACTTCATCCTACGCATATAATTCATTCAAGAAATATGTGTTTTGGATCATCATTTTGTAAGTTGTTTCATAATCTTAACGTGTTTTTAAACATTGGTTTTGATTTTTAAATGAATCCAACGGTCGAAACGTTGTATAATCTTGTTTTTGTGTTCTACGCGTATGCGTATGAACACATGATCAAGATTGTGTGTTTATGGTTAAAAGGTCAGTGTCAAAACGTTTCTAATACATAAATGATACCATTTTAATCATCAAAACTCACCCAGAATCACGAATTGAATGATTTGTGAAATTAGGGTTTATGCGTGGTTTTGGGTATTTTCAAATGTGAATGTTTTTGGTCAAAAAGATTGTTGTGTGATGTTGTTATCATGATGAATTAATGTTATCTAAGCTCTATAACTACCCAGAAACACTAATTGATGGTGAATTAGAAATTAGGGTTTAATGTTCTTGAGATTTGGGTACTTATGATTCACTGCGAATTAGGTGTTAAAACTTTGTCATTTCACTCTCACAACATCTTAGACTTACCAGAAACACTTTGGTGCATATCCTATAGCTAGATGTCATACGCGTAAATTTTGAACTTTAGGGTTTTTGGCTACGCGTAAGGTTTTCTACGCCTAACTGTTTGAATGAGTTTCATGCTATGATCTGTTTTTAAATGACTATACATGTTAAGATTGATGATATGATCTTTTATTTCAGGCTAGCTACGCATAAAACTCCGAATCAAGGTCCTTGTTACTCTACGCATAAGGATCACCTTACGCGTAGAAAGTTATTCGTAAGAGAAATTTTACGGCGTAATCGCTTGCAGCGTAAGGTTCTACAAAGGGACTAAGCGTATCCGTGAAGGATATGGCGCGTAAACAGATGACTCACGCATAAGGTCTACTCTTACGAGTAAGCCTTACGGGTAAAGTTTTTTATACGCCTACGCGTAAGCTCTATGCATAAGGTTACTCTGTTCCTATGCGTAGCATTTCTTACGCTTAAGACAGATTCCTACGCGTAAGCTTGTGCCTACGCATATAACCCCTGTTTACGCATAAGCTACTATCTATGCCTAAGCCTTGATTGACCTTATTTATGAATTGTTACGCGTGCAAACTTGTAAATAAATGAATCATAACGTTACGAATCCAATAATGTCACTAATAAACTTAATCGTTTGATATGTTGTGATCTATATGTGATAACATAAACTTTAAAACTTAAAGTTAACTAACTCACGAAACGTTTCACGACGTCATTGGACTATTGGACAAACAAGTGAGTTAGGACTCGTAACAATCATTAACACTGTATATTCAATAATTAGACAATAAATACCTTCTGTTGACTAACATTATGTCTTTCGATATGTTGGTTCTTTTGGCTAATGTTTTTTCAGATCACGACATGGCTGCTCAAAAGAATGTGGATGCACCTAAGGTTCTCACAATTGCCGATATCTTCCCTAATGGCTATCCAAGAAACATTGTAAAGAACAATCTCAGAGTTGACTTTGAAACCCTCACATGCTCAGAATCTTCTTGCTTGATTGCTATGGATATTCTTAGGAATCATCCGTACCAGAACATGCTCTCACACTCGCTACGATCAGGAGATCTACATACAACAATTCTGGAATTCATTGCAAAGGATCAAAGGTCAAAGTGCAGTGACATTGACGACAAATCACAATCACACATGCAGATTTACGGGCCGTTCTTCTTATTCCTGATATCGAGCCAACCGACTTCTATGCCACACCTACTGAAGAGACAGTTCTGCAATTCCTGATGGATATTGGCTATGATGAAGCTTCAAGAATTATCACTAAGCATTATCATGTGGAGCTTAAGAACATTCCTCAACCGTCGAGAACCCTCTACATCATCATCACCAAGTCAGTCTCGGTCGTGGCGGATGGCTATGAGCATCCCAAGCTCATGGAGCCGCAAATATTTTGGTCATTAATCAACAAGAAGGACATCGAAATTGAAGCTCTGATATGGGATGACATGATGTCATTTCTCAAAAAGCTTGGCTCAAATATTCCCTATATCAGATACACAAAGATGTTGATCCAGAGAGCACTTGGACTTCATCCCGATATTCCCAAGAGGCTCAATGACCCCGACAATCACGACATGTTGATGAACCCATCCTATCACGAATCAAGGAATCATCAAGAAAGAAAGCAGGTCTTTGTGTTACCCGATCACTTCTAACAAAGGAAATCAAAAGCTTGAAACATACAAAAGGTATCTTGTAGCGGTAAGAGAAGGCAAAGTTGGTCATCTCGATGAGAAGTCTTAGGAACAGCTATACGGAGAACCGTAAGAAGGCAAGCAGGTGGCGGAAGTGCTGCAAATCTGAAAGTCGAGGATAATCCCCAAGAGGAATCCTCCACGAAAAGGAACTGATTCCCTCTAAGGAAGCTACTCCTATTCCCATTCATGAGTCCGAGCTGAACCGCAAAGAAAGCTTGTGGACGAAGCTCGAAGATACACAATCGATCGAAGAAATCTTCTACTCTGAATGCAGAACCGAAGAACCTCCTTGGCCAGCCTAAACCTCCAAGTCCACCGGTGACAAAGGAAAAGGGAAGACTCCTGTACTTGTGCCTTTTGAAGAAAGCTCAGATGAAGAAGAAGAGCAATTGGATACTTCATACAGGAAGAAGGTCAAATTCATTAGACTCCAACACGTGGCAAAAGAATTTGCAAAAGATCAAATGGGTGGCCCCGGAGGGTCAAGTGGTGCAGCTCAATCTTCACCAGGTCTTGATGCGGTTAATCAACCTAATAAGGGATCTGGTGTCACCACTTTGGTACAACAACAAACACGTGTGGAGGACACTCTTGAAGAACCAGAATCTGAGAAGTTAGAGAAGGTAAAAGCTGATGATGAAGCTGCAGCCAAAGCCAAAGCTGATGAACAAGCTAAGTCCGCAATGAAGAAGATGTTGAGTATGATACGTTTCTTCTAGATAGTCCTGCACGATCAAAGGAAGAAACTTCTGAACCACCAAAGGACCCTGAGTCTCCTCACATCTCATCATCATCGGATTCATCTTCTCACTCTTCATAACCACCATCAAAGAAATCAACCAAATCATCATCCGGATCAAGAAGAAGCCAACTTCATCTTGGATGTCTCAAACTAAGAACCGAATCACCAAAGCCGTCAAAAGAGTCGAAAAGAAAGACATGCTCTATAGAAAGCTGAATTTCATTCTTGTCGATCGATAACTTATCTTCACGATGAGACGGACAAGATGAAATTCGAAAGGGAGTATGTACAGAAGCTTATGAAGGATGATCTTCAAGGAAGCATGGACGAGATGATAAAAGGATATTCTCACAAGTTCCTAATGGAGGTCGTTTCGAAACTGACAAAGGAGATGTATACCAGACAACTTTATCCGAATCTCTTACATTTAGCCAAACAAGCAATGAAATAAACTCCGATGAATTTGAGCATCAATCCAGTTGAAACTACAATCTTCTCAGATAATGAATTGGTGAACCGGCTAGTAGCCCAAATGTCGAAACGCTCTGCAACATTTGCCTCCCACGAAGCTAAGTTGTTTGAAGCATTTCTGGAATACCAACTCAAGTCATCATTCGAGACGAGGCGCAAGGCCTAAACATTCAATAGATGATGAAGACAAAGATCAGGATAAGGATAAAGAGTACAAACGCACAAAGAAGTCTGGTGAATCATCTTCCATTCAAGATGCAATGCAGCCTCCACCCCAAAGGACTCGGCTCAACAAAGATCTCCTCCCGCTCTTCTGCAGATAAACCTCAGATTCCGAGACACCACCCGGCACTCAAACCGGTGATCGGTTTGAGTATACGGGTGGTGACGATGAAGAATACCATGAGCCCCAACAACAACCCGCCTCTCTCGACATAGTTCAGAAACCAGAATCCTCATCTAAGTCTAAACAAAAGAAGAAGAAGGCGCCCAAACTTGACGTCATTATCATGGCTAGATGAAGATAATACAGAGGAATTTGAATGGTTCTCTACTCTTGTTTATTCCACTCCCTACCTTGAAGGTCAAGATCTGGTAGACGGTAATACATTGGAGCATGCAAAGATACTGCAAGAAAAATTCCGAGTAAAGAACATGATGAAATCTGAGTTGTGGCGAATCAAGAATGAAGCTTTTCAACTGTGGAAAGATAGCTCGAAAAGTGCCATCGAGGTCGAATATCACCGAGACAACATTGCTCGAACTATGTCTAATAACATGGATTGGCTAAACCCAGAAGCAAACATCGACTTTACGAAGCGGGACAACCCTTCATATTACACCAACCGTCTAAACCACTACCAACGATCAGCCAACTAGATCAGCCTAGGATCCCATTCAGATATTTCTTCAACAAAGGCTTGGAATTTCTTCTTCACGATGGCGATGGTTCAAGGAAATACGCTACATCACTGACACTTCCATTCCCGAATACTCAAACTGCATAGCTATCGAGGAAAGAGCTAATCACTTGTTCTCCAAAAAAGTAGAAGCATACGACCGAGATGCAATGTATGGGATTCATCATTGGCCGGAACGACGAAGAATCTACTACTGAAGCATCCGGTATAGAAGTCTCAACATGCGAGTGTTCAAGATTACTAAAACATCGTTGCCATCAAACACGTTGATCTTTCGTCCAAATGGGACTATCACGTTATCTCAAGAATATTGTGGTCAAGAGACAAGACGAAAGGGATTATGCATTCTCTGAAGGTGACTTTGAGAATTTGTCTATCAACGACATCGAAGACATGTACCTTGCCAAAGTACGGGGTCGTATGAGACAATTCTCCACCGAGTACAATGTGAATTCATCAAGTCGGTGCTCATCTTCATCAGACGCATAGTTATCAAAGAACGTGTAGAAGATCTCCGGTGGCGGTTGAATCTTATCAAACCCGTGTCAACTTCACTCCACCGCAGCTTGATCTTCCCGACATCAACCGCCTCATAACCTACACTCATCGGCAAACCATTGCCGCTACCGCAGTGAGCTTCAAAGAAATTGCTTAATGGCGTGCAGAGATCTTCACAGGTTTGGAGATCACACTTTGAAGATGGTTGGGGACGGATTGGCTTACCGGTTGAAGGATATACACCAAAAGATCGGGTCTCCTAAGCGATGGAATTCTCTGGATCGAAGGGATGTGAAGAGGATCATCACGATGATTGATGAACGGTTGTATAGAAGGGATCAATTAAGAAGATTGGAAAGCTATGTTGGTGGTCGACCCAGATTAACATCACCGCTTTCAACGCCCGATTCACACTCTGGCGACATCTCTGGACTACACGGTACCCCTTGAAATGCTTATTTCATTATAAATTTGGATGTATGATTTATTATGTCAATGGCTTGTGCACACATTACAGTGTACAACCCGTACTTGTAAATAAAGGATCCCGTGGTATGCTTCAGTGCCACAATCCTTATAAAAGGAGCGAAAGCTTCTTACTTTTGAGTAAAACCTATCAAACCTTTCACTTTTCAAGGTTTTGCTCAAAAGAACAAGTACTTTCCCTTATGATTTTCAAAACCTCAACCGTTTATATCACTTGTTGAGGGGGAGTACTTGACTTAAAACTTTGTTCACAAATTTTTCACAGTGGTCATTCTTCCAGCAACACTCGAAATGGTCATATTTATTCTCAACTTTTCAAAAATAACATTTTATATGCCATTTTTGAGGGGGAGAAAATACGTGATAAGAAATATGTTGTATTTTGCTATATGAACTCTCGTGAGAAAAGACTTTAACCCAAGAATTGACGAGATCTTAACTGTCAGTAACTCGAAAAGACTTGTCCGGGACGGGCAATAATTTCAAGCTAGTTCGCTAGCGATGTAAACGTGTCTCGCAAAGGACTTGTCCGAGTAGAATGTACCATTCGAGAAACTCTTGGTAGACATGAACCTTGATGGGTTTGACAACCTTTCGGGGTTGTCCACACCTTCAAGATAGTTATTAGAGTTAGTTGTCACCTAAAAGCTTGATAATGCAACTCTTTAACTATGCCACGTAACCGTGTCTCGCGAGGGAATGTCTATCTTGAGTCGATCAATTCAAAAGTGCGCGCTCTTTCCTCACTGTGCAGATTTTCGTCAAAACTCTAAAGCACATGTGGAGGGGGAGTATTTCTGCTAAAAGATAAAACTCTCATAGTGGTTCAAACATGTTTTCATCTACAAACCCTTTGAGAGATTTTCTTGAAAATGGTTTTATGGCAATGGAGTTATAAGGGTGATTAAGGTTATGAATAACCGTCCTATGATCCGCCAGAGCCGGAGGGATCTACCCAAGGACACTACCAATAGTTAGAATTTAGAAGCCCTTAGGTATGATTTTAAAAAGGAGAGAATGAGAATCAGAGAAAGAAGGAGTTGAAGAATTAAAAAGAAATGCAAAGAAAAGGGTGAAAAGAAATAGGCCTCCCGATTATTCAACTTAGGCGAACCGGTTCAATTCATATGCTACTAGTTGTCACTAGATGACACCGGTATTGAAGTTTAAAAGTCGTCATGGACCCAAGGACGCATGCACTAAACCTTCTTAACCACTCAAGTTTCTCTCAACAGAAGCTTGTTTCATTCTCACAGGGAACCCTACGTAAACTATCGGCTTTTCTTAGAGATTGCTGGTATTGAATAAGGAAACCCTCTCCCTAGTCTCCGCTCAGGAAACCAAAAGGCACTATTGAGTCCAGAGCCACGAGATTCATCAAAAGATCTCTTAGGTACACTTGGCATTTCATCACTTGGTGTTCAACAATAAGAACATCAGTGGTACGTTATCGAGTCCTTCACAGATCTTTGCAATCTGTCGAGAACATTTATGAGAGGTTCACATTTGTGATCCTCAGTGATTGAATGGAAACTCTTGCTAGGGTCAACATCAAACAGCCCTGACAGCAGGTCGCTTCGGCAACTTCCCGTGGATTACGCTTAGTGGTCTCAAACGGTCTACAGTCGTGAGGTGATGCTTCGGTGTACCTCAGCGACTCATGTGAATCATAGGTGTACTTTGATAGATCGTGTTATCTCACTTGTGGGACTCTGATTCAGGACCGGCCTTTGTGAGAATTAGAGTTGTGTTTTCACACTATGATGTTAACACTCTAGAAGTTCAAACTTGTAAGTGCCGGAATCCACTTATTACTAACCGTTTTAATGTTTTCTTCTTATGGAAGCTCTAGAGCGGAATGATCGTGCAGATTCTTCTCATGCTCACGCCAACATCATCACTAATGGAAGTTCTATCGAAAAGCAACACAACAGTCAGAATGATTCTTCGTCAAAATCAAAGAATCTACAAAGTTAAATACTTAAAGAACTTCATCAGTACCGATTTCCAACGTCAAAGAGCGTGTGAGCATGTTGAAGAATGATGTGGAGACACTGGAGCAATGAAGCAGACCTGAGGCAGACATGATGCAGACAACTACAACATACTATCACTTTCATCACAAAGAACAATGATCAAAGAACAAAGTTAAAGATGACGTCAAAGCAGAACCGTTTAAAGAAAACAATTTCTCTACACTGGGGAGATTGTTTGAATCAAGGCAATTCTTCTCACAAGAAAGAAGAATGTCAGAAGACATCAAAGCTACTATTACATCAACACCTTCACCGTTTTCATCACTAACACTTAGGGGGAGATTGTTGGAATCACTCCTAAACCTTAATCAAGTGTTAGTAATTCACATGTAATAGTTAGCTTAATTATGGCCTTTATGTTTGTTATTAGCCTTAAGCTTATGTAGAAGGCCCATGAGCTTAGGCCCAAGCCCATAAAGGAAAGGATCGGAACTAGGAGTATTGCCCTAGCTTCCCTCCTATAAATACTCTTGTATAACCCTCACTTGAGGGTTGGTTGTTTAATTTACTCTTTCACATACTCTCTACGCATAACCTTTTACACTTGTACGTGTGTGTGTGTTCGTGTATTGTTCAACCACCTCTCTATCTCTTAAGCTTGTGTTGTAAAACTAGTGACCTAACACTAGACTTAACAGGTTGAACCTTTGTATGAGCATTTACATTCTTTAGGGATTTCGAAAAACAATTATAATGATTTGCCCTTAAAGATGCATTTCAGACAATTTGAGCAAACAACTTGTTTGGATTCAGAAAATGATCTAGATTTCTTAGAGTGATCTGCTAAGGGAATAGCTTTATTCGAAACGAAACTACTCTTAGATACCAACCAGTCCCTGGTGTTTAGTTGAGTGTTCCTAGGTGATGGTTTAAAACTACTAACAGTGCCTTGAAATCTCGCAGAGTTCATCACCCTAGGTCTAGCACCTAAAATTCCATCCTTTTGAATCCGTGCCTGACATTCATTCACCTTTCTGATCACAGCATTGTTTGTTGTCTCTGATATTATGCATTCAGCAACACCCGCTCTTTCGACTGATACATTACCCGACTCATCACAACAATCTCTCAACTGCACCTGACACTCATCTACTTTTTCATCTTTCTGTGTAACATCCTCAATGTACTTCCCCACATTATCCATGAGATGGATAAGTGTCTCTTGGAACACGCTAATTTCCATTCCAGTGTGTCTCTTGAAGGACATTTCAGTCATATCTTGATCATAATCTGATGTGAATTCCCTTCTAATGAATGACTGAAAGTGTTTGTAGATCACTTGAAGTGCAGCATTGGAACTATCCTTTTGAACCTTCTCTTTGTCAAGTTGTAGCTCCAATTGCTCTAGGTTTAACAGCAAAGTTCCTGTTAATGTGGATAAGTCCTGACGGAAGAGGGCAATACATGTTCGTTCCATTGATGTGGGTAGAAGTAACATGAGGTGAGAGTGAAGTTGTTGATAAGGTTCAATGCTGATTTTCTTTTGCATGGCATTCTGGCTCTGAACAGTGCAAATCTTTCTCATTGGACTCGGAGCATGAAGAACTCAAATCATCATTGATTGATTCCATCATCTGTAACCATTCAGTAAAGCTAATATTCTCATGGTTGTCTATAGCATCATACGCTTTGAGTACTTCAAATCACGAATCGAGTGTAAGACATGATGTTGATGAATCCACGTGATTTTACAAGTCTATGATTTAAACCGAGAAATATAATCTTTCGCGGGATTTTACTAAAATCAAGACCAAACCGTTAAGCAATGACCAATGGAACAAGTTAAGATGACTGATGGATTTTCACAATGATAGACAATTGTGTGTTAGGACTTAGGATTGTTTGTAGGATTAGCAGAGATGTTGTTTGGTTGAGATTTGGATTGGTTTATGCTCGTTTTTTTAGAGAAATTTAGGTCTAAAAACATAAAAACCTCAATAACTTCTGTTCGGAACGGATTTAGGCCACGAAGGTTGACCCGTTCATTTGGCATGCCATTCTCCTCGTTCTCACGATCGTTTTGATGGTAGAACGCTGAAAACGGAGTTACGGATCAAAAGTTATAGCCGTTTGAAGTTTTGTCAGGAAAAGTCAACAAAACGCACTGATGAAATGGTCAAAATGCTTCTAACAATCCTCTATGAAGACAACTCGCTAGTTACAAGTCGCTAGATGCTCAAGTGGCTAGAGACAACTCGCTATGAACCAAGTCGCTACACACAAGTCGCTATGAACAAGTCGCTATGAACCAAGTTGCTACACACAAGTCGTTATGAACCAAGTCGCTATGAGCCAAGTCGCTAAAGAGTAACTCGGTAAGATCCAAGTCGCTAACACCAAGTCTCTAAGAAACTTAAGTACAAGTTGCTAACAAAATTGAAAGCAAGTCGCTACCTTCACCAAGTCGCTACCCGTTGTGGAGAATCCACTAAGTGTACTGTTTGTCGGCTTGTCTCAAAAGACAAGTCGCTAGGACCAAGTTGCTACCAAAAAGCGCTACAACTCGCTACCTTTTACTGAAGCAAGTCGCTATCAAGAAAAACACTCCGAGAGCCAAGTCGCTAGAAAGAAAAACTTCAAAAACACACTTTTCAATCCAAAACAAGCCCAACCACAGTGATTCAAACCTTCCAAATCAAAACCTAAGCACTTATAATGATTCAAAACACAAAAGTACAATCAAAATCAAAACTTTAACACTAGAAATGATCCAAATGATGCAAAAAATGACTAAACTTTTTCAAACCCAAAAACCATATAAAACCACTAGAAATCCAAGAACATGTAAGAGAGATGATCAAACCATGGCTCTTGATACCAATTGTAACATATTGGATTTCATAAACACATACACAATCATAATAAGAGGCGTAAAGTTTAGAGGTTTAGAGAGAGAAAGTAGGATGGGAGCCTTTCTAGAGAGAGAAAGTGAAAGAAAACATGGAAGGTTAGATTAGAATGAAAGGTCCAACCCTCTACCTTGGGAGGTAGAGGGTATTTATAGTTTTACATAACACGCCCTCCTGACGGGCTGTGGATCTGGCATACAGTGGGTAAAGACCCGTCCTTCCTCCACGGTGTTACACTAAACTATTCTACGCTACTAACTAACTAATAAACTAATAAATAACGTAAATAACTACAAGTCTATGAGCTAACAAAATGTAGACCATAATTGGGGTAACCGACACTTTAACATGGAATTTCAAATTCCTAACACACACCATTTGTCCCATCTCTCCCGTCATGTGATGGTATGCAAGATGAAGAAAGTGATGAATCTGACAATGAGGATATTATGGAGATTGATTTGGAAATGGAGCCCGAGCTCAAGGATTCGTCTCTTGATTTACTTCTCGAGGAGTTCGCCGATGAACTCGCTCGCATCGATCCTCTTCCTTCGGGAAGTGAGGACGATGACTTTGATTTTGAAGCGAATTTAAGAGAGATTGAAAGTTTTTTGAATGAAGATCCGTTAAATGAGCTACCACAAAAGGTTAATGATAATTATCTCGATGATGTTAATGACCCCGAAGGGGATGTGCTTTTATGTGATGGATCACTCGACTCTCCTCTCTCTGATAAGTCCACCATCACTTATCCCGATGAGCCTACATGTGAAGATAAAGTTTTTAATCCCGGGATATTCATTGATGAGTTTTTTTGTTAAGAACGTTGTTCGTAATAAGGATCCTCCGATGGATGCCTTCATTATTGAGCCTTCGAGTAGCATTTCTCTCTACCATGTACTCTCGACTTCTTTGGAGTTTTCTCATCCTTATCTATCATCCCTTCGTCCGCCTGCAAAACCGCCGGATGATGGATCGTTCTTTCATATGCCTTACGTGAGTTTCGAGGGAGTTATCCCTTTTGTGCTAATTCCCGACACTTTCTTCTCCACCCAACCCACCAGTCTCATTCCTTTGGGAATGAGGACACCGTTTTTGACCATGGTATTTTTACCATTTTCTTCCCCATGGACAAATGAATTTGGGGACGAGTCAGGCTAGCTACTCGGTGATCAAAAATAGTAGCGCTTCGTGGGAGGCACCCCATGCTTATCATTCTATCTTCTTTCTATTTTCTTCTAATAAGTGACGTGAAGGGGTTAGCCTCTTCGATTTCTCGTGTTTAATTGTTTGTGATGTTTTTGTCTAGGATTTCTCAATATGAAGACTCTCGTGCTCGAAGTTTGTCTTTTCTCCACTCGAGTTTCATGATCGATGCTGATGGAAATCCGATATCTGAAATCTTATCGACTAACATTTATCTTTTTGCATACTTAATAAACGGCTGTTAGATTTTCGTTGATGCCCTTGCCTTTAAACATTGGACAATGTTTCGTTTTAGTCTGGGGTGGGTAATCTTTGATTTGATTTGACCGCACTTGCTTATTATTTGCCGTGTACTCTCGCAACCCCGTTTTTTCTTAGAAAATGAAAAAATGTGAAAAATTGTGAAAATTTAAAGTTTTTTGTAAGCTTTTGCTAGTTTAATGATTGAAAAGTCTTTGCTAGTTTCTTAGAAGTTACTTTAAATATGCGTTTTCTTGAAAAAGCCTTTGCTAATTGCTTAGACAAGCTATAAAATGCGATTCTAGCTCACAAGGCCAAGAATTTGCAAGCTTCCCTAAGTGATTTTAAATATGCGAAGCTTTAAAATATTTGCTAGTTTCTAATAAGTGACTTTAAAAATGCGAGACTTGAGATTATTTGACGAAACATTTTCTAAGTTGGTGTATGTTTTGACACCTTGTTGACTTTCCGCTGGTGAGAGTAGGAATAGAATTTTGACTTGACCGGGCGTGTTGAGCCATAGCTTGTTCCCTTAACCATGGATAATTAAATTATCTGCTAAGCATCCGCGGATCTCATTATTTGAGATTTTAAATTTGCGGAGATCGAGGAATGATAGAGTTACTTATGAGTTTAGATGCTAAGCGTGGAGTAGATGGTTCTCTTTAGAGCCCATCGAAGGTACTTGTGGCTTTTTGCTCCTACAAAATTATCTCACCCCATATTTGTTCAATATTAATTAAAGATGTTAAGTTTTTGACGATAGTTAGTTCTTTATCTTCTTTAGAGAATCCTTGCACATGAGAATTGGGTACACATCGAGGTACTGTCAGTGTTGTGGTATAAAAACCATAGGATTTGAAGTTTGGCACAAAAATTAACATGAAATAAAGCCCCAAATGTATTAAAGTGAAAATCCAAAGCCATAAAAGTTTTCTATGTCCGACGGTACCCCCGTTCTCATGGACTTCAAAAAGCTGGAGGGAAATTCCAAAGTCATAAATAAGACTTCTGATAAAACGTTAATCCCGTTGAATTAGTGGTTGAAAAGGCCGAGGGCCTAAATTGCAAAAATGCGAATGTGCTGAAATAGTGTTAAGCCAAATTTTGAATCCGGGAGATATCTAAATAAAAGCTTATGTCTCTAGACTCGTAGATGAGTTGTTTCGGTCTTAATAAAAAGGATATCTCCCTAAATCGTGTTAAATTAGGACCTTGATGTGGACCTCATTCTTGTGTGCAACGGTTTTTGAGGGAAGATGGAAAACTAATTACTGTCTTAGCTTCATATCTTTATCAGAATAAAATTTATCGAAATGAGAAACTTAAAGAAATTCATTTCTCACCAAAAATAAAATAAATAGAATAAAATAGGAAAATGGGAGCAAAAGGTAATTACACAAGTAACTTCCATGGGTAGTGCTAGCATCTAAAATCATATTTAACAATGATTTCGATTTTACGCTTAGTTTGGGGACTTGTGAAAAACCAGGGACGATGTATTCTATCCGTATGTTCACTCCTCGCTGAGTTGTGTTTCCTACTCCGTTATCCTAAAATGTCGTCTGAAAAATGTTGGAGTTATTGATCGACATGAAAGTTCAACAAACCGTCAGTCATAATGAATATGTGCTCAAAACGTTATATCTATATGTGAAATAAAAGGTAAACGGGGCGTTTTTAAAATTGAGGGTTTCTTAATCTCTTTTAAGGAATCTTTGCTACTTTTCATAGGTTTAGTAGAAAGAGATTGAAGTCCTTGGTTTTAGAAGCGTGAGTTGATTACATTGCTTGAGGACCCGGTAATACTTTAGACTGGGGTATTTTGGTATGTGCAAAAACACATACCATTTCTTTACCAAAATAGACCCAAAATAACCAGAATAGAGCCGTTTATTCCTAATATTTGTTGATTTCTTGAGTTTATGCATGTGCAGGTACGGATATGACAAAATAGACAAAAGAAAGCCAAAATAGAAGAAAACCGAGCACGAGAATTAGAAGAGTGCAAAAGCCGATGCCGGGATGCTATTTTCTGGATTTTGATGCTCAAAAGTGACATTTTACGGAGTTCTGGGTAAAGATTGGGGGATTTCACTTTAGACCCTTCATTATACCACATTTTCACATTTCACCCTTTCACTTTCCAAAATTACACAAAAGCCCCTCAACTTATCACTTATTACACTTCTAACCCTCACTTTCCCATTTTAACATTATTACCCTTTTCACCCTCATATCCTCCTTTTACCAAATCTCACATTATACCCTTACACTTTCAAAATTTACACCATTGGTCCTTTTAAATTAGCAAATTACATGAATGGTCCTTGTTTAAATTTGGATTACAAAACACATTAAATCCAAGACCAATATCCTTCCCCTTTATACAAAATACCAACCCAATCTTACACCCGTATACCCAAAATTACTAATGGTCAAACAAAGTCATACCCTTTTTATCCATCCAGTCAACACCCTTTCACTTCCAGTCAAACATTAATAAAATAAAAACTAAAATAGAAACGTGCCTAAACACCCCAATTACTGTTTACCCCTTCCAACTAATTACCCTGCTTCCACTTAAATTCACCGCAGCTTAAGTAATGCTTCTAGAACCTGACACACCTGGCAAAGGGTATGACACCATATTTTGTCCACCTTGGCAATCCTAAGGGATTTGATTGGTTGAAGGTGTGTAGCACATGATCCAAGGACTACGAATGAGGAAGGATGTTGACATCATTTGATCAAGGGCAGATATTATATCCCAGACGCTTCTTGATGCCTTAGAGAGCCTGTGCAAGAGCTTATAAATAGAACCCTCTTCACCACAGATTATTTGTCCAATTTTTCACGCATTAGAAAAGTTGTTACAATTTAATTCCTACTTTTAGTTTAATTGTTTTCATTTAAATTCAGTGTAATCTCAAGTTTGTAATCTTACTTTTAATACAAGTTACTTCTTTCAATTGAATTCATTGTCAAATTGTTAAATCCTTTAAATACGTTTTTAACTATTTTGAAAGCTTTCATTTCTATTTAAATAAGCTCATATAAGCTTATTCAAAGCTTATGTGAGCTTAATTATGCTTTCCCTGTTCTTAATTCCAAGTTTTGAGAAAAGTCAACTAAAGTCAACTAAAGTCAAAATTTGATAGTCAAAGTTGTTGTAGTTAAATTTGTGATTTCAAGTTGTTAGTAGTCAGTTTTAAAGTTAATTAGTTCATGTAACTTCAGTTCTAGTCAGTTTTAATCATGTTATATGATTTAAAAGAGTTTTTGAATGTTAAAAGGATGTTTGGTTTAATTCTAGTATTAGAGATTAAGTAATTTAGAGATGTTAATATTAGTTTAATTCAGTGTTGTTTTGAGTTTTTAAAATTTCTTCAATAAGAATTTTAAGGTTTCAAGTTAACAAAGTTATTTCTTCAAGTGAATTTTCTACTGTCACAGTTAGTGTTCCTGTCCCAAACTTTAGTTTTAAGCAGATTTCAATTAGTTTTTCACTCATTTTTAGTCATTCTAAAAATTTGTAAAAAATAAAAATATCAATTTCACTAGCTTGTGTCACTTCTCTCAAAGGGAAAAGAATAAAAAAAAATCCCTAAGGAGGGCTGCTGTTAGCTTTAAGTTAGTAGTTTGGTTTGAACATGCCCTGTAAATCAGTTCCACTTAACTATCCTAATAGCTTATTTCACAACTGTGTATCTACTTATCCATGTAAGTTTCTTATTCGATTGTTGGTTCTAGTTTTAGCCCTTAGTATAAAGTTTATCTACCTTTGCTTATTTTAGGTTCTAGAGCTTAATAAGTAGCTTATTTTTAGCCTTTTAAGCCCCCATTATTTCCCTTAGTCTGCTGTTATAACAGTAATTTAGGGTCACTGCTTATTTCTTATATAAGTACCTAGCTCAATAGGATTAGTAGCGTTAGTTTAATTTGTATTGATTATGCTTATTGGAATTAGAGAGTTAGTATTTTAAAAGTCATTTCAGCTTAATTCTAATCCCTTTTTGCTTAATTTACCTTTAGTAGGCCTTAGCATATTTCCTTAACTTTTAATTTTCTTAATAATTGGCCCTCTACTGATTAGCTTAGATAAAAGTACTTTTAGCTTATTCATCCTCCATTGATGTTTCCTAGTTCTATTTCTTTTCATTAGCTTATAGTAGTTTTTTTAGTTAGAACCTCATTTAGGAGTATGTAGATTTGTCCTTGAATCTGTTCTTGTTCATTACTTTTTCACTGAATTTGATGTTAAATCTGTTTTTCTGTGTTTAGATTTGTTGATTTAAATTGCTTGACTTAGTTGTTAGAATCTGAAGTTTAAGAAAAAAAAAAAAAAAAAAAGAGCAAAACTGATGTGCCCAGGATTCGAACCTGGGTCACTTCAGTCAACCTTCCCACACCTCACACAACACCATCACGCCCTTGGGTCTTTTATTGTTAAGGTTTACACTAATTTACTAATTAAGCCAGTTTTCTCTACTTAGCTTATTATGTCTTATCTGCTTATTTAAGTGCTTTTACAAATAGCTTTTTTAGTTTTCTTAATTTTCTTGAGCTTAAGATTAGTTAAAGTAATTTTCTGCAAAAAATTGTATTTTTCTCAAAAGTCTAGGTATCTTTAAATAATTAATCTTTACATTTTAGATTTTAAATCATAATAAATAAATAAAAACTCAAAAAAATATTCCGCTTTTTCCTAAAATCATTTTAACATATTCTTCGTAGTAAAAATAAATTTTCATTCCTAGGGTTAATTTTTCATGTACTTTACGTTTTAGGCTCGGGTTTTAACCCGAGCAAACCTGTTTTTGTGTTTTCATTACGTTTAGAGTTTTAAAAGTTACTTTTTGTCCATTTACATTTCTTTTGAGTTAAATTTAGTTTACTTTTCATAAAATTAGCTTAAAACCATTTAGTTTAGTTTTAATTCATGTTTTTTAGAATTCCCGTAGTTGCGATTTAGGATTAAATTGTGTTTTTGGTTTAATTTGCTTTACGTTATTTCTCTATATGCTTATTTAGTTCATTTTAGTTTATGTTTCATTATCGTAGTTTAGAAATCATCAAAATTCCATTTTTAACCATTCAAAACCCGAATCACGCGACGTGAGTTTTAAGCTCCGTTCATCCCTCGCTAGGAAAGATCCGGGGATTCAAACCTAATACGTTTCAGTTACCCAATACTACAAATACTATAATTGGTCTCTTTCCCGAGAATCAGTGCCCCGTGATATTGAATAAATAGTGTTGGGTCGACTGATCCTTTGACAAAATTATGAGAAAGGAGAAAGGAGGACAACTCATCATACCACGCCCGAGGGGCTGGTTTAAGACCGTAAAGAGCCTTGTTCAGTTTGTAGACGTGATTAGTATTTCAGACAAAGATCCAAAAAGCTGTGAAACAAGCAAGAAAACGTAGTATGGTAGACAGAAAACTGAACTTGTTGGTTGATAGGGTCAATATGCTTAGCCAAGAGATGAACACGTTCATTGAGGAGAGAGATCAAATTAAGGTATTCCTCAACAGAGACATTCAAGGAGAAATGGACGAGAACATTAAGGAATACACTTATCGGTTCCTTCTCCAATATGTCCCAGGAATAACCAAACACATGTTCTCTAAACAACTTTACCCTACATTGAGAACACTGATAAGACAAACAATTATCACAACACCGTTGACAATGCAGAATCGACCAGTCCAGCCACCTCATGTCACAGAAACTGATCTACTATCACAGTTGATTACTCAGATGACTACTCGATCTTCGACACTCACATCTGATGAATTGAAGTTTCTTGAAGTTCTCCTTGATCATCAACTGAAGACTACACGCAAGGAAGCTGCTGGTATTGAGAAGCGCTACAGAGATGATGATGACACTGACAAAGACCCAAATGCAAAACGTCAGAAGAAAATAGGCGAGTCTTCATCATCTATGCCACCACCACAGCAAAAGACCACCACCATATCTACTACTCTGGCTACTCAGTAACTTCCTGCAACTGATAAACCTCAGGATACTGAGTCTCCACCACCATTGGAGAAAACCGGTGTTCACTTTCAATACACCGGTGGTGAAGGCGAAGAAAATCCTGAGCCCTAACAACAACCATCATCCCCACCATCAACGAAGCGTTCCAATTGCTAAAAGATAGATTCGTCAGTGCTATTGAAGTCGAATACCATCTCGACAACATTGCAGGAGCCATGTCTAACAACATTGACTGGCTAAATCCCAAAGCAAACATCGACGTGTCAAGACTGGATAATACTCCATCTTAGACCGATTGGACTAAACCACTACCAACCATTGGCCGACCAGATCAACCCAAAATTCCATACCGCTTCTTCTTTAACAATGACCTAGAGTTCCTTCAGCATGGAAGTAGCATAAGCAAAAAGTATTCTACATCACTAACCTTCAACATACCAGCCGCAATCTTCTCCACCAATCTTGCCATCAAGGAAGAGGCCACCAAAATGTTCGTTGACAAAGTGGTGGCCTATGACCTTGACGCTAAGTATGGGATTCATCATTGGCCACCAAGGAGAAGTTTGTATCACAGAAGATGCCAAGTTCAACGGTCAAACAAGGAGGTCTATAGTGACAAGAATATCGTTTCTATAATGAACGTCACATTGGCTACGAAATGGGATTATTCATTCTTGAAGGAAATCAAGGTCAAACGCCAGGATGAACAAGAATATGATTCCACTGAGGATGATTTTCAGAGATTGTCGCTCAACGACATCGAAGATATGTATCTTGCTAAGGTACAAGAACAGATTAGACAACTTTCCACTAACATTCAGCTTCAGTACATCACAGCCTTATTGATATTCATTCGAAGCAAAGTGATCCAAGAACGTGTTGAAGATCTCCAGCTTGCGGTCGAATCATAACAAAAGCAAGTCAACCTTACACCACCGCTGTTACACTTTCCCAACGTAAACCAACTATCTCAGTACACCATTTTGAAGAAACCAAATTTTGGAGTTGTTTACCGCAGTGAAATTCACCATAATTGCTTCATGGCGTAGGACGAGGTTCATAAGTTATGCGATCACACATTGAAAATGGTTCGTGATGGGTTACGATACTGGTTAAAGGATATTAAGGAAGGTATTGGGTCAAAGTAGAGGTGGAACTCAAAGGAACAGAAGGAAGCTAAAAGGATCATCACGAGGCTGGATGATAGGATGTTTCATCGGGATCACATGAGGAGATTAGAGAGCTATGTGGGCGGAAGACAGAGTTTCTCAATTACAACATTTCAACGAGAAGAGAGAACTCCTGTTCTTCTTGAGTAATTGTTTGATACTCTTAAAAACTCTTGATTGATTATTTGGATTGTTTGATTTGTATATTCACAATGGCTTGTGCATACATAACAGTGTGAAACCCGAACTTGTAATGAAAGGAGCTTGTGGTATGCATCAGTGCCACAATCCTATAAAAGGAGCGAAAGCTTCTTACTTTTGAGTAAAATTTATCAAAACATTAATCATTTTCAAAGTTTTGCTCAAAAGAACAAGTACTTCCCCTTATGTTTTCAAAAGCTCAAAAGTTAGTATTAGTTGTTGAGGGGGGGTATTTGCAAAAATCTTTGTTCACAAAATGTTCTTCGTGGAAATCTTCCCACAAAACTCCAAATGGTCATATTCGGTATCAAAAATAACATTTATATGGAATTTTTTAGGGGGAGAAAAATTGTGTGATACAAATATGTTGGATTACGATTGAATCCTCGTGTGCTAAGATTTAACCCATGAATTGACGAGATCTGAACTGTCATAAATCGAAAAGATTTGTCTTCCAAGACTTATACGAGTATATCGTACCTATTCGAGAAACTCTTGATAGACATGAACTTTGACGGGTTTGACAACCTTTCTAAGGTTTGTCCACACCTTCAAGGTAGTTATTAGAGCTAGTTGTCACCTAAAAGCTGACAATGCATCTCTTTAACTATGCAACGTAACCGTGTCTCGCGAGGAATTGTCTATCTTGAGTCGATCAATTCAAAAGTGCGAGCTCTACCCTCACTGTGCAGATTTATGTCAAAACACTTAAGCACATGTGGAGGGGGAGTATTTCTGAAAATGTAAAACTCTCGAAGTGTTACAAAATGTTTTCATTCATAAACACTTTGAGAGATTTTTGAGAAAATGGTTTTATGGCAACATAGGATAGTCATGGAGTTATAAGGTAACTAAGCTTAGGAATAAACATCCTATGACCCGCCAGAGCCGGAGGGATCTACCCAAGGACACCACCAATAGTTAGTACTTAGAAGTCCTTAGGTATGATTATAAAAAGGAGAAAATAAGAATCGGAGAAAGAAGGAGTTGTAGAATTAAAAAGAAAAGTAAAGAAAAGGGTGAAAAAAATAGCCCTCCAAATTATTCAACTTAGGGCAGACACTGGGTTCAATTTGTATGCAACTGGCCGTCACTAGATGACACCGGTATTGAAGATTAAAGTCGTCATGGACCCAGTTACGTAATGCACTAAACCTTCTTAGCCACTCAAGTTTCTCTCAACAGAAGCTTGTTTCATTCTCACAGGGAACCCTACGTAAACTATCGACTTTATCTTAGAGATTTTTGGTATTGAAGAAGGAGACCCTCTCCCTACTGTCCGCTCAGGAAAACCAAAGCGCACTATTGAGTCTAGAGCCATGAGATTCATCAAAAGATCTCTTAGGAACACTTGACATTTCATCACTTGTCGTTCAACATTAAGGACGCAAGTGATACAATTTTAGAGTCCTTCACAGATCTTAGCAATCTGTCGAGAACATTTATGAGGGGATTCACATTTGTAATCCTCAGTGATTGAATGGAAACTCCTGCCATGGTCAACATCAAACAGCCTTGACAGCATGTCGCTTCGGTAACTCCTTGTGGGTTACGCTTAGTGTTGTCTAAAATGGTCAACAGTCGTGAGGTGATTCTTCGGTGTACCTCAGCGACTCACCTGAACTGTAGATGTACTCCGGTTCATCGTGTTATCCTACTAGAGGGACTCCAGTTCAGGAACAACCTTTGCTAGAATTAGAGATGTGTTTTCACACTATGTTGTTAACACCCTCGAAGTTCAAACTTGTAAGTGCTGGAAATCGCTAAGGAGATTCCTTTCAAGAATCGAGTCCTGAAGATGTGGGTCGTTACTTGAACTTGTTCAATGTAATGCCAAATGTCCTTTATGGGATTCGGACAGCTGATTCGCCCGACCAAGGTGAATGGAATCAAGACATTCATCAGAAGAAAAATCGTAGTGGTTAATTCTCTAAGAAATGTTCACAATGATCGATTGGTGTTTTTTTCACTAACCAATTCTTATGTTTTCTTCTTATGGATGCTCCTGGGAGGAATGATCGTGCTGATTCTCCTCATGCTCATACCAAATATAACTCAATTGAAGTTCTCTCGAAAGGTAATTCAAAAGTCAAAAGGATTCTTCATCGACCAATGAATCTACAAAGTTTAAAGACTAGAGAACCACCTCAAATCTGAAATCCAATGTCAAAGAGCATATGAGCATGTTGGAGAAAGACGTGGAGACACCTAAGCAACGAAGCGGACCAGATGCAGACAACAACATATTATCACCACATCCACACCATAACAAAGAACGAAGAACAAATAATTCGAAGACGTCAAACCTGAAAACTTCAAAAGAAACAAGATCCTTTCTATGCGGAGATTGTTGGAATCAAGGCACTTCTTCTCACAAGAAAGAAGAATGCTAGACGACGTCAAGCAACCGCTATTACATCATCACCAACAACTATCCAAGATTGCTGGAGTCATCACTAACACTTAGGGGGAGATTGTTGGCATCACTCCTAACTTGTATTTCAAGTGTTAGTCATTAATATGTAATAGGTTGCTTAATTAGGCTTTTATGTTAGTAATTAAGGGAAGGGTCATCTAGAAATCCCATGAGCCTATGTAAAAGCCCAATAAGAAAGGAAGGGACTAGATATGTTGCCCTAGCTCCCTTCCCCTATAAATACTATTGTAAACCCTCACTTGAGGATTGGTTGTTCACTCTCAATACATATCTACGCTTAGGGGAAGAGATGTTTGAGTGGCATGGCATGGATTAAGGGGAAGACAAAGGAAGACATACTTGTTTCATTCATGGTGAGATCCCCGATCTCAATTTCTCTGCTTTGTCTAGGGAAGTTCGTTCAAGAATGGTTTTGTCATTATCAACTAGGGGAAGATTGTTGGGAATTATACGTTTGAGTTGATAAGATAAAAAGAATGAAACAAGAGGGACTTAATACGACAAGAAGGAAACCTACAAAAAGATGGAAGGACTTGCTTGGTAAAGAAGATTTATTATTTAGTCCTTAGTAGAGATTTGTAAACCCTAATCCTCTAGTATATAAAGAGGACATGGGGTGTAGGTTTTATTAATTAAGTCTTCCATAATGTAGACGTCTAGTAAATGTGTGTGTGTCCTAGGCGTATATACTTGTAAACGCCTAGGTTATTAGTTTAGTTATCTAGATGTGTTCCTATAAACGTCTAAGATTAGTTAGTGTTAGTGAATGAAACCTTTAGCAATAACATTGATGTTCTTATTATTCTGCTGTGCATTCATGTTTGTCTTTGTTATTGTTATCCCTAGATGAGCTTATAAACGATCTTCACAATTGGTATCAGAGCGGGGAGCTCTTGATATAGGGATCTACAAGGTTTTTCAAAGAAAAAGGAAGAAAAAAATCGAATCTCACAATTTTCGTAATACTTCTGCAGCACTGTTTTCAAGAGGGCATAACTTTTTAGTGAACCGTTGGATCAAGCTACAATTTGTTCTGGTGCATCTCCGTATATCCGTCTAACGTTTCACTGAAGGGATTGTCAATTAGAGCTATAAATCAAAAGTTATAAGCTGCAAAGTCTGCTGCAGAAGCTGAAAAAGTTTCGTAAGGTTACTACATCACCGTTTTAAAAATGTGATAACTTTTTCATTAACCATTGGATCGTAACGAAATTTTGGGTGGACCTTCTCTATAGACCCATCTAACGTTTCACTGAAGGGATCGTCGATATGAGCTTTTATGCAAAAGTTAAAGGATGTCGAATATGGCTGCTGACAAAGTACTGCTCCTTGCTCAAAGTACTGCTGTTTATACTCGAAGGTACTGCTGTGTTTTTCAGTTTGTACTTTGATATTCCAAGGTAATGCCCATGTTATATGGTTAATATTGGTCCCTTACAAGCTAAGTACTGTTCTTCATTACCACTACTCCACGTTATGTTACCACTACTCGTTTACGTGTTTCTACTGATGGTATACTTTGTTAATATACTTGGATAATACTAATCTTGTATCTTTGCTGCTCGAATACATGTTAAAGCTGCTAACACGAGACCATGATGAATGGACGTGTTATGTGTTATTGCTACCAGGTTCGTGTTTATACTCCTAGCGTTGAATTGAAAGGAGTTAGTTTTGTTTAAGTTTGGATATAGCTGTGTAGTTATGAGAAGTTGGTGGTCGGTGATCATGCAATTTAAAGTGGACAGTGGCATATTTATGAACTTTGATTGAGTAATATGGACAGTGCATGATAACCTCGTACTGGATGGATATATTATCAATTGGTCGGTGAAGATGGTATATTATATTGAAGTTTCGCTTTTGGATGGGATCAACAAGTGCTTCATATCTATATTATATATACGATATGCTGGAGAGAGAGAATTGGTCCGTAACCTCGTACTACTAAATCGCATGTAATTTAGATCATTAAATTGTTCGTAGCTCAGTGATTGGTTAATAATGTATGAAGAATCGAGCACATGGGACAATATGATAATTATGAGAGAGTTCAAGGATATTGAAGCATTCGATTGAGTCACTTTATATGTTGGTGATGCTATAATCTTGCATGTTAACCGACATCAGGTATGAAAGGTTTAATTTAATTTGTCTAAGTGATTGATTCCTCGTATGTGTATCATTGGTTATTAGTTAATCAATTAATATGGACGGTGACAATTATTAATTGGTCAAGTGATTGATTTGGATGGTAAGTACAATATTATTATTGATTAATCGATTGGTACTGCTACTTATGAAAGGAGTTTATACAGCTTGGGTTAAAAGTTTGTACTGCTTATATTATTTGATATCGAATGATACATGATTTTTGGTTCTCGAATTGTTTTGGAATTGAGGGGAAGTTGTACAAGTGTTTTGGTTTTTGGACGACACACACATGGATATTGGTTCACACACACAAGAAGTTTGGAGTTTGGTTTTCGGATACGTTCTTAAATATTTTAAAAGGCTCGTATTTAGATTTATTGAATAGTTGATTACGAACACGGTTAAATATCATTTATTTGATGTTGTAGTTGAGTTTCACAAGTTTGTGTTCTTATCATATCTCAAAGTGGGTGTTACACTTTAGAGATAACTTGTTTGTGCTTAAAGGATGTTGACGAAGACATGCAAAATCTAGTTTTCATAGGTCAAGAGGTGGATGGATGAAGACCTAGTTAACTATCACTTAAAGAAGTTACATTAAAGATGAGGATTTTGACAAGAGGTTGCGATCTACTTATATTTTGGTTAGCAGTATAAGTTCAACGTCACGTGGATAGTACAAGACATAAGACACAAGTTTGGGTTATTCTACGTCTTCATCAAGTTCGTTATATTTGGTTTTCTTCACAAGTGATCATTCCAAGGAGCTTACAGATTTGAAGAATCATTTGATGTTCATGCACCACTAAAGGGGAAGTGTTTGATTTTTACTACTGTTGATCATTATTACTACTGCTAGTTGGAGTTTTCTACTGTTTTGGATTCATTTTTAGTAAGAATTTTAGTGTTCTTCATGGAGGGCAATTCGAAACATTGGACGGCTTAGATTGGAAGTATGATATGGGTTCGTGGTGGTCAAGATCATAATTTGCATACGTTCCCTATTTGGATAATAACAAAAAGGGGAAGAGATGTTTGAGTGGCATGGCATGGATTAAGGGGAAGACAAAGGAAGACATACTTGTTTCATTCATGGTGAGATCCCAGATCTCAATTTCTCTACTTTGTCTAGGGAAGTTCGTTCAAGAATGGTTTTGTCATTATCAACTAGGGGAAGATTGTTGGCAATTATACGTTTTAGTTGATAAGACAAAAAGAATGAAACAAGAGGGACTTAATACGACAAGAAGGAAACCTACAAAAAGATGGAAGGACTTGCTTGGTAAAGAAGATTTATTATTTAGTCCTTAGTTGAGATTTGTAAACCCTAATCCTCTAGTATATAAAGAGGACATGGGGTGTAGGTTTTATTTATTAAGTCTTCCATAATGTAGACATCTAGTAAAGGTGTGTGTGTCCTAGGCGTATAGTCTTGTAAACGCCTAGGTTATTAGTTTAGTTAGTAGTTTAGTTATCTAGACGAGTTCCTATAGACGTCTAAGATTAGTTAGTGTTAGTGAATGAAACCTTTAGCAATAACATTGATATTCTTATTATTCCGCTATGCATTCATGTTTGTCTTTGTTATTTTTATCCCTAGATGAGCTTATAAACGATCTTCACATAACTTTTCTCCATATATCATACGTGTGTATTTTTGTGTGTTCATCCGATCTATCTCTAACTTATTTCTTACATATTGATCCTTGTGTTAACTTATGGTGACCTAACACATTCTCACGGGGAACCCAACATAATATATCGACTTTCTGTTAGAGTTGGTTGGTAATGAAGAAAGAGACCCTCTACCTAGTCTCTGCAAAAGAAAACCAAAGCGCACGAATCGGGTCTAGAGCCACGAGATTCATTAAAAGATCTCTTAGGAACACTAAACATTTCATCACTTGTTGTTCAACAATAAGGACACAAGTGATATATTCTAGAGTCCTACGCAGATCTTAGCAATTTGCCGAGAACATTTATGAGGGGATTCACAATTGCGATCCTCACTGATTGAATGGAAATTCCTGCCAGGGTCAACATCAAACAACCCTGATAGCAGGTCACTTCGGTAATCCCTTGTGGGTTACACTTAGTGTGTCCCAAACGGTCTACAGTCGTGAAGTGATGCTTCGGTGTACTTCCGCGACTCACCTGAATTATAGATATACTTCGGTATATCGTGTTAGCCTTCTTGAGGGCCTATAGTTCAGGAACAGCCTTTGTAAGAATTAGAAATGTGTTTTCACACTATGCTGTTAACATCCTCGACATTCGAACGTGTAAGTGCTGGAAATCCTGCTAAGGAGATTCCTTTCACGAATCGAATCCTGAAGATGTAGGTAATTACTTGAATCTATTCATAGTAATGATAACTGACCCTCAACGGGATTCGGGCATGTGATGTGCCCGACCAAGGTGAATGGAATCAAGACATTCATCAGTAAAAAAAATCGTAGTGGTCAATTCTTTTAGAAAATTCCACCATGTACGATTGGTGTTTTTCAACTAACATATTCATGTAGGTACTGATGATTGTTCCTTGGAGGAAAGACCGCACCATCTCCCCATGGTCATACCAACATCACAACACATGAAAGTTCTCACCAAAATTAAAGGCAACTCAAAGTTAAAAATGATTCTTCGTCATTGTCAAAGAATCTACAAAGTTTAAAGACTAGAGAACTTCACAACATTGGAAATTCAAAATCAAAAGAAGTGTGAGCATGGTCGAGAAAAATGTAGAGACACCTATTCCAAAGGAGTTGATGAAAGGCAGATTACAGCATTATCTGATCACAAAGCATGAGGGATGAAAGAATCAAGACTATTCAATGTCGACACGCTAAGTTCAAGCCTAAGAAGACTAAAAACCTAATCAAGTGAAGCATCTTTTGAATGACCACCCCTTAAGGGGAGATTGTTAGCCTTAATAATAAGTGATAGAAAGCGATGCTCATTCATGTTTAGGAACTTTGTAACGTGTGTTCGATATTATATTAGAATAGTGAATGGGCTCGTGGATTGGGCTAAGCTAACCGGTTATTAGTTATGTTATGTTTTGTCATGTTGTAATGTAAGCCAAATCCACAAACCAAACAAAGCCCATCCAAAGCCCATAAGGCTTTTATGTTTCAAGTATAAAAGGCACACACCTAGTCATTTGGTGGGGGTACTTGAGTGTGTAAGTGTGTGTTTTTCATATGGAATTGAAGTTCACGTACTCTTATCTTTCTGTAACATATTATAATTCATAAACACATCATAACATATCAAATGGGGCGTATGGTTTAGAGGTTTTAGAGAGAGAAAGTAGGATGGGAGCCTTTCTAGAGAGAGAAAGTGAAAGAAAACATAGAAGGTTAGATTAAATAAGGAAGTGAAACTAAACCCTCTTTCGGACTGTGGATCAGGCATACAGTGGGTAAAGACCAGTCCTTCCTCCACGGTGTTGCTCTAAACTAAACTATGCTAATTACTAACTAATAAACAAGTAAATAACGATATGTCTACGAACTAACTTATGCTAGATTATATTTGGGGTGACCGACTCTTCACTACGGAATTTCTAATTCCTAACAATCTCCCCCTAAGGGAGGTCACCCCATGTTTTACATTTCGAATCCTAGGATTCTAATTAATCTTCAGTCTTGATCTCGTAGACTCTAATTCTTCAACTTCCGCATCTTTGTGATTTAGCAGTGATACTTGAAAGTCCGCATAGTTTTGTACTTTCAGTGGAGGTCTTTGAACTGATCCACATCTTTGATGATCTTCGAGCTTTATTTGAGATCATCAGCCACAGTTAATCTCTGGATCACCCTTTAGTGTGTTGCCTTCATGTGATGTTGTGACTTTTTGACCGACATGCTCACACTTTTTGGATCATGACATCTTTTCATCAGAGTAGCGGAAGCTTTACTGGCTCATGATATTTGCAGCAGCGTAACAAAATCATAGTATAAAAATATCAGAGTCATGATTTCTTCAATTAAGTGTGGATGCTGTAGATATGCACAAGTCATGATTTCTTCAATTAAGTGTGGATGCTGTGAGCATGCGGCTTTGGATTGACTTCTCAATTCTGATCAGCTGCAACCGTCCAAATGTACCTGCAAACAACAGTTAGCAATAAAACACACGAAAGTGTCTTTGATCACTTTCGTTGAATTAAGATACATGGCCCACGGTTCCCCTTGATCGCAGTACAATGCATCGCCGGATCGTATAATTCTAAAGAATCTCCTTGAGGGTTTCAAGTGCTGTTCTAGTTATTCTCAAACTGGAACGTCTCAAAGAAGACAACACGGAGTGAGTGAACCAGCGAATTAAGATTCACTGATTGATGAAAAATTGATCTGAAAACAATCGCGTATTGTTTGAAGAAAGAGTTTTGCAATACGACGAAGATTTTACGAGAAAGATCAATTTTCAATCAAAAATACTTTTTGTATTTGTAAAGAGTACACATTCGATATGCTAGAGAAAAGAAGAGCTTCGCAAATCGAACGATTTTTCTAAAAGTATTTTTTCAATCAGAGATACTTTTTGACTTTGAAAACATGAGTACACATTCGATGTGCTAGAGAAAACAAGATTTGTACATCGAACGGTTTTTCCAAAAGTATTCGTCAATTCATTTCCTCGACCAAGGTTGATTCTAGATTGAATCGCCCCATCGTTTCTATCTAGTTGTCACAAGCTTGATCTTTTAAAAAGATCTCACATGTCACCCCCCAATAGCTTGTTTGATGTTGGCTCTAGAAGGATTTCCATCTTCATCGTGAATATTTACCATATCACTCGGATGTTCTGGCAATACCACAAGGATAATGCGTAGGACTCTTAATATATTCTTACTTTCCACATTGTGTGAAACAGCAAGTCTTCATTAATTTTGTGTCCTAATGAGATATTGTGTATGATCTCTTGGCTCTAGACTCAATTGTGCACATTTGATTTCCTATGCCGGTGACTAGGGAGAGGGTCTCCTTCTTCAATATCAACTATCTCTAAAAGAAAGTCGATAGATTATGTAGGTTCCCTGTGAGAATGAAACATGCCCTTTTAAGAGGAACTTGAGTAGCTTGGGAAGTTGTAGTGCAGTGCGCCACTGGGTCCATGACGTCTTGTCTTCAATACCGGCGTTACCTTAGTAACCACCAGTAACATATGTATTGAACCCAGTTATTGCCCTAAGGTTGAATTATTGGAGGGGCTATTTCTTTTCACCCTTTTTCACATTTATTTCTTTTTCATTCTTCAACCCCTTCAGTGCTTACCGAGACTTCATAACTAGGACCTTGTTGGGTTTATTCCAGTTCTAGCTCTATCTCAGTCCGCACTCTTCCCATATCTCACTTTTCTCCTTTTTTCATCATACCTAAGGACTTCTACACTATCTAGTGGATTGTCCCTGGGTAGATCTCTCCGGCTCTGGCGGGATCATGGGAACGAATACCTAACCTAATCATCCTTATAACACCATGCATAAAGTAAATTGGTTGGTCTTTTGGTATTGTTCTTTCCTTCTCGAAACCAATTGAAAAATCATTTGGAAAATCAATCAAGGTACTTGTGATATAAAATCCAAGCATTTTGTACCTTAATTGTTTTGATCATTTAGAAATGCTCCCCCTCAACATGTGCATATGATATTGAAATTGTTTAGCACATGGAGGCAAGAGTTCTTTGAAATATATTCTAGATCACAATTTCCATAGAAAAAGCCATTTGAATTTCCTTGGTAAATTCTCCCCATCAATATGTGCGTAGGATATTTGAAATCATTTTATCACATAGAGGAAAGAGTTCTTTGAAGTACTTTCATGATCACAAAAGCCATTAAGAAACCATTAGAAAATCAATCAAGGTACTTTATGTTGAAACATAGAAATCTTTGTACCTTGAAAGTTTATTTTCTTTTTGAAATGCTCCCCCTCAATATGTGCTTCGAGATTCGAAAGCGTTTTAGCACATATGGAGAGCGGATGCACACTTGAATCAAAAACGATCACCTTTTATCAAATTTCATTATTAAATCACAAATTCTCCCCGATCAAAAATATCAAACCCTTTGAGATTTTGGATCCCAAGTGATTTAATAAGGTTTAGAAAACATGGGAGAACATGTGCCTTGTTTAAATACTCATCTTGTTTTTGGATAAATGCTCCCCCTCAACATGTGCATTATGTATTAGAAATCGTTTGGCACATGGAGGCAGGAGTGCCTTTAAAGGACTAAAACCAATTCCATTTAAACAAATTTGAGATTTAAATCACGATTTCTCCCCAGATCAAAAATTTCGAACCAATTGAGATTTGTGATCCCAATTGATTTAAATAATTTAGAAAAGTTTTGGGGAAAGACGTGGCAAAATTTAATTTTGAAAAATGACAGATAAGGAACAGTTTTTCGTCATTAAAGATTGTTAGTGTCAGGTATGATATTTTTAGAAGATCTTTAAATAAAATAAAACAATTTCACAATCAAACAAGAATAGAAAAAAAAATCATTTTGAAAGACCTTGATTCAAAAGAAAAATCATACCATGACATAACATTAAATCTTTAGATCACCACTTATTATCGTACAAAATGAACTTTATGATGAAATATCGTTTGAAAATATTTAATTTGAAATCACTTAAGATTTGACAAAATAAAGTCCGGTTGATTTCAAAAATTCGAATCCAATTTGTTTTCAAAACAATATTTTTCCATTTTTCAAAACAATATTTCAAAATTGTTTATAAAAATGGTATAATTCACTACTTTTCTTACACAAGATACGTTAGGTGGAGAGAATCATAAGCTGCTTTTGTTGTTGCTGAGAGGATGAAAGAAAACCGTCTGCTGATGTAGTGAGACCTCTGAAGTTGCATCTATCGTGCCAACTAAACATGGAGAGATCTGATTAAGCTCCGTTTATTCTTTTGTCGACCCAAGATATAGTTGCCCTTTTGCTTTCGGCATCCAATCATCTTCCATTGTGGGATCCGGAATGGGAACATTTTTTTATACCATGATATCTGCATATGTTAGTGGACACAAACAAATATATGGTGGTCGATATCACCCAAACAACAATCGACTAATAAAAGTCAATCCAACATATCAATTTGTTCATATATGGAATGGGAAAAAGTTTGCATCAATCTCTAATCATCTAAACCTAACAATCATATCCTAGAATCCTAGTCCTTCAACATAGGCAATATCTTTTTCTGATAAGCACGTAGGATGATTATATAAGCCCTGTTAGATGATATACATTTGAAAACATTCTCCCCCTCAATCAATGACTCATTTCATAAAAAGTTTTAACAATGCTGAAGTCATTGATTGGGTTTTGCAAATTTTTAAAAATTCTGATTCTGATTGATTTTCAAGCAACTCATTTTCCACCATTTTGAAATACAACAAATATTTTTCTGAAGAATTTTAGACTGAAAAACATTTGTGTAGGAACAGCAGTCCTTCGACATACTTTCCTCATTTTGATTTTAGGATAAGTGCACGAAATTTATGAAAATTGGTTTAGCGCAACACTTTCCTTTCTTTAAAAGAGCGGGTTGCTATCTGAAATAATAGCAAACCATTGTTTAAGCACGGGTTACAGTCAGAAGTAACTGCAAGCCATATTATGAGACATGTTTAGAAAGAAATATTTACACCTCCTGCTCGAACTTCATCTATGGTCCCGTGCCATTATTGAATGACATTTCTAAGACCGTAGATGTTATCGATACAAGAAGATATGTCTTGTGAAAACATATTTTTGGTCTTTTTCAAATTTTTCTGATTTTTTATGGGTTTTTGTTGATTTTAAATTTTTCTATTTTCTTTTTGTTGGTTTTATAATTTTGTATTTTGGTTTTGATAAATATTTACAGATAGAATAGATGATATAGTTTAAGAGAATGATGATACGAGTACTGAGATAAGGATATCGAACAGCCCCGTCGTAGAAGATAGAAGACATCATCTCTTAAACTTTCACCACCAAAGCTTTCGAGGCTCTTGAATCGAAGAGAGAAATTGAACCATCTGAAAGTGAGACTTTGGAAGCTTCCCCCCATACCGACAAACTTCGAATTAAGACCATTTTCACTCAGAAGATGAAGTGAAGTAAACAGTCTAATTGTATGAAGCTCAAGAACCCGAAGAAGACGATAACAACGAAGTAACAAGTCAACACGGATCATTTCTGCGGTTATCAAACCCGGAATAAACGATTGAGCCCGATCACATGAATCGGTTGTGCATCCCCGAAGTACACATAACTCTTCGAGTTTGAGCAGATGTCTATTCAGGGGAACAACATATCAACATCTTCATTTTTCCAAGTGCATTCCAGTTATCTTCCATATAACCATTCAGCCCATAATGTACACATGTACCCAACAAGAGTAAAGATGATGACATCCAAGTAACATGTTGAGTCACTGATCATCACTGTAGATGTCAACTCCAGAATAACTGATTAAGCCCGATCAAGTGAACATGTTGTGCGTTCCTGATGTACATATATCTCTCCCCCATGATGGTTGCGATCTCATCGGAATCATCATAACAATGTGTATATGAAGTAATAACCTGAATCACTTTACCATTAATCATATCGAAGATGTCAATAAGCAATTTCATCTCACGTTCCAAATATTTTTATCATATTTCTTCCTACTGAAGGCTAAGATAACACATACAAAAAGTATCCAGAGACCAATTCCCCCCAAATGGTTGGAATAATACATCCTTCCCCCAAATGTTTGGAATAATATATCCTTCCCCCAAATAGTTGGAATAATACACCAAAGGCTATGAGTAAACACTGAGTTTCTCTACGGTTATGAAATTTGTCTTTCCCGGGATTACTTCAATAGAGAAGAAGTATTAGGTTCATCACGTGTACTCGTTGTGTATTTAGATGTATGTCTCTTTCCCCCTTGTTGGTTTTGATACCTCAGAATCAGCAACACATTATACATACCAAATATTCTTAAAATAGAGAAGAACAAAAATTAGCTCAAATGAATCCTGTGAGAATCAACTGCTACAGAAACTCTCACTGACTATCTTAATCAACCAAGATGTAGACAATTTGAAGTGACAATGATGAAGCAAACCCGATATACCAAGCTTGAAACTGAAGAAGAGTTCCCCGCATTTGTATCTTAATCTTGCACTAATGTTGGAAGAACGGTGTCGAGAATTTACGCTCCAAGCAAATCTCTAAGTACTCAATACTCAACCAAAGTATGAGACATTAACACCTCTTGCGATTATCCACAAAGACATTTCCGTGTGTCACTGAGTAAAACAACGTAACTCCTTAAGTGATAGTTAACCAGGTCTTCAACCATTTAAACCTACTGCTGGTAACTAGATAAACCAAGTCTTCAACTCAAATTGTTAAGCCCGAGCAAGTTATCTAATAAGAACACGCCTTTGTGAAAGTCAACTTCAATCTCAAATAAGTGATAAATGATTAACTCTAAAGTAATCAACTTGTGTCAAATGCCCACCACGTGAATAATCATACAACCGGATGTACATTGACCCACTGAATGAACCGGAACAAATGATTCCTCAACATCAATGCATTCTTCCTAAAGGTATACATGTAGAGACTGATATGGAAGATTCACCAATAGTGTTTTCGAGCATATGAGTTAGTCATTTTCCTTAATGTTCATGTGGTTGATTTATAGCGTGCACATTGAGAGGAATAATAATCCGTGAAGATTTGGCAAAGGAATACCAATGACCGGATCATTATTCCATAGTGCAACTGCAATATTACGATAGTCATTATCAACGCTTCGAGGAATAACTGGAGATTGGGTTTCTCGAATAGTCTGAGTTGTACTTCTTAGATGGAGAACCAATTGAGTTAGCAGGAACCGGAGCAGGAGCTTCAGGAACAAGATGAACAACATTCGTTGGAGGTTGAAAGTACTCATCAAACATATCTTAAAACAATGAATCCCAAATAATAAATCCCAGTTATCCTTAGAAAGTCCCAAATAATAAATCCGAGTTATCCTTAGAAAGTGAAACATTAGGCATTGGAGAGTGTATGACCATAATTCAAGCAACCATCAACATCACTCTTCTCCCCCTCAAAAATTGCATCCAAAGTTGCTATTTTTGATTCGAACAAGTGAATAAGAGTATACACCAATGAACGTAGATCCACTTGAGGATTGAATGAGCATAGGAAAAACATGAAGCTTGTTGATGAAGAATGTCGATGAGAATGGTCATAAACATGAAGATTTTTCTTCTTCTGAAGATAAAGCGCACCGAAGCGTACACCTTTCTTTTCTTTGAGGAACGGGGCCTGAAGAGTTATCTGCAGACGCCATAGTGATGAAGTACGAGGCCTGAATGATGTGCAGACGTCATAGCCGAGTGAATATCAAGATTGAGTTACTTGAACCCGTGAGTTATGAGATATCAATCCATTTGTAGTCCATACTTTAAGCCAGTCCATGTAGTGAAGGATCGAAGTATTTGCAATTGAGTAAGGACTACCTGCACTAATATTACAAACTTGATTGCATATATATTGGTTAGTGACATTAGTATCCAAACCATTTGGGGTTTCACAGTCAACCTTGATTTTGTCATCGGTAAACAGCTTTCCGGAAGGCATCCACCTCAGTCCAACATCCTTAAACATTTTACCAAACAGAATCCACTTATGGCAAGGTCTAGGATTGGTGACATTCTTATGCACAATGGAAGACTTATCGTTATTCCTAGACTCCAAATATTTAGCAGTTGGGATCCATCTAGGCGAAGTTTTGGGTTTGTTTTACTTTATAACATGTTGAACCTTAGCCATGAAGGTAGTCTTAGTGGATTTTACCTTAGCATGTGAATTAGGAAAATGTTTCTTATTCGGAAAAGATTCATAATTTCTAGTTTCATTTTCTACATGCTTAGCATTCTTTTTCATATAACTACTCTTAGATGCAAGCCAACCCCTAGTCTTTTGAGAGTTCCTAGGTAATGGTTTACTACTATTAGCAGTGCCTTGAAATCTTGTGGAATGCATCACCCTAGGTCTTGCACCTAAAATTCCGTCTTTTCGAATCTGTGCCTTTTTCCTAGCTTCTTCTAGATAATAGTTCTTCCACAAGTCATTCATATCATATGAATTCTGGGTTTTAATGCTTCATTTTGAGACTGTTTTCGAACTATTCCTACAGGTGCTGGGAGTAGAAGTAGCAACTTGTTGAGGGTTAACGGAGCTAGAAGCATTAATCTTAGGTAACTTAGGTGAATTGACTGGTTTTGACAAAACTTGTTTCTCATCAACCTGGGAGGCAAACCGTGTTTTTGAAAATTTTGGTCTTTCGGATATAAACGCAGAGGGTTGCCTGACAAACGCAGGTTTCTAATAGGATGAGAACTGGTTTCCCAAGGTTGATGTTGTAAACTTAGTGTTCACACTTTTCCCTACAGTTTTCCTAAGCTCATTTTTTAAGGCAACAATAGTGAAACTCTTTTCCTGTAGTTGAGCTTTGAGCTCATCAATTTTTGCTATCAAAGAGTTTGTTTGTTTCATTGACTTAGTTCTAGCTTCTTTGACAGATTCACTTATTTCTATGTGATGCTTTCTCAAAGACTCATTTTCCTTTAGTAATTTGGCCACACATAATGCTAATTCATCATTTCTCATTTGAATATCCTAAATAGCATTAACATCAGAATTAGTTGCAATCAAATTACTTTTCACCTGCATACCAGAAATATGTTTCTTCAAATTATTGATAGTCGAGTTTTTGGCTTGAAGCTGAGCATTTAAATCGTTTATTTCAAAAAATTCACGAAATTCAGGAAATTCCGGATTTTTACATGGTTTCTTAGTTTGAAAACTTTCCTCCTTTCTTTGTATTGCAATTTCAAGTGAAATGCAATGTTTTTCAAGTTTTGAGAATTTGTTTGAAAGTTCATCAAAACCCTTTTTATCAACCATATCATTTGTTTTGAAATTATTACACTAAGCCTCAACCAAGGAACATTTATCAGACTCATGTTCAGCATTAGGATCAGTTTGTATAGGTATATTAGCAGATGCACTATGTTTAACAGTTAAGGGTACCTCATCACATGACACCTGTTCATTTATCGGTCTGATATCTGCATCCACATCATGTGTAGCAAGAGTCACTGAACTACTGGTTGTGTCAAGCTTATCTGTCACTGAGCCTCTATATTCCGTGTCAACTGATCCATCATCCGATGCTTTACCTGATTAAACATTACAATCACTTGATTGGACCCTACTTTCATTCACCTTTCTGATTGCCGCATCCACTTTTTGTGTGACAGGAGTTACTGAGCAGCTGGTTACATCATTCTTTGCTGTCTTTGACATTCTGCATTTAGCAACACCTGATCTTTCAACTGATGCATTACTCGATTCATCACAACTATCTCTTAACTACACCCAACAGTCATCCATGTTCATTTACTGTAACTTCCTCAATATAAGTTGGATTAATGTCTCTCTGAACACATTAGCTTCCATCCAGTGTGATTCTTAAAGCACATTTCAGTCACCAGATAATCATAATCTGAAGTGTATTCCCTTTGATGAATGGACTGAAGTTGTTTGTTGATCACCTGAAGTGCAGCTTTAGAACTGGCTTCTTGAACCTTTTTCTATTAAGTTGTTGTTCTAATTGTTCCAAGTTCAAGAACAATGTGCCAGTAATCGATGATAATTCTTGACGGAAGAGTGTAATACATGATCGCATTCCCATTATGTATTTGTCATCAATTCTAAGTAACATGATGTGTGAATGAAGTTGTCGATAAGGTTCAATGCAACTTTCCTTACCGATTGCAAGAAATTCTAACCGACTGTGCATTTCTCTCTTTAGATTCTAAACATGGAGATCTCACATCCTCATTGATTGATTCCATCATCTTTAACCATTCAGTATAGTTAATATTCTCATGGTTGTCCACAGCATCATACATTTTGACTACTTCTGAAATCAATGAATCAGGAGTGTAAGACATGATGTTGATGTGTACATGGGATTTTACAAGTCTGTGATTTAAACCGGGAAATAAAATCTTTCGCGGGATTTTACTAAAATCAAGGCCAAACCGTAAGAGAGTGAGAAATAGGATGTAGAAAGGGAACTAGGAGATGATTTGGTGGTAAAGATAAATATGGTGTTATGGTTGAGTTTGTGATATTCCCTAATTCTTTATATATACCCCCTGTTCTGTGGATCGAAATAGGGTTTTTCGGAGAATTAGGGTTTGAAAACAAGGGTTTTGTATGTTAGGTTTAGAGACAAATCACAAGAATAGACAAATCTCAGTCCTTGACAAATCGCTTTGATGACAAGTCGCTCGAGTGACGAGTCGCTAGAATGACAAGTCGCTAGAAAGTCAAGCCGCTAGAGGGAGAAGTCGCTAGAAAGACAAGTCGCTAGAGGGACAAGTCGCTAGAAAGACAAGTCGCTGAAGTGACAAATCGCTAAACAGACAAGTCGCTAAAGGGACAAATAGCTAGACACACAAATCGCTAGAGTGACAACTCGCTAGAAGCACAAGTCGCTAGTGATACAAGTCGCTAGACACAGTTCGCTAAAGTAACAACTCGCTAAGTGGGCAAGTCGCTAAAGAACAACTCGCTAGACTGAATAGTACTACCACTACTTTGTACTGTATATCGCTTTGTCTCAAAATACAAGTCGCTAGAGCTCAAGTCGCTTCCCACAACAAAGTCAAGTCACTAATGATTGTAAAGACAAGTCGCTATGTTGACAAGTCGCTAGCCGAAATGGTACAGCCATTACTTTGTACTATTTGTCGCTTTGTCTCAAAAGACAAGTCGCTAGTGCTCAAGTCGCTACCACAACAACCACAAGTCGCTGAAAAATATAGATACAAGTTGCTACAAAGAACACTATTTCGAGACTCAAGTCGCTAGCTAGAAAAGTTCAAACACAACACTTTTCAATCCAAAACTAACCCAACCACAGTGATTCAAGCTTTCCAAATCAAAACCCAATCACTTACAATGATTCTAAACACGAAAGTACAATCAAAATTCAAACTTTAACACTAGAAGTGATCCAAATGATGCAAATACCACTAAACTTTTTTAAACACAAAAACCATATAAAACCACTAGAAATCCAAGAACATGTAATAGAGATGATCAAACCATGGCTCTTGATACCATTTGTAACATATTGGATTTCATAAACACATCATAACATATCAAATGGGGTGTATGGTTTAGAGGTTTTAGAGAGAGAAAGTAGGATGGGAGCCTTTCTAGAGAGAGAAAGTGAAAGAAAACATAGAAGGTTAGATTAAGTGAAAGGTCCTCCTTCGGACTGTGGATCAGGCATACAGTGGGTAAAGACCCGTCCTTCCTCCACGGTGTTGCTCTAAACTAAACTATGCTAATAACTAACTAATAAACAAGTAAATAACGATATGTCTACGAGCTAACTTATGCTAGATTATATTTGGGGTGACCGACTCTTCACTACGGAATTTCTAATTCCTAACACTTTCTATCTCAAAAAATGCATCATATACTTCTAGTCACCACCTTATTCTTACTTTATACTACGTGTTAGTGTGATAGAGTTGATATATCTAAGGTCCTACAGTCCTTCTCTCCATTTCCCTTGTCCTGCTCTCCTGAGACTTTGGGAATCTGCATTCCCTTGCAAAATGACCCTTCTTTTTGCAGTTATATCACTCCACTTTGGACTTGTCAAATCCCATCTTAAGAGTACCAGTCATTTGGAATCTCCTTCCAGTCCTTTGAAGAAACCTTTTTGCCCACACAGTGAGCATAGCCATTTTCCACCTAAGATCCATCTCTTCTACATCATCAGGATGGATATGTTGAATGTCCTCATTCGCCAGTTGAGTAACAGAACTTTAACTAGCAAAGAAAGAGCACATTGCACCATCATTCAAGTTTTCACTTCCAGCAACACATCCTTGTGTACTAGCATCACTTCCTTCCTTAGCAGTAGGAATTTCGACCATTGTGCTGCTAATGCTATTGGATGAAACAAGTGCCAAGTTAGTTGAACCTGAGCTTAAAGGCATGTGTGTTCCATTCAGATGAAAGACTTGCTAGAAAATTTTGGTTTAAGTCTTCTTGTTCAGTCACCACTCCCACAGGCTCTAATTGGATTACAAGATTTTTTAGCCTATTGCACATTTCATTAAGAGATTCATTACTTGAGGCAGAAAAGTTTGCATATTGCTGCTTTAGAAGATTCTTCGTTCTCTTCTTTGTAGCCTCATTCCCTCCAAACTTCTTCTCTAAAGCTTCCATCAATAGCTTAACATCTTTAATGGAGTTGAAAGACAATTGATATTCATCTGGAATGGCCATCATGAGAATAGTTATGGCCTTCATCTCTAGTCTTCTTTTTGCTATGTCTTCTGCAGCAGTGAGTGGAATAACCTTCCCATATGTTCCAGATCTTAAAATAGTATTGCCATATTCAATGATTTCCCAGAGATGGGTACCCTGTTATGTGTCACAGCGTGTGTAGAGTCCGTCTATCAAAGTTTTTCAGTAGTATTCTTCTAAGTATAACAGCTTCTTGATCAAACAAACTCTGATACCACTTGTTGATCCTAGTTTACCTTGTAAATATAGATCTTGTTTAGCTTCTGTTAAGAAACTGTTTGAATCACAAAGTATCACGCAGAATATAATACTTGATGAATAAGAAGAACACAATGATTAAACAATAAAAAGCTTCAATATTGTTATAATAATAATACGAGTGATCTTAATATCACTAGGGTTTACAACCTTGAAGCCGCCTTAAACTTATATCGAAACAAATGACCAAAGATCTCCTTTTATAGACTAAGGAGTCCTAGTCAGTTACAATGAATTCCTATACAATGTATATCACAAAGGTATATTTTTTATACATATCTAATACTATATAATAGGAACATGTCATTCCATACATACAAACAGACTCTAATACTCCAACAGCTTGTAATACATTAGCAGTAGGTACATTTACTCTGCAGTACTTAGTCTTCAGCAGTAGAAACTTTACACTAGCAGTAGTTTCTCCAAGCCTAGCAGTAGTTACTACTTAGCGTATTCCTTTGATTCTTTCAAGCAACAACTAGCAGTAGATAGAATACACTAGCAGCAGTTTCAATCATACCAGAAGTAGTTAAGACTTAGAACATTTCTTCAGGAATTCCATGAGCAGTTGATTCTCCCAAGAGTATTAGTATCCTTAAAACCCAACAAAGCTAGTTTTAATCACTTATAGTCGTTGTTTATATCTATTACAAGATGTTTCATAAGAAAACTTTTCCCAGCAATATCCAACACTCATCGGAAGTACACAAAACATGCGAAAAATCCCAATCCTATTAATCCCCAGTTAATCCCGCCTAGACCTACTACAAGCTACAAGGGGGTTGACTGCCTGAATACCGATTCGTGATTATTGCAACCTTGATAATTTGTAAGTTACGGTTGTATTTCTTCAAGAATGAATGACAAAAAATATGTGTTATTTTTGGTATGTTTTGGGTATGCATGTGGCTACCATTTTAATAGGGTTTGATTTTAATTTGTTTGTAGTTTTAATGAAGTTGTTTGTTGTTTTAAAAAGTTTGGTGAATGTGAAAATGGTTTTGATGGTTAAACACGATGATGATTCCTGGTTTTTGGAGATGATAAAGATATAATTGAATGGATGAGATGAAGTTAACTTTGGATGGCAAAATGACTAAATTTCCCTTAGACAATAGGACTAACAGGGTGTAAAGAGATACGAATAACGTAAATTGGTTAATAGGACTAATGGGGATGAAATTATTTACGATCGACATCTCTTTTTTTTCTATCAACACGTCAGGTGAGGAGGGTTGTAGTTCATGGTGTAGGGTTCTGGTGGAGATCCGCATGACTATAAAACATGCACAATGAAAAATAACACACAAAGCAGTGCATACCAAACCACAATAGTCAGATCTTCTAAACAGTGATATAATCTAATTCTAACAAGTGTGAAGGGTGTTCAGAAAGCTTACTTGCTAATCATGTTATACGTAAGCCTTTTTAAATACCCAAAGTTGGCTAGAAATCGACTTAGGGTTGTTCGTACGATCGACCAAACGGGTTTAAACCCTTTTGGTTTCCTTCGCCATTCTGTCAAAAACAAAAAAGAGTTAGGGGGAGTTTTAGGGTTATTGAAAGAGTTATGAGAATCCTTTAGGAAAACCGTGTATTTATAGTGTCCTAAGGATGTTCTAGAATACTTGTCCAACAAGTATTAATATTTGACAAAAAGTCAAACACCCCTCACTTTGGGTTTCGGTCAAGCCAACGAAACAAACAACCATTACCGATTTGTTTGCCTTTTATCATTAATTACCCTCAATAGATTTATCCGTATAAATATTATACTTTGGCTAATTACCTGTTTAACCTCTTAAATGAAAATAACACTATATTTGCATTTCCTCATTACTCCCATTTCATTTGCTAAGTCCTTTCTTATTTTCGCTTGCTTGTTCTGTTTGGTGCGCACCGGTCTGACCCTTTGACATTTGTGTGATGGAAAGTATGAAATTTATTATGTTGTTTGTACATAATCATTTTAGACTTCCACTTCTACAAATACAACAATATAGGATTGCTTTCACTGTACCAAGAGGTCTCGAGCAAGATATTAAAGTGCCTCAGTCATAGAAAACGATTCAGTATCCAAGGTAGTGATTCTCAAACTTAACAACACCTCAACTGAGTTCGGGTATACTACCATATTGTAGGGATTGGCTGGTTATCCACGCAGTTAACAGGTATCTACAGCGGAAAAATAAACACACAAAACTGCATAGACCAAAACCTACTTTTAACTTTCCTTTTGAATGAATTGCATCAAAGTCTTATGATTATCTTTGAACCTATATCCCTTGATAGATTAAGGCAAAGTATATCACCCGAAGAGTAAAGCTTCCCTTTAAATATTTCTTTCACTTCACCTGTTCCACTTTTGAGGAACCAATAGAGTATGATCACCACTTGATCACACTAGATTGATTGTTTGATGCTTACAAAAACTATTATTAGGGATAAATCTAAGTTTTACATAAACCCTTAGTTACAGGTTTTATAACAGAAATTACCAGATATATTAAATTTAAGAAATTACTGTTTTAAGCCTAAAACATAAAGGAAAGAAAATTCTAAAACAAGCCAAAAAATAAGCAACTACCAGTTTTAAAATTATAGAAATTTAAATGTTTTAAAATCCTATATGTTGGGGGTAATATTGACTCGTTCTCTCTTATGTTTTAATAATGACAAATAAACTTTCGCAACATTTAAAATCACAATCCTAAGCCAGAAACCAACTGGTTCCATGTAGAACTAGCACGTTGGTGACACGCCGAAGCACCAACAGCGCGCCAGCTTTCTATTTGGAAATGACTCAGTTTTTGAAAGTCGGCATTTCCCTTACCTGACAAATGTGGATCTTTCATTACAGGTATGAATATGATAATAGAGTTATTAGGAACACTCAAAACGAGTTTTAAACCTAGAGGGATACAAAATCATGACCTCCCATTTTTGACAAAAATGCCAACTCAACTATTTTATCAAACGTCTCTAATCACGTAACAGGTTTACTCCCTTATTGGTAAAAAAAATTCAAATGTTACTTTACGTAAATGCATCATTTCCCGCTATAGGATATGCTTTACTTGTGATGCAAAACACTTAGCTTGTTTTCATCAAGATGATTAGCGATTATGTTATTCGGTGGATAATCATGGATTAATACCTAATTTATATTCAAGTTTGTCGTATTTGGAAGTATGACTATCATTTGATTTATATCACCTCTTACACAATAAATGCTTTACAAACTTCCACATCAGATATTCTTTGTACTCTCGTACACAACTTCATTTACTCCAAATCATTCTTTCCAACATTCCGTAATCATTTGCTAATCCGCACTTCCCAACATTCCTCTAAACATTACTAATCTTTTTTTTCAATCTCTTTTCTCTCTTAATGACAATATGATCATCTCATATTAAATCCTTTGATTATTCCATCTTCATCACTTATCACTTAAACCTTAAACCATTTCACCATATACAACATTAAACCATTACAAATTGTGTACTTTCATTTTATAGTTGTCTTCTAGATTCCCATATAATATTTATACACATTTTAGTTTAAACATTCTCCACCATACATTCAATATTCAATCTCTTCTTCACTTCTACACTCAAACACACTAGTTTGAGATTCAAATTTCACACACACACACTCTCACAAACCTTCTCCTAGAAACTTTGCCAACTCACCACTTTATCCTAACATTTAAATTTTGAATTTGAAATTTGAATCTCCGACATAGTCTCCCCATCACATCACCATTACATCCTCTAGAACTTACCCGTCTCTATTTCAACACATGTGTTATTGGAGTTGAATTTTGAAATTTGAATTTAAGCATAGGCGCCTATCCATCACATTCATGCCAACTCATACAACCTTATCCCACATGTGCTCAATTGGATTTGCATTTGAAATTCAAAATTATCCCTACAACATACACACTTCATCTGCATGCAAAGGATTATTCCTGTGGCATATTCTCTTCTTTCTAACAATGCCAACTTACCCACTTAACCATGGTTAGCTTCTAACTAAACCATTTACGTGTAAGGAATTCCATAATATACCGTTTGTCCAATTGTTTTTTTCAATCTCTTTAAAATTGGACAAACATCCCCAAAGCTCCTTTTAAATACTTCACTAAATATTGTTTCTAAAATGGCTATATGAGTTGGTTGATTTAATGACATTATAAGTGTTGGAATGATATTGAAAGGAGAAATGTAAAGTGCATTAGGGGGTTTAACAAGTCAGGGTAAATATAAACCAAGCACCAAACAAGTAGAGTCTGGCAAGTCGTTGGCGCTCCAGCGCATCAACAGCGCTCCAGGTATTTGATGTCTAAGTGCTTGGTCTATAAATACCCCCACTTGTCTTGGGCATTTCTCACCCCTTGCCATTCATTCTTTCTTCCTCACTTTTGTTCTCTCTACCCTCTAAGTTTATCTTGTGTTCTTAATTCTTCTCCTCATTTATCATTCTTGAAAGAACATATCTCGGCAAGGGAAGTTTCACAAGAACCTAATCTACTCTTGTGAATTGTGTTGAGGGTATTCTTCTATATACCTTTTATATTATAATTGAGTCTCTAGGTTAGGTTAGGGCTTGATTTGAACAATCAACATTCTATCATTTGATTTGGTTGAAAGGGAATTCTTGTTTCTTGGTGACCAACCTTAGATCGGTGGAAATCTAGTTGGGGTTTGATACTTCTGAGAGGGAGTTCTCTGTGGTCTTAGTGGTCTAAGTGGTAATTCAAATCGCGATATTCTTTTGGTTGGTTTCCGAGGGTGGAATACCGTTGGGAGTAGCTCTTCTTAGTGAGTGCTGATATTTGTGCATATTGGTGGAGTGAAGTTGTAACGGTTTGTAATGCACCGAAAGGATTATACTTAGTAATAGCATCGGTGGCATGGATTTAAAACTGGACGTATGGATGGTATAAACCCCTTAACCTGAACCAGTAGATATCATGGTATCTCTTTACATGCTTTATATACATTGGTTGTGTTTGTGGTTGTTGTAATTGTTATACAACCACTTGTTGGTCTGTGAGGCTTAAAGTTAATAAACTTTAAAGAAGTCGAAAAGACCGTATTCACCCCCTCTATGTTTCTACACTTGGTATTAGAGCGGGATACTTCCACATCAAATATTCTTTGTACTCTCATACACAACTTCATTTATTCCAAGTCATTCTTTCCAACATTCCCTAATCATTTGCTAATCCACACTTCCCAACATTCCTCTAAACATTACTAATCTTTTTTTTTCAATCTCTTTTCTCTCTTAATGACAATATGATTATCTCATAATCAATCCTTTGATTATTCCATCTTCATCACTTATCACTTAAACCTTAAACCATTTCACCACATACAACATTAAACCATTACATATTGTGTACTTTCATTCTATAGTTGTCTTCTAGATTCCCATATAATCTTTATACACATTTTATTTTTAACATTCTCCACCATACATTCAATATTCATTCTCTTCTTCACTTCTACACTCAAACACACAAGTTTGAGATTCAAATTTCACACACACACACTCTCACAAACCTTCTCCTAGAAACTTTGCCAACTCACCACTTTATCCTAACATTCAAATTTTGAATTTGAATTTTGAATCTCCGACATAGTCTCTCCATCACATCACCATTGCATCCTCTACAACTTACCCTTCTCTATTTGAAAACATATGTTATTCGATTTGAATCTTGAAATTTGAATTTAAGCATAAGCGCCTATCCATCACATTCATGCCAACTCATACAACCTTATCCCATATGTGCTCAATTGGATTTGAATTTGAAATTCAAATTATCCCAACAACATACACATTTCCTCTACATGCAAAAGATTATTCCTCTGGCATATTCTCTTCTTTCTAACAATGCCAACTTACCCACTTAACCATGGTTAGTTTCTAACTAAACCATTTACAAGTAAGGAATTCCCTAATATACCTTTTGTCCAATTTTTTTTTCTATCTCTTTGAAATTGGACAAACATCCCCAAAACTTCTTTTAAACACTTCACTAAATATTGTTTCTAAAATGGCTATTTGAGTTGGTTGATCTTATGACATTACAAGTTTTGGTATGATATTGAAAGGTCAAATGTAAAGTGCACTTGGGAGTTTAACAAGTCAGGGTAAATATAAACCAAGCACCAAAAAAATAGAGTCTGGCAAGTCGCTGGCGCTCCAGCGCATCAGCAGCGCTCCAGGTATTTCCCCCACTTATCTTGGGCATTTCTCACCCCTTGCCATTCATTATTTCTTCCTCACTTTTTTTCTCTCTACCCTCTAAGTTTATTTGTGTTCTTAATTCTTCTCCTCACTTATCATTCTTGAAAGAACATATCTCGGCAAGGGAAGTTTCACAAGAACCTAATCTACTCTTGTGAATTATGTTGAGGGTCTTCTTCTATATACCTTTTATATTATAATTGAGTCTATAGGTTAGGTTAGGGTTTGATTTGAACAATCAACATTCTATCATTTCATTTGGTTGTAAGGGAATTCTTGTTTCTTGGTGACCAACCCTAGATCGGTGGAAATCGAGTTGGGGTTTGATACTTCTGAGGCGGAGTTGTTTGTGGTCTTAGTGATCTAAATGGTAAGTTAAATCGCGAGATTCTTTTGGTTGCTTTCCGAGGGGGGAATATTGTTGGGAGTAGCTCTTCTTAGCGAGCGCAGATATTTGTGCATATTGGTGGAGTGAAGTTGTAACGGTTTGTAATCCACCGAAAGGATTATATTTAGTAACAACTTCGGTGGCATGGATTCAAAACTGGACGTATGGATGGTATAAACCCCTTAACCTGAACTAGTATATATCATGGTATCTCTTTACATGCTTTATATACATTGGTTGTGTTTGTCGTTGTTGTAATTGTTATACAACCACTTGTTGGTCTGTGAGGCTTAAAGTTAATAAACTTTAAAGAAGCCAAAAAGACCGTATTCACCCCCTCTATGTTTCTACACTTGGTATTAGAGCGGGATACTTCCACATCCAATATTCTTTGTACTCTCATACACAACCTCATTTACTCCAAATCATTCTTTCCAACATTCCCTAATCATTTGCTAATCCACACTGCCCAACATTCCTCTAAACATTACTAATCTATTTTTTTTCAATCTCTTTTCTCTTTTAATGACAATATGATTATCTCATAATCAATCCTTTGATTATTCCATCTTGATCACTTATCACTTAAACCTTAAACCATTTCACCACATACAACATTAAACCATTACAGATTGTGTACTTTCATTCTATAGTTGTCTTATAGATTCCCATATAATCTTTATACACATTTTATTTTAAACATTTTCCACCATACATTCAATATTCATTCTCTTCTTAACTTCTACACTCAAACACACTAGTTTGAGATTCAAATTTCACACACACACACTCTCACAAACCTTCTCCATGAAACTTTGCCAACTCACCACTTTATCCTAACATTCAAATTTTGAATTTGAATTTTGAATCTCTGACATAGTCTCCCCATCACATCACCATTACATCCTCCACAACTTACCCTTCTCTATTTCAAAACATGTGTTATTGGATTTGAATCTTGAAATTTGAATATAAGCATAGGCGCCTATCCATCACATTCATGCTAACTCATACAACCTTATCCCATATGTCCTCAATTGGATTTGACTTTGAAATTCAAATTATCCCTACAACATACACACTTCCTCTACATGCAAAGGATTATTCCTCTGGCATATTCTCTTCTTTCTAACAATGCCAACTTACCCACTTAACCATGGTTAGTTTCTAACTAAACCATTTACATGTAAGGAATTCCCTAATATACCTTTTGTCCAATTTTTTTTCTATCTCTTTGAAATTGGACAAACATCCCCAAAACTTCTTTTAAACACTTCACTAAATATTGTTTCTAAAATGGCTATTTGAGTTGGTTGATCTTATGACATTTCAAGTGTTGGGATGATATTGAAAGGTCAAATTTAAAGTGCACTTAGGGGTTTAACAAGTCAAGGTAAATATAAACCAAGCAACAAAAATAGTAGTTCAAGTAAGTCGTCAAGGCCCTCATCACAAATGGGCCTCCTGTATTGACATCTGCCGCTTGGTCTATAAATACCCCCACTTGTCTTAGGCATTTCCCACACCTTGCCATTCATTCTTTCTTCCTCACTTTTTTTTCTCTCTACCCTCTAAGTTTATCTTGTGTTCTTTATTCTTCTCCTCACTTATCATTCTTGAAAGAACATATCTCGGCAAGGGAAGTTTCACAAAAACTTAATCTACTCTTGTGAATTGTGTTGAGGGTCTTCTTCTATATACTTTTATATTATAATTTAGTCTCTAGGTTAGGTTAGGGCTTGATTTGAACAATCAACATTCTATCATTTGATTTGGTTGTAAGGGAATTCTTGTTTCTTGGTGACCAAGCCTAGATTGGTCGAAATCTAGTTTGGGTTTGATACTTCTGAGGGGGACTTTTTTGTGGTCTTAGTGGTCTATGTTGTAAGTCAAATCACGAGATTCTTTTGGTTAGTTTGCGACGGTGGAATATCGTTGGGAGTAGCTCTACTTATTGAGCTCCTGATACTTGTGCATATTGGTGGAGTGAAGTTGTAACGGTTTGTAATCCACTGAAAGGATTATACTTAGTAATAGCATCGGTGGCATGGATTCAAAACTGGATGTATGGATGGTATAAACCCCTTAACCTGAACCAATATATATCATGGTATCTCTTTACTTGCTTTATATACTTTGGTTGTGTTTGTGGTTGTTGTAATTGTTATACAACCACTTGTTGATCTGTGAGGCTTAAAGTTAATAAACTTTAAAGAATCCGAAAAGACCGTATTCACCCCCTCTATGTTTCTACACGTGGTATTAGAGCGGGATACTCAAGATTTTGAGCGTTAAAACCTTCCAAAGAAGACATTTTATAGCAAAAACTTCTTTTTCAAAAATTTGAAAATCCTACTGAAATTTTTGGAAAAGTTGAGTATAGATCCATCGCTCAAGAGAACTATGTTTTGGGGTGTTTTATGCAAAGACCACCTTTCCTTGAGTCCGAGGGTTTTTGTTTTTGGAAAACCCAGTTCGAGACTTATGTTAAGTCGAAGGATATTGACTTGTAGGGAGTAATAAAAAACGGTGACTTTTTGTTTATGGTGGAAGATGTGGAGACAAAGTTGATTGTGGAAAAGCCATATTCGAGGTTGAAGGATGATGAGAAGAAGAAGCTTGGAAAAAATACTGAAGCCAAGATGACAATCTACAATGGCTTAACATGTAAAGAATTTGAAAGGGTTTTCATTTGTAAAACCACAAAAGAGATTTGGTGTACTCTTATTATTACTCATCAAGTTAACTCAAAAGTCAAGGATTGCAAGATCCACTTGCTCATTCAACAATATGAGAAGTTTACGATCTCAGATAAAGAAACCATTGATAATGGTTACTCACGATTCAACGATATTCTTACAAGCTTGGAAGCTTTAGATCAAACCTATTACAACAAGAACCATGTGAGGAAGTTTCTTTGACCTCCCATGATAAAATTGATGGGATTAAAAGCCTTCTTGAGGTTGTTTTTGTTACTGCTACTCGTATAAAGTTAGTGCAGCTAAAGAACTTCAATGTATATATGCCAAGTGGTTACAACTGTTAGTGGTAAAGTTAATACTGCTACTGCAAAGTTACAACTGCCAGTGCTAAGTGCAAAAGTTAAGACTGTTGGTTACAAAGTTAAGACTGTTAGTGTAAGTTAGTACTGTTAGGAAATTTTTTTAGTACTGCTTATTAGATATGTATTAGATATTTATAGATAAGATTTGATACTTAGGAAAGTATTGTAAGTTGTGTAGGACTCCTTGGTGTATAAAAAGAGGTCCTAGGGCATAGAGTTAGATACACATCCGTATCAAAAACATATAATTCTTAGCTTCAAGGTTTTGTAACCCTAATACTTTGAGAGTATTCATATTATTATTAATAATATTGAAGCTTCTTTGTTTGTTCATTGCTTCACTGTTTCATTAACAATTCTTCTTAATATTAAAGATAAACTCCACATAATCTTTAATACATTCAAACACATTTTCTACCAATAGTTGTGTAAGATTTATCTAATATAACTAATCCTTTTAAAAGCTAGGAAGAAGATCTAGTTCAACTGGGATCAACAAGTGGTATAAGAGCTTGTTGAGAACCTATGATCTAGAAGAAGATATGGATCAAGATTATGCACACATGGCGGCTGCATCCAAAGTTCCTATGCTCAAACCTGGTGAGTTTGCGATATGGAGGATGAGGATTGAAAACTACATCCAGATTATAGACTATTCACTATCTGTAGTCATAGAGAATGGTAACACCTTGCCAAAAATAAAAGTTGTGGAAAGTGTTGAGACAGTGTTGCCTATTGCAACTGATGAAGATAAGGCTAAGAGAAGACTGGAGGTAAAAGATAGAAGTACTTTAATGATGGGCATTCCCATTGAACATCAGTTAAAGTTTAACTCTATAAAAGATGCTAAGTTGTTGCTAAAAGCTGTAGAAAAGAGATTTGGTGGGAATGATGCTACAAGAAAAACTAAAAAGAATATCTTAAAGCAGCAATATGAAAACTTAACTGCTTCAAGCTCAAAGATGCTTGATCAAACTTTTGGTAGGCTTCGAAAGCTTTTGAGTCAGTTGGAGATTTTTGGTGAAAAGCTTTCACAAGAAGATGTTAATAAAAATTTATTAAGAAGTTGTCACCTGAGTGGAACATACACGCTGTTGTATGGAGGAATAAAGCTGATTTGGATACTATGAGTATGGATGATCTCTATAACAACCTTAATGTGTATGAGCCAGATGTTAATGGGGTGTTGTAACAATTCCCATTTTTAGGTTAATATTTATTTTTACTATTCACTATTATTATTCACTTTTACTATTCACTTCCAAAATTTTTATTTCACATTCTTTTAAGTTAACCTATTTTAGTGATAACTCAAGAATTTGACACTCGTTGGATTATTTTTACAAATTTCCCGAAACCGTGTTTAAGATTTACGTTTAGGTTTAAACGAAATTTAGGAATCCATTTATGTCCATAAACATTCCAAACAAGAGAAATAAAGGTTTTTCACATCATATGACATATTCATAAGTTTTGGAATTTTACGTTTTCCAGTTCTGCGTTTTACGCGTTTTACGCATTTTAAGCCTATGGTTTTAGGTTTTTACAACTTTAAGAGTCTCGATAGAACTTATCACTCATCTAATATACTATTATAGAGTATATCAACAATTTTTAACATATTTACAAGTATCATATTTTTAGGATACCCGGTTTTAAGTTTCGTGACTGTACGACTTACAGATAGCAATTAACGGGACCAAAACTCACTCCGTAAGTCAAGATAAGCATCCAAGTCATACAAGACTTATCCAACTTTCTCAAATTGGCCAAACGGGGCATTTTTTTATGTAATGACCAAGTAAAGATATGAAAATTACATAGGAATACAGAGGAAGCTTAGGAAACTTACATAGGAAGCTTACATGTGTTCAAGCTTCTTTGATAAGCTCATCAAGACACTATAAATACCCCTACCCCTCTTCTTAGTCGTTCATACCATCAAAAACACCAAACACACCTTCATTTTCTAATTCCTTTCAAGTATTATTCAAGAGAACAAGTGCTATATCAATTCCAAAGCTCTTGTGAAGCTTTGATTGATCCAAAGTCCTAGTCTTATTTGGTGATTCCATGGTAAATTTACTAGCTACACAAGATGATTAGGGGCTGAATACATAAGGTTCTTACAAGGTTACATCAAGGTTATCAAGGGTTAGCAAGAGTTGTGTTGAAGGATTGGAAGTTAGGGTTTTTAGTTGATGAAGTAAACTAGTGTTCTTTTTCTTAGTTTCCCTTGTATAAGGCCAAAATTTGTAAGGAAACCTATTCTCATTGTAACACCCCCAAATTTCCTTATACGCAGTGGAATAAGGGTTGGGGTATTAGTTCATGGTACACAATCGTAATAATAGAAAACGACTCGAAAAGAGACGTTTTTAAATTTAATAGTTATCATTCATTTATTTAATTCAGAGTTTACATAAAAAGAGGTCCCAGTACAAATTATTGAAATACACATTATTCTATGAAAGATAACGAAATGGACGCCATTTGTAAGAAAGTCCATAGCAACTCCGTGCCAAGTAGTGCATTAGTTACCTGAGATAAAACATGCTAAAAAGTCAACACAAAGGTTGAGTGAATTCATAGTGTTTGTAATAATAATCAGTTAAACACAAGTTGAAAAAGTAGTAAAAACGCATAATATCGTTGCACAGCATATTGCCTTAAGTCTCATGAACGCAAACCTTAACAGGTGTAGTGTAATTGTCATAATGACATGGTTACGAACATCATAATGATGATGGGAGGATCCGTGCCCTTGTGTAAGGAGTTTTCCAATTCTCCTATTTATCCTCAAATAGAGTGCACTGGGTTACCTGACCGGCTAACACAAATGGGTCGTCAACTTCCAATAGATCTATTCACTATATTCGCGTTCACTTGTAAAGTGATTAATGGTTCATGATATGAGGGACTTTTAGTGGAAGGTATAAGTAACTTAAGCAATAGCAATCAGGTGTAGGTGTAGCATAGAAAAATACTTGTGTTCGGGTTTGTAGCATGTATCTCCACACGAGGTTGAAAAATAAGTAAAAAGTGGACTATGAACTCACCTCAGCGTTACCGTAGTCTGGATGGAAAATAAATTAAGTATTGTGAATAAACGACTTCGACCCGTGACCTGAGTTGGTATGTCAAGTTTTCAGTATTCGAATTCAAGTATACGTGACACAAATGCTTTATCGATAGTTAACATGAAGTCTCTTAAAAATCTAGTAATACTTATCATACTTATTTTTATGGCTCGGCCGATCATTTATAAGTTTTATCGAAACCCGAATTGTTAAATATGATATGTTTCCAAAAATGTTATATTTCATATCTTTATAATTTTGAGTATTGACGGTTTATACCCTTAAACTTTTATAAATTGACAGTTTATACTCTCAACTATGGATTGGAAAAAATAGCCCATGTATTATTAACTTTGAAGAAATTACATTTTAGCCCAAGAAAACATTATCTTTAAAAAATTACAATTTCTACCCTTGTAGTTTCTAAAAAAATGCGTTTGTTTTAGGCTTAAGTCGACCAAAACAAAATTAAATATAAGCGAGGCATCAAGAGGTTTTTACTACGTTCTAGTTCCTTTCAAGAGTTTTCCGAGTGGTATTTCTAATGGTTCAAACTAGAAGTCTTAAGCTCTTATGGTTTGGTCGCAATAATTTCCCAAATTAGGGGGTTGGGCGCCCTATATAAAGGGTCTTGGTTTGGCGACAACAAGCTCAAAAGAGGACCAATTATACACGAGTCAAGCCAATATTTTTACGATGCTATTGACCCTTTAAATAATTTTCTGTAATCTCTTTAAAATGGTATAGGTCTCATATTTTATTTATCTTTGGTTAGGGAGAAACAAACCCGTTAATATGGTCACTTGGCCATTTCGCGGTTAAAAGAAAAGTTCATTTTTGACCCATTAAATTTTATGGCGTAACCTAGTGACATCGTAATATGTTAATTAACTCATTTAAATTAATTCAATAATATCATATAGCTTATAAGACTTAGATTTTTGAAAAGTGCACGCAAGGGTCATTTGTGAAAATCTTTACGAGACACCCTTTTCTTGATTTATTATAAAAGAGACCATAAGGGTTTTTAAGGATGTTCTTAGGGTTTTAAAATCTTTGCAGTGAGCTCTTCAAAATGGTATAACTCTTATACTTTACAACGCTTTGATTAGTGAGAAATTAATTATTGAAAAGGGGCACTTAGGCTATTTTCGGCAAATTGAAAAAAAAACTCATTTTCAAGCTTTAAAACTTTATAACTCTTGCTTGCAACCTTGTGACATGACATTTAACTAGTTTCTAATGTTTCAAGAGTAGCTCAAGTTCAAATTTATTAAAAATCACGAATTTCTCAAAACCTGTTATATAAGGGTGCGTTTGGTTTTTAGGACATGTGACCACAAAGTGATGCAGAATTTAAGCGTGATACAAAGGATTTTCAACCAGGTTAGGGGAAGTTTTGTAGTGCCCTACGAACTTGTTAAGAGGGCTTAATGGCCAGGCTTAAAGTCCCCACTTACTAGTTCAAAAATAGCACAAAAGTGAGGGGTTTGGGCCAGTTTTAGCGACCAGGTTAGAAACAAAAACGAGTTTTAACTTTGTTGCATACTATGACAATTACCTAGGACTTATCTACTGTATATTTAACTTGTTTAAGAGTCTTTATTAGTGCCTTAATGTTTAGCAAAGTTGCATTAACAAGGGTGTGTTTGGTCTTGCTCGACATAAACACAAAAAAAGCAAAAGTTGGCGTATAGTTTTAATTCTTCATGACACTAAGTCTACAGTATATAAAAATGTTATTAGACATGAAAAATGATTAAAGAGAGGGTTGGGATGACTTACTACACTTGTGAGCTTGGTTCGACAAGAAAATGCCTATATAACAGCTTATATGGTAACCATGCTTCTACAAACCCTCTAGGCCCTTCTCTTCCTCCTAGACCACTCTAAACCCTTCCTTGGCTTGTATTAGAACCCTTAGATCAGAGAGAGACTGGATTTGTGTGTGTTTGAGGTGTGGTTCGAGTGGGGTGAGCACAAATGCATGGGAATGGCTTGCAATTTATAGAGGGGAGATGAGAAGGCTTTGGAAGGTATCTAAGTCATCATGTTGTGTAGTAGGGGACAAGACTAGGTGTCATGGTGTTGTATGAAGCCAAGTGTTGAAATGGGGAGTAAAGGATGGTGTGGTAAAATCTCCTTCAAGTAAAATTTCCACCATTTTAACCATAGTAAAAATATCAAGGGGACTTGAGTATGTGGAATTTTAGGGCACCAAATGAGTCTCTTGTGCCTAGAAGGTGAACATGTAGGGCTTAGGAGTTAAATTAGTTAGGTTTTAGTTCACTTTGAACCATAGTGTAACTAGGGGTTCGATTTGCTTAAAGGGTGGTACCAAGGCAATAATGTGTTGTAGATAGTCTATTTAGGGTTTTACTAGGGTCTTAGTGATATGGAAAATGTATGGTTAAGCCTTTGGTTAAGTTTATAAAAGTTTAGGTTAATTTAGTTAGGTTTAAAATTAGTAAAAGTATTCTTTTTAGGTTTTACCCATTAGGTACTTGTACATTAGGTTTAGGGACTTGTACTTTAAGTATAAGAAATATATTTTTAAAGTCGTGTGCATGAAAGACTTGTAATATGTGCTTTATGGTGAGTACACTGAGGTTTATAATAAGCTTTATATAATTATTAACTTTTTATGCTTTAATGACTTGTACCTTGGCTTGGAAAACTTGTACTTTTATATTTTTGTAGAAAACATGACCCTATTAATTAGGGTTTGTGATTCGTCCACATAATATCATGGTTTTGGAAGTTTAGGGTTTATGCTGGGAGATATCGTAACAGTAATGTTTTGAGTTTAAAAAGCTTGTACTTTAGCTTTGGAGTGTTGTACTTGAGGTTTATGGTTTAGTTACCCAAAATCGTAGTTATAGCAATTCTAGAATTCCATGGAGACTTTATTAGATAGAAAAAATTTAGCTTGAACGCTTAATAATCGTACGTTAACGGATTAACGTATAGTAGCAAATGAAAGTTGGTAAAACTTTGGTACTTGACATATAAAAATGTTTATGTTGGAATAACATGAAGTAGGTCGGTGTCGGTCCGCGTTTAAGCACATTTATTAAAGATGTGAGTTACGTCACATGAAAGGGTACTAGTCAAATAAGTGGATATTGTAAAAGAAAAAAAAATTATACGTAGAAAATGGATAAGTATTCGTGATAAAAAATAAGGTGAAATTACCAGTTGTTACAGTCTCACCCCCTTAAATGGAATCTCGTCCCGAGATTCAGTCTGTTTTGGTTGCGATATGGGAAAAAGTGTTGATATCCATGGAGCGTTGATTACAAGGATGTGTATGAGTAGTTATCTGGTTACGAAGTTTTACTTTTGATTGAAGATTGTTTTAGGAAATCTGTAAAGATGATTGTTTCCTTCATGACATGATTCTTCCTCAATTAGACATAGGTCATTAGGCTATGTATAATTGAGGAAAAACGATGTGATGCTTGATTCAGTCAAAGTAGTATTATATTTCTCCAAAGTTTAGATGGTGTTCAACATTTTTTTTTATAAAATGGCAGCCTAAACAACTTTTCAAGATAAGAAGAAAAATTGGTTTGCATAACGGTGGTAAGTAGTTGTTAGAATGACATATTATCAATTTCTGGGGTGATAACAGAATAACTTGGTATAAAGTTTGTGGATTAGATTCTAGGATACGTGGAAGAACCTTAGGGAATGGTAATAGTCTAGGGCATTCGGGGTGGGTTTAAGTAAGGAAGCAAAAGTAACAGATATGAAGCTTTTATCTGCTCCGGTGTCAAACAATACTTTAGCTAGATGTTGATTGAGAGGAAACGTACCCGTGACTTCATCCGGGTTGTGTTGAGTGTTCCCATATCCTAGAACATAAGCTCTTGCACGAGCCGGGTTATTCTAGCAACATTCTTCTTTGGACACTGGTTCCTGAAATGCCCTTTTTTGCCACAACCGTGGCATGTCACAGTCATCGGTTGCAAGTTAGCACCATTGGCCTTGCATTCTACAGTCTTATGGCCTGTTTTCTAACATTTTCCACATCTAGCAGAACAAGGCCCATTGTGATGCATCCTGCATTGGTTGCATAGGGGCAAATTTCCATCATAACTATAGTCTCCAACGGGTGCGACTACATAAGCTCTGGCAGTTTCCTGCCTTCGGTTCTGTTGTTGATGATGGTTGTTTCGATTCTGTTGGTAATTGTGGTTGTTGTTTTGGTTGTTATTGTTGTTGTAGTAGGAGTTATTGTTTGGGTCGTTTTTTTGATGGTGGGTGGTCCTTTTGTCATCAAGCTTTCTGTTAGGAATTAGAAATTCCCGGTATTAAAGAGTCGGTCACCTCAAGTATATGTAATCGTTAGAATGCTCGTAGTCATAGTTATATTTAGTTAAGTAGTATTTTGTTAAGTAACACCGTGGAGGACGGACTGGTCTTTACCCACTGTATGCTTGATCCACAGCCCGTTGTGTGGCGTTTTATGTAAGACTATAAATACTCTCTACCTCCCAAGGTAGAGAGTTGGAGCTCATAATAATAGTTTTTTCTTTCTCTCACTAAGTTCCCTAAACCTCTAACTTTCTCTCTCTAGAACTCACCATTATACACCCACTTTGTGTTATGGTTTGATGTGTATGTGAAATCCAATATCCAACAATTGGTATCAAGAGCCATGGTTAGATCATATCTTGCACATCTTTGGATTTCTAGTGGTTTTTAGGTGGTTTTGAGTTTGAAAAAGTTTAGTGGTTTGTGCATCATTTGGTTGATTTCTTGTGTTAAAGCTTGGATTTTGTTAGTACTTTTATGTTTAGAATCATCACAAGTGTTTAGGTTTTCATTTGGTAAGCTTGAATCATCTTGGTTGGGGTGTTTTTGGATTGAAAAGTGATGTTTATGTGGTTTTTCTTGCTAGCGACTTGATATACGGATCTCTTTCTTCGTAGCGACTTGCTTTACAATTTTGTAGCGAGATTTGAGTTTTGGAGCTAGCGACTTAGACCTAGCGATTAACAGTACAAGTAGTGGACTCTCCACTACGGGTAGCGACTTGGTGGTAGCGACTTGGTCTGTAGCGAGTTGCTCTTTAGCGACTTGAAGTTTTAGCGACTTGAGTAGCGAATTGCTGCCAAAATTTTGCTATCGACTTGAGGGTTAGCGAGTTACTACTTAGCGACTTGCATTTGTCTAGCGACTTGGGACTTTAGCGACTTTGGGGTGTAGCGAATTAGGTGTTAGCGACTTGGTGCATTATCTTCTAGCGACTTGGGTGATTGTTTACGGTTTTCTCTTGACTTAGTAAAATCCCGTGAAAGAATCTATTTCTCGGTTTAATCATAGAGTTATAAAATCCCGTATAATCTGTTAACATGTCTACCAACGTTCCTACTATCATCTCCATTGTTTGCCGAGGATGTTCAAGCAGCTGGTTCAGATACTCGTCCACCCATGCTTGCAGCAGGAATGACTACGATTCTTGGGCTCAACGAATCAGATTGTACTGCCTTGGAAAGGAAAATGGTGTCAACATTATCAAATCCATTGATGAAGGACCGTATCGAGTTGAGACAACTAGAGATGTACTTCTTTACTGAAGATGGAACTTTGATTCGGAATGGACAGACCAAAGATGTATGATGAGCTTGATGATAAGGAGAAAAAGAGATTCGATGCTGATATCAGGGCTTCTGACATTGTTCTTCAAGGTCTTCCTAAAGACATCTACAAGCTGATCAATCACAAACCGAAAGCAAAAGCAGATGGGATAATGTGAAGATGCTTCTCTGGCTCAGAATTAACTATGGAAGACAGAGAATCACAACTCTATGACGAATTTGAACACTTCAAGATGAAACCAGATGAGAGTGTCTATGAGTACTATGTGAGATTTCATAAGTTGGTGAATGACATGAGGAACATCAGAATGACTATGCCTAACATTCAATTGAACTCAAAATTTGTGAACAACATGAATCCCGAATGGCACAAGTTTGTCACCTCTGTGAAGCTCACTAAAGGATTGAAGAATACAAACTATGAGCAACTCTATGCCTTCCTCCTTCAGAATGAGAGACATGCTATGTTTGAAAAATTGGTTCTTAATCAGTTCAAAACCAACCAGAGAGAAACAAGCTCGTCTAATACAACCAACATGCCTTCTATTCAAACATTGGAATCACAACCAAAGCCTCACAAGTCATACCCATGGGAAATGGTAATCACAAACTAATTCTGATCCCATGTTCAAACAAGCTGATGCTGATGCACACGTGGGTAATTTCATTAATCAACTAGCTCTTCAGATCAGTCAAAACATGAATTCTCTCCCACAAACCAATAACAACCTCGACATCTAACCCACACAATCAAGCTAGTTAAAGATGGGAGGATCGTGGTGCAACCAGTTCGGAAAGACAAGTATGATCGGGAAGAGGTGGAGCTGGTAGAGAGTTATGTTGTTAATCGAATCGAGGAAGGAATGGTAATCAAGGTCAAGCTAAGCTGATCAAATGTTATAATTGTGGTGTTGAAGGACACATTGCAAGGCGACATCTCCAAAGCGTCCACAAAATGCTGATTACCAGAGATAAGATGCTTGTGCAAGCTCAGGATAATGGTGCTACTTTGGATGAAGAGGAATTGTTGTTTCTTCCTGAGGGCAATGCCAAGACCTATGATGCAGATGTGGATGAGCAGCCTATTCAGGAGATAGGTCACAATCATCAGAATGCCTTTCAAGTCGCTGATTGTGATACATACGATTCTGATGTGGATGATGGACCTACTGCACACACAATCTTTATGGCTAGCATTTCTCCAATGGTTTCTCCCAAGGTCTCCTCTTCAACACAGGCTGGCCCATCCAAAGACACACTGTCACACCCCCAAAATATCGCAGCGGAACGACAGTGTCATTGGGGTGTAACGTCATAGCACAAAGTATGGATACAGAAAACGACCTCTATAATGAGACGTTTTGAAAGGTTTACCATTCGATAAATAAGTTAAAGTTTACACCACGAGAATTCACAAAGTTTGATAATACACAAAGAGTTTACAAAACATGTCGAATGGTAATAGTTAAAAGCATAAGACTTCAATGTATGCCATGCGACCCAAAAGCTCCATGAAATGCTATCACCTTAAGACCTGAGATAAACATGCTAAAAAGTGTCAACACAAAGGTTGGTGAGTTCATAAGTTTGTAATTGCATGATCTAAAATACTTTGAGAAATGTTCACACAAAGCAAAGGCATTGTAAATCCACTCAGTTCCAAGTTCCGCCCATACAAAACTTGCAACCAGTGTGTTCACAACCCACTGCCTAAAATAGAATGACAATCATGAATATACGCATTAAAGTAGTTAAAAGTATAAAGGTCACCACAAGGGTCTTCCAACAACTCGTGTTGGGATGTTCCTCCAACGCTCACGTTGGGATGTATCCATAAAAATGGCCTTCCAACATATGAATGCTGGGATGTTCCTCCAACTACTCACGTTGGGCTGTATCCAAATTAATGGCCTTCCAACATATAAATATTGGGATGTTTGTTTAAGTCTAGTCACAACACGCACCAAGTCTAAAGTATAAGTAATATTGTTTAGCAATAGAGTTTAAATGTTTTGATAAATAAGCATGTATCTCACCCCAAATAGTTTATAAGAATTTAAACGAGTAAAAGCGGGGTATGAACTCACCTGATGTGGTTGATATGCTAACAAAATGAAGTGCTCGAAAGTGAGACTCGGAAACTATCCGCGACCTAGAATAAATGTTATGATATGTAATGAGTTGCAATGTAATGTTATGCATGCACTTGATATGTTATTTATACCATTTACGAGTTTTGAAAATATTACTCGACGTCGAAAAAATACTCTTTTGACGCCTTGACCAAACAAAAATCACTTTACATGTTTTTACGTCAAAATGTCATCCTATAATGGTTTTATAATGATTTTTGGTGAAATTACCACTTTTCGTCGCAAAACAATGTCGTCGGAAAAATCATGAAATCAACAAAAATGGCTTTGGAAAACTAGTCGTAAAACGGTACACGTTGATCGTTAGAGAACGAAATCGACGGTTTTGGAAAGTTTGTATCGATATCTAAAAGTTTCAGTTCAGGAGTTTTCGTCCAAAAGGTCTCGAACATAAAGATAATAAGGGTTAAAGATGGTGGTTTTTGGCTAATTGAGTGCAGAAAATTAGTTACGGCAAGTTTATGAAAAAGTGCATATCTTTATCGTTTCAAATCCGTTTTCTACGTTTAATATGTCCTTAGCTTCGTATCGAAGTAAATTAATATATTTTTGAGAAGTCGAAATAATTTGTGAAGCTTAAGGCTCGTTTTTGACTCGAAATAACTAAAAACATGTTGCTGAAATTTCTGAAAAATAATATATTTCGTCGTCAAACTTGTAAAATCCATAACTTCTTCGTTATAAGCCCGTTTTATTCCGTTCAGCGGCCCGCGGATTCGTTTTAAAGTATATTTTCTAAAAATCAAGGCCAAAAGTCGTGCCTACTGTCGGATTTTCCAGAAAAGCAAAACAAGGACAGAACATAAAATATAGTTATCGAAAATAGTTTTTCTCGGACAAAACCTATTCTAATCCCTTCAAATCAACTCCAAAACTAATCTAATCCTACCATACACCTTCTTAGGGTGTCATGGGTTCCTAATCACCATCAAGACCAAAGAATAACTTGGGAGTAATTATAGGATGACCATAAGTATATAAATAACTTAAAAATCATAAGAAAATGGTATAAATCACAATACTTGCATATAAGCTCCAAAAATGATAAGAAACATATGAAATGAAAGAGGAAACATAAAAATGATGAAAACATGCTTACTAGAGAAATGAAGAGGTGTAGGTAACAAGGATTAACTTAAATATCCTTGGTTTTTATTTCAAAACCATAAAAAGGATATAATCTAGGTTGAAATAACACTTGATTTTAGCAAAAATATTGATCCCTTGCTCTTGTTGTTGTGTGACCGGTTCTTGAAGCCAAGAAAGAAGAGAGAAAAAACTTGTTTAACACTTTTGAGACTATGTGAATGAATGAGTAAAATTGTCAAGTAAGACTTTTAAAGACTTGTGAATTATTAGAAAGAAAACATAAACCATACATCATTTATGTGACACCCTCCCCTTGGCCGGTTTTTGGGGGAGGGTTGTCTCCAATTATATTTTTTTTTAAAACTTGTATAAATATATTTTGTTTGTAAGACTTTGATAATTTGTAAAGTAAATGTAAGTTAAATGAGTGTACAAGTAAATGGTAGAATTTTTGGTACAAGTAACTTTTAGTAAATCAAGATAGGTTGTATTGAGGTGATAAAATTGTAAAAATACTTTCCTTGTGAAAATTGAGTGATAAAATAATTATCGTAAGATTTTAAGAAAACCGACGTAATAATTAAACGTTAACGATTAAAATACCAAATAAATTTGAAACACTAGGAAAACTAAAAATATAGTTTTTACAAACTAAATGAGAGTTTAAAAATACCTCGGGATCATTTTTGAAAGTAACGGATTAAATGTACAAAATAAAAACTCACGCGATAAAGATTTTTAAACATAAAAATTACGCGTTGCAAGTGAAAATGAAATGTCGTGAATGCACTAATGAGATGCACATGATGCCAATGAAATGTAGACTAATCATAGTCCATATGAAATGTACGTGATGTTATGATCATGAATTCGCCGCTAAACCTTCAGGGTTACGCGAATTTGAAACAAGTAAACCAAGTTTACTATAAATGTTGAAATTGTGAAACGTGAATTGTATTGAGAAAAGGCTGGAATTGAGAATTGTGACATTCTTCCTCGATAGAAGAATCGCGTCCTCGCGATTCAATCGATGATACATAAAGTTCTACCCTAAGGTTTTGCGAAATCAAGTGCATGGTCAAAGTGTTTATGTCAAAACTTACGCGTCTAGGTTTCTTATCTAATGAGACTCACGAATCTGAATAATCGGTGGATCACTTAATGGTCTAGGAAAACGCACTACCATTACGCATTGTGGGCTTCCTCAGTCCCTATATAGAATGCTCGACCTCGAGGTGGACTGATATTGAGTATAGGGTTCGGGTTATTTCCTTCAATTGCCATAGCTAGATGAGCTTGTATCGGTGGCTTATTCAACTGAGGACAATTATTCCGGAAGTGATTCGGGCATTACATTCAAAGCAAGTCTTTTGATTATTCCTCATGTTGCCCGTGTTAACCGTTGTTGTTGGCCTTGCACGCTCTCTACACCGGGCTTGAAAAATGATTCGACCTGATTGCATATTGTACATAAGCGGCAGGGCTTGGTCTTCGGGTGATGATAAGCACACTTAGCACATTTGGGATGCGTACCCGCATACTCTCTTTGTTCAGTACCGGTTGCCACAAAAACTCTTGCCCTTTTGTTGTCTGCTACCACGTCTATCTGCTTATTCGACCCACTTGCTTCCTTCCTCTTATCACTGCTCTTCAACGTGCCATTTCTAACCATCTCGCTCGTCAGGGTTCCCGCCTCATATCGCACTTTGTATTGTAGATGGCTCAGTTGTTTTCACGGTTCCACGGATTTCAGGTACAAGACCATATATGTACCTCGAGATTCTCTTGGACTCAGGGGTAACTAGATGAGGAACTAGTCTGGCTAACTCATGAAATCGGTCAGTGTAGGCTGCGTGACCAGCCCCTATCATAGAGTGGTGATAAAATTCATCTTCCAATTTCTGCATTTCATTGTCCGGACAGTACTCTCTTCAGTAACTCCTTAAATTCGTCCCATGTCATACCTATGGCTGCCTCTCTGCCTCTAGCTTGTAGCTGTGTGTTCCACCATGTCAATGCCTTTCCTGATAGCAAGCAAGAAGCATACTTCACCCTCGATTTGTGTTGTCATTTTGATGTCGATCACGCCTCAGTCTTCTCTACCCATCGAGTATACGCCAAAGCACCTCCTATACCATCAAACTCCCCAGGTTTGCATGCCGAAAATTCCTTATATGTGCATCCATTCATTGTTGTTGTTGTTGGTATTGTTGTTGTTGTTCTTGCCAGCTACATTGTTGGTGTCGCCAGATCGTTCCGTTCCGTGGTTTCGAGTTATTCATATGATTTCCAACTTGTGTGACAATAGTGGGAAGCAAGATTTGAAGTTGTTGAGCAATGATGGCGGCAAAGTCAGAGTTTCCGCCAGTGTTGTTGTCGTTGTTACCCATGTCGCTACCGCCTCCTCTACCTCCACGTCCACCTGTCATTCCTCCTTCGCCGCACCACCTCGACCAGAACTGCGTGTTACCCTCTTTGGTGCCATTATCTCTGCAAGGAAAGAACCGTTGAATTCCCAATGTCTATACTTAACGTCCTCAAATATAATACCACGCCACAAATTGGTTCCTAAGGTGTCCACACCGATCTACGTATACGTGGTCGCATATGTCCACGTGAGTTGTGACGCATTTATAATTATGTTGGCCACCATAATTATAATTGCTTCATTTCACACGTGTACATACCACCAAGCATACATGTCTCGGCGATTGGTGTTACTTAAATAGGTAGCCAGTCTATCATCCGATTCTAAACAGTGAAGGAGGGAATTAGGGTAGGTATCTAGGAAGAGTCGCACTTAGTGTATAGGAAATTCCGTTAGATGCTAAAGTCACTATGAGGTTTAGTCGCCAGCAGTTCCCAAAGTATCCTCAAGAGAACTCCCATCCTCGGGCAAAGTCATCAAATCTATCGGCTTTATAGTAACACTTATTTAGCTCGATCTCGCATCTCATCAAACAAGAACTGTCACGAGATCAAGGTAGATAAGTGCTCGTTCTGAGCTCCATATCTTTGATGACCCAACTAGATTTTGGGACTCCCCTATTGGTACAAGGAAACTACGCTATCTAATGAGGTGGTTCTAGAAGGAATACTTAAGAAAACACATGCGCACGAAAAGTGTGTAAGGCAATAGGAAACGAAAGGATCGACGTGAGAGCGGTTATAGTCTAGGAAATAAAATGCAACCTAGTTCTCTATAACCAAGGCTCTGATACCAATCTGTCACACCCCCAAAATATCGCAGCGGAACGACAGTGTCATTGGGGTGTAACGTCATAGCACAAAGTATGGATACAGAAAACGACCTCTATAATGAGACGTTTTGAAAGGTTTACCATTCGATAAATAAGTTAAAGTTTACACCACGAGAATTCACAAAGTTTGATAATACACAAAGAGTTTACAAAACATGTCGAATGGTAATAGTTAAAAGCATAAGACTTCAATGTATGCCATGCGACCCAAAAGCTCCATGAAATGCTATCACCTTAAGACCTGAGATAAACATGCTAAAAAGTGTCAACACAAAGGTTGGTGAGTTCATAAGTTTGTAATTGCATGATCTAAAATACTTTGAGAAATGTTCACACAGCAAAGGCATTGTAAATCCACTCAGTTCCAAGTTCCGCCCATACAAAACTTGCAACCTGTGTGTTCACAACCCCTTGCCTAAAATAGAATGACAATCATGAATATACGCATTAAAGTAGTTAAAAGTATAAAGGTCACCACAAGGGTCTTCCAACAACTCGTGTTGGGATGTTCCTCCAACGCTCACGTTGGGATGTATCCATAAAAATGGCCTTCCAACATATGAATGCTGGGATGTTCCTCCAACTACTCACGCTACTGTATCCAAATTAATGGCCTTCCAACATATAAATATTGGGATGTTTGTTTAAGTCTAGTCGCAACACGCACCAAGTCTAAAGTATAAGTAATATTGTTTAGCAATAGAGTTTAAATGTTTTGATAAATAAGCATGTATCTCGCCCCAAATAGTTTATAAGAATTTAAACGAGTAAAAGCGGGGTATGAACTCACCTGATGTGGTTGATATGCTAACAAAATGAAGTGCTCGAAAGTGCGACTCGGAAACTATCCCGACCTAGAATAATGAATGTTATGATATGTAATGAGTTGCAATGTAATGTTATGCATGCACTTGATATGTTATTTATACCATTTACGAGTTTTGAAAATATTACTCGACGTCGAAAAATACTCTTTTGACGCCTTGACCAAACAAAAATCACTTTACATGTTTTTACGTCAAAATGTCATCCTATAATGGTTTTATAATGATTTTTGGTGAAATTACCACTTTTCGTCGCAAAACAATGTCGTCGGAAAAATCATGAAATCAACAAAAATGGCTTTGGAAAACTAGTCGTAAAACGGTACACGTTGATCGTTAGAGAACGAAATCGACGGTTTTGGAAAGTTTGTATCGATATCTAAAAGTTTCAGTTCAGGAGTTTTCGTCCAAAAGGTCTCGAACATAAAGATAATAAGGGTTAAAGATGGTGGTTTTTGGCTAATTGAGTGCAGAAAATTAGTTACGGCAAGTTTATGAAAAAGTGCATATCTTTATCGTTTCAAATCCGTTTTCTACGTTTAATATGTCCTTAGCTTCGTATCGAAGTAAATTAATATATTTTGAGAAGTCGAAATAATTTGTGAAGCTTAAGGCTCGTTTTTGACTCGAAAATACTAAAAACATGTTGCTGAAATTTCTGAAAAATAATATATTTCGTCGCCAAACTTGTAAAATCCATAACTTCTTCGTTATAAGTCCGTTTTATTCCGTTCAAGCGGCCACGGATTCGTTTTAAAGTATATTTTCTAAAAATCAAGGCCAAAAAGTCGTGCCTACTGTCGGATTTTCCAGAAAAGCAAAACAAGGACAGAACATAAAATATAGTTATCGAAAATAGTTTTTCTCGGACAAAACCTATTCTAATCCCTTCAAATCAACTCCAAAACTAATCTAATCCTACCATACACCTTCTTAGGGTGTCATGGGTTCCTAATCACCATCAAGACCAAAGAATAACTTGGGAGTAATTATAGGATGACCATAAGTATATAAATAACTTAAAAATCATAAGAAAATGGTATAAATCACAATACTTGCATATAAGCTCCAAAAATGATAAGAAACATATGAAATGAAAGAGGAAACATAAAAATGATGAAAACATGCTTACTAGAGAAATGAAGAGGTGTAGGTAACAAGGATTAACTTAAATATCCTTGGTTTTTATTTCAAAACCATAAAAAGGATATAATCTAGGTTGAAATAACACTTGATTTTAGCAAAAATATTGATCCCTTGCTCTTGTTGTTGTGTGACCGGTTCTTGAAGCCAAGAAAGAAGAGAGAAAAACTTGTTTAACACTTTTGAGACTATGTGAATGAATGAGTAAGAATTGTCAAGTAAGACTTTTAAAGACTTGTGAATTATTAGAAAGAAAACATAAACCATACATCATTTATGTGACACCCTCCCCTTGGCCGGTTTTTGGGGAGGTTGTCTCCAATTATATATATTTTTTTTTTAAAACTTGTATAAATATATTTTGTTTGTAAGACTTTGATAATTTGTAAAGTAAATGTAAGTTAAATGAGTGTAAAAGTAAATGGTAGAATTTTTTGTACAAGTAACTTTTTAGTAAATCAAGATAGGTTGTATTGAGGTGATAAAATTGTAAAAATACTTTCCTTGTGAAAATTGAGTGATAAAATAATTATCGTAAGATTTTAAGAAAAACGACGTAATAATTTAACGTTAACGATTAAAATACCAAATAAATTTGAAACACTAGGAAAACTAAAAATATAGTTTTTACAAACTAAATGAGAGTTTAAAAATACCTCGGGATCATTTTTGAAAGTAACGGATTAAATGTACAAAATAAAAACTCACGCGATAAAGATTTTTAAACATAAAAATTACGCGTTGCAAGTGAAAATGAAATGTCGTGAATGCACTAATGAGATGCACATGATGCCAATGAAATGTAGACTAATCATAGTCCATATGAAATGTACGTGATGTTATGATCATGAATTCGCCGCTAAACCTTTAAGGTTACGCGAATTTGAAACAAGCAAACCAAGTTACGATAAATGTTGAAATTGTGAAACGTGAAATTGTATGAGAAAAGGCTGGAATTTGAGAATTGTGACACACACTCATCTCAGAGGTACTAAAACTATACGATGATGCTGATGTGCATAAGATGCATGACAAAGTACTATCAACTGAAACTTTTGTATCAAATAGTGAAAATATGGGTAATATCAATGTTGTCCCATATGATCAATATGTGAAACAAAGTGAAAGTGAAATTGAATCAAGTGATGCATCTCTCGATCAACAATGACTATATTTTTGATGAATACCTTTGCCAGGCCCCCTGATGATTCTCAGAATATCTGAATTAAATGCCTATAAAGAACGTGTTGCTATTTATGAACAACGTGCTAAATTTGAGTTGACCACTCGTGAGCAGGAAATGGATGACCAAGTGCATACAATTATTAGAAAAAGTAATTTTCGAGAAGAAGTATTAAAACAAGAGTTAAATTCCTTGCAATAAAAACTTTCTAAAACTCGCTAAGCAAAAACAAGAACTTCAAGAAAATGTGAAAATGCTTAAGCAAGAATTTAATGCAAAGGAATCAAAACTCTTGAAAGATTTTTCTAATCTGAAAACTTTGAAAAACAAACTTGAAAACAAGTTGTACATACAAGGGAACACCATTCAGACTGCTCACATGATCACTAAGCATAGGTCCTAGCGATAAGCATAGCATTCCCCTTGTTGAGGAACCAAATCCAGAGGTCATTAAAAGGGCTAGAAATGCTCATAAGGTTCTTTATGATGGCAATGAAATCCTTAAACCTAGACGAAACCTAGTTGCGTTGAGTGCACTGAGGAAGATAAGAAATCAGATGAAGTCACTAGGAAAAGATGAACAAGAAATTAGATGATCCTAAATGTAGAGAGAAGAAAATAAAGATCACACCCCATGATTACAAGAAGGAAAACTGGATTTCCTTGAACATGTTTAAACTTTCAGACATTGTTGACTCCGAACAAGTTTTTCGGAAAATGGATTTAGATAAGCGGAAAGTTGAAAATATTGTTGAAACAAACCCTCCTCTTTGGAAAATGCCTAGAGAGACTGTGTATCCTCCTAATACACCAATGAATCTTGTTCCTAGAACAATTGCCACTAAAAGCAAGACCTTAATTAGCCAATATGTTATACTTCAACTATTTGTTGATTTTGAGAAAACTTGCAAGAAAAGGATCACACCCACCGGTATTACGGAAGGAGAAAGGGGTTTTGAGCAAATGAAAGAATGTTATTTAACCGAGGTCATGCCTTTCTTTAAACTTCTAAAAGATCACTTTGAGAGTCTTAAAAAGGGATAGAAACTGATATTAAGGGAATGGAAAAGGAATTTGATGCAATGATAGTTGAAGTTAGTGACTATGAGCGAGCACTAAAATATAATGAGATTGAGAGGAAGAACTTGCTTACACTAAATGAGAACTGATTTGAATGTATTGCTCAAGATGTGTTTTCTTTTTTGCTACAAATTGTTCCATTAATGCTTCCAAATTTCATGAATTATCGGTTGCTCTGAAAGTCTCCCATGATCGTGTCATTGAGCTTGAAAAAACTAATTCGAACTAAACGAGAAAATTGAACTGGATGATCACGACAATTTGGTTAAACATTTTTCTAAACTGGAAGTTGAGCATTTTAATTTACAACTAAAATATCAACATCTTAAAGAAAATGTCAAAACCTCATATATCAAGACATCCTCGATGCTCGAGTTTGATGCGTTTTCAAATTAACAAACGTGATGAACAGATTCAAGCTCATTGCAACACGATCATAAAGTTGAAAGCCCAAATCTCTCAATTAAAGGGTCAAACGAACAATATGACAGGCTCCCAAATGCCTCCTCCTTTAGATTCTCGGAATTCTCAAACTTTTCATCTTCAAAACTTAGTTGATGCCTTACAAAAGGAAAACAAGAGTTTTCTAGAAGAAAATGAAAAAGTTAAACGACATTTTAAAGAGTTATATGATTCAATAAAAGTCACCCGTGACCAAAACAACGAAAAATAACGTCTTTACAAAAGGAAATTGAGAATCTGAGGAGTCAGGAAATGGGAACCGCCACTTGTTTTCAATAAGAATGTTGTCTCAAAGTCACCCTTAGACTGCAAATACACTTGGACAGTTAAATATATTCCTCCTCATCTTAGGAATAATGAACATGCTTTTCATGAATCTTGTGCTCACCTTAAGGATAGTCTAGAATGTCTCCGTGAGATTGTCGAAGAGGATTTCATTAACAAACCTCTTGATAGTGAAATTAGGTTTGCTTGCCTCCCGGCCAAACGATCTCAAGAGTTGCTAGAATGTGTAATTGCAACATGTCCCAAATCCTTAACCTTAGGTGCAAAAGGCAAAGCTGTGATGCCTTGTTCTATGCCTAGTGCCAAGCAGGAAATCCGTTCTATGCCCGGTCTTAAGAAAGGAAACACTAATGTGCCTTCAAGTAGTCAGATTCGGATATGTTAGTACTAAGAAAGTGAACTTTAGTGTGCCCGCAAAAAGCTCAAATCACAGTCTTAAGAAAGTATACACTAATGTGCCTTCTAGTACTTGAGATCCTTGCACATCAAGTTCAGGAATGCAAAACTAGATCAACCAACTAATGTTTCCATTCCTCTACAGAGTAATCAGTGACTTTAAAGCGAGCAAGTCAAAGTCTCAAGACAATACAAGGAATGATAGGACCTTGCAAGCTAAGAATGTGCATTGGATAAGAGTAGAAGACCAATCTAGGAACTTTAAGCTTGAGTTGAATAAAACGAATCGTGTTGATTCTTTTATTAGCCTTAGGCGTCTTGTAATTAATGAATTCGATACTATTTGCAAACCTTGTAATGATGTGCAGCTTGAATTCGCTAATCATGAATGTGGTGTGAATGCTTTGTCTAATGCTGTCAAATGCCCGGTTAAAATTGTTAATGCTAATAATCGTGCAAATAAGGCAAAAAGGCAAAAATGAAAGATTGTTAGAAAAAGTGGAAACCCGGAAGAACTTTTATAAAGATAGGTTATTATTGGATACCTTTTGGCCATAAGAATAATCAGTTTTGCTCTCAAACTACTAAGATTATGCCCACTAAAAAATGGATGCCTACTTGGTAGAACTATTCCCTTAAGAAGTGAACATACTTTGAATAGGTCAAATCAGACACCAGCATTGCATCTATTCCCAATAATTCCATTGCTTCTACTTCCGATATGGATGTTTCTATTTCTGATGTGGGTGTTCCAATTCTTGCATTACTAACCAAGTGGAACCCATTCTTGCATGGGGATCCCAATTATCCGCTTATCCATTCTTGTGCGTGTTCAACTGCAGATCGTTCAAATCGTTACTGTGGTACCGGACTCGGTATTCCAAGCATATGATGGAGACGGTCGCGGCTCATGAACCGTGAGCAAATTCATCGGGAGACGCTTAGATTCGGTAATGATCATTTCGGTGCAATTATGGGTTATGGTGATTATGTTGTTGGTGATAGTGTTATCTCTAGAGTATACTATGTGGAAGGTCTTGGTCATAATCTATTATCTGTCGGTCAATTCGTGACTCGATCTAGAAGTAGCCTTCTGAAAACATACTTGTTTTGTTAGAGAACTTGATGGTAAGGAACTTTTAAGAGGAACTCGTGGTTCAAATCTTTACACCATCTCTATAGAAGATATGATGAAGTCTTCTCCAATTTGCTTGCTGTCAAAGGCTTCAAAACAAAGTCATGGTTATGGCATCGACGTCTCAATCACTTGAACTTCGGCACCATCAATGATCTCTCCCGAAAGGACTTAGTTGTAGGTTTACCTCGACTAAAGTATGAAAAGGATCATCTTTGTTCAGGATGTCAATTGGGAAAAAGCAAGAAGTATGCCCATAAACCCAAACCTACTAACTCGTCACGAAGTTCTTCATACAATTCATATGGATTTATGTGGACCAATGAGAGTGCAGAATATCTTTGGGAAGAAATATGTGTTAGTTATAGTTGATGATTACTCTAGATTCACCTGGTCAAGTTCTTAAGGACAAAGGATGAAACTCGATATCATCATCAAACTCATCAAAGTACAGTGCGAGTTCGACTTAACAAAACCGCCGTAATTATCCCGGACGGACAATGGAACTGAGTTTGTTAACAAACAACTTAGTGAATTTTATGAAAGCATTGGAATCATCCATCAAAGAAGTGTTTCACGAACTCCTCAACGAGCGGTGTAGTTGAAAGGCTAAATCGAACTCTTGTAGAAGCCGCTCGAACAAGGCTGATTTACTCAAAAGTTCCAATGTTTCTCTGGGCTGAAGCTATTGCCACTTTGCATGCTACACACAAAATCGTTCCCTGATTCACACTGTTCATGGAAAGACACCATATGAACTTGTCCACAATAGAAAACCTAATCTCTCTTTCCTTGTGTGTTTGGAGCTTGTGCTATCCAACTAATGAGGTCAAGACTTAGCAAACTTAGAGCTAAAGCAGACATTGGAGTATTTGTAGGGTATGCACCAAACAAAAGGGATACCGAATCTACAACAAAAGAACCCGAAACATCATGGAAACAATTCCAGTTACGTTTGATGAGTCGACGGTCAAATGGCTCTGAACAATTCAGTTCGGACCAGACTTCAAATCAGTCCAATTGGTTCATCCCTTGTTCCAAACTCTTCTCAAGAAACTCCATATGTACCTCCATCCGAAGATGATTTAAAGAAATTGTTTGATCCTATGTTTGATGAACTTTATGATCCAAGGACTAATGAGGTGTTGATGATACCTACAGAGGTGCTCATATTCATTGAATGAAGTCAATCCTCAGTCTCAATATCTTTAAGTCAAGAAGCCTTCCTGCTGATCCTTGTCTCATCAACAAATCATCATTCTTCAAATGTACATCATGGAACATGCTTTGGCATCAATGATGAAGTTAATCCCTTTGCTACTCCTGAAGATGCTCCGTTTGAAAACATATTTGCTCCGAATCTTCATGAACCATCTCTCTTGTGAGACATCGACTCTGCTACTTCGTCCTCAACAACTACCACATGAACACCTGAGAAAATGGACTCACGATCATCCATTAGACAACATCATTGGAAATCCCTCTCGCCCAAGATCCACACGGAAACAACTTGCAACCGATGCCTTATGGTGCTTCTTCAACTCCGTACTCTCTAAGATCGAACCAAAAGATGTTAAAACCGCCATGAATGAAGATAGCTGGTTCAATGCTATGCAAGAAGAAATTCATGAGTTTGATCGACTTGATGAATGGGAATTAGTACCGCTCAGTTGTGCTATGATTATTGCTCTAAAATGGATCTTCAAAGTGAAACTTGATGAGCATGGTGATGTGTTGAAGAACAAGGCTCGATTAGTTGCTAAAGGATACCGTCAAGAGGAGGTATAGACTTTGAAGAATCTTTTGCTCCTGTGGCTTGAATCGAGGCAATTAGAATCTTTTTGGCTAATGCTGCAAGTAAGAACATGGTAGTCTATCAAATGGATGTAAAGACGGCATTAACGGAGATCTTAAAGAAGTCGTCACGCCCCAACCGAAGGATTTGTAAATCAAGAGCATCCTACTCACGTTTATCGCTTGAAGAAGGCCCTATGGTTTAAAGCAAGCTCCAAGGGCATGGTATGATACGTTGTCAAAGTTTCTTCTATCAACCGGATTTAGCAAAGGAACAGTTGATCCAACATTGTTCACCGGAAGTCGGCAAACATTTAACTCATGTTCAAATTTATGTTGATGATATTATTTTTGCCTCGCTGACCCAATGGAATGTGATCGCTTTTCTAATGAAATGAGTTCAAAATTTCAAATGTCAATGATGGGACAAATGTCATTTTCTTGGGATTACAAATTTCACAAAGTCCCTGAGGCATTTTCATAAATCAATCTAAATATGCAACTGAGATCTTAAAGAAATTTGGATTTGATTCAAGTGACCTGTTGACACTCCCATGATTGATCGAACCAAACTAGATGAGGACCACTCGGGGATCATGATTGACCAAACAAAATATCGTAGTATGATTGGATCCTCGATGTACCTCACAGCTAGTAGACCAGACATCTTGTTCGCTGTTTGCATGTGTGCTAGATACCGGGCTAAGCCTACTAAAAAGCACCTTGAAGCGGTTAAACGGGTCTTCGGTATCTCCAAGGAACCATCAATATGGGACTTTGGTACCCGAAGGACTCTGGTATGTCACTAACGACCCTATGCGAGATGCCGATCATGCAGATGTCAAGATACTCGCCGGAAGTACGTCTAGAGGTGCTCAGTTTTGGGTGATAAGCTTGTGAGGTGGTCTTCAAAGAAGCAAATGAGTACTTCTATTTCCTCTACAGAGGCTGAATACATAGCCATGTCATCTTGTTGTGCTCAAGTCTTATGGATGAGATCTCAATTATCTGACTATGGCTTTATATTCAACAAAATCCTCTGTCTTGTGATAATAAAAGTGCTATTGCTCTCTCATGCAACAACGTTCAACACTCAAGAGCAAAGCATATCGACATTCGACATCATTTCATCGGGAAACAAGTGGAAAAAGGTGTGGTGGAACTCTATTTTGTGAGGTGAATATCGGTTAGCGACATCTTCACCAAAGCTCTTCCAAGAGAACGCTTTGAGTTTATTCTTCCACGTCTTGGCTTGAAAAGCCTTCAACCAGAAACACTCAAACGTCTTTAGGAGGAAGACGAGGATTAAAGGTCTATCTTCATCTATCTCTTGTATATATCTATTCTAAAAACAAAATACAAAATTATAAAACCTTCAAAATCCATAAAAATCTGAAAAATTCGAAAAATCTTCAAAAAAATATTGTCATTTTGTTATGCTTTTTCTCGGTTCGACAATATCTCTTCGTCTTTGAGATGTCAATCAAAAAATATTTTTGGGAGAAAGAGAAACAATGGTTTATTGTCATTTCAAAAAGTAACCCGCTTTTCAAAGAAAGAACAGAGCCATACTTTATCATGTTTTCAAAATTCCATGCTCTGATTCTTTAAACATTTATCTCATAAAACTAATCGCTTTGAAAAATAATTCATCTCTATTTTTGATAATCATCTGGACTTATTTGTCAAAATATCAATCTCTCAATCAACAACCTATGTCATTGATTGAGGGGAGAATGATTTCAATTAAATTAAAAAGTTATTTGGCATTCAATTGTTTTCAAAAGATATTCATGCATGTTTTATCAATGGAGTTTAAAGTCTTAAAATCCGATCATTATCGGTTAAAACGCTTTCATAATCAAGTCACAATTCTCCTTAAAAGCTTTCAAAATCAATTTAAATCTATAAGAGATCACAAATCTCAAATGATTTGATAATTGTGATCGGAGGAGAATATTGGATTTAAACGATAATTGGTAAATGGTTTTATAAGGATGTACAAGCTCCCCTTCCCACATGTGACAAACGATTTCAAATTTTCCATGCACATGTTGAGGGGAGCATCTATCTTAAACCTATGATTTGAAACGTGATAACTTATCTCAAGGTGCAGGTTCCCTCTAGTATGTGCAAAACTCTTTTCAAATCTCGAGGCACATCTTGAGGGGGAGCAAAATCATGAAAACCTCATCCTTCCCCAAAATGCTTTATCTACTTGATTCGATTAGGGAAGTGATGTTGATATTTTTAAAATGGTAATCAAAGAAGTTAATTCTTTCTCTTGCCTCCATGTGGAAAACTATTTCAAATACTTGATTCACATGTTGAGGGGGAGTTCTTCTTCAAAAAATATCAAAACAATTCAGTACAAAATGCTTTGATAAAATATCATAAGTATTGGATTGATTTTCAAATGGTTTTCAATTGGTTCCTATGGCGGATGAACAATACCAAAAAGACCGACCAACTTTACATTATGTATGGTGATATAAGGACGATAAGGTTAGGTATGTGTTCCCATGATCCGCCAGAACCGGAGGGATCTACCCGGGACTATCCACTAGTTAGTGTAGAGTTCTTAGGTATGATGATAAAAGGAGAAAAAAAAGATATGGGAAGAGTCCTGAGGACTGAGCTAGTAATCTGGAATAAACCCAACAAGGTTCTTGCTATGAAGTCTCCTAGTTACCGAAGGGTTGAAGAATTAAAAAGAATTGAATGAGAAAAGGGTGAAAACAAATAGCCCTCCATTTATTCAACCTTAGGGCGAATACCGGGTTCAATTCATATGCTATGATGGTAACATCGGTATTGAAGACAAGCGTCATGGACCCGGTGGACGCTGCACTTCAACTTCCCAAACCACTCAAGTTCCTCTTAAAAGGACTTGTTTCATTCTCACGCGAGGAAGACATTATCTATCGACTTTCTCTTAGAGATTGTTGATATTGAAGGAGGAGACCCTCTCCCTAGTCTCCGATATAGGATCCAAATATGCACAAATTGAGTCTAGTGCCCCGAGATCATCAATAAATCTCATTAGGACACTTTCAATGAAGACTCTCTGTTTCACACAATGTGGAAAGAGAGATTATATCTTGAGTCCTACGCATAATCCTTGTGGTATTGCGGTAACATCTGAAAGTGATATGCAAACATATTCACAATAAAGATGGAAAGCCTTTTGGAGCCAACATCTAACAAGCTCCTGGTAGGTGGCATGTGAGATCTATTATCTGAGATCAACCATGTGACAAGCTGAGGAAACAATGGGGCGATTCAATTCTTTTGAATCAATCACGGTTCGAGGTTATGGATTGACGGATACCTTTGAAAAACCGGTCTTTGTGCTTTAAAACTCTTTTCATTAAGCACGTCGACCGTGTACTAATTTTCAAATCAAAAGGTGTTTTATGATTGATAATTGATTTTCATTAAAACCTTCGTTATATTGCAAAAACAATTTCTATTGAGCAATACACGATTGTTTTTCTAATCTCTTTTCATCAATCGGTGGACTTAAATTATTTCGCCGGTTCACTCACTCGTGTTGTCTTCTTTGAGACGTTCGGTTTGAACGAAACGGCTAGAGCAAAATTTCTGAAACCACGTCAAGGAAATTCTTCAGAATTCCGATCTCGCACGTGCAAGATTTGTAATCTTGATCAAGCGAGGAAAGTGGGCGTGTACCTCAATTTCGAAAGTGATCAAAGACACTTTCGTGCGATTTATTGCTAATTGTATCTTATGCGTACACCGGCGTTCTGTAAATGATCGGAATGGAGCGGTCAATCCATAGCCGCATGCTCACACAACACATTCATATCAAAAGATATCATGATTGGTGCATCAATGACTCTGATATTCTAACTCCATGCTTACGCTCTGCTGCGCCAATATCATGAATCAACGAATGCTTCCGCTACTCTGATGAGAAGATATCATGATCCAGAATGTGAGCATGTCGGTCCGGAAGTCACAACATCACATAATACCAACACCACAATGGATGTATCAGAGATTTTCTATTAGGTGATGATCTCAAAAGCTGGCTCAACATTATTATCACATGGATCAAGAAAAGACCTCCACTTGGATTAACCAAACATGCAATGAGTGGAATCAATGACTACGACTTGAACGGAGCAAAGTACTACATCAAGAATGCAAGATCAATTGTTAATGTAATATCTGATTGTATTCAATGTCATTTTAGTATATGTTTGAGGTGACCTCCCTAAGGGGAGATTGTTAGGAATTAGAAATTCCGGTATTAAAGAGTCGGTCACCTCAAGTATATGTAATCGTTAGAATGCTCGTAGTCATAGTTATATTTAGTTAAGTAGTATTTTGTTAAGTAACACCGTGGAGGACGGACGGGTCTTTATCCACTGTATGCCTGATCCACGGCCCGTTGTGTGGCGTTTTATGTAAGACTATAAATACTCTCTACCTCCCAAGGTAGAGTTGGAGCTCATAATAATAGTTTTTCTTTCTCTCACTAAGTTCCCTAAACCTCTAACTTTCTCTCTCTAGAACTCACCATTATACGCTCACTTTGTGTTATGGTTTGATGTGTATGTGAAATCCAATATCTAACACTTTCTCTTGTGATCATTACCTCCTTGGATGGAACCACAGCTTGACTTCCGATCCATTAACCTCGAGCAATAGAAATTTCATCCTCAAGTGACTGTGGTTTTGATGAGGTAACATTCCCCTTGATACTGCAGGGTAAGCCTTCAGTATACTTCTCCAATGTTTTCTCAAGATCAAGTACTACAGTTGGGCATAGCATTGCAGTTCCCTCAAACCTCCGATTGTAGGTCTTGAGATCAGTTCCTTTCACCACCATCACGGTGAAACTAATCTTCAACTTCTAATCTTTCAAGGGACAATACTTCTTTAGCATTTCCTTCTTGGCAGCCCAGGTGAGTTGATATCTTTGCTTCAATACCCATAGTTTGGGCCGAAACATTCCACCAAGATAGGGCATCATGCAATAGAGTCCCCGTAGCAAAAGTGACCTTGCAGTCACTCAAACCAGCGAGCCAACTCAGTTACTCCTTCTACTCCTTTGAAAAAGGTTGGCTTACAGTTCATGAAATATTTGTAAGTTACGAGCTATAGCTGCCTCGCTTTCTCCGTTAGGCCTGCTAGTGCTTCCAGAGCGGGCCGTTGTTTTTGCTTGTCTCTCGAGTGCTGCAGCAACACTTTATGCAACTAGTTTTTAGATAGCAACTTGGGACATGGCGGGAGCTGGTGTTTTAGTTGATGTTCTTGTTCGAGGCATATTTCTATTAATACCACAAGAAAATATGTGTTTAGGATGACCATGTTATGTTAGAATGTAACAAATAACAAGGTATATGCGTTGAAATCATAGCACTATGAGATTCATAAGATTATATCATGTCCGAATGCTACCACACATGTAAAATGATCTACTCTGGTTCACATTAATCGATATCATAACACATTGTAATATCACAACCACATATAGACATAAATAACTTGCAAATTTTGTCATATAACAAAATAAATACAAGCGTCACAATTATGCCATACATCCATTGGCTAAGACATTGCACAAAAGCTGATAGATAAGGACCTAAAAAAATGGGAGATGGGGGCAAATCTGTAGTTGTGGGTGGGGGCGTCGTAGATTCTGTAGTTGGCGGTGTGGGTAACATGTATGGGTGTGGGGGTGGTGGCGACTGTACGGGAAGTGTTCTCTTCCGTGCTGTCTAACGGGTTTTACGGGGGCGAGCCGGTGACGTGCTTAGTAGTGAGGGTGGGACTAGTGGTGTCGGTATCCTAATTGGGCCATTAGGGTGATGACCATAGGCTTCCATAGAGTGTTCGGGCTCATAAGGTCAGGTACGAAACTTCCTACGTCTCACGTGGCGAGGTGGTGGTGATGGTGACTTCGGATGGTAAGGAAGAGTCTCTCTCGATGGCTCTGCATTTGCAAAAGTAGGATATCCCTCTAGCTAGCACATATGGATCGTCAAGAAATAGGCGATATCGGTACTAAGTGGACGTCTTTTGCCTCCATAGTGTGCCTAGGTGCTCGGTCGAGATCATGTAACCCTACTACTGAAGTTCTCATTGACTCCTCAAGGATCAGACTCCATATCTTCTGTAGCGCGTTTGGGTGCTAGTGAATGGACTGGCTTATCTGTGGAAGGAATAGTGTCTTCGGACTCAGATATCGATTAGATAATAATATGAGGGATAGGGAAGACATAACTCTGTAACAACCCATTGTAAATATTTCACCATATATAAGTAAGTAATCAGCATGTATATGCATAAGAAACATTTTGGTAGTGGCACAGAGGACTTTTATTGTGAAAAAGAGTTATAGTTTGCATTTTGTTCTCTATAACTAGGGCTCTGATACCAATCTGTCACACCCCCAAATTTCGTTATACGCAGGGGAATAAGGGTTGGGGTATTACTTCATGGTTCACAATCGTAATAATAGAAAACGACTCGAAAAGAGACGTTTTTAAATTTAATAGTTATCATTTATTTAATTCAGAGTTTACATAAAAAGAGGTCCCAGTAGACGCTATTGAAATACACTTTATTTTATGAATGATAACGAAATGGACGCCATTTGTAAGAAAGTCCATAGCAACTCCGTGCCAAGTAGTGCATTAGTTACCTGAGAAAAAACATGCTAAAAAGTCAACACAAAGGTTGAGTGAATCCATAGTGTTTGTAATAATCAGTTAAACACAAGTTGAAAAAGTAGTAAAACTCATAATATCGTTGCACAACATATTGCCTTAAGTCTCAAGCACTAAACCTTACAGGGGTAGTGTAATTATCATAATGACATGGTTACAAACATCATAATGATGATGGGAGCAACCGTGCCCTTGTGTAAGGAGTTTGGCAATTCTCCTGTTTATCCTCAAATAAAGTGCATTAATGGTTTATGATATGAGGACTTTCAGATGGTAGGTGTAAGTAACTTAAGCAATAGCAATCAGGTGTGGGTGTAGCATAGAAAAATACGTGTGTATAGGTTTGTAGCATGTATCTCCCAACGAGTTAGAAAAATAAGTAAAAAGTGGGATTATGAACTCACCTCAGTGTTACCGTAGTCTGGATGGAAAATAAATTAAGTATTGTGAATAAACGGCTTCGACCCGCGACCTGAGTTGGTATGTCAAGTTTTCAGTATTCAAATTCAAGTATACATGACGCAAATGCTTTATCGATGGTAAACATGAAGTCTCTTCAAAATCTAGTTATACTTATCATACTTATTTTTATGGCTCGGTCGATCATTTATAAGTTTTTTCAAAACTCGAATTGTAAAATATGATATGTTTCCAAAAATGTTATATTTCATGTCTTTATAATTTTGAGTATTGACAGTTTAAACCCTTAAAATTTTGTAAATTGACAGTTTATACCCTCAACTATGGATTG
>OU343223.1:181714777-181869530 GCA_910596185.1 Chrysanthemum makinoi
TTAGTTTCTTCTTCTTTTACTCATTCCATGAGGACTAGTTTAGGTCCAGGGTGTGCTAAGTTAGGAACTTTGTTGACCTATAAATACCCCTCCTAGTCCCCAGGAGGTGAGACCATGATTTGTAAGAAGTGTGTGTGGTTTCTTATTCTTCTCTCTAAGAAACACGCATCTTCCCCCTTTCTATCTAATACAATAACCATATGCTTTTCTCGTTCTTTTGAGCTTCCCAGACCCCTGAACCACATGAATCACTAGTTTTAGCCGATTCCTCTGAGGAGAGGATGAAACCAAGGAACAAACACATCTCAAACCACCAAAAGAAAAATATTCCATCCGTCAAAGTATACACCAAAATTCCTTATCCTCAGCGCCTAAAGAAAAGAATGGAAGAAGCGTTATAAAGAAGTTCATTGAAATAATCAAAGAGGTTAGACTCAATGTTCCTACCGTTGATGTCATAGCGGAATGCCCGATTACGGGAAATTTTTGAAAGAACTTCTTAATAACAAAAGCAAGCTTGAGCAAATATCGACTCTTCCTCAGCGAAGGCTCAGCTATTGTCCAAAACAAGATCCCACAGGCTTCGGAGATCACGGGAGCTTTCTTATTCCATGTACTTTTCGGAATAATGTTAAATGTGATGCTGGCGATCTTGAAGCAAGTATCAATTTGATGCCTTATTATTTGTATTCCAAGTTGTGCAACAACAGCACGAAACCAACAAAATGAGCATCCGATTAGCAAATCATTCTATCAATATCTGTGGGAATGTAGAGATATGCTTGTTCAAGCCGGTAAATTCATTTTTCCTGTGGACTTTGTAATCTTGGAAATGGAAGAAGATAGTAAAGTTCCACTCATCTTAGGAAGACCTTTCCTAAATACCGCTGATGCAATCATCAAAGTGAAAAGGAAAGAACTAACCTTGGAGTTGGGAAAGATCAAGATCACTTTTCTAATCGATAAGCGTCGCTACCCACATTCGGTGATGACACTTGTTTTATGAGATGTTATTGATGAAGTCAGCGATGAAAATTGGGCATTATTATCGAATCGATCCATTCATGACTATACGAAAAAATCAATGAAGCAGATTTTGACAAAGAGTTTGATGATTTCATGAAAGTAGAATTGAAGGAGATAACTTCGGAAAAGAAGAAATAGAGGAAGAAAATTTTGAAGAAATAACTTTCAATGACGAGATGCGAATTAAATCCTCTATCGAAGAACCACCCGAGATCTCGGCTCAAACCTCTCCAGATCATCTTGAATATGCTTACTTGGAGGAAAATTCAGCTTCCGGTAGTCATATCTTCATTATTTCGAGGATAGTGAGAAAGAAAGTTTAGTTTACGTCCTCAAATCAAACAAGCTTGGCAGGAAACATCGACGACCGGGGAATTAGTCCTAATTTCTGCAAACACAAAATCAATTTTGAAGAAGGGATTAAACTGTGGTAGAAATTCAACGTCGACTCAATCCCAACATAGAAAAGTTGTTAAAAGGAAATCATAAAACTTCTACGATCTTGGAATCATTTACCCAATTGAGGATAGCCCTTGGGTAAGTCTGTTCCTTGTGTTCCCAAGAAAGGAGGAATAGCGGTTGTGACTAATGAGCAGAAATGAACTAGTTCCAACTAAACATCCTTTGGTTGGTGTTTGTATTGACTATCGTAAGTTAAAAAAGCCACCCGAGAAAAGATCACTTTCCGCTACCGTTCATGGATCAAATGCTTGAAAGACTGGCAGGAAATAAATTCTTTTGTTTCCTCGGCCATTTCGGGATATTTCAAATTCCTATCGATCCTAACGATCAAGAAAAGACCACTTTCACTTGTCCTTTTGGAACCTCGCGCTCGGTATGCCTTTTGGTCTTTGCAATGCACTGCGACTTTTCAAAGGTGTATGATCGCCATATTCAAGACATGCTAAAACCTCCATGGAATTTTCATGGATGACTTTTGATCATCGGAACTCATTTGAAGCTTGTCTTTCTAATCTCGATAAAATGCTCGAAAGATCTTGGTACACATCTTGTCATAGCGGGAAAAATGTCACTTTATGGTAACCGAAGGAATTGTGCTTGGCCAAAATCTCCAGTCACGAGGAATGGAAGTAGACAAAGCAAAGATTGATGTCATCTCGAAACTTCCACCACCAACTAACGTCAAAGCCATTAGAAGTTTTAGGACATCTTTGGTTTTACCGATTTATCAAAGATTTTTCCAAAATATCTCGTCCGATGACAAAACTTCTTGAGAAAGAATCTATCTTTGACTTCAATACTGATTGCATAAAAGCTTTCGAAACACTGAAATCTCAACTTACTAGTGCTCCGATCATGGTTTCACCTAATTGGTCACTACCGCCCGAACTTATCGCGCGATAGCGATTTTCTTTGTTGGAGCCGTCTTAGGCCAACGTGAAGAAGACACTTTCGGCCTATATATTTTGCTAGCGAAGACCGAATAGTGCTTAGAAAAATTATACCGTCACCGAAAAAGTGCGGCGTCATTTTCTGACCGACAAATTCGATCCTACCTCGTGCTCTCAAAACAGTCATTTTTACCAGATCATTCCCGGTACTCAAGTATGTTCTAGCGGGATGCTAAACCGCGTTTTATCCGATGGATTTTGCTACTCCAAGAATTTGACATCGAAATCAAAGATAAGAAAGGGCAGAAAAAATCTTCTTTGCGATCACTTATCGTCTTGAAAACCCGATCTTGAGGAGTTAAAGAAGAAGAAATCGATGATTATTTCCCGATGAAACTCTCATGACCATCGATGGGCCGGCGATCCTTGGTTTCGACTTTGAACTACCTGAGGAGGAATTCTCGAGAAAAGGTCTAACTCATGCTCAAAGAAGCAAATTCTTTTGAACTTAAATACATTTTTGGGAAGAGCCATATCTTTTCAAAATGTGTCCTGGAATGATCGAAGATGTGTTTTAAGTTGCAAGATTCTTGACGAATGTCATCATGGCCCAACGGGGACATTATGGTCCTTCCACCACAGACTAAAACGTTTTTGATCTTTGGATTCTATTGACCAACAATATTCAAAGAAGCACATACACTTGTTCAAAATTGTGACGCTTGCCAAAGAACCAATCTTTCAAGAGATGAAATGCCATTAACAAGCATCCAAGTGTGTGAAATATCCTATATTTGGGGAATAGATTTCATGGGACCTTTCCTAAATCCTACAAATCGAATACATTATCGTTGCTATAGATTATGTATCCAAATGGAAAGTTGAAGCTTTACCAACAAGCGATGCTCGTGTGTGCGTTAATTTCCTCAAAAGCTTTTAAGCTCATTATGGAATTCCCAAGGCATTAATAAGCGATAGAGGAACCCATTTACGTAACCAACAAATGGAGAAACCATGAAAAGATATGGAGTTCATCATCGATTAGCTGACGCCTATCATCCACAACCAGTGGTCAAGTTGAAAAGAGCTCTCAAAAGAATACTAGAGAAAGCGAGTGAAGGACAACCCTTTAGTGTGGACAAAGAAACTTGACGATGCTCTGGGGGGCATTTTGTGCGGCTTATAAAACTCCAATTGGCACAACTCATACAGACTCTTGTATGGAAAAACTTGTCATTTGCCGTTCGAAGTTGAACATCGTGCTTATTGGGCTCTCAGAAACTGTAACACCGATCTCAAAATAGTTGGAGAAAAGAGATTCTGCAATTGCACGAACTAGATGAATTAAGACTCAAGCTTATGAAAATTCCAAAGCGTATAAAGCTAGAACAAAAGCTTATTACGATAAAAAGCTACGAGTTCGAAAAGAATTCAAAGCCGGAGATAAAGTTCTACTTTTTAACATGAAGTTCAAATTCAAAGCTCCTAAATTACAACAAAAATGGTTTGGACCATATACCGTTAAACATGGATATCCATCCGGGTATGTCGAACTCTATGACAAAAAGGGTGGAAGTTTCATTGTTAATGGGCACCGAATCAAGTTATATTATGACAAGGAGCAAGCGAATGAAGTTTCAGTTTTGCAATTTCCCATGAAAATGAATTCGAAACTATCACCTTTGTAGCACCATTTCCAGGAAGAATCCCACAAATTGTTCCTTGGAAACCATCTGTGAGTTCGATGCTGGGCGATATTGAAGCTACTTGGTGAAGAATTCATGTACATCCCGAACTTTTCAAAATGTTCAAAGGCGCTCTTGTGGCCAAGTGAATTCGGGAAGATTAAGTCGAGTTGATGACTTCGGTAATAAAACACTTCTTTCGGGGAGGCAACCCGTGTTTTGATTTGATTTTCGTGGTTACTCCCCAAAGTTTAAACCTTTGGTTGAACTTAAGTGTGGGGGTGCCTTTTGATAAAACCTTTTGTTTGTTTATAAGAGATTGTGCGGTAATGATTTCTCCATATGGACGCTAGGAATGAAGCGAATTTTTAAGTCGATAAACTCATTGACATATCACGGTTTCATCTCTATTTTCCCTATTTCTATGCTTTGAAGTTAGTTTTTCATTGAGGACAATGTCTAACTTAAGTGTGGGGGGGGGTGAATAGGAAAATTAGAGTTTTCATGCTTAAATTTTAAATTTTGTTTGCCCTTGTGATCTAGTTGTTTTCACACTTTTAAAGATTATCTATTAGAATCTGGATCAAACCATGGTAAAACGGTAATATTTGAAACTTTGAGATGTGTTAGATTACTATTGCAATCCATTAGGGATCGATAAACATTTGTTAGCACATAATACCCCTTTCCACTAAATTGTGAGGATTAAGCTTGTTCTATAAATGCATACATCTTTTATGCTTGAATCTTTTTGCTATGAGTGTGCCAGTGATTTTATTTATTCTAGAACTTGTGATTGTAAATCATTACGGACCATGATGAGATAGCATTCGATGCGATATAAAAGTAAAATCGAGTGATAAAGAGGCACCTTAGGATTTAAACCCAAATGGCCTTCCATTTTACATCTAATGATACATTAGCTAGCCACATTGGTTAGTTAACCACCCACATGGACCCATTTGTACTGCTTATTTTTAGCACTAGATACCCCTAGTTACACCTTCTGAGCCATCCTTTTCATTTTTCCTTCAACCAGAAAATACAAAAATATTTTACACTTTAAACCTTAGCCTACCCCGTATCAATGTCTAACGGTTGGTTGCTAGTCGCCTGGAAAGTGAAGATTGTTCAAATGATTATGAGTACCACATCCTGTGAGACTGATTGAGCCATGCATTATGTTATGTTCAAAAAAATGTGTTGAAAGTATGAAAATAATAGCCAATGTGCTATGATCGAAGAACAATTGTCATGGCAAAGCAAAAGCGTGGAAGCGGAAAAGAATTGAAACTATAATCATTTATTTGGTTCGTGGAATGTTTGGTAGCTAGCAACACGGTTATTAGACTTGATTTCATTTTTATTTTAACACCAATTTCATATACATTCCCATGCCTTATCCATACCCTTAACCTAAGCCTATCATTATAGCCGAATAAAAGTCCTCTTTAGATGTTTTAGTTGGTGCTCACCTTGTCGGTTGAGTTTTGTTTCTTGTACAAGCTTATGGTAATAATATAATCATGGTGAGCAATGAGTGTGATTTATCTTGTTACTACACTAAAATGAGTGATTGAGTGAATTATATTTCGTTCCTTTTTCGTAAGGTCTTTTGAAATGTTAATCATGCAAGAAAATCATTGGATATTGTCAAACATCTTGATGTTTCACCTTTATTAAGTATAATTGATGAATCTTCTCATTATTTATACTTGGTTGATTTGCATCACATTTTTCATAATCACGATCTTGTACCAGTGGATGTTTTTCTTAGATTTGCTTGAGGGTAAGCAAAGTTTAAGTGTGGGGGAATTTGATAATGCTCAGATTGTGCATGTTTTTAGTAGCGTTATGTGTGCTTTTATATATGTTATTTTGTTATATTTGCGTAATTATAGTGCTTAAACACATCAAAAGATGTTTGTCTAGTGTTTATAACCAAGTGTAGGGAAACGGAAGGAAAGTAAAGAAATGTTCAGCAAATGGAAGATTCCCGTTTTAGTGAAGCCTAAATCAGTATCTCAAGGACCTTTGAAGACCATAGTGATTGAAGAACCAAGTTCTACAAGATAAAGAAAGATCAAGTTTCGTAACTCAGGAAATCAACGGATCGGTTACAAGTGTAACGGGTCGGTTGGAAATGACAATGAAAATGACCATCACCAACCGTTCGGTCGCCACCCATAACGGAACGGTTATTGTAGAAGACCAACCGGATCGGTTGGTCATATAACCGATCCGGTGGAGAAGCATCGCCAAACCTTCATCACTAAGTTTCCCTTTGCATCCAAACGATTCTAGGTCCTTCTCTTGGTGTATTCTAGTCCCTTCCTTACTCCTTGGAGGCCAAGTTCAGCAATTAATACCCTAGGCTTTGGAATTAGTATAAATAGAGGCCATTTGTGAGCATATGAGACACACACTTCAAATAAAAATCTCTCTACTCATCAAACAAAGCTTTAAGCTCTCATTTCATCCTTTGAAGTCCAGGGAAGTTTGGAGTTCCAGAAGTTCCACATTTGGAGGCCAAATCACCAAGAAGTCTACCCCAATACTTTGGGAATCATTACTTCACCATTTGTAATCTTATTCCAAGCATTGTAAGACTTTTAATCATGTTTTCTAATGTTCAAAGTTCTGAGTTTATGTTCATGTTTACTATGAGTGGCTAGTTTCTTTATACACTTGCTTAAATGATGTTGATTATCATATGATTAGTTAGTGATTGTGTTAACATGTTTTAATTCAATTTCAAGTTTATTCTAAGATCCAATTGTGCTAAAGTTTCATAGTGACATTGATTAATCAAGTTTGGCTAATTGATAGTAATCGTTGAGGTCGAAAGAACTTATTGTTATTCAACTGGTCATAATCATTTTGTCTATGGATGATTGTTTTTACCCATTATTCTTGATTATACAAAGGAACTAAGGTGTGGTTGTAATAGACGCTTTTGATTATCAAATTAGATTGGTTGGAAACATCTAAAAGGTCGTAAGATTAGTTGTTGAGAATCAATTGTAGCCTTTTGTCTATGATCGGTTACCTTTTGTATTGACCATTTCTTAAGCAATTTGATGAAACAAGCGGATGTTTTTGTGTTTAAGTTTATGTATGTATACTTATGAAACTTGAATTGATCTTGAATTGATTGGTTAAACGTAATGCTTGTTTTTATGAACTAAAATTTTGACGAAGGTTTAACTTGTAAGAACAGTAGATTAGTCCACCAACTAATTATCATAACCAACATGTTAAGAGGTTAACGCAATCACATTAATCTATGATATGAAACAAGTTTAATCAAGTGTAGTTTTTAATCATCTGGATTTCAATATATCTATTTGCTTTGTTATATGTTTTGGATAGACTCTGTTGATTCAAACTTGTGTTTAGATTCACTCAAATCCCTGCGAACGATCCTGACACTACCTTCATAATCTTGCTATAACGGACGAGTATACTTGCTCGTATGTGTTATTGGTAATATTGGTAATTCACCTTTATAAATTTAAAACGTGTACCACGTAGCACATCAATCCCAGATGCTTGGCTAGGTGTTGTGATTGATAAGCATAGATATCTTTGGAAGACCACAGTATAATGTTTGAAATACGATATGACATCGAATCTCTTTTTCTCCTTATCAACGAGCTCATCATATGTCAGTGCATCCAATCCAAAGATAATTGTTCCATCTGCAGCAGTATCAATTATGTCTCTTGTAGTCTCAATCTAATAAGGTCCTTCTATAGGTGATGATGAATATAATAAACATAAATTAAATATAGAAAGCATGCGGAATCATCACAACAGCGGATCCATATAGCCATATGATCAATCAAATAAAACAAACATAAGGTTTATACCTTTGTCGTGTTTCGGTTACAGACACCAATCACCTCCATGAATGGAACAAGAAACCAGAAAGACCAATGAGGTTGGCCTTTCCCAATGTATGAAACACACGTCCAACGATCACCCTTTGATGCTAGTCTTAACCTTTACCCCAATCCTTGCACAAGACTACCCTTAGAATTATGAAGGAAGGAAAAACCAAAACCAAAACACTATAGGTGTGTGTGTTTGGCCATCCATTATTAGGAGGAGAGAGTTTTTTAAGTGCAAGATGTAACCTCGATCAATCATCAATTATCATCAATTAGCGTTAATGCTAATTGATGTCAAATCATAAGTTACACTTTAAGCCCTTCAAAGTCCAAATAAACTTTACTCCTTATGTAACAAAGGTTATACATAATGTAAATACGATAAATACATTATGATAATGGTGTCTAAGTGTATATGTGTGTGACCACAAGGCTCACATATGACTATATAATTATTTATTATGACACGGCATACTCCAACGGCTCCCACTTGCGTGTAATAGGACAAGTAATTATACAAGCAATGGTTAGCGTCTAGCAATACGCCAATGCCCCTAGTGATATGTGAGGTCAGTTTCTCAAACATTTCATTAAATGGTTTATATGTCATATATCCCTTTGTTTTGGATACTAGGTTGAACTTTAGACATGGATCAAAAGTCATTCTAATGGTTCAACAATTATGTTCTCGATCTAGATATTGAACAAGATTACCAAGTGAATTAAGATTCATCTTAATCTCATTTGGGTACTGCCAATACAAACATCGTTCAATCATCGAGAAGGCCAATAGTATCTAACTCCAAACCATGTGGAGGAACATATCCTATTTTGGCTGCGTGTCATTCATCAATGTTCAAATCATTCGATAGTGGCCTTTATAACTACCTTATTCAGGACAACGTTTAACCATATCAAGGAATGAAACTCCACACATACAAAAAACGCTTTATCTCAGTCAAGGATAATAGACATAACCATTTTAGAGATTTACTATATGGCCTTGATCAAATGCATTGAATACTTCGTAGGTTTGGTCAGGTCAATGCTCATCACCATGAACAACATGTGAGTTTGGCAAAAGGTCATAACACACTCACAATTGTCTTAATTTGATGGTACTCCAATGCAGATCAACGGAAACTAATGGACAAGTTTTGAATGAAGAAAATCATTCATGGATTTAAACATGCAAATATAGAATATAGTTGATATAAATGAAAACGATAATAACCATTAAATCAATTCATTACAAAATATAAACTGCTTAGCATTCCAATTATTCAAATACTAAAATAAACAGGATACTACATGAGGATTACTAGGCGGTCAAAGTCAATGTTCTGGCATGCCCAAACATGTTTTGTGCAAGGCATTGCTTTGTAAGAGGATCGACTAAGTTGTCATCGTGTGAACTTTTAGAAGACGAATATCACCACTTCGATAACTTCTCGAATGTAATGAACTTTCGGCGAAAGTGTTTGGCACCCTTTTGAACACCAGATTCATTTGCAATGATAATGGCACATGTATTATCACAGTACATATCCATGGGTAGTTCATTCTTTGGGACAACGCCAAGCCCATAAATGAATTTTTAGTATCCAAATCGCCTCCATTGCGGGCCGGGCGACAATGTATTACTACGTAGAGGACATTGCAATGCGTGCTTGATTTTGAACTCTTCAGTCCATGGCCTCAATTCATGATGAAAACGAATCGGTTTGGGACTTGGTGTCATCCGATCGGATCGCCAGCGGCATCGATATAGCAAAGTGATACTGAGCTCGCGGTTGTCATCACCACCATAAACAAGAAACATATATTTAGTATTACAAAGATACTTTAATATGTTCTTAACGTGATCCAGGTGACATTCACCGGATTACTGTTGATACCTACTCATCGAGGTTACGGCGACGGCGCATAGGTCTAGTGCACCTTACCGCCATGATGGATCCCCAGGCAGAAGCATATGGGATACCCTTCATCCTTTTCACCTCTTGGTGTAGGGTTCTTGAGTTTACTCAATTCCGTATGATTGCATTGGAAGATTTCCATGTTTGGAATCTTGCATCCTAAATCTCTTTAGGATTTTGTCAATGTATGCACTTTGACTCAAGCCAATTAACCGCTTTGATCTATCCCTATAGATCTTGATTCCAGTATGTCGCTAGCTTAGCCTAAGTCTTTCATTTCAAAACAATTTCCAAGCTAGGATTTTACATCTTGTAGCATTGGAATGTTGTTTCCCATGAGTAATATGTCATCGACATATAAGACTAGGAATACGACATTACTTTCACTAGTTTTCTTATATACACATGGCTCATCAAAGTTTTGAGCGAAACCAATCTTTTTGATTTCTTCATCAAATCTCTTGTTCCAACTTCTAGATGCTTGCTTTAATCCATAAATGGATCTTTGAAGCTTGCAAACTTTGTTGGGATGTTTAGGATTCACGAAGCCCTCGGGTTGCACTATGTAAACATCTTCGTTCAGGTGGCCGTTCAAGAAGGCTGTCTTGACATCCATTTGCCAAATCTCATAGTCATGATGCGGTGCTATGGCTATAAGAATCTAATAGCTTTAACGTCGAACAGGTGAGAAGGTCTCTTCATAGTCAATCCGGTAGGTTTGAGTGTGACCTTTTGCTACTAGGCGGCTTTTAGGTGTGTACATTTCCATCCATGTCGGTCTTCAGCGAAGACCCATTTACTCCTAACGGTTTTAGGATTAGGAGGCAGGTCAACTTCGACCCAGACTTCATTGTCTTTCATGGATTTCATCTCCGATTTCATAGCTCCGAGCCATTTTCGCGTTGAACTTCGATAATGTAGCTCGATAGTTAGCAGGTTCATCTTGATCCCCTAACTCATGTTCCTCGGCATCGACATAGAAACCATATCGCTCAGGTGCTTGAGGTATCCTTGCGGATCTACGAATCGAACAACATCTATATGAGGCTCGACATTTTCATGTTCAGTCTCATTTCGATGCTCACTAGTGTTACCAGAAGGTTGTGCATCTTCACTTTGAATTTCGTCAAAGTCTACGGTGCTCCCACTTGCTTCTTGTGAAATAAGGCTGTTTCTCGAAACTCAGCATAACGAACAACAAATATTTTGTTCTCGGGTGGGTAGTAGAAGTAGTAACCCATCGTTTCCTTTGGGTATTATACGAAGATACACTTGATAGATCTAGACTCAAGTTTGTTTGGCGTTTCTCGTTTCACGAGGGCCTCACAACCCCACACCTTCAAGTAAGACAAGTTAGGGACTTTCCCATGCCATATTTCGTATGGAGTCTTATCTACCTTCTTGGTTGGAACCATGTTGAGAATGCGGCGAGAACCTACAGGGCATAACAAAAGGACATTGGCAACATTGTTAGACTCAACATAGATCGAACCATGTCTAGTAAAGTTCAATTTCTCCTTTCAGATACACCATTATGTTGTGGTGTATGTGGAGGAGTGGTGTGAGACTATCCCACACCTTTTTAGATGATCTAAAAACTCTTGACTCATATATTTGCCTCCACGATCGGATCGAAGAGCCTTTATAGTCTTATCGAGTTGATTTTCTACCTCACTTTGAAATACTTTGAACGTTTCAAAGACTTCATGTTTATGTTTAATCAAGTAAACATAACCGTATCGACTGAAATCGTCGGTAAAAGTGACGAAGTTAGCTCCTTCCTAAACATGATCCTAAATGGACCACATACATCAGTATGTATGAGTCCAAGTAGGTCTTTAGCTCTTTCTCCAACATGGGAAAAGGAAGCTTGCGCCATCTTACCAGATATGCAAGAAACAAATTTATCAAAAGACGTACCGTCAATTGATTCTAAAAGCCCATCTTGTTGCAAATTCGTAATGCATTTCTTGTTTATGTGGGAAAGACGACAATGCCATAGAAAAGTGGAATCCATGTTACGTTTAGATTTCTTGTTGCTAACATTATATATAGAACCATTGTTTGAATTAGGATCACGCATATCAATTTCAAAAATACCATCTCTAGGAATAGCATTAAAATAAAAAACATTATCCTTGAAAGAAATGCCAAAATCCGTAAAACATGAATGAAACCATCATCCTCACGAGAAAGTGAAACAAAACCTCTAGTAATAGTAGGTGCGAAATGACAATTATTCAAAACAATAACTAGTCCATTAGGAAGGATTAAATCATAGCTTCCTATCGCTTTGGTGGTGCACGATTCCCATTACCAACGTACAGGTCCAAAGCGCCATGCTTCAACTTTGACTTCCCTAAGACCTGCACATCATTACAAATGTGAGTACCACAACCTGTATCATATACCGGGATTTATTAGGAAAAGTATAGAGTTCTATAGTGAAGATACGATGTACTAGCCCCGCTAGCAGCCTTTCTTCTTCAACTCGCCAGGTTACAGGACAGTTTCTTCCAGTGCCCTACCATTCCACAGTGATGGCAGGGTGCGTCCTTGGTTGGGTGCTCCTTCTTAGCAGGTGGGGGGACTTTAGGTTTGGGGGCGTAAGCAAGCTTACACTTGCCTCTCCCTTATACCTTGCCAGGTGCTTGCGGTTTGAGCATATTATGCAACTGGAGCTTTCTTGGGCATACCTTTTTCTGCAAGTTTGAGCATATTATGCAGTTCATGTATGGTCTTGCCCATGTTGTGCATGTTGTAGTTTTGCACAAATTGTTCAAATTCCTTTGAAAGTGAGGCTAGTATCATGCTCACTCCAAGGATCTGAGGCATGGGTATCCAAGCGCTCCATCTAATCGAATAGCCTTTCATTTTTATGATGTGGCTACTGACCGATGTCCTTCCTCCGCTTGCAAGCATGGAATGATCGGCAGTTTTAAATAATTCCCTTTCAGCTTGCGTTCGAACATAGTTCTTAGTTCGGTTATCATGTCAAATGCTGTGAGGTCCTCTAAATTCTTTTGAATTTAAGGGATCATGCTCGCAAGCATAAGACAAGCGACTTCTGCTATTCATTAAACTCTGAGTGTAGGCATTACGCACAGCAGAAGTAGCATTTTCGCCAGGAGGCTCAGGTAAAGCCTGTTCGGATGGTAAAACTTTTGTTCAGACTTGAGGACAATCCTCAAGTTTTGGTACCAGTCCAAAAAGTTGTTACCATTCAATCTCTCTTTCTCAGAATTGATCGATTGACGAGTTGTTCATGGTTTGAGTTGGAGTTGTCATCTACAAAACAAACAAAATTCAAATTTTAGTATCATTCAATAATTAATCCTTTTTAAAATTAACTACCCAAGTTTTAAAAGAAAAACAATTAATTTTGCGAAAAAGGCTAAGATCCTCATTGAGAATCCACCATCACATCAGTTGATCTGCTAGCAATGGTGGATTCAATAGGTAGGTAACGTCGACCAATTGCAAATCAAGTGCAACTCTTAGATCCTTATGGGACCCATGGCACTAGTGAACAAGCATCTAGTGTCAAGTTGGCATGTTTAGTCCCATCCTGCCTCGGGTCAAGGTCTCACGCTTAACTTTCGATTGAGTCATCCAATTTGAGAGTGGTGAAAATAAATCTAGGTCCCACGCATAGACAATAATCACCTTGGGTTACAATTCAACCTAGGTCCCACGCATAGGCAAAAAGTAATTGCAAGTGTTCTCAAGCGATTGGACGGCATGACTTAAATTTGTGACGGGTAAAATATTTTGATTTGAATCAAAAAAGGTGTACGAAAAAGTATGCATTCATTCTTCGTATCACAAGTTAAAAACTCTTTTTAACTTAATTCTAATCATTGTTATAATTTATGTGTGTCAAGTTGTCCATTTTCAAGTCTAATATAGAACCTATGTGGATTATAATAGAGATAGGACAATACATAAATCGAATAACATACAAAACAAGTTAAGTGTTATTTTTAAACCAATGATTTTAAGTTAAATCCATATTTAAACTTAGTTAAACTAAATCATAAGATTTAGTTTGAAAATGGTTTGTGTTGTGTTTTAAGTTTTAGAAAACGATTTGCAAGTTATATACATTCACAACATACATAATAAGCAAACAACCAACACACAACCACAATATGCAAAGCCTCAACCGATGAAAGAACCTATGCTTGGTCTCGTGAGCCATCACGAGAACTAAGAGTCATCTAGGGACATAAACCACAACCACACGGAGGACTCCCACTTGCTCCAAGACCAAGCTAGGATAAGTAGAAGCCCATAATGCACATGATAAGTGAATCTGCCAGCCCAGAATTTCTTCATTCGGAGGACCAAAGGGCCTAGAAGGAGTCATCCCCGAGCTTAGCACCAAACTACAAAGTTGTGGGCCCATGAGTTGTCTACCTGCAGCAAACATTTCGTTAAAAAATACCCTGCCAATCACCGGGAAACGCCGTTTTACTACAACTTGTACGAGCAGCCATTTTGCGTCTTTATGTCTTTTATGCTTCGCCATTCCATTCCAAGCATCGGTTACAATATATAGAATGTAAAATTCAACTAATCTACTATCTATCTATTTTAAAATGCCCAAACAATGGCAAAAACCAAATTAAAATTCATACATAAAGGCCGAAACAATGGCAAACCCCAAATAACAAGAAATAAACGACAATCACATTCATACATGGCACAAGTGGTCTAGGTTTTCATCGGCTTTGCATATACACATAATAATACCATAAAATTATGAACATAACAAGGTGTTGGCTAATCCCATGAGCAAACATGCATGTATTTGCCATGGGAACAATATAAATAGCATGAAATAAAAGAATTAGCCAACGAAACGAAGAAATAATCAACAAGAATTAAAACCCCGATTGGTACGCGAGCAAAATGGATTTAGGTTCTCAAACCTACTGATATTAGACCTTCTAAAAATCATTTTACCACAGAAAATTAAGCCTTAGGGGCTGTTTTCAAATCGTTTCAAGAATCGAGAAAAACAACGCGATAAAAGCCATTTTTAGCGTACCGAACACATTGTTTAATTAACGTATGCGAAACCAATGGCCATTGGACCAAAAATCAAAGATCTTTATATTACTAATAATATTCATAATCCATGAAAAATAGAGCCCTCGGGGCTGTTTTGAAAGTGGTTGCAAAAAGCACTTGAAAACACGTGTTTTGACCATTTTTTTCGCATACCCGATAATCATATGGCACATATGAAGGCTCATGATACCATTTTAGGTGATGATGAATATAATAAACATAAATTAAATATATAAACACAGTGGAATCATCACCAACAATGGATCCATATAGCCATATGATCAATCAAATAAAACAAACATAAGGTTTATACCTTTGTAGCATGATTCAGGTTACAAGACACCAATCACCTCCACGAATGGAACCAAGAAACCAAAAGACCAATGAGGTTGGCCTTTCCCAATGTGTAAAACACACTACACGTCCAACGATCACCCTTTGATGCTAGTCTTAACCTTTACCCCAATCCTTGCACAAGACTACCCTTAGAATTATGAAGGAAGGAAAAGCCAAAACCAAAACACTATATGTGTGTGTGTTTTTGGCCGTCCACTATTAGGAGGGGGGAGAGAGTTTTTAATTGCAAGATGTAACCTCCAATCAATCATCAATTATCATCAATTAGCATTAATGCTAATTGATGTCAAATCATAAGTTACACTTTAAGCCCTTCAAAGTCCAAATACTCCACTTTACTCCCTTATGTAACAAAGGTTATACATAATGTAAATACGATAAATACATTATGATAATGGTGTCTAAGTGTATATGTGTGTGACCCCATAGGCTCACATATGACTAGCCATATAATTATTTATTATGACACGAGCATACTCCAACACCTTCATCAATTGATTTGAGCATGTTGACCCATTTTCCTTTCCCAAAGCAGTACAACTTGATTCGTTGACCCATGAGTCATAATTAGTTATGTCAAGCATGGGTGGGCAGTATCTGATCAGTACTTGAACGTCCTTAGCTCTGAAGAAGCGATAGTAGGCATGTTGTTAGACATGATGACAAGTTCTACGGTTTTACTATTCTTTGATTAAGCAGGAAATTGATTCTTTCACGGGATTTTTCTAAACCAAAAGAACAACCGTAAAAATGTAGCACGAAGAAGTGACAAGTCTCAATAAACAAGTAGCTAAGCAGTCAACTCGCTTTGGTATCAACTTCGCTAGGCAGTCGGCTTAAAAGACAATTCACTTAAAGCTCAAGTCGCAAAGAATCAACTCGCTAAATAGCCAAGTCATCTGAGAGACAACTCGCTTAACCACCAAGTCGCTTAAAACCAACTCGTGACAATACAACTTCTTAATAGCCAAGGCTTTACAAACTCAAGTCACTTAAAGAATCAACTCGCTTAATAGCTAAGTCATATACCAACTCGCTGCTATTACAACTCGCAATAGCCAGTCGCTTAAACCAACTCGCTTCCAATAACAAAGCAACTCGCTTCCAAGAAAATCAACAGTAGCTCGGCTAAACCCGTCTGATATTTGAAAAAACCACTTTATCAATCCAAAACAGCTAAACCACAATGATTCAAGCCTTCCAATTCAAAACCTAAACACATATGATGATCCTAAACACAAAAGTGCAATCAAAATTCAAACTTTAACACTAGAAATTGACCAAATGATTCAAACTCTCCTAAGCACTTATAACCCCAAAAACCTTATGAAATCCACCAAAACAAAGAGCATGAAAGATGGGTGATCAAACCATGGCTCTTGATACCAATTGTAAGATATAGGATTTCACAAACACATCAAACAATAATCACATGAGGCGTTTATAAATGTTAGAGAGAGAGAGTTCTAGAGAGAGAAATGGAAGAGAGTTGGGAACTATGTAAAACAAAGAAAAATGGTATTGAAACTCCAACCCTCTACCTTGGGGTTAGAGGGTATTTATAGTGTCTTACAATAAACGCCACCTACGGGTACGTGGATCAGGCATACAGTGGGTAAAACACGTTAGATCCTCCATGGTATGACTTAACTAAGTACTAACTAATATTAAATGACTACGACTCGAGCTTTCTACGATTACATATACTTGAGGTGAGGCTACACTTTAATGACTGAATTTTCTAATTCCTAACAATTTTAACAATAGTTTAGGAGTTTTAGTTACCTTCGGTGATGTTGAAGCGGGAGTTTTGTAGTGCTATTTTTTTTACTGCAGTTTTGCAAGTAAGGTTACAGTGTTAGTGTATCATTAAAATATTTAAGTAATAAACAATGATGGTATCACGATGTATTGAATATTAAACTCATAAAATATGCTAGTGATGACAATAATTCTAAATATATTTATCTCTTAGAAACCACAATTAGCTACGTTATTCTTTTTACTAGTTTCTTTAATTTCCGTTCCTCTTATTTATGACCAAATGGCCAGGGAAACAATAGTATTATTTCATACATCGTGAATGGGCTACATAGGGACATGACAAAAGAGATTCTTGCGAATCTTCTTACACAATATCTTCTTTTGTAGAACATATGCCATCGAAGAAGAAGGGAAAAACGCTAATAATTTTTATTTTACAAAACAAAAGTTCATTTTGTACTATAGTCGTCGATGACACATTTTTTCATCCATGGTTGTAATAAAAGATTTCAGCATCGTACCTTGTATTCTTTTACTGGTATGAGGAATTTATAAGTTGTTGGTTGTTACTTGCATCCGTTAATATGTTGGTTGTTCTTATTCCTAAGATAAACCATTTTATAGATTAGTATATCAATGTAGACTTAATTTTGTAAGATAAAGAAATTTTGTTTATGGATAATTGTGTATTTAGTAGCACATGCAATCAGTAAATTAAAAGGGACTACATAATATATAGAAGTGGCCTTTTTCAAAAAATTTATGTTTGGTGTTACCTATCCTTATTGAATGTAGCCTTAAGATTGCATTGTTGTTACTGTATGCGAATGAGTAGTCACGTTGTATTTAAGGTTGGTAAGAAATTGAGATTACTGATGGCAATATAAGTTAAGAATAGCATCAAATAGTATTCTGGATAACGGTTTTGTTGTTTTTTTCGGAGTTCTTAACAGTTCTTGTAGAATCGATTGTCCTATTTAGAAGTGTTGATGCTCAAACCCAATTCTTCGAAGTGTTGATGCTCAAAAGGCCGCAAAAGCAATGTGGGAACATATTCATCTTCTCATGGAAGGAACTGCACTCATTCAAGAGGATATGGAATCCAAAATTTACTTGGCTTATGAACACTTCATGATTGAACCTGGAGAGACACTAGAGTCTTATCATCATCGATTCTCAGACATCATCAATGATTTGGATAAACACAACATCATCATGCCAAAATTCTTTGTCAATACAAAGTTCCTAAGTAGTCTTGGAAATGATTGGGAGAAGTATGTCATTTTCCTCCGTCAAGCGAAGAATCTTCTTCATGTTTCATACGGATTGTTGTACGACTATTTGATGCCTCATCAAAAAGAAGTTGATAAGGAAAGGGTTATCCATGGCCAAACTGTATCACCCTCACTTCCGGATAATCAACAACTTGCTTTGTGGGCTCAAACTAGTTATCATCCTCAACCTGCTCCTAAACCCGCACCTCAACCAACTGCAACAATTACACCATACGATCCATCACAGCAACAAATTCAACAAAATCAATTGAGTCCATACAACAACAACAATGACCAAGCACTTTACAGTGAAGCTAATGAGGACTCAGATGCTTTTGATGCATTGCAACAAGGATTTGTTATGATCGCTAAAGCTTTTGGCCGTTATACAAACAAATCAAACAATCGCATTCGTTCCTCATCAAACATAAGGAATCAAGCTATTGTGAACAATGGATGAGTTGAAGTTCCGAATCGTGGTTATGTTCGTCATATGGGAGGTGGTCAAGGGTTTAATGCTATGGGTAGGAATAACATGGGAGCTCAACAACAGAGAGCTCAAGTGGTTGAACAGGGGAATGCTCAGAATGGGATATATGGTCTTCACTGCTACAACTATAATGAGAAGGGACACTTGGCTAATGCATGTCCAAAGCCGAGGACTGGGGGCAGTGCTTATAACAAGGAGGCTTTGCTTTTGGCTCTTAAAGATGAAGCTGGTGGAACTCTCACGAGACAAAGATGAGCTTTATGGCAGTCACGGACTTCGGATGATGATATGGAGGACTTGCGGAGCCAATGCGGCAGTGATGTTGATGGCACAAATGCAAGCTCTTCACATGAGTGACATAGGCCGGTGGATATGGCTGATGGCGTCTCCAGTACCGAACAAACCATAATCATCTCGATCTACTATGTCCGCAACATCACGAATCCGGCGAGGCTCGAAATGTTCAACATGAGTCGTCCCATCTCATTTGGCGATTCTCAACTAGACCTCGTAGTTACATTTGATGATCAAGATGATCCTTTGGTTACCTTTGATAATCAAATTGACTCGCGTGGTTATACGAGGATCTGAATAGTGATCATGTTGTGAATCACGTTGAATCTGTTGAACCTTTGCCTAGTCGGATGTTGATCTCTTAATTAAAGATTATCTATCCCAAATGGATGAATGTCGTTCATTAAATCAGTAACTACGTTAAAAATGCACTGTTAACCGGGGATATTGAATGCTTAAAACGGCAACTCAATTTTTCAAAACTCGAAAGCAGGTGAAAAGGTTTTGAAGCCGCTTTGCTAAATCACATCAAAGCGAAAAATCTTTAGAATGATGATTAAGTGATCTAGCCGCATCAAAGAATGCTTTGTTGTCTCAAATAGAACAACTGAAACATGAACATAAAAACAACTTAACGCTCTTACTTTGGAAACTCAAAAAGCGAGGTTGTTAACTTGTCAAAAACAGTTCTCGTACAAAAGCATTCAACGAAACGAATAGATGACCATCTTGAAGAAATTGTCGGCTTACAAAACAAACTCAAAGAGTTTCGAAATGTTGTTTACAAACATGGTGAGTCAATCACATCTATTCAAAATTTACTTTAAAACCCAATCCAATGGATATGGACCCGAATCTAACCTTGATTCAAACCACGACTTTCAACCAAAGCATTCAAACCAAATCACGAAGTTTCAAGTCGCGAATATAAAATGATGATTACATTATGAGTTTTGTGGAATATCATCGTCAAGAGGAATTAGATCACGAAGACGAGAGTCGTCGAAATTAGAAAATGTTGTTTATAACAAACCATTTAACTATTCAAAGTGGTCACTTTAGTCACACACAAGATTCTTCTAACACACCGAGGATTATCACAAAACATCGAGTCTTCTAATGTTGCTCCCCAACCAAATTATGCACAAATTTATGGTCCTTTACCTTCTTAGTGAAGTAAAATCAAAAACAATCGTCAAATTCTTAGATATTTTGACATTTTCGCTTCTGACCTCAAACTTTTAGAACGTGAGATTGAATTCATTAAAATAAAAGTTGAACATTTTCAATAGCCTCGAACGAGTACAAAGATATTTTTTAGAAAATACTTTTACCCCATGTTAAAATTTTGAAAAATTGTGCATTATATTGGGAAAGGAAATTTCATAAGGAACTTGGATTAATGAAAGTGGTTTTAGAAAAGCGAAACATCTATTTCTAATACAAAACCAAAAGAAAATGTTACGAAAAGATGTTGATCGACTCTTGGAAGATGTTATCGTCTTTGATATCCATAATGTTGTGTTATTTCATTCTTTGTCATATGCATCTGATTATATCTCTGATGATTCTGTTGATTCTGTTGAAATTGTTGAGAATCGATAATGTGCATCGGTCGAGTCTTTAAAAGTTGAAAATGAGCGACGTTACGAACTTTCAAATGCAAAGCGTCGTCTTCAATGGTGTCAATAAGATTGTCAAAATCAGTGAACTTGCTTTTTGTAAAACAAAATCAACCAATTGCATTCCAAAATGTTTAATCCAAAATTTGAGCAACTGGATGATCAAAACGTGTCTTTGAAATGTCAAATCACAAAATATGAACAAGAACTTGAAAAGTTAAAAGGAATATGGTGTCATATTTGATTTACTCAAACAGACTCGTGATGAAGCATCAAACGAACTTGATCATTATCTTGCACACACTAAAGAAGTCATTAATTTTTACGGAAATCTTAGTTAGAAAATCAAGATTTGGTGCACACTATCATTAAGCAGTTAAGGGGAGATGTTAGGAAAGTATAAACAAGTTCAGCCTAGCATCATTAAGAAAATTGCACCTATAACACTTAGCAAGCGTGACCCGAATGCCTCTACCTGACAAAACACAAGATACTAATGTGCTTCACTCTCTTGAAATAGGAATAGTTGCCTCTTTTCCCAGCGTCCAGACGCACTTCACACCTAGGGCAAGTACAAGGAAGAATAGGAAGTTGCGACCTAAGAAAAGAACAATAAAGAATCTTTGAAGTAGAAGAACACCTTAGGACTTTGAATAACACTCAAGTTGCACCCACTTTAGATATTGCTTCTGACAAATGTAATGGAAAAAGTGTTGTAACGAATGTTGAACCTTTAAGTACTTTTGATATTAAGTCTGAAGCTTCTTGTGTTATATGTCGTAAAAGTATGCTTTCTGATTGTCATGATAAATGTGTTGCTAAAGCTATCTTGTCCTGTTTACCTGAATCTAAAAAGGAATACCTCTAGGCCCACTAATGCTTCTAATGCCTGCTTGATAAACCGCCTCTTTAGATTCTAAGAAAGCATTGATGTCCTGTTGTTCCAAAGATCACCTCAAGGAATGTAGTACCACCTAGTGCATTCACTAAGACTAAAGCAAAGACTAGTTGGTGATGGTAGAAATGGCTTCATAATACACTAGGATTTAAATGGATTCCTAAAATCATTGATGTGTGTATTTCGAATATAACTGCTTCGGAACCCTCTAACTCTTCGGGTTCCACATCCACTTCTAATCCATCTGTTTTAGCGTGTGTAATGCAGGGTGATCTGAGATCATCCTTGTTGTTGATAGCGGATGTTCCCGACACATGACGACAATCTTAAAATCATGTTATCAAACTTTCTTGCAAAGTTCATTGGCATGTCGGTCGATTCGGAATGATAACTTCAAGAACTATCATGGGCTACGGAGATTACATCAATGGAAACATCGAAATTAGAAGGGTTTATTATGTGGAAGGTCTCGATCACAACTGTCTGTTTCTACGTTGGTCGGTCCATGGAGATTTGGAAGTTGCTTTTGAGAAAACTTGTTTCATTAAGTGATCTACAAGGAAGCGATCTTATGTTCGACACTGCAATTCAAGTGCATGCACAATCTCAATGCAAGTCATGATTGCTTCATCTCCCATTTGTCTACTTTCAAAGGCAACATCAACAAAATCTTGGCTATGGCAATCTCACATTTAAACTTTCAAACCATAACCAACTTTGCTCGATACAAACTTGTTGAAGGTCTCGAGATTCCTAATATTAAAAGATCACCTTTGCTCAGCTTGTAAACTAGGTAAAAGCACTCGTGCTCATTTACCTTCAAAGCTGAAACACGGCTCTCAGCATGTGCTTCATCTCCTTCACATGGATTTGTGTGGTCCGATGCGAATGCAGATGATTAATGGAAAACGCTACATCCTGGTAATTGTAGATGACTACTCAAGATGGACTTGGGTCTATTTCCTTCGAAGCAAAGATCAAGCTCCACAGATGATCATCACCTTTCTCACGAAAATTCAAGTTCACTCCGAATCTGTCCGCCAAATAAGAACACAAAGGCTGAATTTGTGAACCAACCTCTTCAAAATTTTATGAGAAGTGGGAATTGACCATCAGACATCTATTGCACGTACACGTAACAAAGCGGAGTTGTTGAAAGACGAAAACCGTGCGTTAGTGGAAGGCTGCAAGAATAATGTTAATCAATGCTAGACTTCGGATTACTTGTGATGTACGATCAGCTGCATGCTACACTCAAAATTGATCAATGATTACAAAACGCCACAACAAAACACCTTTTGAGCTTATACACAACAATACCGAATCTCAAACACTTTTATGTGTTTGGATCTCTTTGCTACCCAAATAATGATCGTGATGACTTTGGTAAGCTCAAATCCAAAGCTGACATTGGAGTCTTTATTGGATCAGGTTTGTGCGAACTCTAAAGGTTACTGGATCCTGGAATCGTCGTACAAAGCGGGTTATGGAAGCGATTCATGCAAATTTCGATGAGCTTCGAGATGGCTTACGAGCATGCGGACTTGGAACCGGTCACAACCGGTTAAACTTCCTCAAATCCCATCATCACCGGTGATACAAGCCCCGACTTACTCGTCAACAAATGGAAAAGCTATTTGCTCCGCTGTTCGATGATGACATTGATGAGCGTGCTCGTGTATCCAATGTTTTCATTGCACAACCGATCATATTCAATACCGATACACACCTGCAACAACTACGGTTGAAGAAGCACCACCGCTGACTCTACAACAACAGTTGAACAAACCGCATCAATATTTGAACGGTGATGATGTTCTTAATGAAGTACCCCCCCACCTGCAGATTTTGATCCAAATGCGTTCTTTAACCCGTTTGCCAATGAAGCTGGCACGATGTCGCTGAATCATCTACAAGTCATTTGAATCCTCAAAATCTGCACAATGTATACCAACATCAACCCCCTACACATCGTTGGACAAAAGACCATCCTCTTGAAAACATAATTGGCAACCCGAATCAACCAGTCGTAACAAGACAACGCGTCTTCAATGACGACGGTGAACATTGCATTTATGCTCTCAACGTCCGCCAATCGAGCCTAAAACATTAAAGATGATATGACAAAGACAACCGGATTGAATCCATGCAAGAAGAACTCAACCAATTCAAGCGTCTTGAAGTATGGGAACTGGTTGAAAGACCAACAGGGTCTACGTCATTGGTCTCAAATGGATTTGGAAGAACAAATTGAATCTTTGAAGGAACGTAATATGAAACAAGTCACGCCACGGTGGCTAAGGGTTATAAACGAGGAAGAGGGTATTGACTTTGAAGAATCATTCGCTCGTTGCTCGCTTGAGGCCATTCGATCTTTCTCCGCTCGCGGCTCATATGAATATAACGGTCTTTCGGATGGACGTCAAAACTCAAGCTCAATGGTCAACTAAAAGCGGTTTATGTCACCGGCAAGCTGATTCGTTGATCAGTCCCCGAACCATGTCTACAAAGCTGAACAAAGCTCTGCATGCGGACTCAAACAAGCTCCTCGGCTGGTACGATAAGTTATCATCCTTCCTAATTGCCATATAAGTTCACCAAAGGTTCGGTCGACCCCACACTTTTCATACAATATCACGGGGCTCACATTTTAATCGTTCAAATCTATGTGGATGACATCATTTTTGGGTCAACATATTTAAAATATTCAAATGCTTTTGTAAAACTTATGACAAAACATTTTGAAATGTTATGATGGTGAACTCACATTCTTTCTTCGAATGCAAGTTCATCAATCACCCCGTGGTATTTTTCTAAGTCAGTCCAAATATGCCCTTGAACTGTTAAACAAATTTGGAATGCAAAACTGTGACACATATGCCACACCAATGGCTCATACCAAGAAGCTAGAGCGATTTCTGTTGATTTACCGAGTATCATTGGGTCTCTATGTATCTACTTGCAGCGGACACGATATTGTTTTGCCAGTATATCTTTGCTCTCGTTATCAGTCCAAGACCAATGAAACCCACCTCTCTCGAGGCTAAAGAATCCTCGATACATCAAGGGAACCATTAATTTGGGGATTTGGTATCCGAAGGATTCTAGTTTTGAACTAATAGGTTTTTCAGACGGCGATCACGCTAAGATGCTTAGATTCACGGAAAAGTACTTCCAGAGCTTTACAATTTCTTGGTGATAAACTGGTGTCATGGCAATCGAAGAAGCAGATTGTACATCGCTGTCCTCAACAGAAGAAGAATATGTAGCCATGTCGGCATGTTGTGCTCAAGTCATTTGGATGAGAGCACAACTCAAAGACTATGGTTACGTATTTGACAAAATCCCGATGTACTGTGACAATTGGAGTGCTATTGCGATCTCGTGCAACTCAGTTCAACATTCGAAATCAAAGCACATCGATCTTCGATATTGGTATGTGCTAAAACACATACCTTTTCATTATCAAAACTGACCCAAAATAACCAAGAAAGAGCCGTTTATTGCTAATATCTGTGGTTTTCTTGAGTTTGTGCTTGTGCGAATGCGGATATGTAAAACACACAAAAGGAACCAAATCGGGCGTAAATCCGAGCAATCGAGAGATTAAGAGAGCTTAAGCGAAGAAAAGATCAAAATTGAGCATTTATGAAGATTTTATTCTCCGAGGATGATTTTGAAAGAAATAACCAAGTTTCAAGAATTGGCAAAATGGCCCTCAAGTTTCAACATTTGGCAAAAGTGATCCTTCAAGTTTCAAAAGTTGCAAATCAGCCCCTAGATTATTTGAAGAATGACAAGTGTAGTCCTTGGAAGATACTTTCAGAATTACACCTTTGGTCCCTTGGAAATCCGAATATACAACTTTGGTCCCTATGGTTGCCTTTGGATCAATATACTAGTCCAAATCCAATCCTTTTATCCTAAATCAACAAAAGCCTTGCCCAATAATAGAAACCACCCAATACCCGCCCAATATAACACAACCCGGTTTAATATATCCCTTACCCGGCCATTTTACCCGAAGTCAAACCCCCATGACCCAGTCAACACTCTCAAAATATTATAAACTAATCCACCCGTTTACCCAAATCCACCCAAACCACAATAATTACCCATGTTTCCAACCTCGTACTAGAATCTTTCCACCTTCTGGAAGGCTGACTAGGCGCTGACATGATAAGAATGATCCAAGTGGCAGCTTGGAAGCATTTGATTGGCCGTAACACCTCACCAGGTGATTTGGAAGTCTGTGATTGTATATGATGACAATGGGATGATTGTGTGGCTAAGGATTGCTTCTAGGCTCTTCCATTCAAGGATCCAAGACCTCTTGAAGGCTATAAATAGGACCTCTAGGCTTCACATTGTAGCGTGTATTATTTTCCTTTAAATTAAGTCTATGTTTCTTGTATTTTCAGCTTTTCAGTAGTTTAATAATGTTTTCTTAAAGCTTTTCATGTAATCTCGGTTTTTATTTGTAATCTCATTTTCAGTCTTAATAAAAAAATTTCATCTTTTCTCATTTGATATTAATAGTATTGTTCCATTGATTAAGCTTATATTATTGTTAGTATAAGCTCATATAAGCTCTGTATAGCTTATGTGAGCTTTTCTTATTCATTGTATCTTAGTCTTAATCGAGTTTTGATAAAAGTCAAACAAAAGTCAAAATGCTTATTTGCTTATTACTTTTGCTTATTCACTTTTAAAATAGCTTTTTCTCTTGTAAACCGAGGTGTCTCTGAGTTCTTTCTCTTAAGAACCCAAGCATCAGAGGTCTTCTCTAGACCAAATCTGTCAAACACCCTTGATAAAGAGGTGTTTGGCTGTCAGGGGTTGTTCACCACTCTTGGGCATTCTTTTGAGTTTGAATAAGCTCTCATTAGGTTTCATTTGTAGTAATTAAGTTGTTACGGTCATCTCTTTCTAGTTTCAAGTGGTAGAATCTCATTTCTTGTCTTGAGTCCATAGCTTTTAGTAAAAACAGTCATCTTTGCAAGTAGTAGTGTAAACCCTTTTTCATTGTTATTTTAAAGTCATTTTAGTCCTGTTAAGTCTATCTTTAAGGTCTAAGTAAGTGTCACAAGCATATATGTCAAATGGGTCACTTGTTAGGTTCACAAGTTTTCTGTTAAAAAAAAAGCAGTCACACACCCTTTTTCACTAGCTGATTTTACTGTCTCAATCAAACCAAAAACCCAAAAAAAAAAATTAGTTTTGTATAAAGTTTAGTGGCTAAAGTTAGCTTATCTTCAGTTCTAGAAAATTCCAAAAGCTTTTACAAGCTCTTAATCGACTTTCAAATCTCCTCTGTCACACAGGTTGTGTTTTAACAGCTTAAGCCTCAAACATCCCTCTATATCAGATCTTGTCAAATCTTCATTTGAGCTTCAAAAGTGTTGAAACTTGTTTCTTTTCACTCTCTGGCACATGGTCTCGATCTGATTTAACTTATTTTTGGATAACAAACTTGTTTGCTAGCTTAAAAATAAGCTCAAAGTACCCCCTGCTGACCTTAACATTGTTGGAATTTCAGAGTTCAAAACAAGCTTCTAGATCTTATTAGACTTTAGGTAAAGCTTAAGTCACTCCTAGATAACTTAGGATAGGTAGCTTATTAGGACTCCCCTTCCCAATAGCTTATTTGTATGTTCACTTTAGCTAATTAGCTTATTATCTAGTAATCCTTATTTTAGCTTAATCCTCCCTTGTTCCTTAGTTAATTGCATGCTCCCATAGTTCAAATCGTTACTTTAAGGTTTTTTTAAGTCGCCTTTAGCTAGAATTCAGTTTAGAAACTTATTGCTTAATTAAGTGCTTATTTAGACTCCATTTACACTGCAGCTCTTATTTATTCCACATAAGCATCATATTTTATAGTTTTCCTAGAATTAGAATAATATTTTAGAATTTTCCTGAGTTCTTCATAATTTTTGGTCACTGTTTGCTATTTTTCTCTATTTTAAATAGTTTTTAATCATTTTAAAATAGCTTTTATTGCAAATAATTAAGAAAAAGTTCCAAAAAATAATTTCTCAATTTTCCCAGTTTAAGAAAAATATAAAAAGCATAAAAAATATTTTTCCTTATTTTTCCCCTTTTATTTGGTATTTTTCACAATTTAAATTAGATTTAAATAGTTTTAAATTAGTAGAAAATAGAAAAATAATCAGAAAAATAAAAAAAATAGTTTTGAAAATTCTCTTAGGTTATTTTAGATTTTATAAAAATAGTTTCATATTTTTCCCTTTGATTTTCATAATTTTTAGTATTTTAATTTAGTTTTAATAGTTAAAAATTAGTTTTTAATTTTAATAAAACCTTAGAAAATCCTAAAAAATAGTTTTAAATCTAAATTAGTTTTCAACTTGCATTTCTAGAGTAAAAGTAATTTTAGGCATTTTTAGGATATAATTTAGACGTAGTTGCATTTTAATTACGTTTTATTAATTACGTTTTAGTTTATTCGCACTTAGGATTTCCGTAAAATAGATTCCCTTAATTACTTTCCCTACTCCCGTAGTTTAATAAAATCAATCAAACAAATCAAAACATCGAGCATTAAATTCCAAACCAATAACGACGTTAATTCACGTTGGGAAACGATTCGGGTTGACTAATCCGTATCAACGATCACACACAGGATTTGGTTTAATATTCTTTTTCCTAAAGGAATTTTGAATCTATCTTCGTGATTATTTTTGATATCGATATTGAGGTTTTATCCGTACACACATACCCTTAAGCCTTCATTATCGTGATCGGTGTGCGACTGCTTTGAGTTTCTTACGGTTAGTCATTCACAAGTGGCTAGCTTGTGTGAGATAACTTGACGGTTTGGCAACTGTGTGCGGAAAAATCAGATATCATTTCATCAAGGACCACGTGGAACAGGGTACTGTTGAATTATACTTTGTGGGTACAGAATACCAATGGCAGATCTCCTCACCAAAGCCTTAGCTCCTGCTAGGTTTAATGTGTTGGTCCACCGGATTGGTATGCTGTGTTTGACTCAAGAGGAACTGGATGAACTCTTAAAACATTCTTAAATACCAGTCAAACACCAAGACCTTTTTTTTGTAAATATTTTTCAAAAACAAAATACAAAATTATAAAATCAGATAAAACAACAAAAAAATATTCTTCTATCTATATTTCTTTTAACATGGCAAGTACAAACCTTCCGTCAACACTTTACTCCTTCAAAATTCAGTATTTTCTCGATCAAGTGTTGAGGGGGAGACAGCAAATAAGTTTTTCGGTTTCATAAAACCTTGTACTTGCATGTTACCTTATCCCGGTTGTTTCTTTAAATGGTGGTCACTTTTCTGGCTTACTGACACTCCTCGGACTAAAATTTATAAAACTTCATTAATTATTAAGTCAAGGGGGAGTGTCGTCAAAATTCTTTCCAAATATCCTTTGTTTGGTAACCAAAATGGAAGTTATGGACACGTGATGTAAATGGTAAAGGTGGAGGGATTAATTGTGTCAAAATGTCAAAAGTATTTTTACAAAATACTCCACCTAACACTTTAACTCTTCACATTTATTATTCAACCTAACTAAATCCTACGCCTAAAATTCAAGCTTCAAATATGTGTTTTGGATCATCATTTTGTAAGTGTTTTTGTGTTCTTAACATGATTATAAACAGAGGGTTTGAATCGTTTTTAAAACCAACGGTTAGATTTTAACCTAGGAACGATTTGGTGTTCTACGCGTAAGCTATGAACACATAATCAATGGTGTGTATTTTTGGTTAAAATGATAGAGTCAAAACGTTTATCTAACATCATTGAAACCATTTTTATCATTAAACATCACCCAGATACACGAATTGATTGATTGTTGAAAACTAGGGTTTATGCGTGGAATTGGGTATTTGCATATGTGAACATTTCTAGCTAATTGGCTGCTTGCAAGATGTTGTTTTCGAGTTTAATTGATCATATATATGCTTGGATTTTACCCAGAAACACTAATTGCTTATAAATTGGAAATTAGGGTTTATGTTCATAAGAATTGGGTATTTCTGATTCGCTTAGAGTTTGATGTTAAAACTTGGATAGAACAACTCAATAGGCTTCCTAGACATCCCAGAATCATTTTGGTGCAAATCCTATAGGTAGAAAGCTTACACGTAGAAATTAAGCCTTAGGGTTTAGGTTTACGCGTAACCTGTTTCTATGCTTAACTGCTTAAGTAAGTATTCATGATTTGATTTGAAAAGGAATGAATGTATGCGTTAATGTTGATGTTAAGATGAATTTATTTCATGTTTTCTACGCTGAAAATTCGAAATCAAGGTTACTTGCAATCTACGATAAGGATCACCTTACGCGTAGCATGTTATACGTAAGAAATCTTACGCGTAACGCTTCGCCGTAAGGTTCTACATTGGGGACTACGGCGTATCTGTGAAGGATATGCGTAAACATCCCACGCATAAGGTTGACTCTTACGAGTAAGCCTTACGCGTAAGGTTCCATATACGCCTACACGTAAGCTCTACGCATAAGGCCCTCTTTTCCTTCGCGTAATATTTCTTACGCGTAAGTCAAGAACCTACGCATAAGCTTACGTTTACGCGTATACCACTCCTGTTTACGCCTAAGCCTAGTTTTAACCTTAATTATGAATTGTTACGCGTGCAAACTTGTAAATAAATAAATCATAACGCCACAAAACCAATAATGTCACCAATAAGCTTAAACGTTTAATAAATTGTGAAATATAAGTGAAAACTTGGACTTTAAAAGTTAACCAACTCATGAAACTTATCACGACGTCTTTGGACTATTGGACAAACAAGTGACATTGGACTAGTAACAATCTTCGATGTATCACATTCAAATAATAGACAATAAAATCAACTGTTGACTAACGTAATGTCTTTCGATATGTTGGTTCTTTTGGCTAAATATCTTTCAGATCACGACATGGATGCTCAAATGCAAAACGTGGAAGCACCAAACGTTCTCAACGTTGAAGATATCTTTCCTAATGGCTATCCGATGAAGATATGAAAGAACAACCTTCGTGTTGATTTTGATAGTCTCACCTACTCAGAGTCTTCTTGCTTAATAGCTGTGGACATTCTGAAGAATCACCCTTATCAAAACATGCTCACCAATTACGCTACTGTCGAAGATCTACATTCACCGGTTTGGCATACAATGCGCAAGATCAAAGGTCAAAATGTCGGCGGTGGCGCCAACCACAAACAAGTCACCATCACACCGGCAGACTTAAGGGCCGTTCTTCTCATACATGTCATCGAGCCAACCGAATACACCGCCACACTAATGAAGAGGTCGCTCGCAGTTCATTATCGACATTGGTTATGACGAAGCTTCATGAGTAATCACAAAGCATTCATACGTGGATCTTAAGAATATTCCTCAGCCATGGAGAACTCTCTACAACATCATCACCAAATCTGTTTTTGGACGTGACAGTGGCTATGAGCATCCCAATCTCGTTGAACTACAGATCTTTTGGGCTTTGATAAACATGAAACACATTGAAGTTGAAGCTCTGATATGGGACGACATGATGTCATTCCTCAAAAAGCTTGGCTCCAAAATCCCATACATCATATACAAACTGTTGATCCAAATAGCTCTAGGGTATAATCCGATATCCCCTTGAGAACCAATTACCCAAAATCACTCCATGTTGTATGGGCCTACACTCACAGTCAGATTTAAGGAATCTACAACAAAGAAACAAGGTGCGTGTTGCGGATCACCTTCTAACCGATGCGGCAAACAACTCTATTCATACAAAAGGTATCCGGTAGGCTGTTGATGAAGGCAAAGTCGGTTGTCTTGATGAAAAGTCCTCTGGTACACCTACTAGGAAAACAAGGAGAGGCGGTCAGGAAGTGTTACAAACGAGAGTAAAAGAAAGTTCCCTAAGAGGAAACCGCACTCAAATGGAAAATTCCCTCTAAGGAAGTTGTTCCTATTCCTATTCCCAAGTCCGAACCGAGCAACAAAATCTTGCATGAAAGTTCTAAGGAAGCTGAATCAGACGAAGAGGTCGCTACTCAAACTGGCAATTGATGACACTCCAACGGTAGCTAAGCCTCCAGTCCAATAGGCGATAAAGGAAAAGGGAAGACTCATGTGCTTGAGCATGATAAGGAAAGTTCGAAGAAGAACCAGGTTGACGAGGAAAGATAATATCAAAAGAAGTTGAAGAACCTCAGACTCAAACACCTTGCCGATGAATTCGTAAAGGATCAAACTCGTGGCCCAGGAGGGTCAAGTGGTGGAACTCGGGCCGCACCGGTTCCGGCGCGTTAATCAACCCGATAAGGAACCGGTACCACCATCACCCACGAACAATAGCAAAGCGCGATTGAGGATTCCATCGACCTTGACATAAAGGAACCAGACACGGAAACGATTAAGAAAAACTTACGGTGAAGATACTAAGGCGATGAAATGGCTAAGTCCGGAAATGATGAAGAAACCGATTATGATGATTTTCTTCTAGATCCCCACACGCTCCAAGGAGGAAACTTGAGCCACTTAAGGACCTTGAGCCACCTCACGTCCTCCTCATCATCGGACTCGTCTTCTCATTCTTCACTTCCACCATCCAAAGGAACAACCAGATCCACATCTAAATCTGTGAAGAAACCAACTGACTCTTGGATATCCCTGGCTAAAACCAAGATTGTCAAAGCTATCAACCAAGTATGGAAGAAGGATGTAACCAACAAAAAGCTGAATCAACTCGCTGACAGAATCAACTTTCTTCAAAAGGGGATAAATGAGTTGTTGAAAGAAAGGGAACAAATCCAGAAGTTTATCAAAGGAGATTTCCAAAAGGAATTGGAGAAGATGGCAAGAGAATACACTCACAAATTCCTTCTCGACACCGTTCCTAGAGTGACAAGAGAAATGTTCAATGCAGAACTCTATCCTAATTCATGCATCCGGCCAAGCAAACTATAAGATCAACACCCATGACCGTAACAATCAACCCAACTGATCCTATAGTGTTCTCCGATGCTGAATTAGTTTCCGAGTGGGTAACTCAAATGTCTAAGCGACCGCAACATTTACTTCCAACGAAGGTAAATTGTTTGATGCATTGCTTTGGAATACCAACTCAAATCAAGGCATGCGAGAAGAAGCTCAAAGGCCTAAACGTCCAAGAGACGATGATGATAAGGATAAGTATAAAGATAACAAGCCTAAACGTCCAAAGAAGTCAGGAGAACCCTCCTCTGTGCCACCACCACCCCTAAGGACTCCAACAACAAGACGATCTCCTCCACGCTCTTCCGACAAACCTCGGGACTCGAAGTTACCACCCCGCACAAAGAAAACGGTGATCACTTTGAGTATCCGATGGTGACGATGAGGAAGTCCCTGATCCCCAACAACAACCCACCTCTCCCGCTTCAACAAAGAAACCATCATCCTCATCAAGGCCAAAGAAGAAGAAGAAGACGCCAAAGGCTGATGTCATCTCATGGCTAGACAAAGATGACACTAAATTTGAATGGTTCTCTACACTTGTTGATGCTACTCCCGCCCTAACTGATGATCAAGATTTTGTAGAAGGTCGAACATTGGAGCATGCTAAGTTACTTCAAGAGAAGTTTCGGGTGAAGAAGATGACGAAATCAGAGTTGAGACGAATCAAGAATGAAGCCTTTCAACTACTCAAAGACATTGGAAAGTGCTATTGAAGTTGAATATCACCTTGAAAACATAGCACGAGCCATGTCTAACAATATTGATTGGCTCAACCCTGAAGCAAACATTGACTTCACCAAAAGAGACAACCCTCCATACTACACCGACTGGTCTAGACCTCTACCAACAATTGGCCAACCATATCAACCTAAGATTCCATTCCGCTACTTCTTCAACAATGACTTGGAATTTCTTCTACACGGTAGCGATAGTTCAAAGAAATACGGTACATCACTTACACTTTCGTTCCCGGCAGCCATATACTCCAACTGCATAGCCATCGAGAAAAAGGCTGCTCACATGCTTTCTAACCGTGTGGAACAGTATGACATTGATGCAATGTATGGGATTCACCATTGGCGAGCGTAACGACCGAATCTACTACAAGAGTCGCCAGTTCGAAATTCTCAACATGAAGTGTACAGTGATAAAGGGATCGTTCTTTGTTAAGCACGTAGCTCTTTTGTCTAAATGGGATTACACCTTCCTCAAGAATATTGTGGTCAAAAGACAAGACGAAAGGGACTATGAATTACGTAGGCGGACTTTCCGAACTTGTCTCTCAATGACATTGAAGATCTGTATCTTGCCAAAGTACAAGGAAGAATGAGACAATTCTCGACTGAAATTCAACGTGAATACATCAAGTCCTTGCTCATCTTCATCGAAGCATAGTGATCCGAGGAACGTGTAGAAGATTTACAACTTGTCTGTTAAATCGTATCACACTCGTGTCAACCTCACGGACCTCAGCTAGAACTTCCCGACATCAACCGCCTTCTACAATACACTCGCTCGACAAACCATTCGAGTAGTTTACCGTAGTGAACTACAACGCATAGCTGCTTGATGGCGTGTAGAGATCTTCAAAAATTTGGGGATCACACATTGAAGATGGTTAGAGATGGCTTGACTTATAGGTTGAAGGCGATACATGAAGGCATTGGGTCTCCAAAGCGATGGAATTCTCGGAAAGACGGGATGTTAAGAGGATCATCACTAGATCGTTGAAAGGTTGTACGAAGGGACCGCCTTCGAACTCGGAGAGCCGTAGGTGGTCGTCCCAGATTACTCTCACGAGGCTATCAGCACTGTTAGCATTCTCGAAAGAATGATGGACTACCTTGTACCCCTTAAACTGTTTCAATTTCATATTAATTTGGATGTGTGATTCTATAATGACTATGGTTTGTGCACACATAACATTGTACAACCCGTACTTGTAATGAAAGGACCCGTAGTGCGGCTTGCCACAATCCTTGTAAAAGGAGCGAAAGCTTCTTACTTTTGAGTAAAACTTATCAAACCTATCAATTTTAAAAGGTTTTGCTCAAAAGAACAAGTACTTCCCCTTATGTTTTTTTCAAAACCTCAACCGTTAATATCACTTGTTGAGGGGGAGTATTTGATCAAAACTTTGTTCACAAATTATTCTTCGTGTAATCTTCCCACAAAACTCTAAATGGTCATATTTATTCTCAACATTTCTTCAAAAATAACATATTTATATGCCATTTTTTAGGGGGAGAAAAATTATGTGATAAGAAATATGTTGTGTTTTGCTATTGAATCCTCGTGTGAAAAGACTTCAACCCATGAATTGACGAGATCTGAACAGTCAGACATTGAAAAGATTTGTCTTCCAAGATGTAAAACCTTAAATCACTTATACCTTATCACAACGTTAGACACAAACACATGTATGCATAAAACGTGAAACACAAACTGATGATATGCGTAGAGAATAAGAAAGGAAAAGATGAAGAACTTGGTGACTTGAACATGTATTAGGCGTATGTATGTTTAGAGAGATAAAGGAAAGAAGATGAAAACAATATTCATATGAAACACACTCAAGCACACCCCTCAAATGAGACTTTGAGGGGTTTATATAGTACAAGTAGAAGATGCCCTAAAAGGCTTTTTATGGGCTTCGTGGGCTTGGACATGGGTTGGATTGGATAAAAGGCAAGCTTAACATAACTAGTACCCATTTAGCTTAGTCCAATCCACGAGCCCGTTGACTATTCTATCATGATATCTAACACACGTTACAAAGTTCCTAAACGTGAATGACCATCACTTCTGATAAAAACTATTAAGGCTAACAATCTCCCCCTAAGGGGTGGTCATTCAAAAGATGCTCCACTTGATTTGGTCTTTACTTTTCTCGAGCTTGAACTTTGTGCGTAGATATAGAATAGTCTCGAATTTTTGTTCCTTCAAGCTTTGTAATCAATTAATGTGGTTGTCTGTCGTTGTCAACTTCGTTGGTTAGGTGTCTCCACGTCTTTCTCCACCATGCTCACACTTCTATTTGACTTTGAGTTTCCAATGATGAAGTTCTCGAGTCTTTACGCTTTGTTGATTCTTTGACATTGACGAAGAATCATCTTTAACTTTGAGTTGCCTTTGATTTTGATGAGAACTTTCATGTGTTGTTGGTATGAGCATGTGGCGAGTCTGCACGATCCATCCGCTCCGGAGCTTCCATAAGAAGAAAACATAAAACAGGTTAGTAATAAGCGGATTTCGGCACTTACAAGTTTGAATTTTGAGGGTGTTAACGATAGTGTGAAAACACGCTCTAATTCTCACAAGGGCGTTCTGAACCGGAGTCCCACAAGTGAGATAACGCGATATACCGGTACATCTACAGCTTTAGATGAGTCGCGAGGTACACCAAGCATCACCCCACGATCAGAGACCGTTTGAGACACACTGCGTAATCCACGGAGTTACCGGTGACCGCTGTCGGTGCTTGATGTTGACCACGGCAGAGTTTCCATTCAATCGAGGATCACAATTGTGAAACATGTCATAAATGTTCGGCAGTTGCTAAGATATGCGTAGGAATCTAGAATATATCACTTGTGTCCTTATTGATGAACAACAAGCGATGTCATGTCATGTGTTCCTATGAGATCTTTTGATGAATCTCGTGGCTCTAGACTCAATTAGTGCATTTTGGTTTTCCTGGGCGGAGACTAGGGAGAGGGTCTCCTTCTTCAATATCAACCAACTCTAAGAGAAGGTCAATAGATTATGCAGGGTTCCTAGTGAGAATGAAACAAATCCTTTTTTAGAGGAATTGAGTGGCTAGAAGGTTTAGTGCAAAGGCGTCACTGGGTCCATGACGTCTTTGTCTTCAATACCGGTCAACTAGTGACAACCAAGAGCATATGTATTGAACCCGGTTTATGCCCTAAGGTTGAATTGTTGGAGGGCTATTTCTTTTCACCCTGCCTCATTACATTTCTTTTTAATTCTTCAACCCCTTCTTTCTTCTTTCTCACATTACTCCTTTTTCAATCATACCTAAGGACTTCTAATACTAACTATTTGAGATGTCCTTGGGTAGATCCCTCCGACTCATGATCATAGGACTAATTTCCTATCCTTAGTCACCTTATAACTCCATGACTGTCCTATTGTTGCCATAAAACCATTTTCTTGAAAATCTCTCAAAGTGTTTATGATTATCAAAACATTTTGTTAACACCTTGAGAGTTTTGTTTTCGTAAACACTCCCCTTCACATATGCTTATATTGTTTTAACTGAAATCGCATGAGAGGGTAGAGTTCACACTTTTGAATTGATCAACTTTCAATAGACAAGACCGATTCGAGACACGTTTACATCACTAGTGAACTAGCTTGAAATTATTACCCTACCGTCAAGTCCAAAGAAAGTTTCTTGAAATGGTACATTCTACTTAGACAAGTCCTATTCGAGACACGCTTACATCACTGGTTAGACCAACTTGAAATTATTACCCGCCCAGAGCAAGTCTTTTCGAGTCTTGACTTTATATTATCGTCAATTCATTGGTTACGACTAAGTCGAGCTCATTTGAGATTCAAACACCGATCATAAAACATTTTTTTATCACCTTTTAATCACGTTTCTCCCCCTCAAAAATAGCATATCTATGATGTTTTTGAAACAAAATGATTAAAAGATATGTTTTTCGGAAAGCATTTGGAGAAACTGATTTAGCATGAATTTTGGAACAACTTTGGTTTAATACTCCCCTTAACGAAAGCATATTTTTCATATAGAAAATTTAGAATCAATTAAGGGTTTAGAGGGAGTTATCTTGGTACCAAATGTGAGAGATTTTGAAAAAGCTTTTAGAAAAATTTCGAATAAATGGTACTCAAGATGATGAAGATTTTGAAAATCTTTTGAAGATAATTAGAGAAGAATTATCTTCATTTGTTTTAGGATAAGTGCTCGATATTTATGAAAATCGATTTTATGCGTAGCACTTTCGCTTTTTTTAAAGATCGGGTTGCAAGTCAAATACTTACAAGCCATTATGTTTTAAGGAATAGTGCTTGAAAAAATATTTTAAAACCTTTGATTTTGATAAGCACTTTCCTTTCTTTGAAGCTGGTCCTGAACGATGTGTCCGAAGCCATTATGTTGAAGTCCGGGTTTCGATGAAGTATAGGAAAGGCATTATGTTTTTAAGAAATTTTGAGAAACGACATGTTTTGGAAAACATTTAAAGAACTCTCGCTCAAGCATCTGTACATACCCGTATCATTGTTGAATGACATTTCTAGAAACGTACAGAATATCGATTATAGAGACATGTCGTGAGAAGAATATTTTTGGATTTTGAAAAATTTTAAAATGTTTTTGTATTTTTGAAAGTTTTCTATTTTTGTATTTTGCTTTTGTTGGTTTTTCAAATTTTGTATTTTGTTTTTCAAAAACTATTTACAAAGAAGATTTGAAGAAAGAGAAATTAAGTTGGGACAAGTAAAAGTGGAGATAAGAGTGGAACTAGAAAAGGATTTCCACATGCAAATTTGGCATAAAGTTCTTCTTTACCACACGGGGTATATGAACCTTCAACACTTTTACAAGTACCTGCATCCACAGAAGAAGAATTTTCACAAATAACAGTGTTAGAAGTACATGATTCCTCAGGATGAGGGTGATCACTATCAACGGTTGTAGTGGATCTGACTTCCTTATCCGAATGATTGTCACTATTATCTGTGTTGGTGCAAGTATCAAAAATCTTTCCTGTGGGAATCCATCTAAGACCTATTTTGTTGAAAACTTTGCCCGTGGGAATCCACCTAAGGTAAGATCTAGGAGTTGTTTTCTTATCGATGCACGTGAAGACTCATTTTAGAAAAACTACGTCTCAAGAGATCGCCCTATTAGGTGTCTTTTTGTTTGTCTTTTTATCAACGGTCTTGTTTCTATTTGGTGTCTTAGTGGATTGTGCCTTGGCACGAGAATTATCTTTCTTAAGATATTGTGAGACACATGCATCATGATTAGTTGAAAAGACAATTTTTTACATGGAGTACGCACAAATTCAATATTCTTATTTAAAACAGCAACTTTAACTTTGTCACTACAGTCTTTTGGAAATTGATTCTTGTTCGAAAAAGACTTAGAATTCCTAGTGTTGTTTTCTAAGGGCATAGCATTTTCTTTTGCTCAACTACTCTTAGATGCAAGCCAATCCCTAGTCTTTTGTAGAATGTTCCTAGGTAATGGTTTACTACTACTAGTAGTGCCTTGAAATCTTGTAGAATTCATCACCCTAGATGTTGCACCTAAAATTCCGTCTTTTCGAGACTGTGCCTTTTTCCTAGCTTCTTCTAGATATTGATTTTGGACCATGTCGTTAGAACCGACAGATTCTTTAATTGGATTTTTGTCACATTTCGTGTACTATTCCTAGAAAGGCTAGGTGTAATCACTTTTGGTGTTTCAGCAACTGCTTTTCCTTTTTCAACACACTTTCCATTTTGCATTTTGCAAGGCAAGTGGAGGACCGGTTTTGACAAATCTTCTTTCTCATTGACTTTTGGAGGAGGCATAGAAATAGACATTTTTGGTTTGAAAACCTGTTTTGGAACATTTTCCTTCTCCTCACCAATGGTTTTGCAATCTTAGTATCCACTTTGCTTTCTTTTAGTATGTCCATTGAGCCCTCAAAAGATCATTTTGCTCTTGCATGTCCTTGTAGGCACGCTCATATGACAGTTTGTCATACTTGCATTCCTCGATTTTCTATCAAGTTGTTTAAAATAGGACACGTTTTCTTTTTCAAGTTTTCAAGAGCTTTTTCATATTTTGAAACAATTGCGGAGGTCTCAGATCGAGTCTTTCATGATCTTCAACGAATATGTTTGTAAAATAATGGACATGATATCAGAGTCGAACATCTTCGAAGAGAGAGTCATTTAAATTTTCCAAAACTTTGATGTGTTCAATACTTTCATTAGCTTGCTTTACCAGGGATTTATGGTTCTTGACAAAGTCAACTGTTTCTTTCAAAAAGGCTTGTTCAAAATAAATTACCCTTGAGTTGATTTATTCGGTGAGGGGCAATTTCGATTTCAAAAACTTTTTCTGTTCATTATCAAAACTATTGAACCAGATGTTTGTTGTAATATGAGTTTTAGTTTTAACAGTCTCTTGAAGTCTCTCAATTCTAGTTTTAACATCGTCTAAAATGCTTCTGGCATCACTTGTGTTAAAAGGATTGTTTGAAGACATTTGTTCGATTTTCGAAAAGGATTTGGAGACAACAACTGGTTTTGAAGCTGATTTTGAAACATGTGTTGACACTTTGTTTGAAACACTTGGTTTGGTGGAAAACGTTGATTGAGAAACAAACGAAATACCATTAATTTTGTTCCATTTGTTATAATCAATTGGTTTGATTTCAGAATTCTTTTGTTTCATTTTTGATCTACTCTCCTCAGATAGTTCCAACGTTTCAAGAGAATCATGCACAATTATGGGTTCATGCAAAGGTTTTCCATTGTTCAACACATTCTCGAGATTTCGAGCTTTCTTGAGAAAAAAAGGAGGTGAGTTACCAAGAGCCATTTTATGAGAAGTATGAAAAATCGGATTTACTTGATTAGAAAGCATCTTGTTTGTCTTAGCGGAATGACCCGTTGTAAGAAGCAAATTATCCAATTTTTTATTGTTTCATTTTTGTCCAGAATTTCATCTAGAAGAGAATCTTCGTTTGAAAAATCAAGAATCAACTGTTTCTTCTCTTTTCAAGATCAGAAAACAGTGCTTTTTGTTTAGAAAGTTGGTCATTTAGTTCAGAAATTTGCTTGTTTAAAGATTTTATTTTCAAGTTCAGATTCACATCAAGTGTATCATACTTGAGTTGCAATTGTTTTCTCTTAAAACAGAATCTCGATAACCAATTTCTAATTCTGATATTTTGTTTGTATGAAATTCATAGGCTCTTGCATTCTCTTTGTAACTCTCAAGCTCACGGTCAATTTCGATTCGCGGCCTTAACCTCGCGATTGACCTTACTCACTTTCTCAATATCAATACCACAATTATTGATTAATGATTCAAAATAAGCACGGGTTTCCTCATCGGTCTCGGTATTTTGTGCCACCACCGCCATTAGGATCCACATCTCGAGTTTCAGAGTTCGTATTGCTACAACTCGGATTGTCCAGGTATGTATCATAAGTAGGTGCTGATGTCACTGAATGCTGTTCATCATGAGTAAACTGATTAGCAACATTACTATAATTTGGTACCTCATTGAGTGAATCCGTGTCATAGACTGGAGGTGTATCAAAAGTACCGCTTGATGTTGAGTCCTGCTGATTGATTGTATGACTGTAGTTTGCAGTATTGATTGCTTTATGTGCCCGTCTTGGATTCATGAATTAGATTCGCATCGGTCAATTCAATTCCGATTCTTCTTTATGTGCTAACATCAACATGTACTGGATCCTTTCAAGCTTCGTCGTCGTTTGACACCGCATTCGGATCAAAATACCTGAATCTTTGTTGCGATTGTTAGAGGTAGCTTGCTGAACCGAAGTCATAAAACAGTTATTCCCATTTTGATATCCCATATTCGATTCACAATCGACCCCTTGATGTCCATCAAACTGTCCTGCATATTGCATCTGATTCCTCATTTGTATACCCGTAGCAAATCCATTCTAATTCCCAATAACATCAACCATTTGTCCTCCTTGAGCCATATGCATACTTGGTTGAGCAAACTACGGATTATACGATGAAATCCATTGGTTGTTGTTATTTGGTGTAGTCGGACTAATGTTTAGGTCATTGAAGAATGAATCAAAGCGTTTTGAGACGATCCGCCGAGTTGCCATTGATGAAGGTATGTATGATAAAGTTGATGTAGGATCGATTCAACGATAAAGAAGTTGTGGTTGATGAAGATTAAGCTCGGTTTGAAGTTTTTCTGAAAGTCGCACTGTAACCTTGGTTCTTAAAAAATTTCTCCCAAAATTTGAAATTCACTATAAAAATCAATTCTAAGGTCGTATGAAAAATTTGAGTTATGACAATTTTGACGCCAAATTTGACCCGAAAATTTTGAATTTAGGCCCAAAAATTTGAATTTTTGACCAAAATTTGAACAGTTAAACCAAAATTTGAATCTCGCGTAAAAATTAAACGTTTAGTCTCCTCAAAAATTTAAATTTTACTCAAGTTTTCCCGCCAACAGAAGTTACGAGTAGGATTTGGTTACGAGTAGGATGGCTTAGGCGTAGGATTCCTTAGGCGTAGGAAATGCTTATGCGTAAGTTTAAAGTTAGGCATAGAAAAACTTATGCGTAAGATTTAGTTATGTGTAAGACAAGCTTAGGCGTAAGAAAATACTTAAGCGTAAAGTGTTCTACGCGTAAGTCTAAGCTAATGCGTAAGATTGGGGTTTTGCCCAAAAATCCTTTACACTATCACAGTGTAAGAGATATCCAAAGTCGAAGTGTTCCACAAACTTATCCAAGTGAGGGAAGCGAGTAATCGCGAAGCTCAAAGAATCTGCACCAAAAGCTTATGCGTAGAAAGTTATGCGTAGACAAAGGACGTTGAGTTTTCTTACGCCGAGAACTAGGGTTTTGACCTACGTAAAAATTTCCGTGATTCAAACAATTTCTCTTGCACAAACAACCTTAAAACACTCGAATAACACACAAATGTTGACCTTTTTCACCCAAAGTGCTTAGAAAGCTTACGAGTAGAAATGACCAACGAACCAAAACCGAGCTTAAAAATGAAGAAAAACACGTAAAGCTTCGAACTTTTTGCAAAAAACTGAAACTTTAGCACCAAATAAACCTTAAACCACAAGAATCTTGAATTTTTAAGTGCAAAAATTAAAGCTTTAAGCATGAAAACTTTGATAACGAAGCTACGCGTAACACTACAAAAAAAACTTCAACCAAAACACTCCTAAACCATTGTTAGGCGATTGATACCAATTGTAAAACCTTAAATCACTTATACCTTATCACAACTTTAGACACAAACACACTCTATGCGTAAACCACAACAGTTACGCATAAATAAGAATAGAAAGATGAAGAGAAGAACTTGGTGACTTGAATGATATATAGATCGTGTATATGTGTAGAGAGATAGAGAGAAGAAAGGAAACTTTATTCCAAAGAAAACACACACACACACACTCAAGCACACCCCTTAAATGAGACTTTGAGGGGTTTATATAGTACAAGTAGAAGATGCCCTAAAAGGCTTTCTATGGGCTTCGTGGGCTTGGACATAGGTTGGATTGGATAAAAGGCAAGCTTAACATAACTAGTACCCATTTAGCTTAGTCCAATCCACGAGCCCGTTGACTATTCTATCATGATATCTAACACACGTTACAAAGTTCCTAAACGTGAATGACCATCACTTCTGATAAAAACTATTAAGGCTAACACAAGACTTATCCAAGTAAATTGTACCCATTCGAGAAGCTCTTGATAGACATGAACTTTGACGGGTTTGAAAACCTTTCGGGGTTGTCCACATCTTCAAGGTAGCTATTAGAGCTAGTTGTCACCTAAAAGCTGACAATGTATCTCTTTAACTATGCAACGTAATCGTGTCTCGCAAGGAATTGTCTATCTTGAGTTGATCAATTCAAAAGTGCGCTCTTTCCTTCTTGTCTGATTTCGTCCAAAACTCTCAAGCAGTGGAGGGGAGTATTTCGAAAATCTAAAACTCTCGAAGTGTTCAAACATGTTTTTCATTTACAAACACTTTGGGACATTTTCAAGAAAATGGTTTTATGGCAACATAGGTTAGTCATGGAGTTATAAGGTGACTAAGGTTAGGAATAACCATCCTATGATCCGCTAGAGCCGGAGGGATCTACCCAAGGACACCACCAATAGTTAGAATTAGAAGTCCTTAGGTTTGATCATAAAAAGGACAAAATGAGAATCGGAGAAAGAAGGAGTTGAAGAATTAAAAAGAAATGCAAAGAAAAGGGTGAAAAGAAATAGCCCTCCAGATTATTCAACTTAGGCGCATACCGTGTTCAATTCATATACTACTGGTTGTCACTTGATTACACCGGTATTGAAGATCAAAGTCGTCATGGACCCAGTGACGCATGCACTAAACCTTCTTAGCCACTCAAGTTTCTCTCAACAGAAGCTTGTTTCATTCTCACAGGGAACCCTACGTAAACTATCGGGCTTTTCTTAGAGATCGCTGATATTGAAGAAGGAGACCCTCTCCCTAGTCTCCGCTCAGGAAAACCAAAGCGCACTATTAAGTCTAGAGCCACGAGAATCATCAAAAGATCTCTTAGGAACACTTGACAATTCATCGCTTGTCGTTCAACAATAAGAACGCAAGTGATACATTATCATGTCCTTCACAGATCTTAGCAATCTGTCGAGAACATTTATGAGAGGTTCACACATCCGATCTTCGATGATTGAATGGAAACTCCTGCCGTGGTCAACATCAAACAGCCTTGACAAGCAGGTCACTTTGATAACTCCCGTGGATTACGCTTTAGTGTGTCTCAAACGGTCTTCGTGAGGTGATGCTTCGGTGTACCTCACTCATCCGAATCTGTAGGTGTACTTCGTTACATCGCATTATCTCACTTGTGGGAATCCAGTTCAGGAACAGCCTTTGTGAGAATTAGAGTTGTGTTTTCACACTATGCTATTAACACTCTCGAAGTTCAAACTTGTAATTGCTGGAATCCGCTTATCACTAACCTTTCTTATGTTTTCTTCTTATGGAAGCTCTGGAGCGGATTGGTCGTGCAGATTCTTCACATGCTCATACCAACAACATCTCTAATGGAAATTCTCTTAAAAGGCAACACAAAGTCAGAATGATTCTTCATCATGTCAAAGAATCTACAAAGTTTAAAGACTAAGAGAACTACATCAGTACTTAAATCCAACGTCAAAGAGCGTGTGAGCATGTTGAAGAAAGACATGGAGACACTGGAGCAATGAAGCAGACCTGATGTAGACAACAACAACATACTATCACTACCATCACAAAGAACAAAGATCAAAGAACAAAGCAAATGATGACGTCATAGCAGAACTGTTCAAAGGAAACAATTTCTCTACACTGGGGAGATTGTTCTAATTAAGACACTTCTTCTCACAAGAAAGAAGAATGTCAGAAGACGTCAAAGCTACTATTACATCAGCACCTACAACGTTTATCACTCTTTCATTCATCACCAACACTTAGGGGGAGATTGTTGGAATCACTCCTAAACATTAATTCAAGTGTTAGTGATTCATATGTAATAGTTAGCTTAATATGGCCTTTATGTTTGTTATTAAGCTAAGGCTTGTGTAGAAGGCCCATAAGCCTTGGCCCAAGCCCATAAGAAGGGAAGGAGTCTAGAAGTGTTGCCCTAGCTCCTTGCCCTATAAATACCTCTTATAAACCTTCTATTAAAGGTTGGTTGTTCATTTACACATTTACTCTACGCATAACTCTTCTCCATTTCATACGTGTGTGTGTGTGTCTTTGTTCAACCGATCACTATCTCTTCTATACTTCTTATATTGATGCTTTTGTTATGAATATGGGAACCTAACACACTTTTTTATCTTTGATTTTTAGTTTCCCATACGAACGGAATACACTTGTAAAACATACTTGACTAGGGAGAAAAGAGAAGGAAAAAGAGGATAAGGCAAAAATATTTGTACCAAATTCATTTCTATGAAATCCTCTCTTTCTTCCCATCTCTCGTTATTAAGTATACTTTATGCATGACACTGGTACATACACTTAGCCTATGAAGTATGTATGTTCACAACAGTGACATTCTGGTAATACAATAAGCATTTATAATTAATTTGTGCAATAATTAGTAAAAGATTATACATACCAAGCATAGCTATGGTGCAATTAGGCGGCAAAATCTTGAACTTTGTTATGACAAAACCATTGACAAAGTATCAAAGATGGATGAACAGAGACCATGGCAACTTAGTAATAGCAAGCCTTGGTCTCCGCCCATCTATCTTTGATATTCCATCTATTTCTGATGGTTCAAATTGTATCCATAGCATGTCATGCAAATGTAACACCTACCATTCCTGGTGTTTTAAGCCTGCAAACCAAGGATATCAAAATATAACATGTCATAAAGCTTTTAAAGGTGACAATGATGATGAAAGGAATAAATGTATCCCTACTTTGAAAACTATTGTCACGTATTAGCATCTTTCGCAGCAAGACTGGTTAATTATAAAAAGAATTTGTGGCTGCTAGGAAAGCACCTACATATACATTAAGTAGGGAAACGCGACACGATGTTGCAATTCAATTTGATTCAAATTTCAACATGTATACATCTTTGTCGTCTTTCGCCACTATTAATAACTGGATGGATTTATTACCATTATTTTCTTATCTACAAGTAAAAAAAACTGTGCGTAAAAAAATCAACCAAGAATGATGTTTTTTTTTAAATAAAAAATAAGAAGAATATTGTTGGGAATTATATTGAGTTGATAATACAAAATAATAAAGGAAGAATGAAGCAAATACGAAACATGAAGGACTTAAAAGACAAAGAAAGAATTCTATAAAAAGATGGAAGATTACAGAAGATCTTTTAGAAGATAAGGATTAAGTTAGGAATATTTGTTTCCTAATACAATTATGAGTCTTTGTAAACCCTACTATCTCTAGTATATAACGAGATATAGATGTGTCTTATATCGTGTGCACAAGAAAAAATTTAGTCGACTAGTAGATATGTGTTAGTCCTAAGGTCGAACGTTTTTTACCCTATTGTAGTTAGATAATCGTTCTACCATTGATCAGGTAGAATTAGGGCTTGTATGGTGTGATTATTATAGAGATGATGACGAAGAAACCTTGTTAATAACAACGGATTCTTTGTTTGAATATTCCATCTTTGTTATTAATTCATCCTAGATTAGATCTAAACAATAGTGAGCTTACAAAGATCTTCACAAAAGGGGCTCTTGATCTAGGATCTACAAGGTTTTATTTGTCAAATAAAAAAGAAAAAATCGACTTTGGGTTTTATGTTCATATTTTTCTGCAGTGCTATTTTTAAAGGAGGATATCTCATTTGTTAACCATTGGATCATGATGAAATGTTTATTGGAGGTTCTTTTCATTACAAGGTACATTCTCACTGGAGGAATCTTCAATCGGAGCTTTCATTCGAAAGATATAAGTTTTCTAAATGTCTACTGCAAAAACATTAAAGTAAGTCGAATTTTTAGGGTTTTATGGATATCAACTTCTTTGATTTCGTTTTCTGTTAAATTAATTCATTTTGGAAGTTGGTTATACATTTTTTTTGTGTCTATAATTCATGGAAGTTGGTTAAACATTAAAGTAAGTATGATTGGTTTTATGGTTTCTTAAGAAATCGCTAATTAGGGTTTTAAGTTAAAAGGACATTCAAGTTTATTGTGGTTAATAAATTTGGGTGTTTCTCTACAACAAAGCTGTTAGAGTTATATGAAACCATAGTTTGGATTATGTGGTGCGTGAGGGTACTTGTGTTTCAAATTTTGATGTTTTGTATTCAATGAACCAATAGGGTTACTGATTATTAAGCATGATGTCGAATAAGGTTACTAGAACAATGACTGAAGTTACTTCTCTCGTTCTTATTTTTTATGTCTCCATTAAGTTAATGTTTCTCCTTTGAAAATTAATGTTGCTCGACTATATGGGATAATATTTTTCATCCTTAAATGATGCTAGTTGTTTTGTTAAATCTGTTCAGTGTTAACAGCACTAACAGTTAACGCTGCTATTGCTTAGTTTGTGTTTAATGCTGCTATATTTATTAATGCTACTTATTGAACCTTACTGATGCTCGTTTACAACTTAATGCTGCGAGTAAATATTTGTATTGGTTGTTTGATAATTAATATTCCTACGCTTGGATACTGCTGCCACGTTTGATTAATGCTGCTCGGCAGTCTTGGAATGAAGTTTTATTGTTCTGTGATGATTTCTTCAGGACATAAACTATTATCCTTTTAGGGTTTGGTTTAATTTGTATCATCAACATGCTGTAGCAATTGAATGGTCATTGGTTTACCAAATGTTTGGAGTATTTTTATGAGCATGGTTACAAGGTGGTTATTAGTTATTGATACTCGTTGTAAATTACTGATGTTTCTTTGCTGCTCATTATTGAAGTTAATGCTACTTATATGAAAGTATATGGATTTGGTTCTCGATATGAAGATGTCGACCAACACTCACAGAAGATTGATTTTGGTTTTAAATGTTCTTAAACATTTAAAAGGCTTGTTTATTGGATTTGCTTTGATTAGTTGATTACAGAGATGATTATTTGTCACTTATTTGAAGTTGAAGTGGAGTTTCACGGTTGCGTTTTCTAATTATATCTTACTAGCAGGAGATAACTTGGTCGTGCTTATAACGTTGTGACGAGGACTTGTCAAATCTAGCAATTGGTTGTTGCTATCACTTAAAGGAGTTACATTGTAGTGCTCAGTGTCTCCTAAAAGATGAGGATTTTGTCAAGAAGTTGCGTTTTACTTATACTTTTGGTTTTCGTATAAGTTTGGAGTCACATGGATAGTACAAGACATAAGACATAATTTTGGGTTGTTCTACTTCAGCATCAAGTTCGTTATACTTAGTTTTCTTCAGCAGTAATCATTACAAGAAGCTTACAGATTTGTAGATTGAATAAATGGTTAACACTTGGATTTCAGTGGAAGCGTATTATAGAGTGTTTAATCATTTACATGCACCACATGAGGGAAGTTTTTTACTACTAGTAGTCATTATTACTACTGCTAGTTTAAGTATCTATTGTCTTGAATTCATTTATAGTAAGCTTTTTGGTGTTCTTAATTATGTGTAATTCGAGACTTTGGAAGGCTGGATTGGAAGTGTGATATTTATTAGTGGTTGTTGAAATCAAAGTTGCATCTACTTAGCTTCTCCTAGTAGATAATGACAAAAAGGGGAAGAAGAAGTACATAGAAGTTTTTCAACTTGAAGATCCTTGGTGGTACAACATATTATTTAAGTTTACATGAGTTGAGCTTAAGGGGAAGATTGTTTCATTCATGGAAGATCTAGATGAATATTTGTAATTATCAACTAGGGGAAGATTGTTGGGAATTATATTGAGTTGATAATACAAAATAATAAAGGAAGAATGAGGCAAACACGAAACATGAAGGACTTAAAAGACAAAGAAAGAATTCTACAAAAAGATGGAAGATTATTGAAGATTCCTTTAGAAGATAAAGATTAAAGTTAGGAAGATTTGTTTCCTAATACAATATGAGTCTTTGTAAACCCTAATATATCTAGTATATAAAGAGATATAGGTGTGTCTTTTATCGTGTGCACAAGAAAAAATGTAATCGACTAGTAGATGTGTGTTAGTCCTAAGGTCCAATGTTTTTGAAATTATTCTTGTATGGTGTGATTATTATAGAGATGATGCTGAAAAAACGTTATTAATAACTGTAACACCCCAACCTGATACGGGTCAGAATGTCACATTATGGTGTCATACAAAGCATACAGTAACGCAAGCGGAAGTCTTATCATACAAATAAAATAAATTTATGAACATCATAACTCCAAAATGATAAATACAACCAGAAATCCAAAATATAAATACCAAAGAAATACAAATCTAAAATATAAATCCATAATTAAGTGAAACATCAAAATGGGGTAGGTCTTCTAAGTTCCAAATCCCACTCTTGCCCATAGCCCTACTAGAACCTGCCGCCACAGAAAAAGAAAAGGTGGCTGAGCTTACAAAGCTAAGTGAACAATTATAATGGAAATCAAAAGCTAAATATAACAAAGGTACGAAACAATCAAAAATGAAATTGTAACGAATGAACGGAAAGGAATGAGTCAATGAGAAACCTGCAGAAACCATCATAACATATATCCACCAAGAACATAATCAAAGAAACCCCATAGCAAACAATACATTTGCGAATACATACAAGCACATACAAATAATCAAGGATACAAAGAATCACATAAAAGATGAAAGGCATCATCATCATTAAACATGTAACTAAATATTGTGAGAGCATATCAAGCAGCGGAACGACTAATAACATGATATGGCAAAACAAGCAAGGCGGCATATCAAATACATATAACTAAACTATACTCTATAAGCAGGCAGGAAAAAAACATAATATAGCTCAAGTATGGCAATTATTTCAGACAGTAAATAACAACGACAAGTTGTACAATCATCATACCCAATAGCATCATCAGTAGTAATACTAAGCAAGATTATAACATGGCAACTAAGCAGTTCAATAGGTATACACATAAGTCAAATCAATTTCAGAAGGAATCATGTGCATAAATGTAATCATGGCAGATCAATAGTTAGCAGATAGTAAATTAAATGATAATTAAAACTTAAGAAGTAATTATATTACGACATCACCAAAAGTCGCTAAGTCACATATTTACATAAAACATGGCATCTAGACAAATCACATAAGCACATCTTAACATGGTAACCGGATAATTTCATACTAGCATGGCAACAGGTAATTCAGGTAATCACATATCAACATGGAGAGTAGGCAAATCACATAGTCATACGTCAACATAATAAACAAGAGAATCACATACTCATGTCGTAGCATTATAAAAATATGAAGTAAATGTCTGATAACATAAGTTTGGTATTCACAATGTATGGAATGAAAGCATCATAAAATCAAATAACAATAACACCACATACTTGTTGGATGGACTAGATAAGGATTCAGAGTGAACAAAAGGTCAAACGAGTAACTGAAAGAAGGCATACGTATCAAATGAGCAAAAGATAACAAATCCAAGTGAATGAGAAATCATAAACCATAAAGGATCAGGTCATGAAGAGAACATAATGAAATACCAAAGCTAAAGGTGTTCAACACGCCACATGAAGAACACAATGAACATACAAATACATAATCCAATGAAGTATAATGAATCACAAATGAAGGATGCCCACGAGCAAATAATCCTATGCGTCCAGCATGCCACATGAAGGACACTACTTACAAAAGGGTCCAGGGAGGGGAGACCTCACAAACACCAAAGTGCGAGACGGGGTGCAAGGCACGCACAACCCAAACGTCAAATCCATACAAATCATGTCAAATCATATTGAATCATATCATATCAAATCATAAGCCTAGGATGCATCCATACGCCCCCTGTACATAAGGCAAATTGTACCCCATTAGCTAGACAGGTATACATATGCAAATAAGGCGCCACAAATCACAAATCATATAATATCAAATCATAATGGGGACGCCGGGGACTAATCACACAGCCCCAGATAGTGTCATGCCATTGGTGCCATCAATGACATGGTCATGGTACCTCCATGACTAGTTGGCTCGTAACAAAAGGGGCAGAACATACAAATCATAATCATATCCAAATCATACCGAATCATATGCGTACAAACCATGGTAACTGAATCTTATCATAACATATCATACCGAAGTCAAAATGGAACGAATCATACCAAAGAATCATAGCATACGAATCAATTCAGAAAGCAAACAAAGGATCATCATAGGGGAATCATATCAAAGGATCAGAATGTACATAGGTATCCCTACTAAAAAGGGAAAGAATATATATACCTCAAACCGTAAGCAATCACCAAAATGTATAAGTAACCGAAGGCTACTTCTTCTTCCGCGGATCTACACGAATAATGATTGTTTGAGTTTTAGAAACCATTTCATATTCATAATTGTTCATATTTAGGGTTTCATTCCATTTTTAGAAACTTTCCATATTTAGCAACTTTCCATAATTAGTAAGTTTCCATAATTAGTAACTTTAGCAACTTTCCATAATTAGTAACTTTCTATATTCAATATGTTTTCATATTTAGTAGCTTTCCATATTTACCAGGTTTCCATAATTAGTAAGTTGTACCAATTTAGATAGCTTTCCGAATTAAGTAAACTTCCAATGTTAGTAACTTTATTCTGAGTCAACCCAGTTTAGGTTTAATAATGATAACAAGTTACATTTAGGGCTTAGAATGTGTTTAATTCCAATTTAAGAGTCCAAGTTAAATTCTTACTAATTTAAGAGTCCAAGTTAAATTCTTACTAATTATAGCGATCAAAGTTACATAATTCGGGTTTTCAACATTTTCAGAAATCTGCCAACGTTTTAAGGTTATCTTTTGACCCAGTAGACACAGTAAACAAGCTCAACAAAATTCAACAAAAATCACAGATGTTCCCACATGTTTTAGGTTACTCCTAGAATTTTTCTAGATTTTATTATAGGGCAAAAGTGTGGATAGAAAATCAAACATCCAGACTTGTCCAGAAAGTACCAAGAAACAGAGACTCCAAAAGTTTGAACATGACGCACCCATTTAAACAACTCCAAACATCCAACCAAAATTCTCAGGGGTCACACATATCCTATCTATTAAAACTAGGGAAGGAGAGGTCAAAACTCCTTATGGTTTGTTCATGAAAAATCAAATACTACAACCCAAAATTTTACTCAGCTTTCCCAGATTCGATAACTTAACTTGTAAAAATGAAAAATCAATCTTCCGGACCTCCAATTGACACAAATCTTATATTTCCAGAAAGTAGAGAAGTAGTACTTATGTTTAGAATCAAAAATTACTTAAAGACACGTTGTCATCATCAGTTTGGACACATATCAATCCCACGCAAGATAAAACCTCTAACACATCCCTAATTATGTTTTAATGATAAGACATGTTTAATTACTGAGATTTTAGTCAACTTTAATCATATCCATCAATTATAGTTACATAAAAAAAATTAAAAAGAAAAGATGCTAAAGAAAATAGGCGATTAATCATACCAAACCTTCACGGAATTACCACGAATCTTGATCTTGAGTTCTTGATGACAACCAATTATGGAGGCTAGGGTTTTATTTTATTTTTTCTGTATTTTGATTATGGGAGGGGAGGGAAACCGGTTTTTATTTTTTAATTTTTGTTTAATGGGTTTAACAAATGCTAGTTGGGCTTGGGGTATATGGGTTTTAAATAAGAACTAAGCCCAAAACATTTTTTTAAACCAATTGGCCCAATGTTACATTTATATTACTATTTATTTATTTAACTTATAGTATAACTAAAGTAGATAATTAAAAATTTAATCCGAATTTTAGGGCATTATAATTATTCCCCTCTAAAAAAAATTTCGTCTTCGAAATTGAAGTCGCAGAAGTAAACGGAGACGTACTAGTTTATGGCAGACGTAGAAATCCATAGTTTCGCACAAATCATAACAATTTCTGGTCCAACAAGTACAAAACTTATACGTAACAGATGTCAATGAGAATCTTGCAAAGAGGTACAGAATTCCAAACGAATACGAAAACTGACAAATAACATATATGAGTCCTAGTCCATCCAACGTAGCAACCTCAGGCATTTCCCAAGACGTCGTATGATCTCAATAAATTCAAATTATATGATCTTGGTATTATCACGTTGATCAGGCTTCATAATACTTGCGTCACATAACAAGTCCTTATTGCCATCATATTCTATCTCGGGTCATGACGAACGACATAACCAACATCACGTCAAAATAGATACACATACAGGTAGCAAGTACATACCAAATCAAACCAGATTCACATACAAGCAGCACCTAATACATCAAATCAACTTACCATTCCACAAGGAAAGAAGGTCGCTATCTTGCTCAAGAAGGTTCCTCATGACTCATTACTGACGATCCAAAAACAGCCTTAGGTTCACAAAAATGACAAAGTGCCGCAAAGTCTAACCTTACTGATAAAAATCATATAAACATAACGGATGAAAATTGCGATTTCTCAACGAGATACTACATCCGTCCCATATTTATAGTCCATCTTTCCTTTTTCGGTCGTCCTAAAATAATTGTCCACTTCCATAAACAGATAGGGAATATATATCAATTTTATCATATTACCCTTAGTTGAGGTTATTATTACAAACTTTAAAGAAGTTAGAAATTAATTGGTTAAGGGTAAAACTATCTTTGTGCAAAAAGTAAGAAAGAGAGAGTTGTAATGATGATGTTTTTCTTAAACTGTATGTTTTTTGTCTATGGAAAATAATTTTGGGACGGAGGTAGTATAAAACATAACGCGAAGTTGTAGTAACACCGAAGAATCAAGCCATAGGACTCCATCATCCAAGCTAAGCTCTAAACAAATCGAAGAAAAGCACCATTGGTTAAAATCACATAACGAAATATCAAACTGACTCAAAATGTGTGACGAAACAAATAAGAATAACACAAATCGTGCCCAATCATATGAAGCAGATGAATCTTCTCAGCATCTCAATGATTGGATTGTTGACCACAATATGCCCGAATCTTGGTAGTAGTTTCTCCGCATGTCTAAAGTACGTCAGTCATAGTTCCTCTGCTCATACGTCTTCCAAGTGTCCACCAGTTGAATCTAGTCTCCGTCTTTGCTCCTCTAGTTGTTCTGTCCAGCTCCCTCCAGCAGCATCTTGATGTCTCCAGCAGCATTACAATCGGGTGCGGCTTCTGCTTCACGAACCTCTCCAGTTCAGAAACTGTTACAGCAACGCAGGGTCGGCGCCACCATCTTCGACTCTACAAGTATTCTCCATCTAAATGATCGACAAACGAATGCGCGAAGATAAAAAAGACAAAATCAAATGCGAAAAGAAGAAGGTCAAATCAGCGAAGACAAAAGAATATCGAAGAGAATCAGAAAAGATCAAAAAAGACGGAAGCCTAATGTCTACCCAAGTCCTCACAGGTCAATCCTAAGGTCAACAAGACGAAACCTTAGCTCTGATACCATGATTGTAACACCCCAACCTGATACATGTCAGAATGCCACATTATGGTGTCATACAAAGCATACAGTAACGCAAGCGGAAGTCTTATCACACAAATAAAATAAAGTTATGAACATCATAACTCCAAAATGATAAATACAACCAGAAATCCAAAATAGAAATACCAAAGAAATACAAATCTAAAATATAAATCAATAATTAAGTGAAACATCAAAATAGGGTAGGTCTTCTAAGTTCCAAATCCCACTCTGGCCCATAGCCCTACTAGAACCTGCCGCCACAGAAAAAGAAAAGGCGGCTGAGCTTACAAAGCTCAGTTAACAAATATAACGGAAATCAAAAGCTAAATATAACAAAGGTACGAAACAATCAAAATGTAATAACGAAATTGTAACGAATGAACGGAAAGGAATGAGTCAATGAGAACCCTACAGAAACCATCATAACATATATCCACCAAGAACATAATCAAAGAAACCCCATAGCAAACAATACATCCGTGAATACATACAAGCACATACAAATATTCAAGGATTCAAAGAATCACATAAAAGATGAAAGGCATCATCATCATTAAACATGTAACTAAATATTGTGAGAGCATATCAAGCAGCGGAAAGACTAATAACATGATATGGCAAAACAAGCAAGGCGGCATATCAAATACATATAACTAAACTATACTTTATAAGGAGGCAGGAAAAAAACATAATATAGCTCAAGTATGGCAATTATTTCGGACAGTAAATAACAACGACAAGTTGTACAATCATCATACCCAATAGCATCATCAGTAGTAATACTAAGCAAGATTATAACATTGCAACTAAGCAGTTCAATAGGTATACACATAAGTTAAATCAATTTCTGTCAGCAAGGAATCATGTGCATAAATGTAGTCATGGCAGATCAATAGTTAGCAGATAGTACATTAAATGATAATTAAAACTTAAGAAGTAATTATATTAGGACATCACCAAAAGCCGCTAAGTCACAGATTTACATAAAAACATGGCATCTAGACAAATCACATAAGCACATCTTAACATGGTAACCAGATAATTTCATACTAGCATGGCAACAGGTAATTCAGGTAATCACATATCAGCATGGAGAGTAGGCAAATCACGTAGTCATACATCAACATAATAAACAAGAAAATCACATACTCATGTCATAGCATTATAAACATATGAAGTAAAGGTCTGATAATATAATTTTGGTATTCACAATGTATGGAATGAAAGCATCATAAAATCAAATAACAATAACACCACATAGTTGTTGGATGGACTAGATAAGGATTCAGAGTGAACAAAAGGTCAAACGAGTAATTGAATGAAGTCATATGTATCAAATGAGCAAAAGATAACAAATCCAAGTGAATGAGAGATCATAAACCATAAAGGATCAGGTCATGAAGAGAACATAATGAAATACCAAAGCAAAAGGTGTTCAACATGCCAGATGAAGAACATAATGAACATACAAATACATAATCCAATGAAGTATAATGAATCACAAATGAAGGATGCCCATGAGCAAATAATCCTATGCGTCCAGCATGCCACATGAAGGACACCACTTATAAAAGGGTCCAGGGAGGGGAGACCTCACAAACACCAAAGTGCGAGAGGGGGTGCAAGGCACGCACAGCCCAAATGCCAAATCCATACAAATCATGTCAAATCATATTGAATCATATCATATAAAATCATATCAAATCATAAGTCTAGGATGCATCCATACGCCCCCTGTACATAAGGCAAATTGTACCCCGTTAGCTAGACAGGTATACATATGCAAATAAGGTGCCAAAAATCACAGATCATATAATATCAAATCATAATGGGGACGCCGGGGACTAACCACACCGCCCCAGATAGTGTCATGCCATTGGTGCCATCAATGACATGGTCATGGTACCTCCATGACTAGTTGGCTCGTAACAAAAGGGGCAGAACATACAAATCATAATCATTTCCAAATCATATCGAATCATAAGCGTACAAATCATGGTAACTGAATCTTATCATAACATATCATACCGAAGTCAAAATGGAACGAATCATACCAAAGAATCATAGCATACGAATCAATTCAGAAAGCAAACAAAGGATCATCATAGAGGAATCATATCAAGGGATCGTATCAAAGGATCAGAATGTACATAGGTATCCCTACTGAAAAGGGAAAGAATATATGTACCTCAAACCGTAAGCAATCACCATAATGTATAAGTAACCAAAGGCTGCTTCTTCTTCCGCGGATCTACACGAATAATGATCATTTGATTTTTAGAAACCATTTCATATTCATAATTTTTCATATTTAGGGTTGTGTTCCATTTTTAGAAACTTTCCATATTTAGCAACTTTCCATAATTAGTAAGTTTACGTAATTAGTAACTTTCCATATTTAGCAACTTTCCATAATTAGAAACTTTCTATATTCAATAGGTTTTCATATTTAGTATCTTTCCATATTTAGCAGGTTTCCATAATTAGTAAGTTTTACCGATTTAGATAGCTTTCCGAATTAAATAAATTTCCAATATTAGTAACTTTCCGGGTAACATTCTGAATCAACCCTGTTTAGGTTTAATAATGATAAAAAGTTACATTTAGGGCTTAGAATGTGTTTAATTCCAATTTAAGAGTCCAAGTTAAATTCTTACTAATTATAACCATCAAAGTTACATAATTAGGGTTTTCAACATTTTCAGAAATCTGCCAACGTTTTTAAGGTTATCTTTTGACCCAATAGACACAGTAAACAAGCTCAAAAAAAATCACAGATGTTCCCACATGTTTTAGGTTACTCGTAGAATTTTTGTAGATTTTATTATAGGGCAAAAGTGTGGATAGAAAATCAAACATCCAAACTTGTCTAGAAAGTTCCCAGAAACAGAGACTCCAAAAGTTTGAACATGACACACCCCTTTAAACAACTCCAAACATCCAACCAAAATTCTCAGGGGTCACACATATCCTATATATTAACACTGGAGAAGGAGAGGTCAAAAATCCTTATGGTTTGTTCATGAAAAATCAAATACTACAACCCAAAATTTTACTCAGCTTTCCCAGATTCGACAACTTAACTTGTAAAAATGAAAAATCAATCTTCCCGACCTCCAATTGACACAAATATTATATTTCCAGAAAGTAGAGAAGTAGTACTTATGTGTAGAATCAAAAATCACTTAAAAACACGTTGTCATCATCAATTTGGACACTCATCAATCCTTCCTAAATTTTGCACAGCATCACAAGCAAAACCCTAACCCTAACCAACGCAAGATAAAACCTCTAACACATCCCTAATTATGTTTTAATGATAAGACATGTTTAATTACTGAGATTTTAGTCAACTTTAATCATATCCATCAATTATAGTTACATAAAAAAAATTAAAATAAAAGATGCTAAAGAAAATAGGCGATTAATCATACCAAACCTTCACGGAATTACCACGAATCTTGATCTTGAGTTCTTGATGACAACCAATTATGGAGGCTAGGGTTTTATTTTATATTTTCTGTATTTTGATTATGGGAGGGGGAGGGAAACCAGTTTTTATTTTTTAATTTTTGTTTAATGGGTTTAACAAATGCTAGTTGGGCTTGGGGTATATGGGTTTTAAATAAGAACTAAGCCCAAAACATTTTTTTTTAAACCAATTGGCCCAATGTTACAATTATATTAATATTTATTTATTTAACATATGGTATAACTAAAGTAGATAATTAAAAATTTAATCCGAATTTTAGGGCGTTATAATAACCATTGATTCTTTGTTTGAATATTTTGTCTTTGTTATTAATTCATCCTAGATTAGATCTAAACGGTCTTGAGCTTACAATGATCTTCACAAATAAAATTTGTCCTATCAACGTCACTGTACTGTCACCTTTTTTCACCTTATTAACTATATCCGGTGGTTGTTGTACACAGCTGAGGAAAAAGCGGGAAAAAGATATAAAGCTTTACTGGAAATTCTAACAGAGTTAGGACCGCAACAAACAGAGTTAGGCCGACTAGCCGAGAGGTAGAGAAGACTACCATTCATGCCACGATATTTTGTGTTATCAACGGATTCGCCGTCTTCATCTTTTGTGAGTTTAGTGTCGGGTAACATTGGTGTCCTAATTGGTTTTGACTCTTCTAAACCTAATTTCTTTAACATCTCCTTAATGTATTTAGATTGATTAAATAAGATACCATCTTCTACTTGTTTGATTTGTAGACCAAGAAAGAAACTAAGTTCTCCCATCATACTCATCTCGAACTCGTCATGCATGATTTTAGAGAAATCATCACACATGTCTTGACAAGTAGATCCGAATATAATATCATCTACATATATTTGAATAATGATTATATGTGACTCTCTTTTCTTAGTAAAAAGTGTGTTATCAACTAACCCCATGGTGTAGTTGTGTTTAATTAAGAATGACTTGAGTCTATCATACCAAGCTTTTGGAGCTTGTTTAAGACCGTAAAGGGCTTTCTTTAGTTTGTACACATGCTTAGGTTTTTCAAAATCGATGAAGCCCGGAGGTTGAGCTACATATACTTCTTCATTAATGAAACCATTTAGAAAAGCACCTTTGACATCCATTTGATAAAGCTTAAGATCATTAACACAAGCATAAGCAAGAAGTATTCTTATAGACTCTAATCTAGCCACGGGGGCATAGGTCTCATCAAAGTCTATTCCTTCTTGTTAATTATACCCTTGGGCAATGAGTCTAGCTTTGTTTCTAGACACTACACCGTTTGCATCAAAATTGTTTTTATATACCCATTTGGTTCTTATTATGGTTTGATTACTAGGTGGGGGGACGAGTGTCCAAACATCACTAGAAACAAATTGATTTAACTCTTCTTGCATAGCCATTACCCAACTTTCATCTTTTATGGCTTCTTGTGTATTCCTAGGTTCTATGGTTGAGATGAAACAAAACAAGCTACTTTGGTTTTGAACTTGAGACCTTAAGGTTCTTTTGTTTAGTTTATGTATGACCTTATCTACGGGGTGATCTCTGGACACTTTAATATTTATGATTTCATCATTTAAAGGTTCTTCTTCTTCGTTTATCTATTTCTTTGTTACAATAGGTTCACTTTCGACAATCTCGTCATCGACAAGAGGTGGAGCAGGTTTGGGTGGACTTTCATCAAATTTTATGTTTAATGACTCTTCTACCTTCATTGTTTCTTTATTTAATATGACGTAAGCTTTGCTATTAGGAGAGTAACCAAAAAAGATACCTTCGGTTGATTTAGGATCAAATTTTGTAAGGTAATCTTTAGTGTTAAGTAGAAAACATTTGCTACCAAAGACTCTAAAGTGATCTAACGTAGGCTTTTTGCCTCGAAGTAACTCATATGGAGTTTTACCTAAAAATGGTCTAATTAGGACTCTATTAAGTATGTACGTTGAGGTATCAACGGCATTGCACCAAAACTTTTGAGGTATGGATTGCTCATTTAGCATGGTGCGACTCATTTCTTGTAGGGTTCTATTCTTTCTTTCAACTACCTCATTCGATTGTGGAGTGCGAGGAGACGAGAAGTTGTGAGTAATACCATTAGCGTCACAAAAGGCTCCGAATTGCACTTCATTATCGAATTCCCTACCATGATCCGTTCTAATAGACACTATAGGACTTCCTAGTTGTCTTTGGATTTTCTTACTTAATATTTCAATGTGGTTGAACGTTTCAGTTTTGTTCTTTAATAATTTAGTCCATGTGTACCTAGAGTAATCATCCACTATAACCAAAGTGTAGTAGTTGCCTCCATAACTTTGGATAGCGGATGGACTAAATAAATCCATGTGTAGTAACTCTAGACACTTAGTTGTAGACACCATGTTTTTAGCTTTGTGACTAGAATGGACTTGTTTTCCTACATTACAAGCATCACAAAAGTGATGTTCATATTTTAATTTAGGTAGATCTCTTACTAGATCTTTGGATGATTGCGATTGAAGAAGTCGCATATTGGCATGACCCAATCTTCAATGCCATAAGGTCGAAGTATCATCCATAGAAGTAAGACAAAGTTTGTCTTTAGGTTCATTATTAGTTTTAATGACATAGACTCCATGTTTTCTAATTCCTCTACCTATGGTGATGCCGTTTTTTAATATCTTACTACCGGTTTCGTTGAAAAGTACATTGCACTTTTAATCACATATTTTTCCTATACTTAAGAGGTTAAAGTTTAGGTTTTCTACGTGACACACATCCAATATATAAAACCATTAGTTTCAAGTAGTGGAGGTCGTTGCATGGATTTCCCTTCCTTGTAATTTTCAGAACCTATAGTGATCGAAAAGTTTTTCAACTACTGTTTACTTTAAAACTTTTATAAACTTAGCTCTTGATGCGAATTGTGGAAAACTAGAAGGGGGGTTGAATAGTTTTGCCGATTTTAAGTTAGTTTCAAAAAACTTTAGATTCGATGTTATGTGAAATCGTATGGATGAAGATAAAGTATAGATCTAAGAGTAATGCAAGTAAAGAAAGTAAAGTAAGGGATAGAAATGACACAACCGATTTATAGTGGTTCGGCTACAAGGACACCTTCCTTGCCCTACTCCACTCCCCGAGTCACCTACTCGAGAGTTCAAGCACTATGTCAACAAACTCCTTCAACTTGGCGGAGAAGCCTTCACAACGTTGCTTACACCTTTTTCCGGTATAAAGCTAAATACTGAGTCCGTAACACGGAGGACCAAACCAACAAAACTATTACACAACAACTATGTGAAATATCAAGTACAAGATCTTTGCTATAGAAATCTTGTGAAGGAACAAATCAATCAAGGACCCCTTGCTCGGATGACTTGTAGAAAGATCGTGATCTCACCTTAGAGAAGGACCTATATGAGAATCACAATAGGAGAAAGAAGAACAACTCTCTAGATTAAGTGATCTTTTGTTAGAAGAGTGTAAGAATATATGAGAGAGTTATTAAGAAGAGGGGTGAAGAGAAATAAAGAAATGGCTCTCTATTTATAGGCAAAATCTTGCCACTGTTCCACGGATACCTCCCTTAAGGGATCCGTCTAGTGTAACATCAGGGATCCGTCGGACGCTCCTCTTTGCCCATGGGTCTTTTTGGTTATGGGTCATGGGTCATGGGTTATGGGTTGGTCCATGGGTATTTCATTAAATACAATGTATCTAATAGATGCAATGCATCTAGTCAAATGGATTAGGGTCAATACCATGGGTTATGGATATGCTCCATGGGTTGTGGTTTTTACCCATCCTAATAAACTATTACAACAAACGATTTATTACAACAATTTGTATTAAATGACTATATGTAAATGTTTTACAAAAAAAACATGTATCCTTATAATTTTACTTATGATAACATTATATTTGTTATCAACAAAACACAAAGAGATCGCTAAATATTAATAAACGTTTTTACGGTTTATTTGTATTAACAAAAAATATTAACATCCAATGCAAATGGTTTAAGTTAAATACATGTTTTAAAAGCCATAGTAACATCAACAGACATAACCATGCAACAATCAACTTTATGTTATCAAAGTAACATCAACAAACATAATCGTGTAACACTGAAGTTATGTTTTAAAAATAACTGCATCACTAACAATTATAATCGGTAAAGCAAAGCGTACCATCAAAAGCTATCATCAACATTTACAAATATGAACAACATAATTAACGGTTAAAAAATATCATACCAATTGAAACCGGGCCAAAAGTAGTTAGATCTGCGCATATCGGGTTCGGATCTATTGGAAATCAAGCTTATATGTGGTCGGCGTTACTGTACCTAGGGTTTGTGAAGAGTGGCCATTTACTCATCATTTTAAACCCGTAAAACCTGGAAAAATGTCTAAAAATGCCCAATTATGTCAAATTATATTGCAAATATCCTTGGATTGTGTTTTTATGTGTTTTAGGTACAAAGGATTGAAAACAGAGCAATAACGGACATTTTCGGATCGACTCGACAACATTTGTAAATTTATACAAGTGAAAACGAAGTCAAAATCAATCCCGGGAAATAGCTTGGAATGAGCGTGCAAAAATGAATCTGAAACTATGATCACATATTATAGGCCAACCCATAATCGTTAGCCCATCATGAGTCCATACCAAAACTAAACTTACTAATCAATAGTCCTAATATAATCCAAACAATATCCGGATCCAATGTTAACCCAAGCCCAATCCCATATTAGCCCAAATTCCCTTTTAAACTAAATCCTGGACCATCTGTAAATTACACCCAGTCCAAATCTCTTAATTGCCCAGGCCAAAACACACATGAACCTATCAAAACTAAACCAAAAGCAGAAAATGTGCCAAAATTACTCTGTCTACTTCCCATGTCACTCTCATCCTGGTAATCAACACCCAACATTTAAACCCCATTTCACATGGGTTAAATTGCACCTTGGCAATCCCCTTACTTCATATTTGATGCTGAGAAGATGACAAAGATCCAATGGATAAGATTTCAAGACTTGGAAACCAAGATGGATGGACGGCTATAATGAGGCTTAACAAAGCACATAGGCTCAATTCTCTAACATAAGAAGCACAAATGAGGACTCCCCAAACCCTAGATTGATAGTATAAATAGGATATGTTGTAGCCATTTGATGGCAGTTAGTTGTAGCTTTTTCAGTTTTAAAAATTAAGCTTTAAGTTCTAAGTTTTTTCAAGTGTATTGTACTTTTTTAAGTGAATGAAAGTTTTATTTCAGGTTCAAAATTCTGTCTTTACATTTATTGCAAAAATCTATGAAAAAATCAGTTTTAAAAGCCCTTTTCTGTTTTAAAGGGGTGTTTAGAATTGCATCTAACCTATGGTAAAACTCAGTTTTTACCCATTTTAATTTTCAAATCAGTTTTATTTAGCTTCAATTCAGTATGTTTAATAGTTTTTAAGTTTTATAAAGTATAATAGCTTTCAAGTTAGTTTTTCAAGTTTCAAGTTCTTAAAAAATGTCTTAACACTTAGTATTCAAGATCATTAAAAATTCATCAAGTGTTGTTAGTTTTCGTTCATTTTTAGTTACAAAGGTGTTTTCCATGTTTTTCGCTAAGGATCCAATCAAGAAATCAAGTTTTAAAAACTGTTGAGTCTAAATCTATTATCAGCTTAAGCACACTGAGTGCTCAAAACTGTCTGTTAAAGCCCATTTTTCTAACTTATTTCAAATCCAAAATTGTCAAACTTTGGTTTTGTATGATCTTGGGTGTATGAATTTAACATGTTTTCAGTGTATATCTTAAATGGATAGCTTTTACTAGCTTAATTTGCTTTTGAGTACCCCCCCCCCCTCCCCTTGCACAATTGTGAATCTGAGATCAGTCATGTTCAGCCTACACCACCTCTTTTACAGCCCTTTTATAAGCTTGTTAGAAGCTCAAATTGGCTCAAAACTGGTTTTATAGGTTCTTGATATTCCCTGGTATGTTGTTTTACAGCTTTTGATCACTAGCTTGTTGTATATTAGCTTTTAGAGTAGCTTCAAATCACCCTATTAGGCTGTTTTAGCATTAAGCTATTAGAAGCTTATTTGTGCATTTGGACTTTTGGCTTATTGATTCTTCTTATTTATGTGCTTAGGTGTCTTTTTAGATAGATTAGATTAGGTACTAGCTTTAGATAGCTTATTAGAAGCTTTTCCATAGCTTTCAAACCGTGGCAGCCTTGCAAAAACCAAAACAGTCCGTTTAGTGTAACTGCTGCTTGTTTAAGGTTATTTCAAGCTTATTTTGAAGTTTAAAGAAAATTGTATTTTGCAAAAATCTTATTTTCAATTTTAAAAACAATTTCAAAAAGAACGAAAATGAAAAAATAAAAAACGAATGGTTCAGGGTCAGCCAGGCTCGAACCCTGGACCGCTCTCTTTATAAAGCACACCACACACAACAACCACTACCACAAGCGCCCTAGGGACTTACATTCTTTTTCTTGCACAATCAATTTCTTATATACGTTTAGTCCTATTCAGCTTATTTGATCTTTTAGCTTTTTACCAGCTTATTAAAATAAGCTAGAACCTTGTTTTTATTTTTCTTAGCTTCCTCATAATATCAAGTATTTTAATAAAAAGTTTTAAATTTTTCTGAAAAGGTTTACTATTTTTTATCATTTAATTAGTTCAAATTAGTTTGTAATTCATAAAAAATTATTTAAAAGTCAAACAAATACCCAGCTTTTTTCTAAAATGATTTTTAGTCATTATGTACTTAGAAAAATAGATTTGCACCCGTATGCTTTAAATTTCAAAATTCTAATTTTTAGGGCTCGGGACGTTCCCGGTTTTGCCCGTTTTTAGTTTTTAGTGCATTAAGGTTTAATTTTACTTCATATTATTGGTTTGTTAGCTTATTTATTGATTATTTAGTGATTTTCTTTGTTTACTTACCTTATTTGTTTTCCCGTTCATTAAAACTTAGAAAACGAAAACAAAAACGTAAGATCCCGAATTTCAAGCATTTTAATAACAAACCTCAAACGACATCCTCGATTCACACCTCATTGGGAAACGACCCGGGTAATCACTTGCCTGGTATCATATATCATATTGTGAGACCTTGCTTGTTATCTCTTTTCCTAAAGGGGTAATTTGTAATTCTCGCGTATCACGTATTTGATATTTATATATATACTAAACAAGGAATCAAATTTTGGCGCCGCTGCCCAAGAGGTTTTGTTGTGACAATATCGTTAAGTTTTGACGATTAGTGACTTGAAGAACCTTCCTCGTGAAGTTATTGTTTTTTATAAAAATATAAAATACAAAAATATTTTCCTTTTCTTTTTATATATATATATATATATATATATATATATATATATATATATATATATATATATATATATACACACATATATATATAAGATAAAAATACAAAAAGACTTTTCCTTTTTATATTTCTAATAAAATATAATACACAATCAATATAACACTCTCAATTGAGTGTTATCATTATAAGTTCCCAAACTAAAGATTCAAAACTTACCTTTGTGTCACTTGCGAAACATCGGCTCACCTCTAATTGATAAACAAATTATAAGAGGGGTATAAGGAGGGGTTTTCCAATGAACTACGACCCGAAGGGAGAAGGTTAATAAAAGTTCCACGCTTTCCCGCTCCCTCGCTCCTTTGTGCATTTTTCTTTTAGAGAGCAACCGTACGCTTGTGATTATTGGTTTAAGTTCCTTGTGTTTTTTTAATTTTGTCTTGTTTTAATTGAAAGTGTTTTTTAAAGTGCATGTGCACTCATTCTTCTAATTCATTGAGTCCCTTACTTGAACTCACGACAATTACGAGAAGACGTAATAGACGTCCACCCCAATAGTCGAACCCTAGATTTGTACTACTCCCGACCCATTCCCGAAATAGCGGAAGATAACCGTTCCATGATGGAACTTTTCCAAGCACCCACCGAGGGTTATGGGGATGCTATCATTGTTCCGCCAATCGTTGCCGATAATTTTGAACTTAAGACCGATTTACTTCCCTTAGTAACTTCGAGTCAAATTTTCAGATTTAAGAGGGACGACCCTCATTCCCACATTCGATGGTTTAACAAGATCACATCTACCATAAAATACTGAAATGTACATCAAGATGCAATCAAGCTACTACTTTTTCCCTTTTCTCTCAAGGGGGCCGCCCGGACTTGGCTTGGAAAACAACCCCCTCGGTCGATTACAACATGGGAAGATTTAGTGTCCAAATTTGTGAATGAAATTTTTTCCCCCGTCTAAAACCACAAGCCTAATAAATGAAATTACAAAGTTTACACAAAAATTTTATGAATCATTTAGTGAAGCTTGGGACCATTTTAAGGACTTACTTTATAAATGTCCTCACCATGGTGTTTCCGAGTTACATCAACTTGATACTTTTTACAATGGCTTAAACCAAACCGGTCAAGACTCTTTGAATGCCGCCGCCGGTGGTAACCTCTTGAGTCGGACTCCGAGAGATGCTTTGTACATCATGAAGAACAAGGCTAAGGTTTGCATTACATGAAGCAAACCGGTTTCTTCTCGAGTGAGTGCTTCTTCTCCTACCTCTTTTCCGGTGAATGTTTCTAGTACAGATGCTAAGATTGACAAACTCACGGAAGCTATCCAAGCTTTAATTCTCTCGGAACAAAAGAAACTTTCTACCCCACAAGCTCCTTCACCCACTCAAGTCAAAGCGGTGAATGAAACTTGTAGCACATGTGGTGGTCCTCATGCTTATTACAATTGTATCGCCACCGTTGGTAGTCCTTTTGAAGCAAATGTCGTAGTCGGGACTTACAACCAAGGAGGTAACCAATACCGTCCTCAAGTTGACCCGAACTATCGTGCTAACAATCAAGTAGGACCACCCCGGATTTTCTCAACCTAACAACCAAAATAGGTTTAACCAAAATCAAGAAAGACGGTAAAATGTTCAAAACCAATACCAAGCCCCGATTAACCAATACCCGACCCAATGGGTCAATTTCAATCAAGGGTATCAAGCTCCTACTTACCAACCCCCGATTGTTCCCTTAAACAAACTTGCTAATTACATTAAGGCAAATGAGGCTAACATGAGGGCTATGCAAAACCAAATTTCAACTTTGAACAATGATTTCCAAACTTCAATGTCTAAACAAAGTAACGAGCTTAAAAATGAACTTAGGACAACTAACAAAAAAATTGATCAATCTCAAAAAAAAATTGAGAACATGTTTAATAGTCTTATGTGTCAAATGAATCAAGCTTCAACTTTGAGATCTCTTCCGGCCAATACTGTTCCAAACCTGAAGGGAGAGTTGAATGCCATTGCCACTTGAAGTGGTAGATCATATGATGGACCCTCGATTCCTACTCCCTCTCCGGTGAGGGAAGTGGAATGACAAACCGAGGTGACCAAGGACAAAGTGCATTCTTCAAGCCCACAAAGTACCGCACCCGTCCAACCTCTGGTGGTCCAAACTAGAATTCTGGAACCTGATGTTCCGAAGACAAATTCTAAGCCTTCAATTCCTTATCCTTCAACTATTAAGGACCAAAAGCTCCATAAAAAAGCTAATCATAAAATGGAGAAGTTCTTTCAAATCTTTCAAGATTTGCACTTTGAGATTAGTTTTGAGGATGCTCTTCTTTTAATGCCAAAATACGTTTCAACGATTAAGAGCTTATTAAGTAACAAAGAAAAACTTTCCAAATTGGCTAAAACTTCTTTGAACAAGCATTGCTCGACGGTCATCCTTAAGAAACTTCTCGAGAAGTTAGGAGACCCCGGAAAGTTCCTCATTCCATGTGATTTTTAAGGAATAGTTCAATGCTCCGCTTTGGCCGATCTTGGCGCGAGCATTAACTTAATGCCATATTCTATGTAGAAAAATCTTTCATTTCCCAAACTTACCCCTACGTGCATGACACTCAAGCTTGCCGACGTTCGAAGACTCTTCCCCTCGGTATAGAAGAGGATGTCTTTGTCAAAATAGGAAAGTTTCATTTCCCCGCCGACTTCGTCGTAGTATATTTTGATGCCGATCCTCGAGTACCCCTCATTCTTTGAAGGAATTTCTTGAGGACGGGCCGTGCATTAATTGATTTTTACGAAGGGGAAATCACTTTATGGGTAAAAAAAGAAGCCGTAACATTCAATATCAACCAAACGTCGAGATATTCCTCCAAATATGATGATACTTCCGTTAACTAGATTGATGTCATTGATGTTGTTGCGGAGGAGTATGCTCAAGATATTCTTGCATTCTCAACAAGTGGCTATCCCACTTCGGTTGATCATATCATTCCTCTCTCTTCCCTTTCCCTCACTCTGATTTAGGGAAGTGACTTTATCTTGGAAGAGATTGAAGCTTGCTTATCTTATGACTCAATTCCGCCGGGAATTGACGATGGTATATTTGACCCGGAGGGAGACATTATTCTCCTCGAGTATTTACTTAATGATGATCCCTCATCACTCCCTCCAAAAGAACTTCACATTGAGGAAACTAAAAACATTGAAAATCCTAATGATCCTCTGGAGGTCGAACTCAAGGACTTACTGCCTCATCTTGAATATGCATTTTTGGAGGGTGATGATAAATTTCCTGTTATAATTGCTAAAGACTTGAATGATGACGAGAAAGCCGCTCTCATAGAGGTTTCAAACTCACACAAGTGAGCCATTGCTTGGAAACATTCTGACATTAAGGGTATTAACCCAGAATTTTGTACACACACGATTTTAATGGAAGACGACATTAAACCGGCGGTTCAACACCAAAGAAGGGTGAATCCTAAAATCCACAAGGTTATCAAACAAGAGGTTCTCAAAATTCATGATTCCGTATTGATTTACCCTATCTCGGATAGTCCTTGGGTGAGCCCCGTGCATTGTGTGCCCAAAAAGGGTGGCATAACCGTAGTCGAAAATGATGAAAACGATTTGATTCCTACTCAATTGGTTACGGGATGGCGTGTTTGCATTGACTACCGAAAGTTAAATGAATTCACCCATAAAGACCACTTTCCTTTACCCTTCATGGACCAAATGCTCGAGAGATTAGCGGGAAACGAATACTATTGTTTTCTCGATGATTTCTCAGGTTACTTTCAAATTCCCATCGATCCTCAATATCAAGAGAAGACCACTTTCACGTGCCCTTATGGAACATTTTCTTACCGGCGCATGCCTTTTGGCTTATGCAATGCTACTGGTACGTTCCAAAGGTGTATGATGGCCATTTTCCATGACATGATCGAGGAAACTATGGAGGTCTTTATGGATGATTTTTTTGTCTTTGGGGATTCTTTCAAAACATGTCTCTCCCATTTGGACAAGATGCTTAAACGTTGTGAAGACACTAATCTTTGTCTAAATTGGGAGAAAAGGCATTTCATGGCCAAAGAGGGCATTGTCCTCGGCCATAAGATCTCTAAAAGCGTGATTGAGATTGATAAGGCTAAAGTTGATGTTATTTCCAAATTGCCTCATCCCACCACCATCAAAGGTGTTCGGAGTTTTTTTGGTCATGCCGGCTTCTATCATCGATTCAGTCAAGATTTTTTGAAAGTAGCCTGGCCAATGACCCGTCTCCTTGAGAAAGATACTCCATTCATCTTTTCTAAAGAGTGCATTGAAGCTTTTCAAACTCTAAAGAAAAAACTTACCAAAGCACCAATATTAGTTGCCCTCGATTGGGACCTACCTTTTGAGCTCATGTGCAATGCTAGCGACTTTGCTCTAGGTGCGGCCTTGGGGCAACGGAAAGCTAAACATTTTCATCCTATACACTATGCTAGCAAAAACTATGACCGAGGCTCAAGCACATTACACTATGACGGAGAAAGAATTATTAGTCGTGGTGTATGCTTTCGAGAAATTCCGGCCATACTTAATCTTGTCCAAAAGCATAGTGTATACGGATCACTCGGCCCTCAAATATATTTTTGCAAAACCAGATGCAAATTCGAGACTGCTCTGGTGGGTTCTCCTCCTACAAGAATTTGATATCATTATACGTTATAAAAAAGGAGTCGAGAACCTCGCGGCTGATCACTTATCCCGTCTTGAAAATCCTCACCAAAGTGTGCTCGATGAAAAGGAAATAAATGAAACATTTCCTCTCGAGACACTTAATGTGGTATCTCTACGTGGAGATTCGAGTACCCCATGGTTTGCCCATTTTGCAAACTATCATGCGGGAAACTTTGTTGTTAAAGGAATGTCGTCCCAACAAAAGAACAAATTTTTCAAGGATGTTAAGCATTACTTTTGGGACGACCCCTATTTGTTTAACGTATGTAAGTCATCCGGCGGTGTGTTGACGTCCAAGAAGCCATTGATGTTCTCAAGGCTTGCCATAATGGACCCACGGGGGGACATCATGGCCCAAACTACACCATCTAAAAGGTGTTTAACTCCGGTTTCTATTGGCCCATAATCTATCGTGATGCCCATGACTTAGTCAAATCTTGTGACTCGTGTCAACGTCACGAAAAAATATCGTAAAAGGATGAAATGACACAAAATGTCATCCAAGTGTGCGAGATCTTGGACGTGTGGGGCATCGATTTTATGGGGTCGTTCCTGTCTTCACGAGGGAACAAGTATATACTTGTGGCGGTCTATTACTTGTCCAAATGGGTTGAAGCGAAAGTGCTCCCCACCAACGACGCCCGAGTACTTGTGAAGTTTTTAAAATCTCTCTTTGCTCGTTTTGGAACTCCCAGTGCCATCATTAGTGATTGCAGTACGCACTTTTGCAATGACCAATTTGCGAAGGGCATGCTTAAGTACGGTGTCACTCACCGTCTTGCTACCGCGTATCACCCATAAACTAGTGGTCAAGTGGAAGTCTCAAATCGTGGTTTAAAAAGAATCTTGGAAAAGATCGTAGGAGAAAACCATGCCTCTTGGTCGGATAAATTAGATGATGCACTCTGGGCCTTTCGTACCGCTTACAAAACACCAATCGGGTGTACTCCTTACAAGCTTTTTTAAGGAAAGGTGTGTCATCTACCGATCGAGCTCGAGCACAAAGCCTATTGGGCCTTAAAGCATGCTAATATTGATCTCAAGTCCGCGGGTGATCACCGGAAACTTCAACTCAATGAATTAAATGAACTTCGTGATTAAGCCTACAAGAATTCTTTAATCTACAAAGAGAAGACAAAGAAGATCCATGACTCCGAAATCAAGAACTCCATTTTCAACATTGGTGGCCGAGTCCTTCTTTTCAATTCTCGATTGAAGATTTTCTCGGGGAAAATTAAAACCCGTTGGGCTGGGCCGTTCACCGTTTCTAAAGTTTTTCCATATGGTGTCGTCGAGTTATCTCAAACCAACGGACCAAACTTCAAGGTGAACGGCCATAGGTTGAAACATTACTTTGGAGGGGACGTACCTCAAATGGTTGTCACGGATCTCAAAACTTTCCCCATGGACCAATGAATTGGGGGACGAGTCAAGCTAGCAACTCGGTGAACAAATACAAAAGCGCTTTGTGGGTGGCAACCCATGCTTATCCTTCTATCTTCTTTCTATTTACTAACACTAAGTGTAGGGTAATTCCTCTACTATTGTTTGCTTGTTGTGTGCTTTCTCTTTGTTTTCAGGATTCCCGAAGATCTTAATGATTGATGCATCTGTTTTCAATCCAGCCGCCCAATATCCGATCTTTTGCTAACAATTATCTAGGGATATCTTATTAATCTTTTTTTGTGAAAAAAGATTTCATTCCCACACTTTCTAGTATTGTTACATTTTTATGTTCTATTGTGTCGGCATAAAAGCCGGTACTTTGAATATTGAGAGCAATATTCAATTCTAAGTGTGGGGCGGGAGGGGGGGAATTCTAGCGAATTTTGATCATATTTGTACCTACTAGTACCCTAGCACCCCCGTTTTTACCAAAATTTAAAATTTTTATCGTCTTAAATTAAGTAATTGCATGAAAAAGAAGTTCAGTACACATAAAATAATGCATTAATGCCACACTGTTAATGATAGTTTAGTCTTGATTAGGCTAGAACAAGGGGAATCCCGACTCTGCCAGAGTGTTGATCTGGCTGCTCTCTTAACATTTAGACTAAGTTTTTACGAATTGTGCAAATGAAAATGCTAAGCGTGGAGTAGTTGGTTCTCTTAAGAGCTTATATAGGTAATTTATGGTTTTTTTTCTCCTAGAAGATAACTAACCAGACTAAATACGTGCTTCTTTTCAAACTTTTGAACATTGAAATAGTCTTGTTATAATACAAAAGTTTTAAGCAAAATTGATTTAGAGTCCGAGTTTAACTTTTTATTTAAATTTTTGGGAAAGCACACTTTCTTAAAATTAGAATAATATTGTAAAATGAAAGTAAGTAATGTTGCTTGAATAAAATGAGTAAAATTGCAAGTTTGAAGTCAAAGTGAATGAAAAAAATGAAAAAAATAAGAAAAATGAAAAAAAAAATGGAAAAATGAAATGAAAAATATGTGTTACTTGAATAAAATGTTTATGTTGCTTATGAATAAACGTACGAAACTTGGTTTTTCTCAAATTTAAATCGGAAGTTGAACTAGTATTCATCAAAGTTGTCTAAATCGAAATTTTTTTATTTCAAAGATCCCGAAAGCTCCGATACTATTCCTAAGGGTGAAAACCTAGCCTCCCAAAAGGACAAGCTGAGAAGAAAGTCGCTACATGGAGTGATCTCACCTTTTGAATCTCTAATCTCTAAATCATCGTCGGTTGCTATCCATTTAAGTTTAGTATTAACTTAGTGGTAGCCTCATAAATCCTCGGAATCGAATTCCCGCTGATTCCAGTACTATTCTCCGTGAGGTGTCAAAATCCTGGTCACCAAAAACCAACTGGTTTGGGATGTGCCGAGAAGAAAGCCGCAACATGGAAAAGGCCCTTTCGATCCTTAGATTTCGTGGTTTCTGGTGAATTAATAATTGAATTAAATAGATAACAACCATAAAAAATGTTGATTTCAATGGTCGAACTTTTGAAAATGAGCACTCTCACTTAAATTCTATAAATTGTGGGAGTGAAAAGTTAAGTCTTGACTTATATAGATTATTATAATAAGTAGTGTTCGAATTTTACAAAAACGTTTACACAATAAGTTTAAGCTTGATTTGAGAGTATAAAAAAGAGGTTGACGAGTACAATTCCCCGGAGACAACCATTTTGTGTGAATCCCGTTCCATGATGCCATGTTTTAAAAATCGAGCATGCAATTTATTTTTGTCTTGTTTAAATTTCTCGCATTGAATAAAAAGTCAAAACGGGGTATTCTTGATATTCTTTTGATCCTCTCATTACTTTATATGATTGGATTACTAGGGACTACTAATTGATAGTGTTAGGGGATGATGAGTGGCCTTTTACAAAGGATTAAAACCCGTAAAACCTGGAAAAATGTCTAAAAACACCCAATTAAGTCAAATTGTATTGCAAATATCCTTGGATTGTGTTTTTATGTGTTTTAGGTACAAAGGATTAAAACAAAGCAATAACGGACATTTCCGAATCGAATTGACAACATTTGTGAATTTAAAAAAATGAAGACGAAGTCAAAATCAATCCCGGTAAATAGCATTGGAATGAGCGTGCAAAAACGAATCCGAAACCGTGATCACATATTATGGGCCAACCCATAATCGTTAGCCAATCATGAGTCCATACCAAAACTAAACTTACTAATCCATAGTCTTAATCCAATCCAAACAATATCTGGATCCAATGTTAACCCCAAGCCCAATCACATATTACCATAAGCCCAAATTCCCTTTTAAACTAAAGCCTGGTCCATTTGTAAATTACACCCAGTCCAAATCCCTTAATTGCCCAGACCAAAACACACATGAACCTATCAAAACCAAACCAAAAGCAGAAAATGCGCCAAAATTACTCTGTCTTCTTCCCATGTCACTCTCACCATGGTAATCAACACCCAACATCTAAACCCCACTTCACATGGGTTAAATTACACCTTGGCAATCCTCTTACTTCATATTTGATGCTGAGAAGATAACAAAGATCCAATGGACAAGATTTCAAGACTTGGAGACAAAGATGGATGGACGGCTATGATGGGGTTTAAAGAAGCACAAAGGCTCAATTCTCTCACATAAGAAGCACAAATGAGGACTCCCCAAACCTTAGAGTGATAGTATAAATAGGATATGTTGTAGCCATTTTATGGCAGTTAGTTTTGGTTGTAGCTTTTTTAGTTTTAAAATTAAAGCTTTAAGTTTTAAGTTTTTTCAAGTGTATTGTACTTTTTTAAGTGAATGAAATTTTTATTTCAGGTTCAAAATTCTGTCTTTACATTTATTGCAAAAATCTATGAAAAGCTCTTGTGAGCTTATTTACTATAGCTTAAAGTCAAATAAGTTAATCAATAGCTTATTTGAGTGTTAGCTTATCCCTTGTTTACATTTTCAAAAGTTTTTCACTTTCAAACTAAAAAAAAAAAAAAACTCGATAACAGAAATTGTGGATGATGGGTCAAAAAGGGAAGGACCCATGGCTTTTACTAGCTTGTTTAACAACAAGCTAGATCTTGTAGACACTGTTTAGCCATGTTTTGAGCAAAGGCTCTTTTAAGTTTAATTTTTCAAGTTTACTATTCAAGTGCTTGTTACTGTTCATTAGCTTATTTCAGTGCTTATTTATGCTTAATTCCTGCTTAGTATGCTTATTATAGTTGTTAGTTGATGCTAGATAGCTTATTTTATGGTGTGCTTTTCATTTGTACTTACTTATTCAAAAACTGTCCATAGTAGCTTATTCTAGGTTCTTATTTATAAGTGCTTATTTCTGGTTCAAATCTACTTTTTAATGGTCAAATAGTCTTTAAATTAAGTCTTGTTTAAAAATTGTTCCAAGCTTTAGTTTAAAAACCAGTTTTAAAAGCCCTTTTGTGTTTGAAATTGCATCTAACCCATGGTCAAACTTAGTTTTTACCCATTTTAGTTTTCAAATCAGTTTTATTTAGCTTCAATTCAGTTTGTTTAATAGTTTTTAAGTTTTCTAAAGTATAATAGCTTTCAAGTTAGTTTTTCAAGTTTGAACTTTTAAAAAAATGTTTTAACAGTTAGTATTCAAGATCATTAAAAATTCATCAAGTGTTGTTAGTTTTGGTTCATTTTTAGTTACAAAGGTGTTTTTCATGTTTTTGGCTAAGGATCCAATCAAGAAATCAAGTTTTAAAAACTGTTGTGTCCAAATCTGTTATCAGCTTAAGCACACTGAGTGCTCAAAACTATCTGTTGAAGCCCATTTTTCTAAGCTTATTTCAAATCCAAAATTGTCAAACTTTGGTTTTGTATGATCTTGGGTGTATAAATTTAACCTATTTTTAGTTTGTATCTTAAATGGATAGCTTTTACTAGCTTAATTTGCTTTTGAAAGTAAACCTCCCCCCCCCTTGCACGATTACGAATCTGAGATAAGTCCTATTCAACCTGCACAACCTCTTTTACAGCCCTTGTATAAGCTTGTTAGAAGCTCAAATTGGCTCAAACCTGGTTTTACAGGTTCTTGATATTCCCAAGTATGCTTTTCTACAGCTTTTGATCACTAGCTTGTTGCATATTAGCTTTTAGAGTAGCTTCAAATCACCCCATTAGGCTATTTTAGCATTAAGCTATCAAAAACTTATTTGTGCATTTGGACTTTTTGCTTATTGATTCTGCTTATTTATGTGCTTAGATGTCTTTTTAGATAGATTAGATTAGGTACAAGCTTTAGATAGCTTATTAGAAGCTTTTCCATAGCTTTCAAATCTTGGCAGCCTTGCAAAAACCAAAATAGTCCCTTTAGTGTAATTGATGCTTGTTTAAGCTTATTTCAAACTTATTTTGAAGTTTAAAAAAAATTGGCTTTTGCAAAAATCTTATTTTCAATCTTAAAAACAGTTTCAAAAAGAAAAAAAATGAAAAAAAAAATCAAAAAGGGATGGTCTAGGGGTGAGCCAGGCTCGAACCCCGAACCTCTCCCTTTATAAAGCACACCACACACAACGCCCACTACCACAAGCGTCGTAGGGACTTACATTCTTTTTCTTGCACAATCAATTTCTTATATACGTTTAGTCCTATTTAGCTTATTTGATCTTTTAGCTTTTTACCAGCTTATTAAGATAAGCTGGAACCTTGTTTTTATTTTTCTTAGATTCCTAATATTATCAAGTATTTTTATAAAAAGTTTCAGATTTTTCTGAAAAGTTTACTATTTTTTTATCATTTAATTAGTTCAAATTAGTTTTTATTTCATAAAAAATTATTTAAAAGTCAAAAAAATACCCAGCTTTTTTCTAAAATTATTTTTAGTCATTTTTTACTTAGATAGATTTGCACCCGTAGGCTGTAAATTGCAAAATTTTAATTTTTAGGGTTCGAAACGTTCCTAGTTTTTTCCGTTTTTAGTTTTTATTGCATTAGGGTTTAATTTTACTTCATATTATTGCTTTGTTAGCTTATTTATTGATTATTTAGTGATTTGCATTGTTTACTTGCCTTATTTGCTTTCCCGTTCATTAAAACTTAGAAAACCAAAACAAAAACGTAAGATCCCGAATTTCAAGCATTTTAATAACAAACCTCAAACGACATCCTCGATTCACACCTCGTTGGAACGACCCGGGTAATCACTAGCCCAATATCATATATCATATTTGTGAGACCTTGCTAGTTATATCTTTTCCTAAAGGGGTAATTTGTAATTCTCGCGTAACACGTATTTGATATTTATATATATGAGGAGAGTTATTTTACATACCAAACTTTTCTCACATACCAAGGGACTCATCTCCACCATCCATTTAAAAAGAAATCAATGGCTAAGATTAAAAGAAATTTTATTATTTCACCTATTTTTTATAATTTAAATATCTCTTAAACCGTTAATCGTTAATCGAAAATATTTACACCATCGCGACGAGCATTTAATTATCTTTCTATAGACGGGCACTTTGATATACTTTCGAAAAAAAGAAAAAAATTTGTTTTTTTCACGTTTTTTCGTATTTTTTTCATTTTTTTACGTTACTGAAATTTGCATGAAAAAAAATCATATATGATAAAACACTAACACATGTGATATTAGTGTTAAATCATATATGATATGTAATATCATATGTGATATTACACTAATATCACATGTGATATTACATATCATATATGATATTACACTAATATCACATGTGATATTATATATCATATATGATTTAACACTAATATCACATGTGATATTCAAATTAGTGTATTATCATATATGATTTTCTAATGAAAATTTCAGTAACGTAAAAAAACTTAAAAAAAAACGTGAAAAATACGAAAAAAAAAATTTTGTCGAAAGTATATCAAAGTGCCTATCTATAGAAAGATAATTAAATGCTCGTCGCAATGATATATTTTTTTTCGCTTAACGATTAACGGTTTGAAAGATATTAATATTTGAAAAAAAAATTATGAAAGTGAGTTTTTTAAATTGTTAGTGATTAATCTCATCCATTAAATCAAATAAAAATGGAGGGTGGAGATTGATCCCTTGGTATGTAAAGAATTTTTTGTCCTCAAATGATCTTAAATCTTATATATATATACTAAACAAGGAATCAGTTTGTAAGTAGATCAGATATCTGAGAGAGCAAAAGATATATCTACATATAGAGGTGTGTTAAAAGTGATAGGATAACATTTTGAACCGGCTAAGGCCCATAAATGACATCGTTTAAGGAGGCTTTGTATTTTGAAGCAAGATAAAGAACGTTAGGCAAAACGTTAACAGGAAAACGTTAATGTTCATCAAACGACGTCGTTTTGGCAAACGCAAATACGGCGTCGCTTCCCACGCCCTATTAAGGTTAGTATAATGATTCCATATCAAAATCCATACATTAAAAATGTTCTACATATATATATATATATACATACATACATACATATATATATATATATATATATATATACAAGGTTGCAAAAATCGCGAATCGGTAGTGAGGCGGTCGACCCCCCTGTAGCTTGTAATCGGTCTAGGCGGGATTAATCGGTGATTAATCGGATTGGCATTTTTGGCAAGTTTTGGGTATTTCTGGGTAGTTTTGGGTATTTCCGAAAAGATTTTCCTTAAAAACATCTTGTAATAGATATAAACAGTGACTATAAGTGATTACATTTGTTCAGAGTTGCAAAAATAGCGAATCGGTGATTAATTGTATTGGCATTTTTTGCAAGTTTTAAGTATTTACGGCAAGTGTTGGTATTCTCAGCAAGATTTTCCTTAAAAACATCTTATAATAAATATATAAGCAGTTATTATAACTAATTTACTATGAGTTTAGGGTATTTCCGGTAAGATTTTCATGTTTTTGGCAAGTTTGGCCATCGTTAACCGCCGTTAGCTATGGTTGACCGATTTGTTTGAACGATTTACACAAATCGGAAAGGTCGGTGGCCCAGTAGCACCTAATCGGTGATTAATCGGCCTTGGAGACCTTGTTTTGCGACACTGTATAAGGTAGTGTATTAAAGTAGGAAGAATAGGAAGTAATTTGAGCGCGACATGTGTCAGTTTATGACTAAAATTGTGGAGTGGCATTTTATATTATAAATGAAATCACAAGGGCATTATTGTCAAAAGATGCTTGAGAGGACTCCTTCAACAAACTGTATTTTTTGCTTTCAAAAGTTACGAACTGATTATTTAAATAGAATTTTTGATACACATTAATTAATTGATATTATACACGTTACATTAGTTTTTACCCTTCAAAAGTTTATACACATTAGGCTTCAGTTTCGTACATAATATTTTATCATTCTCAACCACTGTTCATGAAACACACTCTCTTGTAACCAAGATACGCAATACAAATATGATACACAAATGTACTTCCATCGTAATTACATGATATATAAATTTATGACAACCATAACAAACTAATATGTGACCCGCCAATTGCTAAACATTTAATTGCTTGTTGATACATTATTTAAAAATAATTGATATCCAACATTATATTAAAAAATTAATATTAAAAAAAATTAATCTATCTGATGCACATGAAGGGTAAAAACTTATGATCCAATACATAAACTGATAAACTTGTAAACAAAGTTATACACAATACAAAGTAGTTTGATACCCAAACGAACAAACCACAAAATAAGACAAATTCACAATAGTAACCGAAAAAAATGATACACACTACAATCCAGTTTTGATGATCGAAAGAACACGTATCACCTCAAAACAAGCACAAATCTGAAAATTAGATATTTGAACATGTTCTTTGCCGTAAATCATAACAACATGTATCACCTTGGAGACGTAAGGATCGAAGAGGTGTAGTCGCCGCCGAAAAATAATCAGATCTGTGCGTAGAAGCCGATCGTCGGCAAGATCCAAAAAAATAGTCGACGGATTTTTAGATTGAATAGTGGACGGTGTCACAAGACAGAGAAGAAGATAGTTGGGGATGCATATGAGATAAGGGAATTTGACTTGGTAAACTATGACTAATGAGATCTATTGGGAATGTGTTTTACCCAAAATGCCCTTTAAATTATTAAATAATTTTCTTTCAAATTTACATATTAATTTCCACATGGCAATTTTTTATTGCTTCCTACACTAACTTATTCTAATTACTTTCTTACATGAACCTCATTCTATATATATATATATATATATATAGAATTAGGATCAAATAAGAAAATTACTTAAAATAAGAAATAATAAGAAGAACTATAACTGCAAATCCAAGATGCACCAACCTAAATTAGATGCATCTCTATAATCTTAGATGCATTATAACACACAATAGTGTATTTTCTAGCTTTTAATCAGATGCATATACATATATTAGATGTATTTCATGATTTCTTTTGTTTCTTGTTCCTCTACACGTGTCAAAATCATGAAAAATCAATTTGCACTATCTATACATCAAATTAACTTTCGTAACTCAAGATGTTGCATCTATATCAATAGAAATGCATCTAATGCAAGTCGTTGCATCTCAACTGCGTGGTTTGGTCACTTCTCACCACTTCTTATTTTAATTTACTTCTTACTGGATCCCTACTATATATATATATATATATATATATATATATATATATATATATATATATATATATATATAAAAGTTAAAATAAAAGACAATTATCCAGAAATGAATAAAAAGATTTTTTATTTTTTAAAAATTCTTCAAAAATTCCAAAAAAATTCCACAAGACCGGGTATGTTGGTGCATAAAACTTTTGTGAATTTTTTTTTTTATAATTTTGAGTTTTGATACGTTTTTTTAATGCACAAAAAAAGAATTTTGATGCGCAAAAAAATTTTGATTCACAAAATTTTCTACTTGTTTTAGTTAGATGCGCAATGTTATTTTGATGAAAAAAGTCAAAAGAAGTTGGGTGCAAAAACCAATTTTTGATGCACAAAAAAACAATTTAATGCGCAAACGTATTTTTCATAATTTTTTTTCGGAAAAAATAACCACTTTTAGAAAAAAAGTTTTTCACAACTTTTTCATGCACCATCATACCCGATATTGTGGAATTTTTGGGGAATTTTTCGAGAACTTTTTTTGAAAAAAAAAATATTTTTATCTTTTTACGGATATTTGTCTTTTATATGTATATATATATATATATACGTATATATATATATACGTATATATATATATATATATATATATATATAGGTTGGTTCATTTAAAAAGTTCATCTCGGTAGAAAAGTAAGAGAAGTGATCTCAACCATTAGATCACCCTCCCCTTCCCTCTCATTTTTCCTTCCTAACTCAAGGGCCTCTTTGTCACATTTTTTATTTCTCAAGGACTATTTTGTAACTTTGTCATCTTTTCACTATTTATCATTACATCGATAATGATGACTATATTGATAGTTTTATTTGAATTTAGTAATATTGATGTTCTGCACATGAAATTTTTATGGAGTATTTTCGATACTGGGAAAGAAACAAAAAAATGTAGCTGTAAAAACAAAAAGAATTAAATTTCAATTTTTAATTTGCTCAGTAATCAACAACCAAAATCAACAATTAATTTCTCGTCACCTATATCTTTACATTTATAAACAAAAATCATGTATCTTTACATTTATATACGAAAATCATGAAGTAACATATAGTACTATTTACAACGAGTTTTTTCTGCATAAAAAGTATGAAACAACGAATACGGCTCACGTGGGCAAAATGGCTCTGCGGCGCCTTTTGGGGCAGCTTTAGTAGCAACTTCTGGGCTTCGAAAAACGTTCCAAAATCTCAATGTCTTGTCTCCATTAAGCTTTAGCAGCAGTCCTTTTCTGTTATGAAGTCAAAGGCATGATACATGCAAATCTTAAAAGTAGTTCCTATGCACGATTGATGGACCAGACTCGTCATATTCTGATTTTGCAATCCACATATACATCATTTATAACACCCAATAATCAGAACAAAGTACCAATAACTACCTAGAAATGGGAATAAAAAGATGATTGCAAAACAAACCTGCTGGAAGGTGCTGAGTGGTGCCAAGATGGACCCTCTTATCTGAACACTGTACTTTTTTTCCGGTGGTGCAACGAATTTGATCTCCATGCTGCTTGGAGCCAAAACGGTAAAGTTTTGAGAATTCAAGAGAAGGTCACGAGGATTTCCTTGCTCGTTATATCAGCTATACCAGGGAACATAGTTGTACCTCCACTGAGAACAATGTTTCCATACAAGTTTCACCTGATATCCACATCACACTTCATGATGGAGTTATATATGGTTTCATGAATACCTAATGCTTCCATTCTGATCATGGATGGCTGGAACAAGACCTTTGGGCAATGGAAATTCTCAACACCGATGTTAATAACATGCCCATCAGGAAGCTCAAAGCTCTTCTCGACAGAAGAACGAGTTTTGGAAGTCTATAGCTCCTGCTCATAGTCGAGAGCAATGTAAGCCAGCTTCTCCTTCATGTCTCTTACAATTTCTCGATCTATTGTAGTGGTGAAAGAATACCCAAGCCCAATAAGGATCTTCATTAAACAATCAGTGAGGTCACGTCCAACCAAGTCCAATTGAAGAATGGCGTGTGGGAGGGCGTAACATTCATAAACTGGGATTGTGTGACTCACACCATCCCCAAAATCAAGAACAGTACCTGCACTAGACAATTAAAGATTAGAGTGCTATACTAACAACCAATACCCATTTAGGAATATATATTCCCAAATTAAATATTGGCCACCAATGCCCACATGCTACAAAAAATGAAACATTCTCAATACATTAAAACCAATTGAAACACACTGAACCAACTGAGCTTGCATACCAAAATTACCCACATTACATATGATTATACCCACTTGCAGACTTAAACTAGACAACAGTAATTGTAATACCAGACATTGCAGACTCAAAACCAAACATCAGTAGTTGTATTACATTGCAGAATCAAAACCAAACAACACTAGTTGTATTAACAGGCTTCACAGAAATAATTGTAGCATAACACGAGCACAGAGTTTGATGAAATGTCTTGGTGTTTGTTTATTTTGATTATTGGTGGACTTAACAGATATAATGAAAAAAAATGTTAGTATAAGTAAGATACTTATTATGAAGACATTAACTTTTAAAATGAGTAACTTTGTACAGGTCAATATGTTATATTGAACAAAAAATTATTTGGATGCCCTACCATGATACAAATGGATGCACTAAAGTACCTCAAACGGATGCACTAAACGTCCTTAAATGGATGCACTAAAGTACCTCAAATGGATGCAATTAAATAAGTCCGTTCCAAAAAGCTTTTAGGATTTTGAGGTACTCATATCTTCTCAAAAGTCCACAAAACTAAACGACCTGTTTGATTGTTTGAATCAACCAAGCCTCATAAGCAGGATTTCAACCCGTTAGCAGATTTAGGAAGATAAAGCAAATAGATGCTCTTAATAGACAAAAGAACATCTGCATTACCTTCAAAGTCATCCAAGGATTATGTGGGTGAATAATCATACGCAGGCTGTGTGTCAAACAGTACGGGCACATAATTTGCAGTAGCATCAGCCTCTGCCTTCGCTTTCTCCTGCAAGTATAAAAGCATCACCATTGTTATCTAAGTGGTCCCAACCAATAACTCACTAAACCCTTAAATGAAAGAACTTCAGATAAAACAGTAATTATATCAATAACTCACTAACCCTTTAAAGCCAAGTTTGATTCCTACAATTAACTTTAAAAAAAGGAACACTTGATTTTGTGTTGTACCTCCGAATTGGCAGCTTGTTTCCTCTAGAAATATGCCGAGTAGTCAACAAGGGAAACTTGACTAGATCTAAAATTAAGGGCCGGAACAAATGGATCTTCATCCAGTGATTTGAAGTACACCTGCACTATATATGTGGGTTCGAGTCCAGATGTCTTCCTTAGCTTCTGTACCGTTACTTGCAACCTACAAATAGAAGTTTAATACCAGGTTAAACAATTGTTTAAATAGAAGTTTAATATCATATCTCCAACTGAAACGTATTTAGCTGATATTTAAGAAGCTAGATAATTATAAACAGGTTAAATAGACTGAAAGATACCCAATATATACTCAATTGTTTACGTTGATAAAATATAAAGGAACAACCAAGTATGTTCCGTATTGTATTAAAAAAAATAGGAACCATTTTGTTTCTAGTTGCTAATTAAACCTCTGATTTTCATATAAAAAGAGTGATCAAGAAATCAAATGTAAGAACCACATTGTATCTTCTCTTTGATGCACTAATTATACAAACCGATGCATTAATTGCTCGCTACAACAAGATCAGACATTAGCCATTTAGATCAACTTCAAACAGGTTACGTAGTATTGAATTCACCCTATAACTAAGCATTAATTTCAATTATGACACTATACTACTTATTTTGGAACATCGACAGAATGTCTCACTGAAGTTCAAAACTCAGTGGTGAAACCAACTCGGTAACCAATTACTCGAGGTGAATCCCACTCCTAAAACTACACTAGAACAAACAAAAATGAAATAAGCAAGTGAACTAAATTTTGCACACAACTACTCAGGTATGAATCAACAATTCTTGATTTAATTACATGGCAATATAGCATGACTAGATGGTACACTCTACTGAATCAAGAGCGTGTAAATGGATGCACTAATATGTCCAAACAGATACATTAAACTTGCAAATGGATGCATTAAACATGCAAACAGAGACCTTTGGGCCATTGAAAATAGTACAAGTAAACGATGTGGTGAATATGATTATAAAAAATTGAAAACACTATGATTTCAAAGAAAGATTTAAAAAGTTGTATGCACTTAATATACATATCGGATTCAGGGAGTACCTTATTACATCCACTAAATTGCAGCGTTGATCCCAAAATTGAATCAATTAGATTCCATGCAATTCCTGCTGCAGCATAAAGAGGTATCACTAGTAGCTGCTTCAAAAACGCATCGTTGGTGCAACTCTTTGTAAAGAGACCAGGTAAAACGAATGCTAGTCTAATGACAGTTCGTGTGGCTGCAGCTGCAACTGCTAGATGACCGGCTACTGTTACACCACCATTTGTACACCTACGAACAGTTTGTCAATCAAGAATGAAAGAAATTAGTGTGCACCAATCTAACACCTACTTTTTCATACAGTCAAGTCAATTTGAAATGTCTTTTGATTCTGATAGACTAATATAAGGTAAAATAAAAAAGGTTAGCTACAAAGGAGACATGTCAATAGTGTTGAAAGCCACATGAACCTCTGGTATTGTTTTAGGGGGGTGTTTAGGATTGGTTTTTTTTTCTGCTTATAATTAACCATGATTAGAACATAAGACCTCTTTAACAATAGTTCACCACATACGGACCATGGTAAAATATTTTGGTGCACTAATCATACTCATAAATGCCCCAATATTGACCTTTTTTATGCAATAATCATACTCATAGATGCCCTAATATGTTCATCGATGCTCTAATTATACAAACAGATGCACAAGTGGTTCCAACGATGCACTAAACATTACCAACAGATGCCAAGTAGTTCCAATGATGCACTAAACATACACAATGATGCCTTAATATGTCTGACGATGCGCTAGACTAATCTTACTCATTGATGATCGAATATGTTCATCGATGCACTAAACATACAACCAGATGCACTAAACATACAAACAGAAACACTAAACACACACACACACACCGATGCCTAACATGTTTAACAATACACTAATCATAATCACTGATTCCCTAAACATACTCACTGATGCTCTAATATGTTTAATGATGCACTAAACATATTTTTGATGCAATAAACGCACAAACAGATGCCATAACAAGTAATTTGATGCCCTAGTCTTACTAACAGATATTGTAACAACTATTCCTGATGCACTTATCATACTATCAGATGTCGTAATACATTTTTTGATGCACTAAGAAAACAAGAAGATGCCCTAACTTAACATTATGGTCGTATCATAAAAAGAGATGTCGTAACTCATTTTTTAAGCACTAATTGTACAAAAAAATATTGTAACAAGTCGCGTGAAGCCCTAATCAAACTAACATATATGCTAATGCTTATTTTAGATGCGCTAATCAAACAAATAGATTCCCTAACTTATAACATGATTCTCTACTCATACTAACATATGCAATAACTCGAATCGTGATGCACTTATTTCAGACAAACAATTGTTGTAACATACTATTATGAGAGGTTCACTAAATTGTAACTTTATACATACATATGCCTTAATATGTCATTTCATTCAACAATAACAACAATTATTTTGTAATTTACACAAAGATGCACTAAAATAACATAAAAATAAAAAAAATATGTAAACACTTACTGTTGTGTTTTTTCTGATGATCGGATTTGGTTCACTTACGATCCCTAAACTTGATTTTTGTCTTTTTTTTTAAGATCAAAATCAAACTAGTGCATCCACGAGTTGTTTTATCTGATTTTTATTTGATTTTGATAGCTTTTTAGGGTTTCTTGATTGGAGTACGTGTTATCAATCGAAGTATGTGTGTTTTTTTTATCAGATTATGTGTTTTTTGACCAATAGTGGTGTGACGGTGATGGTAGCGACGGTGGTGGTGGTGGTGGTGGTGACGGTGAGTGTGTGTGTGTGTGTTTAAATACAGACTGTGTGGTTGTATCAATATTAAAAGAAAAATGACGGTTCCTTCTTTTTTTTATGTTTTTTTCATTTTCTACCCTGAACTTTCAACAGTATTCGTAATCTACCCTGTAACTTTTTTTCTCACTTTTCTATCTAATTATACTTTTCTCTAGATCCGGACCCTATATATATATATAGTGTTATATTCTATGCAGTACCAATATTATATACAGTACTTTACAGTACTCCTTTAGACAAATCTTGGCCTTTAATTTTTTTGATCAACGGTTGTAATTGATGGTGGCAATTGTGTAATTATTTGAAAACTCATATTAGTTTTCATAAAAGGCAGAGGGGCACTAATGGAATTTTTCACATCCAACTTCTCAATAAACTGAACGCCAGATTATTAGGTTACATTAAAAAAAAACACAGATCTCTCTATGCCGATCTCTCACATGCGCCTCTTTTCATCCTCATATCTTGTCTTCTTTTATTTGTGTAAACGATCCCCAAACCTCGTTAATCATAAATTCAGCCACCACAACCACCATAAATCGTGTTGTTTTTCTACCATTCGACGTTACCATATATAATTTACTATTTTTTTTAATCAAACATAGCCCCCTCAAAGATCTATAATTGGTTTAGATTCAGTGCATCCCGTTCAGATCTTTAATCGGTTCAGATCTGTTATGTCGTTATCTAACTGTTTTTTATGAAAGTTCGGGTTAGATATTATGAACTGATTTGATGATTTAAACGGGAGCGTATGCGCGTGATGTTAGGAGGATTTTGAGAGCTGTTATACATTTTTGATTGAGACGGGAGCGTATTGCGGCTTTGTTACAGGTATGATACATTACCACTTACGTGTACTTGATGTATACTGTAGATATTCATGGGATTGTTTTGTGTTTGTTTTTAGTACTCAGTGTCTGTGGTAACAAAAGTAATGGTGCAGTTTTTCAGATTGAGTTGTTTAAGACACATGATAACTACAGTAAAAAACTACTCCATTTAGTTATTATAATTATCCAAATCTTTAAAGAGTAATGTAACTTTCTTGATTGAGATATGACGTATATAATATAAAAGTGCAATAAGACCCATAAAAATTTGTTAGGTTAGTATAAGTGTCAAGGATGCAATTCATTTAATAGTTCTATATCAACTAATATTTTTTGTTGCGTCTGAAAGAAGTAAGGAAACAACAACATTATTGTAAACATCTATTAATATAGTATAATACATGAATAAGGTAGTCACGGTGAATGTTTATTTTATTATTTTTAAAACTCATAGTATATAGCTAGTAACTATAATCAATTTTGTGCGAAGGGTGCATATGTGTTTTGTGGCCGGTATAAAACCAATGAAAGTGGTATGCATATATGTTTTAATTTGTACGTGTGTGTTTAGATTGGGAATATGCACATTTTAGTTCTAGTTGTTCTTAATAAAAATAATAATTAATGTTTATAATTTCAGGTATTGAACATGTTGATAAAGATGAGGAGCAATACCAATATAAAGAGTGCACATGTGTATTCAACAAGTACATCATTTTTAATGATTTTGATGAGAAAGTGAAGCGTACACATATGTTTTTGGAAAAGTGCACATATGTTCTTGGAAAAGTGCACAAATGTTTTTGAATGACGTGCACATCTATATTTAAAAAGTTACATTTGTATTTGAATTGTGTTTCATTTGACAAATGTTATGTATACTATTTACGTTTTTTATTCGTTATAAATTTAAAGCATACATGTATATGTTTATGTTTTTGTTATAAATTTCGAATATTAGAGAGCTAGAAACATATGTGCAATTATCATTTTAAGCAAAAAAAAGTTTGATGTCTAAACAATTTTACAAAAAATAAAATAAAAAACATATGTATGGTTTACAATATTGAAAAAACATACATGCACCTCACTTTTTTGAAGAACATGTATGCTGAAAATGACATTAAAAAAAAGAATAAAAAAAGAAAAAAAAACGAAAAAAACGGAAAGTTAGGGACTTTAAAAACTTTTTTTATTAAAAAATAAAAAAGAAAGTGAAAATGTGTTTTACTATTATACCATTTTGAATTAAATGAAAATATTTAATAATACTAAACTCTTATTGGTTTGGAAGGGTACTGTAAAGTACTGTATCTAATAAGAGTACTGTATATAACAAGCCCATATATATATATATATATATATATATATATATCTTATATATAACAGGAGGCATTTGGCATTAATGCCACCTCAATGACACCTCAATGCCACCTCAATGCCACCTAAGCATTATATGTCCACCTAAGCAATTTAATAATTCAACTATTAATCCAACTATTTTTCCCGGTTTTAATGTATAATTTATATTAATTTTAATATTATTTTTCAAAATTAAGCTTTTTATAAAAAATGTAATTGGTGAGATTTGAACTTGGGTTGTTTTTAAGAGTAGCATTAATAACTTGTGTGTTTACCAATTAGGCTACAAGTTATTTTGATAATTATGTTGCATTCTATAATATATAATTAGCTCTATAAATTTCGAATTTAATAAAATATTTAGGAATCTGTATTGTTTTAGGATTGTGTTTGTGTGTTGATATTTACTTAAAATAAGATTATGATAAGTTTGGTATGAAATCATTGTTATCTTAAGTTTACATATCTTTTCCAAAACCATTATTTAAAAAAACATACGTATATTTTTTTTTCACAAAGAAAAACCCTAATCATCAAATCTCTCTCCAAGAAGAAAACTCCATCACTAGGGTTTTAATGATTTTTAATGTGTTTTTGTGCAGGTTTTGCTGTTCTTGGAGCATTGATAATGTATCTATACAGTGTATGAGTTGGTAAATTTGTGTCATGGTTGTAACCTGTCAAAGTTACTATCTCTACTGTGACAACCCGTACTCTCAGGTCATTTCTCGACACAATTCATGTCTCATTATTTCAACATTTATAGTAAACTTGGTTTACTTGTTTCAAATTCGCGTAACCTTGAAGGTTTAGCGGCGAATTCATGATCATAACATCACGTACATTTCATATGGACTATGATTAGTCTACATTACATTGGCATCATTTGCATCATGATAGTTCATTCATGACATTTCATTTCACATTTATCGCGTAATTTTTATATTAAATAAACGTTATCGCGTGAGTTATTATTTTAAATATTTAATCCGTTACTTTCAAAAATGATCCCGATGTATTTTAAACTTACATTTAGTTTATAAAAACTATATTTTTAGTTTTCCTAGTGTTTCAAATTTATTTGGTACGTAAATCGTTAAAGTTAAATTATTACGACGTTTTCTTAAAAATTATACGATAATTATTTTATCACTCAAATTTCACAAGGAATGTATTTTTACAATTTTTATTATCTCAATACATTCTATTTTGACCTATTAAAAATTTACTTGTACCAAAAATCCATCATTTACTTTACAAGTGTTTATTTACTTACATAATTCTTGTACCTTTTATCAATTTCTACACAAATAATACATATACACAAGTTTAAAAAAAAATATATCTATGCATATCTTCCCCCTTGGCCGACCAAGGGGGAGGGCTTGCATTAAATTGTGTATGGCCTTTGATTGTTAATAAATGTTACTTATACATAAAGTCTTACTACACTTTTATTTATCTCATTCTTCTCATAAGTTTACAAGTGTAGAAAACTCTTTCTCTCTTTGTTTTGCTCCCTCAAAACCGGTTCTCATCTAAAGCTAGGAGGGATCATCATCAAAAATTTTTGCTAGTCCAAGTGTTATAACAATCTAGTTTATACTCTTTATAAGGTTTTGAAATAAAAACCAAGAGTATTTAGGTTTAACCTTGTTACTAGCACCTCATCATTTTCATTAGTAAGCTTGTTTCTTTCATTTTTCATGTATCCTTATCATTTTCATATTCTTCTTTTCATTTTTGGATCAACATGCAAGACATATGTGATTTATACCATTTTTACATGATTTTAGAGTATATATATATATTTGGTCATCCTATAAATATCCCCTTGGTATTGGTTGGTCTTGATGATGTCTAGGAACCCATGACACCCTAAGAAGGTGTATGGTAGGATTAGATTAGCTTTGGAGTTGATTTGAAGGGATTAGAATAGGTTTTGTCCGAAAACTATTTTCAATAGTATAAAAGGTTCTGTCCTTGTTTTATTTTTCTGGAAAAACCGACAGTAGGCACGACATTTTGGCCTTGATATTTAGAAAATATACTTTAAAACGAATCCGTGGCCGCTTGAACGGAATAAAACGGACTTATAACGAAGAAGTTATGGATTTTTGAAGTTTGACGATGAAATATATTATTTTCAGAAATTTCAGCATACTATATTTATTTTGTCCGAGTCAAAAACGAGCCTTAAGCTTCACAAATTATTTCGACTTGTCAAAAATATATTAGTATACTTTGATACGAAGCTAAGGACGTATAAAACGTAGAAAACGGATTTGAAACGACAAAGATATGCACTTTTTCATAAACTTGCCGTAACTAATTTTCTGCACACAATTAGCCAAAACCACCATCTTTAACCCTTATTATCTTTATGTTCGAGACCTTTTGGACGAAAACTCCTGAACTGAAACTTTTAGATATCGATACAAACTTTCCAAAACCGTCGAGTTCGTTCTCTAACGATCGACGTACATTGTTTTACGACTAGTTTTTCAAAGCCATTTTTGTTAATTTCATAAAAATTCCGACGACATTGTTTTGCGACGAAAAGTGGTAATTTCTCTAAAAATCATTATAAAACCATTGTAGGATGACATTTTGACGTAAAAACATGTAAAGTGATTTTGATTGGTCAAGGCGTCAAAAGAGTATTTTTTCGACGATGTGTAATATTTTCAAAACTCGTAAATGGTATAAATAACATACGGAATGCATGCATAACATTACATTGCAACTCATGACATATCATATCATTGATTATAGGTCCCGGTTAACGCATCACATTAAACCTCGGTGTACTCACTTTTGCCATTATTCCAGTTTACCAAGTGAGTTTTCATAGCCCCGTTTTACATGCTTTCGATTATTTTCAAACCCACGGGGGAGAATACATTGCACTACATTTTTTGTACGATACCAAGTATGTTAAATTCATTTACATTGCTTAAGTTACCGCATTTGCCAATTTGAAAGTCCCCATTACTTGAACATGAACCGTTAATCTTTGAAGCGAGGATGAGTGGATAGATCTATCGAGGGTGACGCTTCCATCCGGGTTGGTGAATCCCAACCAGGCAAACGGATGCATTTCATTTGATAACATTACGGAGTTGTCTGGCAAACACTCTGCAGGGGCATACATTATTGAACAGTCTAGTTTCGGGGTCATGGGCTTAGAGCAAATTGTAACATTATTTTTACGTGACTTGATTGTCATGCATGGTCTATACTTGTGTAGTCGTATAAAACATTTACATAAACCTATGATTTCTCACCAACATTATTGTTGACCGTTTTTAGCAATGTATTTTCAGGTAACTGAGGCATTATCTTCATGACATGGTTTAGGGACCTACATTTTGAGTCGCGGTGTCGACTTACATTATGTACATTATGGCACTTTATTTCAAAACATCGTTTGGATTTGTAACATATTTGTATTTCCGCAAAACTGTGTAAACCTTTTGGGACCGATGTTGTACTCTGATTGTTTTTATGAAATATCCAACGATGTGTTTTTAAAACGACACTTTAGGTCGTTCAATATAACTGTGATGTGGTGCTATGACAGTCAATCCCCCGGGAATTCCATTCCGCTGCAAAACAGTTAAATTGGGGGTGTGACAGATTGGTACCAGAGCTACAGTTATAGAAGAACTAGGTTGCATCATTGACCCTAGACTATAGCTACATTATCATAGCATCTCATCATTTCATCATAGTACATATTCATGCGGATTCACTTACATTTTATTCGAGGTTATTTACTTTTATTTCACATCGGTTGTCACAGACATGTCTTCAGATTCACATCCTATCACCATATCATCGGACTCTAGCTCGGATGATGTCCCAGCTAACCCCATCATGGATGATGTTGCATCACATTCCACTGAGATCGTATCTTCCATTGGATCTACTCCAGCCTTTCCACCTATCATGACCGACACTGAGACCGAACCCTTCGAGGAGGGCGAAGTCGCACCCACCCCTCACGTTAGCCCAGCTCACGACCCGTCACATCCACAGACCACTACTAGCACCACCACCATCATCACCATCTTCATCATATTTTCTTAGAGATCCTTTACCTACGACAGAATTGCCGCCCAAAAAGCGTGCTCGTTTTGACATCCCTACACCACCATCTACAGAACCCGAGCCACCCGTTAGATTCGAGTTAGGCGAGAGCTCTAAGGCTGCAGCTGCTCGACAGCCTTCTACCGAGGCATTAGGAGCCCGTATTGATGCTCAACAGATCCAGATTGATAGGTTGTCACGACAGTTGGAGGAACTGTCGGTAGATAGGATTGAGCCCATTGCGGAGGAGGTCGAGGGCCTAGTGTTAGGCAGGGTTTCTATTGATTTGTCACATCAGAGTATTCAGAATAGGCAGTTAGAGGACAGGGAGAGTATTGCTTCTTTGCAGGGTCAGATTGATGAGTTGAGGAGTTTGGTGGATAGTTTGACGACTCAGGTTCGCGATCTTCAGGATCGAGCCGGCGGAGCACCATGAGGTGCCTTATGTAGACTTTTGTCATGTATAGTTTTGACCATTATTATCCTAGTCACAAGGTGTGTGACGTAGTTTAAAGAACTTGTTGTATTTTGGTTGTTGTACAAACAAATGTATCAAGTATTGACTCTACTATGTAGGAATGGTTATTATTATCTATGATATCGGTCCATGTAGGCCGAAATTTTCATGTATATTATCCACGTGTGTTGTGATTATATTTGTGATATTTCGTTATTGTTCCGTTGTGATTCCATTTACTTTATGCATGTTGTGGTTGTGGATATATTTGTATGATGGTTGTTTCTACTTACGAGTTCTCATGATTGTTTCATCTTGTGATTTTGAAGAGTTATGGCGCCGAAGAAAGCCACACCGGAAATGACCCAAGCAGCAATTCAAAAGTTGGTGAATGATAGCATTGCTAATGCTATAAGAGTCGAAAGGGAAACAGTGGCTGCTGCTGCTGAGGCCGCGGCTGCTGCTGAAGCCGCTAGGCTAGCTACTGCTACTGGTAATGCCGGAGGATCTGGGGTTAAGAAATGTTCGTACAAGGATTTCAAGAGTGGTGAACCCACTAAGTTTAGAGGTACTGAGGGTGCCACAGCCATGGTTCGATGGTTTGAAAAATTGGAATCGGTGTTTTTGCTTTGTAACTGTCCGGATGACAGTAAGGTCAAATTTGCTACGAGCACTTTACTCGATGGAGCATTGTCTTGGTGGAATTCATATGCTCAACCGATTGGAATGGAGAATGCTTTTAAGCTTACGTGGGAGGAATTTAAGGGCTTGGTGACTAAGAAGTTTTGTCCTCGAACAGAAGTGAAAAAGTTGGAGACGGAGTTCTATGAATTGGTCACTATTGGTTATGATATTGACACATACATTCGGAGATTTCAGGAATTAGCCGCGTTATGCCCGTCGATGGTATCGGATAATGAAAAGTTGCTAGAAGCTTTTATCGGGGGACTTCCCGAGGTTATTCAAGGAGATGTGACTTCGTTTGATCCACAAACAATTGAGGAAGCTATTCGAGTGACTCAGAAGTTGATGGCACAAGTGGTGAAGCGAGGTAAGTACACCACCACCAACCGAAACAACAACAACCCCAACAACCGTTTCAACAATAACCGAGGCAACTACAACAACAATAGCAACAACAACAAGCGCAAGTGGGACAACACAAGGGGTAGAAATGCTACTCAACAACCACCCAAAAGGCAAGAGGTTGCTAAGGTTTATGCTGCGGGTCAAAAGGAAGGAAAAGGGTATTCGGGGGTTTTGCCGAAGTGTAATAAGTGTTTTAGTCATCACAATCCGGGTCGATGTCCTGAACCGTGTGAGAATTGTAAGAAAGTTGGTCACCGTACTAGGGATTGCAAGTGGCCACAAGTTACATGTTTTGGTTGCGGGGAAACGGGACACTACAAGAGGGATTGTAAGAAAGGAAAGAATCAAGCAAATCCGAATCAAGGAGGTATGGCTCAAGGAAGGGTTTACGTCATTGGAGGCGGAGAAGATAGGGAGGACCCGAATGTCATAACGGGTACGTTTCTTCTCAATAATCGTTACGCTTCAGTTTTATTTGATTCGGGTGCCGATAAAAGTTTTGTGTCCAATGCATTTGCACCTTTGCTCAACATTAAGCCAACCACATTAGACATATCATACAACGTCGAATTAGCTAATGGTAGCATAGTTAACACAAACACCATTGTCCGCGGTTGCACATTCAATTTTCTTAATCATCCCTTCAACATAGACCTCATGCCCGTAGAGCTTGGTAGTTTTGACGTCGTCATCGGCATGGACTGGTTATCTAAGCATCGTGCGAAGATCATTTGTGACGAGAAAGTTGTTCATCTTCCCTACAACGGCGAAACTTTGATTATTCGTGGGGAACGAAGTGGAACTAGAATTAGTATCATATCGAGTATCAAAACGGAGAAGTACATTAAGAAAGGTTGTCTTGCTTTCTTAGCCCATGTAACCGAGAAAAAGTCGGAGGAGAAGCGACTTGAAGATGTTCCTATTGTCCGAGAATTTTCTGAAGTTTTTCCCGAGGATTTACCGGGACTTCCACCGGCACGTCAAGTAGAATTTCATATCGACTTAGTGCCCGGAGCTGCACCGATTGCGCGAGCACCGTACCGTCTAGCACCATCCGAAATGCAAGAGTTGTCTAATCAATTACAAGAGCTTCTAGACAAAGGATTCATTAGGCCGAGTTCCTCGCCTTGGGGAGCACCGGTCTTGTTTGTGAAGAAGAAGGATGGATCCTTCAGAATGTGCATAGATTATAGAGAGTTGAACAAGTTAACGGTGAAGAATCGTTACCCACTCCCCAGAATTGACGATTTGTTCGATCAATTGCAAGGTTCTAGTATCTACTCCAAGATTGATCTTCGGTCGGGTTATCATCAGCTTCGAGTTCGGGAAGAGGATATTCCGAAAACAGCGTTTAGAACACGTTACGGTCATTACGAGTTTCAAGTGATGCCGTTTGGATTGACTAATGCACCGGCGGTATTCATGGATCTCATGAATAGAGTTTGTAAGCCGTATTTGGACAAGTTTGTTATAGTGTTCATCGACGACATCTTGATCTACTCAAAGAGCAAAGAAGAGCACGAAGAGCATTTAAGGACGATTTTAAGGCTACTCAAGAATGAGAAGTTGTATGCCAAGTTTTCGAAGTGTGATTTTTGGAACCACAAAGTGCAATTTCTTGGTCATGTCATAGATAGTCAAGGACTACAAGTTGATCCCGCAAAGATTGAAGCCGTGAAAGATTGGGCTACTCCAACGAATCCTACGGAAATTCGACAATTTCTAGGACTAGCAGGATATTACCGAAGGTTCATCGAAGGTTTTTCGAAGATAGCGAGACCTTTGACCAAGTTGACACAGAAAAACAAGAAGTACGAATGGGGAAAGAAACAAGAAGTTGCTTTTCAGTTGTTGAAACAAAAGCTTTGCAGTGCGCCAATTTTGGCACTACCCGAAGGCATTGAGAACTTTGTTGTATATTGTGACGCTTCGCATAAAGGACTTGGGGCTGTTTTAATGCAAAACGAGAAGGTGATAGCGTATGCTTCTCGACAACTTAAGACTCATGAGAAGAACTACACAACTCATGATCTCGAGTTAGGAGCCGTAGTTTTGCGCTCAAGATTTGGAGACACTACCTCTACGGTACAAAGTGCAAAGTGTTTACCGACCACAAGAGTTTGCAATATATTCTTGATCAGAAGGAGCTTAATATGAGACAACGTCGTTGGTTGGAGTTACTCAGCGACTATGATTGTGAAATTAAGTATCACCCGGGAAAAGCCAATGTTGTGGCTGATGCTCTTAGTCGGAAAGAGAGGCCTAAACCTTTAAGAGTTCGATCATTGGGAATGACGATTATTTCTCCTTTACCATCGAAAATTCACGAAGCACAGATAGAAGCACTTAAGGAGGAAAACCGACCAAGTGAAAAGCTTTATGGTATGCCCGAAAGCGCTAATGGTTTTGTAAAGAGAGCAGATGGAGTATTATGTTTCAAGGATAGAATGTGGGTTCCATTGTATGGCGGAATACGAGAATTGATTATGCATGAGTCGCATAAGTCAAAGTATTCTATTCATCCAGGATCAGATAAGATGTATCAAGATCTTAAGAAGCTTTATTGGTGGCCGAACATGAAAGCGGAGATTGCCACGTACGTTAGCAAATGCCTTACCTGCTCTAAGGTAAAAGTCGAATATCAGAAGCCGTCAGGTTTACTCCAACAACCAGAAATTCCTCAATGGAAATAGGAACGCATTACGATGGACTTTGTTACGAAACTTCCTAAGACATCGGGAGGTTACGACGCTATTTGGGTAATTGTTGATCGCCTTACCAAGTCAGCCCATTTCATACCGATTAGAGAAACTTATTCCATGGAGCAACTCACTAGACTTTATGTCAAGGAAATAGTCTCGAGGCACGGAGCACCAATTTCTATCATTTCCGACAGAGATAGTCGATTCACTTCAAACTTCTGGAATTCATTGCAAGATTCATTCGGAACCAGATTAGAGATGAGCACAGCATATCACCCACAAACCGACGGTCAAAGTGAAAGGACCATTCAAACATTAGAAGACATGCTGAGAGCATGTGTAATTGATTTTGGAAATGGTTGGGCTAACCATTTGCCATTGATAGAATTCTCGTACAACAATAGTTATCACACCAGTATAAAGATGGCACCATTCGAGGCACTGTATGGTCGTAAGTGCCGTTCACCTGTTTGTTGGGCCGAGGTAGGAGACGCACAACTTACTGGTCCGGAAATGGTACGGGAAACCACGGAAAAGATAGTTCAAATTCGTGATAGACTCAGAACTGCAAGGAGCCGACAGAAAATTTATGCGGATGTTAGACGCAAGGATTTGGAATTTCAAGTAGGTGACAAAGTTATGTTGAAAGTATCGCCTTGGAAGGGCGTGGTACGTTTTGGAAAGCGTGGGAAATTGAACCCGAGATACATTGGACCATTCAAGATTTTGAGCAGAGTTGGTCCGGTAGCTTATCGTCTTGATCTTCCACCAGAACTTAGTCATGTGCACAACACGTTTCACGTTTCAAACTTGAAGAAGTGTCTTTCGGACGAATCGCTCGTTATTCCATTGGACGAAGTTCAGCTTGACGACAAACTCAACTTTGTGGAAGAACCTGTAGAAATCATGGACCGCGAGGTCAAGCAGTTGAAACAGAGTCGTATTCCTATTGTGAAAGTTCGTTGGAATTCTCGACGAGGTCCTGAGTTTACTTGGGAACGGGAAGACCAGATGCGACACAAGTATCCTCATCTTTTTACCGACACCGTTAGACCTAACAACGATTGAATTCAGGGACTGAATTCCTTTTTGGATGGGCGAATGTGACAACCCGTACTCTCAGGTCATTTCTCGACACAATTCATGTCTCATTATTTCAACATTTATAGTAAACTTGGTTTACTTGTTTCAAATTCGCGTAACCTTGAAGGTTTAGCGGCGAATTCATGATCATAACATCACGTACATTTCATATGGACTATGATTAGTCTACATTACATTGGCATCATTTGCATCATGATAGTTCATTCATGACATTTCATTTCACATTTATCGCGTAATTTTTATATTAAATAAACGTTATCGCGTGAGTTATTATTTTAAATATTTAATCCGTTACTTTCAAAAATGATCCCGATGTATTTTTAAACTTACACTTAGTTTATAAAAACTATATTTTTAGTTTTCCTAGTGTTTCAAATTTATTTGGTACGTAAATCGTTAAAGTTAAATTATTACGACGTTTTCTTAAAAATTATACGATAATTATTTTATCACCCAAATTTCACAAGGAATGTATTTTTACAATTTTTATTATCTCAATACATTCTATTTTGACCTATTAAAAATTTACTTGTACCAAAAATCCATCATTTACTTTACAAGTGTTTATTTACTTACATAATTCTTGTACCTTTTATCAATTTCTACACAAATAATACATGTACACAAGTTTAAAAAAAAAATATATCTATGCATATCTTCCCCCTTGGCCGACCAAGGGGGAGGGCTTGCATTAAATTGTGTATGGCCTTTGATTGTTAATAAATGTTACTTATACATAAAGTCTTACTACACTTTTATTTATCTCATTCTTCTCATAAGTTTACAAGTGTAGAAAACTCTTTCTCTCTTTGTTTTTGCTCCATCAAAACCGGTTCTCATCTAAAGCTAGGAGGGATCATCATCAAAAATTTTTGCTAGCACAAGTGTTTTTACAATCTAGTATATACTCTTTATAAGGTTTTGAAATAAAAACCAAGAGTGTTTAGGATTTACCTTGTTACTTGCACCTCATCATTTTCATTAGTAAGCATATTTCTTTCATTTTCATGTTTCCTTATCATTTCATATGTATCTTTTCATTTTTGGAGCAACATGCAAGACATATGTGATTTATACCATTTTTACATGATTTTAGAGTATATATATATATTTGGTCATCCTATAAATATCCCCTTGGTATTGGTTGGTCTTGATGATGTCTAGGAACCCATGACACCCTAAGAAGGTGTATGGTAGGATTAGATTAGCTTTGGAGTTGATTTGAAGGGATTAGAATAGGTTTTGTCCGAGAAAAACTATTTTCAATACGTATATAAAAGGTTCTGTCCTTGTTTCATTTTTCTGGAAAAACCGACAGTAGGCACGACATTTTGGCCTTGATATTTAGAAAATATACTTTAAAACGAATCCGTGGCCGCTTGAACGGAATAAAACGGACTTATAACGAAGAAGTTATGGATTTTTGAAGTTTGACGATGAAATATATTATTTTCAGAAATTTCAGCATACTATATTTATTTTGTCCGAGTCAAAAATGAGCCTTAAGCTTCACAAATTATTTCGACTTGTCAAAAATATATTAGTATACTTTGATACGAAGCTAAGGACGTATAAAACGTAGAAAACGGATTTGAAACGACAAAGATATGCACTTTTTCATAAACTTGCCGTAACTAATTTTCTGCACACAATTAGCCAAAACCACCATCTTTAACCCTTATTATCTTTATGTTCGAGACCTTTTGGACGAAAACTCCTGAACTGAAACTTTTAGATATCGATACAAACTTTCCAAAACCGTCGAGTTCGTTCTCTAACGATCGACGTACACTGTTTTACGACTAGTTTTTCGAAGCCATTTTTGTTAATTTCATAAAAATTCCGACGACATTGTTTTGCGACGAAAAGTGGTAATTTCTCTAAAAATCATTATAAAACCATTGTAGGATGACATTTTGACGTAAAAACATGTAAAGTGATTTTTGATTGGTCAAGACGTCAAAAGAGTATTTTTCGACGATGTGTAATATTTTCAAAACTCGTAAATGGTATAAATAACATACGGAATGCATGCATAACATTACATTGCAACTCATGACATATCATATCATTGATTATAGGTCCCGGTTAACGCATCACATTAAACCTCGGTGTACTCACTTTTGCCATTATTCCAGTTTACCAAGTGAGTTTTCATAGCCCCGTTTTACATGCTTTCGATTATTTTCAAACCACGGGGGAGAATACATTGCACTACATTTTTTTTGTGCGATACCAAGTATGTTAAATTCATTTACATTGCTTAAGTTACCGCATTTGCCAATTTGAAAGTCGCCATTACTTGAACATGAACCGTTAATCTTTGAAGCGAGGATGAGTGGATAGATCTATCGAGTGTGACGCCTCCATCCGGGTTGGTGAATCCCAACCAGGCAAACGGATGCATTTCATTTGATAACATTACGGAGTTGTCTGGCAAACACTCTGCGGGCGTACATTATTGAACAGTCTAGTTTCGGGGTCATGGGCTTAGAGCAAATTGTAACATTATTTTTACGTGACTTGATTGTCATGCATGGTCTATACTTGTGTAGTCGTATAAAACATTTACATAAACCTATGATTTCTCACCAACATTATTGTTGACCGTTTTAGCAATGTATTTTCAGGTAATTGAGGCATTATCTTCATGACATGGTTTAGGGACCTACATTTTGAGTCGCGGTGTCGACTTACATTATGTACATTATGGCACTTTATTTCAAAACATCGTTTGGATTTGTAACATATTTGTATTTCCAAAACTTGTAAACCTTTTGGGACCGATGTTGTACTCGATTGTTTTATGAAATATCCATCGATGTGTTTTTAAAACGACACTTTAGGTCGTTCAATATAACTGTGATGTGGTGCTATGACAGTCAATCCCCCGGAATTCCATTCATTTGCAGTGAAAGCGGTAAATTGGGGGTGTGACATCTAATTGCAGTTACTTTTACTCTTATAATGTTTCTACCCTATTTGCAGGTTGAAGAGTGATTAAACAAGAACTTCAGGCTTTTCTCAAGGTGTGGCTGCTTTTGTTCTTCATTCATCAACACCCTCTAATCCCGACTCGATTAGACGTGGAAGGAGCGAATATGGGTCGGAAGCCAACTGTAGTGTTGAATCTCAGGATAATAACCCGAGTGTGCAGTCAATAGTTGAGGTTGAGGTCCTTCAATTTTATTATCATGTATCTTTTTTTGTTGTCTAGGAAGTTCCTTCTTCCACCACATCATGCTTTCTTCTCTTTTTTGTACATTAAGTAAAATTGTCGACCCAGTAAAATCATTGGTGAGTTTATGTGATTACTTGACAGTTGACACCTTAATGTACAACATGTACAATATGCATAATGTCTATGCGGAATGTTTGGTTCAGGCTATAACAAGCAAAAAATGTCTTTGGAACGGACTGCAAATGCGTTTCACAAATGTGTATATGAGGTAAAAACTAATTTTATTTATTTTTTATTTTTTTTTATTTTTTTCATAGGATAACCTAAATGTGTTCCTTAACATTTACTAAGCGAATATTTGTGAGCGTCATCTCATCAGCACTCTTAAATGCAGATTGAGATTGTGGTGGTAAAGAATGAACAACTCGAGAAACTAAAGGCTCGCTAGGTGACACTCAAGAATGATGTTCATCCTAAGGTTTGTCTTCTGACTTTTGATTGTATATCACTAAGTAGCTTTTCTTTACGCATTTCCACTGGCAGCTGGACTAATGCAGAAAAGATGAACCGAATTTTGTCTTAACATAATATTTTCATATACATAAGTTTACATTAGATACCTTGAACAAACATGTCAAAAAGAAAAATAGGGGTTCCATTGTACTGTAGAGATTTCTGTGCTTTGTTGAAAATATAATGCATGTGCAGATGAGCGTGAAAACTGAATGTGCATCACTACCTTTATATTAGCAGTTCGTATCTTAATTATACCATCAAATAATCAGTTTATGTTATGCTTGGATACAAACAGTCATAAATGTTTATCTACTGTATCGAAAAGCAAGTAACAGGATAAATAATTTATACTTTATATAAATACCTTTTTATATGAACTTTTTTTATAGGCAAGGATATAAATTTGTGAACCAATACGTCGCAATGGAGGTAATATTACCCTTACACTCTTACAATATACTTTTGGGTGTTAATTATGGTATGAAACTGGACGCCCCTAAAATTCAATTAGTAACTAATTATTTGATAGTTTATTTTGTTCAGTTGACATGATTGAAACAAGAATTAAGACGTGAATCCAATGGTGCCCGAAATGTAAGAGGGTGTGTTACATGAAAGTTTTTCTAATTTGTTACAAGAAGGTTTCATATTCGGATTCTTTAGTCAATCTATTTTGATTTTTTTTTGAATTCGTAGTTTTTTGTCAATCAATTTTGGTCATATGAATTACAGGGAGTCTGCGGACCTCTGCTTGCTGCTATGCGATTATGGGCAACACCAACACATAGATGGAGTAAATGGAAGCACATATATGATGTACTGTGACCGGGTAAGAAATATCGATCTAAATTGTTGTATATATAATTTAATACCTTAAGATAGTTATTATTTGCAAATAAGATCGTAGTCTCATTGCCATCTTTTCTAGGTAGACCTTTAATGATCCATGATAAAGATAACATATGCGGCTGCAAGAAGGGAGATCTGAGGTGCACAATCATCTGTAATGACCACATTCGGTGCCATTGATCATCTGCTTGACCAACCAATATGGACAGACCTACATCAATACCTGCAATGGTTGCATTGGTGAGATATAATGCTATTTTTTTAATAATAATGTTTACCTTTAACACGGGCGTGCTTGCAGGATACTGACAATTGAAGCTTGCGGGATAGTGACAATCGAAGCTTCATTGACAATCACTATGATGTGAACCGTTCGTTGATGCAACTGTGGTAACAAAATTAATCATTTCTGTAATTAAATCGTATAATTTTTAAATATGATTTAGGAGGTTTAACCGAGTATGATAAGTTTACCATATCGTGTATTCATCATCAGCTGTGATTTCCCTTATGTATACATGAAGTCATTTAAAGGTGAGTTCTCTTCAATATAAAAAGTTTGATTTTCAAGAATTTGGAGCAGCAGCCATTAGCATTCATCAGCTAGAAGCAATGGATAACTGGGAGCAACTTGCACGTCGTGCTTATGAGCTCTTTGAGAAGGATGGAAACCGCCCTATCATGATCGAAGAACTTGCCTTGGTATGTCTCCCTACAGATGCTACTGCAAGAAGCACAAGCAACTCAGGAACACCAAAGCATTCAGAACCTTTGCGACACCATTAGAACTATTTTACGGTCATAACAGGTATGTGTAATCTGATTTTAATTATGCATTCAACCCATTCAGTAATGACCCATTTTGACCTGGTAAATATGATTATTAATGACAAAATTTTAGCCGATGTAGTTTTACATATATGTTCGCTTATATTGATTCTTCCTGTATTGCAAAAGATGGAGGTTTAACAAATAAGCTAATCTTAATGCAAAATAGTACTAATACTATTGCTGCTTCAGTGAACTTAAAAGGGACAGAATGGTGCTAATGAGGCACTTTTGCAGACTTCATATAAGCTATAGGATAAGCTCTAACGTGAAAAGAAAGGCAAAACAGATAAACCACTACCTAAAACTACTAGAGGAATCAAAAACTAAGTCCTAAATTCAAATGAATAAGCAGAAAAGCTGTTGTAAAGAGGCTAAGAGGGACATATCGATCAGCAAAACGGAATAGGGACAAGATGGGGCAATTGCAGGCTAAAAATGAGGCATCTAAGAAGCATTCAATTCCAAACAAAGACAACAAAGATTAAAACTAGACAATTAGCTACAAGTATACTCAAAAATCAAGTCATTTTATCAAATGGATAATCCGATAAGTAGCTGAGAAGAGTGCTACTTGGGACAGTGACATAGTGCAACAGACAGATAATTGGCTCAACTAGGCACCTTTGATCACCAAAATAAGTAGTTTAAAAGCATTTACTCACCAAGTAAGTTGAACACAGATTATATAGGGTATGTAGAGATTATGAAAACGCAATTTGAACCACTTTTAGACCTAATTGAGACCTTAGAAATGACTGTTGAAGATCACTGATTCGGACATAACTGAAACTGTGACAGAAAGAATTTTAGACTCAAAATACTATTCTAAACTTGGAACCTCATAAACTTTGATTGATAAAGCTTTAAAACCGTGAAGTCGGTAAGTAAAAGCTAAATAGTATAGGTGAACGAATGCTATGACACACGAGTAAAAAATGAACCTTCCCTCTTCAAACAATTTGATGATCCAGATGATGCTTGGTACTTAGTTTAAATTTCCAGGTATTTAATACCATACATAATTCAATCCTGCTACTATTTTTACCTATTAGTTATAAAGTGGTATCACATTATTTTTTAGAGGAATATAATTCTATATTTTTTATAAGATTAAACTTACAGTTTTTGTTTATTGGTTCCATGAACAACTACAGTAACTCACTACGGTATCTTATATTCTTTCAAAATAGTATAAGAACAACATAGCTACTAATGAAATCACTAAGTGGAATAGACAATCCATAACAAAGGATGTATTTAAGGTTTTAGTTGTATATGATTTCCTATTGTTATTACCATTTAAAACACTTCATTAACTTTTTACACTGCTTAATTGGGTGCTTAGGTAAGCTTCTACTAAATGCTTATGTACTTTCAAAAGCTTATTTGTCTCTCGAAAAGTTATGAACCTTTCAACATAAGCTTGACCAAAAACCATTAAGATGTTTAATTCAATCAACTCATGTTAAATTCATATATCTTATCTATTAATATTTTTATGATTAGACATCTCAAAAGTGCAAGACGATGAGGTGGATGACGGGACTACCTCTGTGGTAGTTTTTTTGGGAACTTTTAAAGGAGGCCGAAAAGTTGTTTGCCACGAAAATTCATCCAATGACCATCATTGAAGGTCTGTTTTAATGTGTGCCATCAGTTCTCACGTTTATGTATGTCATTCTTATATTTAATCTTCAGGTTATCGCATGGCTGCTGCCTGTGCAAAAATTGCATTGTTGGGAATATTGCAAATTAATTACGTTCAATGGTTCACGCAGAGGAATTCAGATCAGACTTGAAGAATATTGCAAAAACTACATTGGATTCTAAAATTCTTTCACAAGACAAGGAACATTTTGCTACCTTGGATGTTGAAGCCGTGATGATGTTAAAAGTGAGTAGTTAATGCGCACTAAGGGAATAGAATTGATTATTAGACTGCCACTTTCTTATATTTATTCTGCAATCATGCGAAACTGAGATAATGGTTTAGTACTGAACTTTCTAATGAGTTGAGACGTATAGAGGGTATACTGCTTGACGCAACTGATATAATGGTTTAGTACCAAAGGCGCGACTATCTCATGACGCAACAAGCTCTTGAATCCAAACGCACATGCATATATGGTTTATTCCTCATGTTACCAATCCGATAACGGAGCAAAGTTTGCATTTGAGAATGGTAAAGTGCCTACTAATACTTGATTTGTACAATTTTTCTCATCAATCGTATACGTATTTTTTTATCTTCGACTTTCCGTGTGCAGATTTGACTTGCAGACCCTTGAGTGCTAACTATCTGAGTAGGATGGAAGAAAGTTTTTACGTGCAAACATCGTTGGAATCATCACATAATTTGTAAACAATTGTTTTATAATATTGTTTGACAATTCTAAAAAAATGTATTTCAGTTAACAAAAAACAATAAACAAATAATTATAAGTCATGCCCGCCCATTGGGCGGGCTTCGAATACTAGTATATATATATATATATATATATATATATATATATATATATATCTTTACTATATAAAATGGAAAAAAGGTCAAAGGTGAAAGTGAAAACTTGAAATTTGAAACTTGAAAAGTCAAAGTTAAATATTAAGGAAAAATGTTATCTTTAGGATCCCTCTAAAATGAATTCATAATTTCCACTAAATAGGGGGAATTACATATATCCTCATTTAATCACTATTAATTACATATTTCCCCACAAAAACTTTTAAATAACAAATATACCCAATCTTCATCAATCTTTTTTCTAATCCAATTATTCCCTTATTTTTTTTTACTCGGTTTACCCTTTCACTCTTTTCTCAAGTTTGACGCCAAAGCGAGAATCATTTTCTACCATATCTGTTATGAGTAATTCTTTGATATTGACTATGCATGTATTCATGTTTAACTTGCATCGTAGTTTTATTGTTAAAATGACCCAACATTTGAATATAAAATTAGTCAAATAATGTGACTAAAGTTTTTTTTTGTTAAACTTTAAGATATGTTATAGTTTTGTTATGTAACTCTATGCTTGTCAACTTGTCGTGATTTGTTGGAAATAAAATTGGGAATAGAGGTGGCAAAAAGCGGAACGGGCACAGCTAAAATGGGCACGGGATAGAATGGGTTATACGGCCTAAACGGCATGGGCTAAACTAGCACGGGCCCAACGGGCGCATGTTATACAAATCGCTTAATAAATGACCTAAAACGACGAAATAAAATTTTTAAACGTAATATTTTATTTATATTAAAAAACTTAAATATATTATATAAATTTTTTTAAAACGATCGTAATGTTCTACAATTGAGGGGAAAAAATGTGCCCGTTAATGCCCATTTAAGTTTTCAATGGGCTATATGTGCCAATTTCAAAAAAAATGAGGGGGGTTAAATGTGCCCAAAATTTTTAAAAGTTTTGCCAATTTAGTCTATCTTTTTGCTTTTGGGCACATTTTGCCACTTCTAATTCGGAAGCTGTAGTAAATGGTTTTGAAAATAGAGATGGATACAAGAAAGGGTATAAATGTCATATGCTAAAGTAATTTTAACAAGATGGGTAAATATGAGAATTTAATATGTAAAATCGGGTATTTTTGTTATTATGATGTTTTGGTGGGGAAATATGTAATTAATAGTGTGCTACTTGTGCTACTTTTTCTCCTATTCAACAGAAAATAAATACTGGTAATTAATAATTGATTTGCTTTCTTGTTTCATAGCTTTCTTTGTTACTGGAATTAACATAATTTTTGTTTTATGTTAGGAAATGAAAAAAATATGTTTTAGTCCCGTTAGACAAGTAAAAAGAAAGATAAAAAATTTGAAAGGTGAGCAATAATTACTTAAAAAACATATTAATGACGTAAGGCCCACGAAAACTCTTAAAGTTAAGCAATACAAAAAACAAAGCAAAGTTTACAGGTAAACTAAACATACTTTTGGTTAAATCTAAAGAAAGAAGGTTATGAACATAGTTTTGGTTAAATCTACTGTTTTATGGTAATCTTTATTACACAGAGTAATTACAAATGGCACTGAAGTACTAAAGTAAAAAATTGAAAGTTAAAATTCAATATTGAATATTTAACCAATTATCTTTAATTCATTGTTGAATGTCGAGAAAATAATTTTCACATGTAATATAATTACCATTAACTTATCAATTCTATAACTATATGTATATAATTACAATTAAAAATGCAAACTAATATTAAATAGAAACAGATTCGGCATATTTAAAGTTGGTTACATGTTTTTTTATTATTATTATACATATGTGCATGTATCCGATTTTTGAAAACTTAAAAAAGTGAGTAATGTTAAATTTCTAAAATTCCTTTCAAACTAAAATTTCTACATAAAAATTCAAAGAATTTGACCTTAATGAATAGCTACTATAAACCATTCATACATAAAATTTCAAAGAAATGAATGATAAATTTTGACAACTTTACTTAATGTGTAATTCCCAAAAATTAATTTATTTAAGCGTAACACTAATAATTTCTAAAAGTTTACCAACAAATTATGTTTTATAAGGCACTATATTACAACTTATTTTTTATTCTTATGTTACCATACAGCGGATCATATGAGATCTAGTTATAAAATATATTAAAATATGTGCAATGACCATATGATTTTTAAAAATATTGTTTTGACACAAGTATATTGTATAGTTAAAATTGCAAGTATATCATAAGCAAATAACTAACGTTACAATCACAAAACATCAGATCGATTTATTATTTAGTCACGGGTTCATTTTTTTGTTCTTGTTCTTTTGCGACTAAATATGTTAAATACAAATATGTTTCCAAATATTGCTATAATGATTGTATGAATGCCATAACCTGTTGATCATGGCCCCGCATTAATTTCAAAGATATTATACAAAGTTTTTAGAATAATTTGGTCAAAATATATTAGACAACCGGTGTATATATTTTTGTTAAGTTTCTTAGGTTTGTAGTTTTTAAATTCAATCAATCTCACGCTTTATGATGAATGATAAGCAACGCGAAGCTTTTAATCAAAGAGTTCCGTCTACAGGATTCAACACACCTCAAATGCCAGCCAAGAAATTTTATACGCTGAGAAGCGCAAATTGTTAGTTATCTATAATTGATGTAAAGGTTTTATTTTCGCTTATAAATACTTTTATATGTTTTCGATACATGTAATAATTCTTTGACTACTAATTATCGCATGTTACAAAACACTTTTTCTTACCACAATATCTATCGCTAAATTATCTCTGAAACAGCACTACGCTATACGCATCATACCAAGATATATATATATATATATATATATATATATATATATATATGAAGGGTAATATTCTCTTTAACAAATTAAAAGAATAAAATCGAAAAATTCTAGTAATAATTCGTTGACCCTTATAATTCCAAATTTCCAATGGCGGCCCCTACGCCGTTGGCCTTGCCAAACAACACCCTATCTCTCTCTCTAAATAAAATTCTCTCTCTTAATTTGTTAGTGGCATTTATAAAGGAGAACAAACCACTGTCAAGTACTAACAAACTTAACCAAAGAAGAAGATAAGAAGCAGCTTCTCTCAAGCCCCAAAAAGCAGCTACTTTAGATAGAGAAAGTAGGAGAGAAGCTTAAAAAAAATGGAACAAGACTTGAAATGGTGGTTAAAAATAATGGTGATTTTGTTGATAGTGATGGGGTTTGGTTTTAAGATTTTTGTGTTGCTATGGTGGAAACCAAGGAAGATAGAAGAGCATTTTGCCAAACAAGGCATAAGGGGACCTCCTTATTGCTTCTTTATTGGAAATGCTAAAGAGCTTGTGAGTTTAATGGTGAAAGCTTCTTCTAAACCCATGCCCTTTTCTCACAATATCCTCCCTAGAGTCCTATCTTTTTACCATCAATGGAAGAAAATCTATGGTATGTAAATTATATTCAATCTTCACTTCCCATGTTCTAATATGTAAAAAAATATATATAAAAAAATATTTTTTATTTTTTGGCTTTTAAAAGTTGTTCATATCTTTAATGGGGTCCCAAAAAGATCAAGAAAAATGATTTGAACCCGTGAAATGGAATGATCTTTCTAAAGGTTCTAAGTTTGAATCTTAGACATAATTTGTCTTTTATTGGGGTCATGACCTACATGATCTTGAGCATTAGGACATGGGTTCTTGATAATCTTTCTAAATTGTTTTGATTTTGGAACATTTGAAAACTATATTTTCTTTAAATGACAACGGTTCTCAAAGCTATTTTTATCATTCATTTTCGTTTAATTTTATGAGAGCAACTATGTGTATGGGAATTTAGACATGTTTTCATGACATGTGATGATGTCTTTTTTTTTTTTCCTTCCTTGAGATTAAATGTTTTTGGTTTGGCCACTTTATAGCATTCATGACAACATATGGAGGTAGCTTTTTTGACCACCTCCTTAACTTGCATATTTTCTGCACATCATCTTCATTGGATTTTTTTTTTCTATATCTCTTTTATGCATATATGTGCACACAAATTATGTTTGTGTATTGTATTTTATCAAAATGTTAATGGATTGTAGAATTATGCAATTACACGCGATACTCTCTTTTGAATTTTTGAAATCTTTGGATGTTAACTCATTGAGTTATCATTTCCTTTTCTGTTCCCTTGGTGTCCTTATAATTCTTTTAGATTTTTGTGGAAGCTTGGCTTTTGATAATGAAGTTATTTCTGTTTGATAGTGGCATACTCATTGAGTTGTCTTCTCTCTCACTTTCTCTCTCTAGGTGTACAACTTCACAGCTTCATGAAATGAGTGGCTGATGTGTTGTTTCCGTCCCACCAGCCTTTTTTTGTTTAACGCGATGCTTACCACTTCTAGCTCAATACCATTTACTTTGATGGTGAAAAAAAAAATATTATAAAAAGGGAAAATAATTTATTTTTTTCTTGTAGTAAATGGATGTGTTTCATTTATTATTGCAGGTCCGACATTTTTAGTATGGTTTGGACCCACGGTTCGACTAACGGTAGCCGAACCAGATCTAATTCGAGAGATATTCAGCTCAAAGTCGGAATTCTATGAGAAAAATGAGGCTCACCCTCTAATTAAACAACTAGAAGGTGATGGTCTTCTTAGCCTCAAAGGTGAAAAATGGGCTCTCCATAGGAAAATCATCACTCCCACCTTTCACATGGAGAATCTCAAAGTAAGCATACTTTATTATTTATTTATTTATTTTTTTAACATTTCAAATCATTAAAATATTCTTTTTCCTAATAAAGTACTAACTTTAATTTAAATTCTTTTTATCGATTATCACAGTTACTAATACCCATGGCCACCAGTAGTGTGGTGAGAATGTTGGGAAAATGGTTGGACATGTCGAATTCCGATGAAGTGGAGATTGAAGTGTCCCAATGGTACCAAAATTTAACCGAGGAAACTGTGACGAGGACCGCATTTGGAAGTAGCTACGAAGACGGAAAGCACATTTTCCAATTACAAGCTCAACAAATGGTCTTGGCTTCTGAAGCCTTCCAAAAGGTCACAATCCCGGGTTATAGGTACATGTCACATTCCCCTATCCTTATTTTTCTCCAATAAATATCCCGCTCATATTTTTAAATACGACCAGGGTGTCATCCAATCTAGTACAACTAACACTAAAATTAATATATATATATATATATATATATATATTTTAAGGGGTATACACCACTAATTACATATTGCTCCAAACCTTGTTTTAATAGTCTTGTATATTATGTATTAAAAACTTGATTTGGGGAAATACGTAAATATTGTATGTGGGGATATATGTAAATTTTCCCTTTTTTTTTAATATAGGTTTTTGCCCACAAAAAGAAATAGAGAATCATGGAGATTAGAGAGGGAAATCAAGAAATGTCTTATGAAAGTCATTGAAAGAAGAAGAGAAAACTGGGACAACGAGGTAATGCAAAATGGGCCAAAAGATTTACTTGGACTTATGATCCAAGCAAGTACTAAGAAGGAATCAGTAAATTACTCCCCCGCAATGGCACCTGCCATTACGACACATGACATTGCGGAAGAGTGCAAGAGTTTTTTCTTCGCCGGAGAACAAACGACGTCCAATATGCTGACGTGGACGACGGTATTGCTAGCGATGCACCCACAGTGGCAGGTGATGGCACGTGATGAGGTGCTTAAGGTGTGCGGACCAGGTGACATCCCAACCAAAGATGATGTTACCAAGCTTAAAACGGTACTCCCTCTCTCTTTAAAATCATGTTTTGTCTTATAGTTGTAGGAAGCGACGGTTTTATCCTTATGTGAATTGCCATTTACCCCAATAGCTGGATTTTCGTACTTTGAATTTCTTTTGACAATTTGCTAATATGATGTGATCCCATGTGCAGCTGACCATGATTCTCAATGAGTCATTGAGGTTGTACCCTCCAATTGTTGCATCAATTCGAAGAGCGAAAGCGGATGTTCAATTAGGAGGATGTAAGGTCCCACGTGGGACCGAGCTTCTTATTCCAATCTTGGCCGTTCATCATGATCAAGCTGTATGGGGCAATGATGCTAATGAGTTCAACCCGGCCCGATTTTCAGATGGTGTAGCCCGAGCAGCAAAACATCCAGTATCATATATCCCTTTTGGTATCGGGGTCAGAACATGCATTGGTCAAAATCTAGCCATGTTACAAGCGAAATTGACACTTGCGATCATATTACAAAGATTCTCCTTTCGGTTGTCCCCTAAGTATCAACATGCACCAACGGTTTTGATGCTACTCTACCCACAATATGGTGCGCCGATTATCTTCAAATCTTTATCATCGAATTCTAGCACGGACGAAGATCAAGGGTTGTAAATTGTCCATATATAATACTTCTCATATATGTGTGCGAGTGAATACTATGCTTTCTAGTGACCCAACCCCAGTTAATGCCCAAAAGAAATTGATCTATCAAATGCAGTGATCGTATTAAATCACTTTACTGATACGACACAACAAACGAGGTAAAATGTTATTATTGACAAAGTTCCTCAGTTTCTTAACCGGGAAACAGCATGTCACTAATATCAATTTTAATCAGTTTGTTGTATCGCATTAATAAAATTTTCATAATAGGACGATTGCATTTGTTGATTTCTTACGAAGGGTGAAAAGAACCAAAAGATTTTAAACCCCCTTTAGCAAACAAGAGTTAGGAGATGAGGTAAGTAAAATTTCTGTTTTCTTTCATTCCTACCCATTCGTTCACTAAAATAGCAATACTAACCCCTCAAGTTTAAAGGCCATGTATTTGCCAAAAAAAGTTTGGATTTTGGGCATTTAACTTTTATCCTTTGGCTAGTTAGACATCTATCTCTTTCATGTGTAAGTAGTGTACATTTTGCTCATTTCTAACAACAATTTTGTAAATACAAGGTTTTGCTTACTTGGTTTGATGTCTCATGTGTTGTTGAGTACAATATACTTGGATTAATAGTGCTGAAAATTATTTGTTCTAATTTCTATTATTTTGTATGAAGGATATTTTACTAGCATTATTATTCAATAAAAATGACTCTTTTGTTCCTCGTAGAGTAAAAGTGACGAATAAATAAACATTTTTTTTGAAAGGAAAATGATTGAGATGACTAATTTATGTGACTAATTTTATGCCTAATCTATTCATTTTGTGACACTTGTATTTCACTTATTCTCACTCCTCTTATTTACCATTGATTTAGCCATATGTTACAAGATCCTTGTTAGGCATAAAATTAGGCACATGAATTAGTCATGCCAATCACTACTCTTTTTGAAAAGGTCATATCAAAGAATAGAAAATGATATGAAACTGTAAGCAAGCAATGGTTTGAATTGTATGTGAGTGAGCGGTGCAAACCGCTAAATATCTGTTATAGGTTCCAAAATGGCACCGGACACCCACCATAGCTGCACCATGATTGCGTGTTACAGGCGTCATTGTGATCCGGACAACGGGCGAGATCACGTATAGCACGTACAACATGCCTATTGAGCTCAGCTTGTGCTATACGCATTTCGGGTTCAGGCCCAACAATAAAACAACCACAAATACCGGATCGCCAGTAAGCCCAATAACAAGATTGGCTACGGTCCGGACTTAAAGACGCATGCAAAATGCTTAGCAGGCCAAACTCATGGCCGCAAAAAGAGTTCTGTGTCCGCATCCACGATTACTGCGGAACCTTACCCGACAAGGGTCCCATACTGGCTACTAACTTTTATATGCGAGATGTTAAGAAACCCTAGCATTTAGCCTCGCTTTTAAAAGGAGTTCTAATCCTCTCATAAGGTACAACTTTCTCTCACATAATAACACACACATCTTTATTATCTCTAACAATAATGTATACTTACTCTCACGCCGGAACTTAAACGTGGGGTCCGTCTCCACAGTAAGGCTAACGTTTTACCTTCACTTGTGTAGGGATTCAATCTCATTTAAATTAGTACATATTTAGCTCATCAGTAGCTTGTTGGTCCAGCCCAACACGCATCCTATACACATACTCTAACCCGTCACACTTTTTGTACTAACAAGTTGGCGCCATCCGTGCGACTGGTACACAACTGTGTTCCTAAAAATTACTCACCATAAGCACTCGGTCCGAACCTACTCCTGCCCCCGCATCCACCATGCGGAACAGGGCGGGAAGGGGAAATAACGCATTCCTGGCGAAACTTGAAGGACCCGCCTTCGACGCAACCCTCAGGAAATACTGTGACAAGTATTACCACCAGATCTTGCCAATTATGACAGAGAAAGTTTGTCAAGAAAGGAAGCAAGAGGAGAACGTCAAGGCATTGGAGACAATGAAAGCCCGGCTTGACTTCCGAGAAGCTTCGCAAAATTCCAAGTCGGGGGTGCCAAACAGGAGGAAAGACGTGGGGAAAAAACTCAAGTCTAAGAAACGCCGAGACGCACACGAAGGTTCTGATCGGAGAAATGATCGGTCTAAATTACCAAGAAAGGGAAACACGGAACGAGAAACGGTGTTTAAAAGATTACGAAAAGGCGTATTCCCTAGGTTGGGAGATAGAGAGGAGCGTTTCAACGTACTCTGGAGACTCCAGATGATCAACCCAATGCAGTTCCCAAAGAGGGGAAGAGAGCCGTTATCACAGCTCCTACTCACAAAAGACAGGGCCCACAACCGGAAGGCATGGGGATAACATGGTATCCGCACGAAAGACGGACAAGCGAAGACAGATCCAAGAAACAAAAGCCAAGTCTCGAAGACGAAAACCTAACAATGCCGTGGGTATGCAAGGAAACTGACCCGCACTCCACGCATTCATTATTTTGACATACCGAAAAGAACCCGCATGCCGAATAACGTAAAGACATATGATGAAAGTGGATATCCCGAAGACCACCTCAAGATTTTTTAGACAGCAGCAAAGGTGGAGCGCTGGGCTATGCCGACCTAGTGTCACATGTTCAATTCCACACTTACGGGATCCACTATGGTTTGGTTCGATGACCTTCCGCCAGAATCTGTTGACAACTATGAAAATATGAAGGAAGCTTTTCTAGCCAATTTCCTTCAACAAAAGAAGTGCATCAAGGACCCTATATAGCTTCATCACATTAAGCAAAGGGAAGGAGAATTCACAGAAGGCTTTGTACAAAGATTCAAGGAAGAAATCAGGGATGTAAAAGGAGCACCAGAAGTTATGAAAATCTCAGGATTCATGCACGGAATAACCGATCCGAAACTAATTAAACGGCTGCACGATAGGATTCCAAGATCAATGAGTGAAGTAATGAATATAACCTTGTTAGGATTTAGAAAATCCATATAGAAGAGTCGGTCACCCCGACTATAGTATAACATAAGTTAGGTCGTAGGCTTAACGCTATTTATTAGTATAAGATTAGCTTAAGTAACATCGTGGAAGAAGGATGGGTCTTTACCCACTGTACACCTGATCCACAGTGAATACGAACATGAAGATCTCATATTATCATTAGCCGACTCAACCATGTTTAACCGTTCTGCATAGTTAGGACTCTTATGATTATCAACAGCGTCGTACAATTTAAGTACCTCAGATATCACAGAATCTGGAGTGTTAGGCATGATGTTGATGTTAATGGAATTTAACAAAGTCTATAAGAGACCGTGAAATGGATTCATGAGGGGATTCGTACGAGCATTTAAGGCATTTTTCCGTCAAGATGTACAGACTTTCATGGGCACATTGTTCTTGAACTTACAGCAACTTGAACAACAACTTGACAAAGAAAATTTTCAAGAAGCCGGATCCAAGGCTGCACTTCGGGCGATCAACAAACAATTTCAGTCATTCTTCAACGGTGAATACAGTTCGGATTATGACGATGATATGACTGAACGGTGCTTTGCTGGTCAACATAATGAATTTGCTAATATACGTGTACAAACTGATCATGATGCTGAACATGAATTTGACATATGTTCTTTGGTTGAAGCTGAGACTGATTATTTCAAAACAAATGATATGATTGATAAAGAAACGTTCATTGAACTTTCAAACAAATTCTCAAAACTAGAAAAACATTTCATTTCAATTGAAATTGCAATACAAAGAAAGGAAGAAAGTTCTCAAACCAGTAAACCATGTAAAAATCCAAAATTTCCCTAATTTCGTGAATTTTTTGAAATAAATGAATTAAAAGCTCAGCTCCAAGCCAAAAACTCGACAATCAACAATCTGAAGAAACACATATCTGATATGAATGAGAAAAGTAATTTAGTGAGAACTAACCAGGACAGTGATGCAACTAAGACAAGAAATATTGAACTGTCAATCTATGTGGCTAAATTACTTAGAGAAAATGATACTTTGAAAAGGCATCAAAAGGATCTAGGTAACTCAATCAAAGAAATCAGATCTAAAAATATAGAACAAACAACATCTTTAATGGTCAAAATTGATGAACTCAAAGCTCAACTTCAGGATAAGGGTTTCATAATTGTAGCATTAAAGAACGAGCTTAGAAAAACTGCAGGGAAAATGTGAACATTAAGTTTGCAAAATCATCAATCTTGGGGAAACCAGTCTTACATCCCAATAGAAACCAGTCAATGGTTAGACAACTGACTGCGTTTAGATCTGAATGACCAAAATCTTCAAAAACATGATTTTCCTCCCAAGTCGATGTGAAACAAGTTTTGTCAAAACCAGTCACAACACAATCTAGCCCTAAGAATCTGAAAGAAAATGCTAGTGTTAAGGTTCAACCTTCTAAGACTAGGAATAAAAAAAAGTCTTCCACTACACATAAGAAGCATCACAAACCTAATTCTTCTCCTAGGAAAACACTTACTGATAAAGCCTCAGAAACTAGGAGTAAAGATAAGTCTTCCACTGTGCCTAAGAAGTCAAACACTCCTAGATCTTGCCTTAAGTGGATGCCGACTGACATAATTTTTAAAAATATTGGACTTATATGGATACCAACCAGGAAGATGATCACTGATGGCAAAAGAAGGGTTGATTGTTAAACTACCAAGAGTTTGGATACTATTGTCATTAACCCACATAAAGGCAAACATACTTGTGATGTTAGTGCAGGTGTTCCTAATTCAATTGCAGGTACATTGATCAATTCCATCAAGAAAAGACTCATGATCTGGGTGCCTAAAGAACAGATGTCTCCTGGTTTAGGAGCTTAGGAATGTCATGATTGATGTACATGTACTATGACTCCTGAACACTTCAGCTCATGACTCATGCTTTAACAAACTAATTATGAGAGTATACATACCACTTTTATACTCTAACTTATTTTCTACGTTGTACATATCTTAATCATTCCAAAAATCCATAAAATACCAAAAATAGTTTTTTAAGGCATGTCTTCTGGTATCGATAACATCTATGGTCCTAGAAATTTCATTCAATAATGACACGGGTCTTTAGATGAAGTTCGACCAGGAGTTCATATGTTTTTTCAAAACATGCCTATACAAATATTTTTGAGTCTATGATTTGTCAGAATAGTATTTGTGTTTCACGTGGTGGTTAGAGGGTGTCGTCAAACTAATTGGTCTCAAGTGTGCATAAATTTTTTTCATTCTCAAACAATGACTGCAGTAGCTTTACTTGAAACCGGGTCATTGATTGAGGGGGAGAGCAATTTTCAAAATTTATGACATCTTTCAAGCGGCTTCAACTCATTGAATATTCTTTTATATTTGATGGGGTGTTAATCTTGCATCAAATTCTATATGGTCTCAAGTTTCGATTATGTGTTAATTTAGGGACTTGCTTGCTACCTTCTAATTGTTTCCTAGATTTTCATATATATTTGAGGTCCATTCATCCTTATGCTTTATCCTGATTTGTGACATTTGTCAAGCGGCTTCAACTCATTGAATATTATCATGGCTTTCATATTTGATGGGGTGTCAATCTTGCATCAAATTCTATATGGTCTTAAGTGTCGATTATGTGTTAATTTAGGGACTTGCTTGCTACCTACTAATCGTTTCCTAGATTTTCATATATATTTGAGGTCAATTCGTGCTTACACTTTATCCTGATTTGCTCCCTAGTGTCTCTCGTATCTCTAGGTGTTCAAAAAATGAAAAGTGAGGGACCAAATTAGATTAAACATGATTCTTATAAACCTAATTATATGTGAGGGGCTAAAACTATCAATACATGAAAATTTTAATTCAAATGGGATTGCGGTTTTTCATATGGAAGGGTCAAAGTTGCCAAAACATGAAACTGTTAAAGAAAATGGATGCGTTTTGATAAGTAGGCGGGCCAATTATGTCATTCTTCGAAAATTGAACCTAAGGGTATAAATATGTTTGCGATTTGACCGGTCAAACTTTCACATAATCTGTCAAACTCGCAGCCTATTTTCTCTCTCTTGTTTTAAGTTGCGGTTTGATCTCTCCTTAACAGTTTGTTTGCATTTTCCCTTGGTATGATTGGCTGTTTACACTTCATATAAGATTATGAATAGTATGTTGTTTTGTCTTGATCCTAAATCTCATTCATTGATTGAATTGTCTAGGTTTTAAAGCCGATTCATCTTAAAATCATAGGTTTGTGTTTCTTGTTAAGTTTAATTGTTGGGTTAAATGTCATGTGATATTTATATTGCCAGTTTGTGTGGTGAATTATTCTCCTTCGTTGAAATTGATTTGCCCATTGATTTGATGGTTCATTACTATCGTGACATGTTTATTGATAACTGGTATGGATGATAATGTTAGGTGTTAATTAGGTATCAGGTGTGCGTGTTGCGAGTACATTAATCTGCCCAACGGAAGATTGTATTAATGTGTTTTAGGATTGTGATTAGGAGCAGATTTTGATGTGTTTCTTAGTTGTGATTTGGCAATACTGTTCATAGCTGCGTTTTGTGTATACATTCTTGATTGAGTTTTGAAGTAAGTGTTCTTGGTTGCGTGTTGATAAAAAAATTTCTTGGTTGAGGTTAGGATAGTGTTTCCTGGTTGCGAGTTGATAAAAGGTTCTTAGCTGTGATTTAAGTAAATTTTTCTTGGTTGCATTTTGATAAAATGCTCTTAGTTGCGATTTCATAGGATTTCTTTGTTGTGTTTTGACAAAATGTATGTAGTTGCGTTGATTGATCAATTATAATATATTTCCAAAAGTAATACAAACGGTTAGGTTTGGATCCCCGGATCGTTCCAAACGAAGGATTAACAAAGTTTATAACTCTCGTCGCGTTTACGGGATTTTTGAATAGTGAAATAGGGCAAATAATGGGGATTTACACTACAATTATGAAACATAAGCTAAATATAATTAATAAAGCATATAAAACAATAATGTAAAGTACAACTAACCTAAAATACGATCTAAACCTAAAAACGCAACTATGGGAATATTAAAAACGCGATTTAAAACTAAATAATGCAATTTAAACCCTAGGAACGTAAAACTAATTTTCCTACGTGCAAAATGACAAAATAAATTTTTAAGAAAAAGCGGAATATTTTTTTGACTTTTTATTTAATTTTTATGAATTAAAAACTAGATTTAAGAAAATAATTATTTAAAAATAGTAAACCTATTTGGAAAATTATGAAACTTTTATGGAAAATACTATGATTGATTTTAAACCTAAGAAAAATACTAACTCTAAAAAAGCAGTTTAGAAAGAGCTGAAAAAGCAGTTTTTGAAAAAAATAAGCTAAAGTCTCAAAAATGTACTTAAGGGAATTAAAGGAACAAATGAAGTACGCAACATCATGGGAGCACAGTTGGTAAAGGTTGTGTGGTTTGGGTGCTTGTGTGTGGGGGAGTGAACTAACCCAGGTTCAAACCTGGCAGTGTCACTTTTTACTATTTATTTTTATTTTTGTTTTTTCTCTTTTTACAAACTTAAAATTAAGCTAACTAACAAACTTTCTATTAAAACTAACTTTTTCAAAACTCAAAATTAGCTGAAACAAACTATGAATTTAAAACAGTAAAGGCATAAGAAGCTTAAACAAAGAAAACTAAATGAAATGAAGACCAAATAAGCTAATCCTAACATAAAAGGCTCAAACAGGGGTCAATAAGCTAAAATAACTATGAAATATTCTAATAAGCTATGATAAAAAGGGGAAAATAAGCAGTATCTCCAATGAAACAACAAGAAAATGCTCAATAGATTATTAAACTTCACTAAACCAAACAGACCCTAAAGCTTCAATAAGCACCTAATAAGCGGGAGGAATACCTAATAAGCTACTGAGGCTAATAAGCAAACTAAATGTGTACCTAAATGAGCAAATCAGTTAAGCAATAAGCTAAACAAAAGGGCAATTAAGCATTATACTAACTGCTGTGACAACAGACTAAAAGGGGGACAAATGGGGGTTTTGCAAGCTAAAAATATGCTCCTAAATAAGCTCCAAAAACAAGCTCCTAAATAAACTCTAAAAACCTCAACAAGTGAAAACAAATGAAGCTTATACCTAAATCTCCTAGAAGAACCAAAAAGCAATCAATAATCTCAACTGAATAAGCATTTAAGAAAATGTGAAATAAGCTATTTTGACAGAAGTAAGGAACTGCTACAGAATAAAGGGACAGAAAAGGCAACTATGAACTTAATTATAAGCAATCTAAAAACTTATATTGGCCAAATAAACCTAAAATAGATAAAGTTGGATATCCTAAGAACAAAAAAACCCATTTTAACCTACTATTGAACCTAATTTGAACCTTGAAATTGACTGTTGAATTAGACCTTTTTGAACAGAAAACAAAAAGTGGACAAACAAGGTTCCAAAGTTTAAAACACAAAATGACTTTGACGAACTTGAAAGTATGATTAAAGAAGCTTTAAAATCAGTTTCCTACATCAACCAACTGAATTCTAATATACCTAAATGACTTGATCTTTAAAAATGAGCTTAATCCAAACACTCCCACATAAAACTAAGCTTGCATTTTCATGAATGAAACCATACAAAACCTTACTGATTTAGAATGACTGAGGTTTAATATGACAAAATGAGTACTAAAACAAGCTTTTAACACATTACATTCTAAAAATTGAAGTGAGACTGATTTTGACTTTTAAGTTGACTTTATTTGACTTTTTTCAAAAACTTGGAATTAGGACAATGAGACACTAATGAGCTCACATAAGCTTTATCAAGCTTATATGAGCTTATATAAATATGAAACAAAGCTTATTAAATGGAGCAAATAGTAAATGAATATTAACGAAAATTTTAGACAAAGTTTAAGAGCAAAAAGTAAAATTCAAATAACAAATGAAATTACAACTAAAACTGAAATAACAAACTATATAACTACAGAAAAGACATTAAAATGACAGAAATTAAGAAGTGGTAACAATTCCTTAAAGCCTAGAAATTGGACGAATAAAACTGTGGTGGAGAAGGTCTTTCATAGCTGAATTTAGGGTCGTCTAGGGTTTCTGAGAAGGCTCTAGATCTCTCTTATCAGCCATCGATTGCCTTCTATCATCACTTCAATCATTTGAGACCCTTGGATCATGTGCCACGTCCCATCACCCAACCATTGTACTCAGGATTGCCGACATGTCATTCCCTTATTCTGACTTGTCAGAATATTATAGAAGCCATTTAAGTGTGGGTAATTTCCATAGGAGCAGAGTAATTAGGGATGAAGGTGATGAACAGTGAAACGAGTGTTTTACTTGGCGGGTTTTAATATGGGTTTTGACTGGGGATGTGGTAAGGTTGACCGGGTCATAAGGTTAGAAAAAGCAGGTAAAATGCTAAAATGGGTAGTGGTGATCCGGGTATGTTATTTGTAAGGGGTTGGGCTTGGATGAGAAATGGGCCAAGGGTAGTTTGTGATGTAATTTTTGGATTGGAATGAGATAATAAGACCAAAGAACCATAAGGACCTTTCATGTTAATTTGGAAATCTCAAGGGCTAAGGATGTAATTTTGGGTGAATTGAGGTGTGATTGGTCAATGTGGATAAATGAGGGTAAAATTTGACAATATGATAAAATGAAGGTGTAAAGGGTAAAATTGGTAAAGTAAGGGGTGAAAATGGTAATTATGGAAAAGATGAGGGTGTTTTGTGTAAGTTGGGGAAAGTTAATGGTTTGATGTGTAATTTTGGTAAGGTAAAGGTGAGATGTGAAATTTTCCTAAACATGTCCCGAGATCCGTAATATGTAGCTTTGAGCGTTCAAGATCTATTAAAACCCGTAAAACTGATTTATCGGCTTTGCTTTTGCACTCTTTTCATTCTCGTGCTCAGTTTTCTTCTGTTTGTCCTTTCTTTTTTTTGTTTTCTGATATCCGTACCTGCACATGTATAAACTCAAGAAACACACAAATATTAGGCATTAACGGCTCATTTCCAGTTTATTTGGGTCAGTTTTAATAAAGAAAGGTATATGTTCTCACATATACCAAAATACCCCAAACTAACGTATTGCCGTGTCCTCACGCAATATCATCAACTCACGCTTTTAAAACAAAAGATTCCAACCTCTTTCTACTAAAGCTATGAAAAGTAGCAAAGCTTCCTCAAGAGAGATTAAGAAACCCTTGATTCTAATAATGCCCCATATACCTTTGTATTATATATATAGATATAAAGTATAAGCACTTTCCATTTGTGTGTTGTTGAACTTTCATGTCAATCAATAACTCTTACATATTTTTGAAAGACATTTTAGGATCACGGAGTAGGAAACACAACTCATAAAGAAGTGACCATACGGATAAAATTCATCGTCCTTGATTTTTCACGAGTTCCCAAACTAAGCGTAAAATCGAAATCACTCGCTATATACAAATTAGATGCCAACACTACCCATAAATGCTACTTGTGTACGCAAGGCTACTTTTCACTCCCATAATCCTAATTCCTCTAATTTTATTTTGAAAATCGAGAATTTTTTTGTTTTTCTCTTTTCTTGTTGCGATATATATTTATTCCGATAAAAGCATCGAGTTTAGACGCTAAGTAATTTCCAAACCTTTCCTCGAAAACCGTTTCTCACAAGAATGAGGTCCACATCAAGGTCCTAATTTCACACGATTTAGGGGATATCCTTTTTATTTATAACTGAGACATCCCATGTTTGAGACCCGAAACGGAAACTTTTTTTTAGGATATCCCCGGAGTCGAAGTTTAGCTTAACATTATTTCAGCACATTTGCACATTTGCAGTTTTAGCCCTCGGTCTTTTCAACCACCAATTCAACGGGATTACCGTTTTATCAGAAGTCTTATTATGAGTTTGAAATTTTTCCTCAACCTTTTTGAAGTCCATGGCAATGGGGGTACCGTCAAACATAGAAAACTTTTATGGCTTTGGATTTTCATATTTATACATTTGATCTTTATTTCACGTTAACATTTTCCAAACTCCGAGTCCCACGGCTTTTATAACAATAGAAACAATAGCACGTACTATCAAGAATCAGTTGTCTATTACACTGCAACACTTACAGTACCTTGATGTGTACCCAACTCTCATAAGAAAGGATTCTCTCAAGAATGCTTGAAAACTAAGTATTGCCAAAACTAAATACCTTTAATTATTTTGAATTTTTTTTTGGGGTTTATAAGCTGCTGGGAGTAAAAAGCCACAAGTAACCTCTACGAGCTCTAAAGAGATCCAACTACTCCACGCTTAGCATCTAACTTCTACATAACTCTATCATTTCTCGATCTCCGCAAATTTAAAATCTTAAATAATAAGATCCGCGAATGCTTAGCCGATAATTTAGCTTTCGCAAATTAAAGTCAATCATGGGAACTTGCAAACTATTTGCTTTGTTAAGCTAGAATTCGCGTTTTATAGCTCCTTGCATGAAAAACTAGCGAAAGCTTTTAATTATCAATGGTTAAGGGAACAAGCTAGGGCTCAACACGCCCGGTCAAGTCAAAATTCTATTCCTACTCTAACCAGCGGAAAGCCAACAAGGTTTCAAAACACATAAGTTATTTTAGCAAATGCTTCGTCAAATAATCTTAAGTCTCGCATTTTTAAAATCACTTATTAAAAACTAGAAAATCTTTCAAAGCTTCGCATATTTAAAATCACTTAGGAAAGCTTGCAAATTCTTGGCCTTGTGTGCTAGAATTCGCATTTTATAGCCTCTTGTCTAAGCAATTAGCAAAGACTTTTTCAAAAAAACGCATATTTAAAGTAACTTCTAAGAGACTCTCAAAGACTTTTGAATCATAAAAGTAGCAAAAGCCTTCAAAATTTTATTTTTTCTCACTTTTTTGCATCATTTATTCATTTTTAGGAAAAACGGGATTGCGAGAGTGTAAAGCAAATAACAAGTGCGGTCAAATCAAATTGAAGACTACCCCCCCCCCAAACTAAAATGAAACGTTGTCCTCAATTTTTAAAGGCAAGGGATCTCAATGGAAATCTAAAAGCTGTTTATTAATTATGCTAAAAGGTAAACGTTAGATGATAAGATTTAGGATATCAGATTTCCATAAGCAACGAAACATGAAACTCGAGTGGAGAAAAGACAAAACATCAAGCACGAGAGTCTACATATATCGGGATATCCTGGACATAAACATCAAAAACACCAAACACGAGAAGTCGAAGAGGCGAACCTCCTCACGTCACTTGTTAGAAAATAAAAAGAAGATAGAAGGATAAGCATGGGTTGCCTCCCACGAAGCGCTACTGTTTTTGTTCAACGAGTCGCTAGCTTTGCTCGTCCCCGAATTCATTGATCCGTGGGGGAGCAAGTGTGGAATTCATCAATCATGAGATTCCGGGATCAAAAATTGTATCCTCATTCCCGAGGGAGTGAAGGAGAGGAGAAGTCACATCATATGTGATGAAAGGAAGAAAGATTCTTATGATATACGTTTCAAGCACAAATGACTCCACAGGAAGAAGGAGTTCATATTTGGATATAGGATTTTGAAAAAACATTTTGATCACATTTAGAAAGCTTATTTTCTCTTCCGACGAGTATCCATGGATTAAAATTTTTGTCTTCACAAGAAGGCTCAATGGGATACTCGAAGGATATCTCATCAGTAAGGATAGAATCGTCATCACATGACGGAAGAGGAAAGTCAGAATACAGAGGTGGGACAAGAGGTGTGCTCTGAGAGCTAGCAATTTCCACCACTTCTGTTATGGTCTCTGTATCGGACTCAAACACTTTATCAAAAAGAGGATTTACTTCGCCAAAAGTATAGTCATCATTAAATTTAAAAAGTGGATTTGAGAAAATCCCGGAAGTAACCTCAGAAATTTCAAGAGAATCAGAAAAAGACATATCAAATTCATTGTCGGATATATCCTCAGACTCACTTGGGATTGGGACAAGGTTCTCAACATTAGTAGATTCCGTTTCCGGAATAGTGCTAAGATGCTCGTCCCCCATTATGAGAGAGTCCTCGGGATCCTTGTTGGGATCAACAATTTTTAGAGAAATTAGATCATTGTTAAGACAAACATCGACCTCTTTCGAAAGGAAATCATTTCTCACAACCGGCGTGAGTGAAGGGGAAGAGTCGGAAATGACAGGAGTAGGATTGCCACTCGGAGAATAATCATAAACGTCATTGATCTTATCATTAGCATATATAGCTCTTATACTCTTCATATTCTCCTCCGCCAACAATTATGCCATGCTTTCTCTTTATTATCTTTCTCGACGGGAGTGGGATTGCCACTCGGAGGCGTATATTCCTCATCAGAATCAGAATCGTCATCGTAATCGTAAACGAGAGGTTTCCAATATTGGGAGCTCATTTTAGCGCCTTGTTCTTCAGCGAGTAATTCACCATAAGTTTTCTGATGAGGATCTTCTTCTTGGGCAAGTTTATTAACAAGATTCTTAAGATCATTCATTATACCCAGAAAAATTTGGACAAATTCATGAGACAATGGCGGAGGTTGTGGTTGAATCATTTGGTATTGTGGAGGTTGGTCAAAAGAATAGTCATAATTGTTACAAGGAACATGCTCATAGACAAGCGGGCTCTGTGTTTGACAATCGGAGTTATAGTGCGGACTTCCACAATATTCACAATAGTACAATTGTTGTGACGGATTCGGTTTGGAGGGTAAAAGATATAGAATTATCGGTTTAGAGGGTAAAGGAGATTATTTTTGGGTTTTTATAAATAGCAAACATAAAAGAGAAAAAAACAAATTTTGAAAAGGAAAATATTTTTGGGTTTTTATAATAGAAAACTTTGAAAACACAATATTTTTGGTAACCGATTCGTCAATCGATAATCGTTTCTTTCAAGACTACTCGCAGAGTGGCGGAAGAGAAGAGTGGATATCTTTTCGGTTTTCAATTTAATGTCAAAACCTCCTTAAACACCTTGTATAGGTTGTAATTTTAAAATAATCTGAAAAAAATCGACTTCACGATTTATTTTGTTGGTTTTTTTTACTTCTTTGGTATTTTAAACACTTTAGGAAAAGTGTTTTGGTTTTTTAATTTTTTTTACTTGTGTTTTTATAAAAGATATAATTGATTGATCAATTATAATATATTTCCAAAGTAATACAAAAGGTTAAGCTTGTATCCCCGGATCGTTTCCCCACGAAGGATGAATGGAGATTTTGAATCGAGTCGCGATAACGTGAGTTTGAATTGGAAAAAGGAGAAATAAGGGGTTTTATGCTAAAAATGATAAACTTAAACTAAAAATAACACAAAAAGCGTGTAAAACAATAAAACGAAGCATTTCTAACCTAAAACGCAAAAGAAATCTAAAAACGGGCGCGCTCGGGGAAAACCCGAGGCTAAAATGTAACAATTATGAAATAATAGCTCTAGAAATGTAAAATTAATTTTTCTACGTGCAAAATGACAAAATAAAATTTTAAGAACAAGCGGAATATTTTTTTGACTTTTTATTTAATTTTTATGAATTAACAACTAGATTTTAAGAAAATGATTATTTAAAAATAGCAAAACTATTTGGAAAATTATGAAACTTTTATGGAAAATACGATGATTGATTCTAAACCTAAGAAAAATAATAACTCTGAAAAAGCAGTTTAGAAAGAGCTGAAAAAGCAGTTTTTATAAAAATAAGCTAAAGTCTCACAAATGTACTTAAGGGAATTAAAGGAACAAATGAAGTACGCAACATCATGGGAGCACAATTGGTAAAGGCTGTGTGGTTTGGGTGCTTGTGTGTGGGGGAGTGAACTGACCCAGTTTCAAACCTAGCAGTTCCACTTTTTACTATTTACTTTTATTTTTGGTTTTTCTCTTTTTAAAAACTTAAAATTAAGCTAACTAACAAACTTTTTAATAAAACTAACCTTTTCAAAACTCAAAATAAGCTGAAACAAACTATGAATTTAAGACAATAAAGGCATAAGAAGCTTAAAAAAAGAAAACTAAATGAAATGAAGACCAAATAAGCTAATCCTAACACAAAAGGCTCAAACAGGGGTCAATAAGCTAAAATAACTATGAAATATTCTAATAAGCTGTGATAAAAAGAGGAAAATAAGCAGAAACTGCAATGAAACAACAACAAAACGATCAACAGATTATTATACTTCACTAAACCAAATAGCCCCTAAAGCTTCAATAAGCACCTAATAAGCTGGAGGAATACCTAATAAGCTACTGAGGCTAGTAAGCAAACTAAATATGAACCTAAATCAGCAAATCAGTTAAGCAACAAGCTAAACAAAAGGGCAATTAAGCATTATACTAACTGCTGTGACAGTAGACTAAAAAAGGGACAAATAGGGGTTTTGCAAGCTAAAAATAAGCTCCTAAAGAAGCTCTAAAAACCTCAACAAGCCAAAACAGATGAAGCTTATACCTAAATCTACTAGAAAAACCAAAAATCAATCAATAATCTCAACTGAATAAGCATTTAAGCAACTGTGAAATAAGCTATTTTGATAGAAGTAAGGAACTGCTACAGAATAAAGGGACAGAAAAGGAAACTATGAACTTAATTATAAGCATTTTAAAAACTTATATTAGACAAATAAACCTAAAACAGATAAACTTGGATATCCTAAGAACAAGAAAAACCATTTTAACCTACTATTGAACCTAATTTGAACCTTGAAATTGACTGTTGAATTAGACTTTTTGGACAGAAAACGGAAAGTGGACAAACAAGGTTCCAAAGTTTAAAACACAAAATGACTTTGACAAACTTGAAACTATGATTAAAGAAGCTTTAAAATCTGTTTCCTACATCAACTAACTGAATTCTAATACACCTAAATGACATGATCTTTAAAATGAGCTTAATCCAAACACTCCCTTGTAAAACTAAGCTTGCATTTTCATGAATGAAACCATACAAAACCTTACTGATTTAGAATGACTGAGGTTGAATATGAAAAAATGAGTAATAAAACAAGCTTTTAACACATTACATTCTGAAAATTGAAGTGAGACTGATTTTGACTTTTAAGTTGACTTTATTTGAGTTTTTGCAAAAACTTGGAATTAGAACAGTGAGACACTAATAAGCTCACATAAGCTTTATCAAGCTTATATGAGCTTATATAAACAAGAAACAAAGCTTATCAAATGGAGAAAATAGTAAATGAATATTAACCAAAATTTGAGACAAAGTTTAAGAGCAAAAACAGAAATTCAATTAACAAATGAAATTACAACTTAAACTGAAATAACAAACTATTTAACTACAGAAAATACATTAAAGTGACAGAAATTATGAAGTGGTAACAATTCATTAAAGCATAGAAATTGGACAAATAAAACTGTGGTGGAGAAGGTCTTTTATAGCTGAATTTGGGGTCATCTAGGGTTTCTAAAAAGGCCCTGGATCCCTCTTATCAGCCATTGGTTGCCTTCTATCATGACTTCAACCATTTGAGACCCTTGGATCATGTGCCACGTCGCAGGATTGCAGAGTGTCATTCTTCTTATTCTGAATTGTTAGACTCTTCTAGAAGCCATTTAAGTGTGGGTAGTTTCCATAGGAGCAGGGTAATTTGGGATGAAAGGGATGAACAGTGAAATGAGTGTTTTACTTGGTGGGTTATAAGCTGGGGTTTGACTGGGGATGTGGTAAGGTTGACCGGGTCATAAGGTTAGAAAAAGTGGGTAAAATGGTAAAATTGGTAGTGGTGATCCGGGTATATTATTTGTAAGGGGTTGGGCTTGGATGAGAAATGGGCTAAGGGTAGTGTGTGATGTTATTTTTGGATTGGAATGAGATAATATCCGGATAATAAGACCAAAGAACCATAAGGACCTTTCATGTTAATTTGGAAATCTCAAGGGCTAAGGATGTAATTTTGGGTGAATTGAGTTGTGATTGGTAAAAGTGGATACATGAGGGTAAAATGTGACAATATGATAAAATGAAGGTGTAAAGGGTAAAATTGGTAAAGTGAGGGGTGAAAATGGTAATTATGGAAAAGATGAGGGTGTTTTGTGTAAATTTGGGAAAGTTAATGGTTTGATGGGTAATTTTGGTAATGTAAAGGTGATATGTGAATTTTCCAAAACATGTCCCGAGATCCGTAATATGTAGCTTTGAGCGTTCAAGATCCATAAAAACCCGTAAAACTGATTTCCCAGCTCTGCTTTTGCACTCTTTTCATTCTCGTGTCCGGTTTTATTCTGTTTTGCCTTTCATTTTTCTGTTTTCTGATATCTGTACCTACACATGCATAATCTCAAGAAACACACAAATATTAGGCATTAACGTCTCGTTTTCGGTTTATTTGGGTCAGTTTTAATAGAGAAAAGGTATATTGTTGGAATCACTCCTAAACCTTATTCAAGTGTTAGTTACTCATATGTAATAGTTAGCTTATTATGACCTTTATGTTTGTTATTAGCCTTAAGCTTATGTAGAAGGCCCATGAGCTTAGGCCCAAGCCCATAGGAGAAAGGGAAGGAGTAGGAGTGTTGCCCTAGCTCCTTGCCTATAAATACTATGTAATAACCCTCACTTGAGGGTTGGTTGTTCAATATTTCTCTTTCACTATCACCTACGCGTAACCGGTCTTACTATATCGTGTGTGTGTGTGTTTAATATTGTTCAATCGCCTCTCTATCTTTCTTATAAGCTTGTGTGGTAAACCTTGTGACCTAACAGTGGTATCAATCGCCAAATAGTTGGGTTAACACTCTTGTTTTTGAAGTTTTTGTTTCGGTCTTACGCATAAAAGTAACGAGTGCTTTGGCTCGCTTAAAAACTCATTTTTTTTCACTTTTCAATCCAAGATTCTTGTACTTTCAACGTTTTAAGGTGTTAAAATACGTATTTTTGGCAAAAAGTTTGGAACTTTATGCGTGGATCGTGTTTTTTAAACTAGTTTTTATGCGAGGGTTAAGTCCTACGCATAACTGTTTTAAGAGCTTTGGATCATCAAGTTTCACACTTTTGTTTCTTTTGGTGTTATTGAAGCTATTTCATCACACAAAAACTGGTTTAGAAACAACTTTGAGCAAAATCAAATTTACGAGTAAACCTACGCGTAGTAAAACCCTAAAACTACGCGTAAGTATTTCCTTGGTTTGATCTTCATTTTCGTGGTTTATTCCGTGTTTTCTTACTTGGATAAGTCTGAAAATACGTCGACTTTGGATATCTTTTGCACTGTGAAGTGTAAAAGATCACTTGGGATAAAACCCTAAAATTACGCATAAGCATAAAGCTTACGCGTAGAAATCCTACGCCTAAGATTCATCTTACGCCTAAGCCTAGTCTTACGCATAAGATAATCCTACGCCTAACTTTGTGTCTACGCATAACTTTAGCGTCTTTTCTCTACTTACGCGTAAGCTAAATCTACGCGTAACTCTTGATTGTTACGCGTAACTTTGGTGTTTTTACGCATAAGTGTTACTTGGCCATTGTGATTTCTACGCCTAAGGATACTTCATCAACAAAGGTTCATTCGACTACAAAGTTCCATTTTTACCAACACAAGTTTATCAACATGTCACAACCACCATACTCTAACTATTTCCCTTACACTTATCCTCATCCTAAACGTCAACAACAATTAAGTCCACAACATCAACAATGGAATCAACAACAAGCAATTTATCAACAACAATTTAATAAATAACATACTCCACAGCTTGCTGCAATTCCACAACCTCAAATGGTTCAACCACCACCAAGTCTTCAAGTTCAACCGTACACAAATGACTTCAATCAACATCCATCAAGGAAAACTATGAAGGAACCCACTTGGTTTGCAAAGATGTTTGAAGCTTTAAGCAACCAACAATCAATTCATGAGGCTGGATCACTTGATAGACCTCCAATGCTCACTCCAGGAAACTACGATCAATGGGTGATAAGGTTCTTTAGGTTTTGTGATCTAAAGAAGCCACATGGAAAGTTCTTAAAGAGGGTTATCTTGGAAGGTCCATTTGAGATGCCTACTGTCATTGTACTCGGAGATCCAAATGCCATTCCACCAAGAGATGAACAAACAAACATTGCTCTCAAGTTTGCACTTGAATCCTCAAGTACTTCTACACTATGAAGCAGATGAGCTTGCAATGGAATATATCCTCTTAGGATTACCAAACCCAATTCTTAGTAGTGTTGATGCTCAAAAGACTGCAAAGAAAATGTGGGATCATATTCGTCTTCTTATGGAAGGATCTACTCAATCGGGAAGATTTGGAATCCAAAATTTACTTGGCTTATGAACACTTCATGATTGAACCGGGAGAGACACTAGAGTCCTATCATCACCGATTTTCGGACATCATCAATGATTTGGATAAACACAACATCATCATGCCAAGAATTGCAGTGAATACTAAGTTCCGAGTAGTCTTGGTCCCTGAATGGGAGAAGTATGTCAGTTTTCTCCGTCAAGCGAAAAACATGCATCAATCTACATATGGATTGTTGTACGATTACTTGAAACCTCATGAAAAGGAAGTTGATAGGGAAAGGATTCTCCGTGCTCAAATTGCTCCACCGACACATCCGGAAAATCAACAACTTGCCTTATATGCTCAAAAAAGTTATTCTCCTCAACCACAACTCAACCAAGCTGCTACAATCACACCATGTGATCCTTCACAACCTCAATCTCAACAAACTCAATTGGTTCCATACAACAACAACAATGCTCAAGCCCTTGTCGGTGAAGCTAATGAGGAATCGATCCGTTGAAGCATTGCAACAATGATTTGCTATGATTGCTAATGCCTTTAGCCGTTATACCAACAAATCCAACAACCGTATTCGTTCCTCATCTAATACAAGGAATCAAGTTGTTGTGAACAATGGACGAGTTGAAGTTCAGAATCGTGGTTATGGTCGCCAGATGGGCGGTGGTCAAGGGTTTAATGCTGTGGGTAGGAATAACAATCGAGCTCAGTGGTGGAACAGGGAAATGCTCAGAATGGGTTGAATGGTCTTTGATGCTACAACTGCAATGAGAAGGGACGCCTGGCTAATGCATGCCCAAAGCCAAGGACTAGGGGCAGGGCTTATTTCAAAGAGGCTCTTCTTTTGGCTCTTAAGGATGAAGCTGGTGGAACTCTCACGCACAAAGAACGAGCTTTATGGCAAATGCCGACTCGTGATGATGATATGGAGGACTTGCGTGCCAATGCAACCGTTATGTTGATGGCTAATATGCATGAGTTACACATGAGTGACACAGGCCCAGTATGACACGATGGCTTGTCTCGGTACCGAACAAACCATATTTATCTCTGATCTCATATCTCCGCCAACATCCGAATCCGGCAAGGCTCAGAATGTTCAAAATGCGCCGTCCACATCTCATTCCGACGATTTTCAACTAGACCCGTAGTTATATTTGACGATCAAGATGACCAAACGGTTTCCCTTGATAATCAAATTGACTCCGTGGTTATACTTGAGGATCTCAGTAATGATCATGTTGAGACTCACGTTGAACACGCCAAACTTTTGCCTCATCCAGATTTTGCTCGTTTAATACAAGACCAACAAACCATAGTGGAAAAATGTCATGCCATTAATCAGGACTTGAAATGCAAAAATGAACTGTTAACCAAGGATTTTGAATGTTTACAAAAGCAACTCAACTTTTTCAAAACTCAAGAAAAAGGTGAAAACGGTTTTGAAGCAGCCTTTGCCAAATCTTATCAAAACGAAAAATATTTAGAAAGACAGATCGTGATCTAGCCGCTCGAAGAATGCTTTGTTGTCCGAAATAGAACAACAGAAACATGAACATAAAAAGCAAATTAATGCTCTCACCTTGGAAAATCAAAAAGCTAAGACTGAGTTGTTAACTTGTCAAAAGCAGTTCTCTGCATACAAAAAGCATTCAACGAAGCGAATAGATGATCATCTTGAAGAAATCATCGGCTTGCAAAACAAACTTAAAGAGTTTAAAACTGTTGTTTACAAACATGGCGAGTCGGTCACACCATTGAAAAGTTTACTTTAAAACCAAATCCAAATGGATATGGACCGAATCTTGCGGATTACAAACCTAAGCTTTCAACCAAAGCATTCAAACCAAATCACGAAGTTTCGGTCGCAGAATATAAAATTGATAATTCTTTTATGAGTGTTGTTGAATATCATCGTCAAGAGGAATTAGATGCATAAGACGAGAGTCGATCAAAATTAGAAAAAGTTGTTTACAACAAACCTTTTAACTATTCAAAAGCGGTCACTTTCGTCACACCAACGGATTCTTCTAACACACCAAGGATAATCATAAAAAACACTGAGTCTTCTAATGTTAATCCCCAACAGGATTATGCACAAACTTATGGTCCTTTACCTTCCATCAGTGAAGTAAACTCAAAACCTAAAAATCGCAAAAATTCTCAGATATTTTGACATTTTCATGGCTGACCTCAAAACTTTACAACATGAGATAGAATATCATTCGAAAATCAAAGTTCAACATTTTCAATCACCTCTAGCGCGAGAACAAAGAGACATTTTTCAGAAAAATCTTTTACCAAATGTTAAAAATTTGAAAAGTTGTGCATTGTCTTGGGAAAGGGACTTTCATAAGGAACTTGGATTAATGAAGGTCGTTTTCGAGAAAACGGAAACATCTATTTCTAATACTAAACGTAAAAAGAAAATGTTGAGAAAAGATGTTGATCGACTCTTGGAAGATGTCATCGTCTGATGTCCATAATGCTGTGTTATTGAATTCTTTGTCATATGCATTTGATCATATCTCTGCCGATCGTTGATTATGTGGTAAATGTTGAGAACACCGATAATGTGCTTGGATCGAGTCCTTAAAAGTTGAAAACAAGCGATTGTCAAACGAACTTTCAAATGCAATACGTCGTCTTAATTGGTGTCAAAAGATATTCACGATCAACAACTTGCTTTTCAACACAAAATCGCCCGGTTGCGTGCAAAATCTTCTGATCCTAAAATTGAGCAACTGGATGATCAAAGCGTGTCTTTTAAGTGTCAAATCTCAAAATATGAACAAGAACTTGTAAAAGTTAAAAGGAATATGGTGTCATATTTGATTTACTCAAAAGACTCGTGATGAAGCATCAAATGAACTTGATCATTATCTTGCACACACTAAAGAAGTTATGCATTTTTTGGGAAATGTTGGTCTCGAAAATCAAGATCGATTCACACTATCCTCAAGTTAAGAGAAATGTTAGGAAAGTATGAACAACTTCCGCCAACCATCATTAAGAGATTAGCCCCAATAACACTTAGTACTCATGAACCTAGAATCCCTACTGCCAAATCACAAGTTGCTAACGTGCCTCCTTCTCTGAAAGGAATAGTTGCGTCTTTTCCAAACGTCCGCACTTCACAGCCTAGGAGCACTACATCGAAGAATAGGAAGTTGCGACCTAAGAAAAGATCAATCAAGAATGCTAAAGTAGAAGAACACCCTAGGACTATGAATAAGACTCACGTTGCTTCCACTATAGATATTGCCCGGCAAATGTAATAGAAATAGTGATGTAACGAATGCTAAACCGTTAAGTACTTTTGATATTCACCGATGCACCTTGTGTTATTTGTCGTAAAAGTATGAATTATTGTCATGATAAATGTGTTGCTAAAGCTATCATCTCTCGTTTAAGGAATCCTAAGAACCGGAATACCTCTAGGCCCACTAATCTTTCTAAGTCAGTGCTTGGTAGACCGCCATCTTTAGATTCTAAGAAACGCATTGCTGTCCCTGTAGCTCAGTTTCACCTCCTAGGAATGTAGTACCACCTAGTGCATTCACTAAGACTAAAGCAAATACTAGTTGGAGATGGCGGAAATGGATATATAACACACTAGGATTTAAGTGGATACCTAAAGCTATTGATGTGTGTATATCTACTATAAATGCTACGGAACCCTCTAACATTTCGGGTTCCACATCTACTTCTATTCCATCTGTCGCCTGATGTGTAATGCAGGTGAAACAGATCATTCTCTGGATTGTTGATAGCGGATGTTCCCGACACATGACAGGCAATCTTAAACTGTTATCAAACTTTATTGCAAAGTTCATTGGCACTTTGTCGGGTTCGGGAATGATCACTTCGCAGCTATCATGGGCTACGGAGACTACATTAATGGGAACATCGAAATAAGCGGGGTTTATTATGTGGAAGGCCTCGGTCACAATCTGTTTTCGATAGGTCGGTTTTGTGATGGAGATTTGGAGGTTGCTTTCGGGAGAAAACTTGTTTCATTAAGTGATCTACAAGGAAACGACCTTATGTCCGCTGCGTAATTCAAGTCTTTACACTATCTCTATACAAGACATGGTTGCTTCTTCTCCCATCTGCTTACTTTCAAAGGCAACATCAACAAAATCTGGCTATGGCACCGTCGTCTCTCACATCTAAACTTTCAAACCATCACCAACCTTGCTCGACACAAACTAGTTGAAGGACTCCCACGGTTTTGGTATTCTAAAGATCACCTTTGCTCAGCTTGTGAACAAGGCAAAAGCACTCGTGCTCATTTTCCTTCAAAGGTGGAACACAGCTCTCATCATGTGCTTCATCTTCTTCACATGGATTTGTGTGGCCCGATGCGTGCAAACGATCAATGGCAAATGCTACATCTTAGTAATTGTTGATGACTATTCACGCTGGACTTGGGTCTACTTTCTTGTAAGCAAAGATCAAGCTCCACAGATGATCATCACCTTTCTCACGAAAATACAAGTTCACCTACGAAACACCGTTCGACTAATCGAATGATAGAGGCCTGAATTTGTTAATCAAACTCTTCGTGAATTCTATGAGAAAGTGGGAATTCACATCGGACATCTATTGCACGTACACCGAACAAAGCGGAGTTGTCGAAGACGAAACCGAACGTTAGTGGAAGCCGCAAGAACAATGTTAATCAATGCTAAACTTCCAGATTACTTATGGGCGTATCTCTGCATGCTATACTCAAAACCGTTCTATGATTACAAAGCGCCACAACAAAACACCTTTTGAGCTTGTCCACAACAGAAAACCGAATCTCAAACACTTTCATGTATTTGGATCTCTTTGCTATCCGAATAATGATCGTGATGACTTTGGAAAGCTCAAAGCCAAAGTTGACATTGGAGTCTTTATAGGATATTGTGATAATTCTAAAGGTTTCGAATTGGAATCGTCGAACAAAGGAGGTTATGGAAACGATTCATGCTCATTTTGATGAACTTACGAAATGGCTTCGAGTATAACACTTGGAACCCGGACACAACCGCTTAAACTTCCCCCAAACCCCATCATCACCTGAACAAAGCCCCCAGCTTACTCGTCAACAAATGGAAAGGTTATTTGCTCCATTGCTTGGCGATATTGATGAGCGTGCTCGGTGTATCCATTGCCGGTGCTCAACACGATAATACTCTTATACCGATACACCGCTACAACAACTCTTGTTGAAGAAGCACCACCAGCTGACTCCAACACAACAGTTGAACAAACCGCTTCCAACAATGATGAATCCGATGATGTTCGAATGAAGTACCCCCCACTCGCAGATTTTGATCCAAATGCGTTCTTTAACCCGTTTGCTAATGAGACTGCTGCACGGATGTCGGAATCTTCAACAAGCCATTTGAATCCTCAAAATCTGCACAATTTATACCAACATCAACCCTCCACACATAGATGGACAAAAGACCATCCTCAGGAAAACATTATTGGCAACCCGAATCAACCAGTCGTTACGAGACAAGCGTCTTCACAGACGGTGAACATTGCATTTATGCACTCACCGTCTGCCAATCTGAACCTAAAAACATCAAAGACGCAATGACAAAAGACAAGTGGATTGAATCCATGCAAGAAGAACTCAACCAATTCAAACGTCTTGAAGTATGGGAAGTGGTTGAAAGACCAACAAGGGTCTACGTCATTGGTCTCAAATGGATTTGGAAAAACAAATTGGATCTTTGAAGGAAATGTTATCGAAATAAGTCACGCCTGGTGGCTAAGGGTTATCGTCAGGAAGAGGGAATAGACTTTGAAGAATCTTTTGCTCCGGTTGCTCGTCTTGAGGTTGTTCGGATATTTCTAGCGTTCGCGGCTCATATGAATATGACGGTCTATCGGATGGATGTCAAAACTGCGTTTCTCAATGGACAACTTAAAGAAACGGTTTATGTCACCAACCGGATGGATTCGTTGATCCCGAGTTTCGAATCACGTCTACAAACGAACAAAGCTCGTATGGTCTCAAACAAGCTCCTCGGGCATGGTGCGATAAGCTATCATCTTTCCTCATTGCTAATAATTTCACCAAAGGTTCGGTTGACCCAACTCTTTTTATACAATATCACGGGGCACATATCTTAATTGTTCAAATTTACGTGGATGACATCATTTTTGGGTCTACATATAAACAGTTTTCAATCGCTTTTGCAAAACTAATGAAGAAAAATTTTGAAATGTCCATGATGGGTGAACTCACGTTCTTTCTCGGACTGCAAGTTCATCAATCACCCCGTGGTATTTTCTTGAGTCGATCAAATATGCCCTTGAATTATTAAACAAATTTGGAATGAAAACCAGTGACACCTATGCCACACCAATGGCTCATACCAAGAAGCTAGGCGCTGATTTACATGGGAAATTGGTGGACCCTACAAAATACCGTAGTATTATTGGGTCTCTCATGTATCTAACAACTAGAGACTGATATTGTCTTTGCCGTATATCTTTGCTCTCGTTATCGCGACCAACTGAAACCCACCTCTCTGAGGCTAAAAGAATCCTCCGATACATAAAGGGAACCATTAACTTGGGGATCCGGTATCCAGAAGGATTCGGTTTTGAACTAATCGCTTTTTCAGACGCTGACCACGCAGGATGCTTAGACTCACGGAAAAGTACTTGAGGAGCTTTACAATTTCTTGGTGATAAACTGGTGTCATGGCAATCGAAGAAGCGAGGATTGTACATCGCCATGTCCTCAACCGAATCGAATATGTAGCCATGTTGTGCTCAAGTCATTTGGATGAGAACACAACTCAAAGACTATGGTTACGATTTGATGTAATCCCGATGTGCTGCGACAATCGGAGTGCCATTGCGATCTCGTGCAACTTCGATTCGAGACTTTCGAAATCAAAGCACATCGATCTTCGATATCATTTCATCAAGGATCACGTGGAGTGGTACCGCTTGAATTATATTTTGTGGTACATTTCATCAAGAATACCAATTGGCAAACCTTCTCACCAAAGCCTTGCCTCCCGCTAGGTTTAATGAGTTGGTCCACCGGATTGGTATGAGGTGTTTGACTCAAGAGGAATTGATGACCTCCTAAAACAGTCTTAAAACACATCAAACACCAAAATATCTTTCGTACATAAATTTTTCAAAAACAAAATACAAAAATATAAAACCGATAAAACAACAAAAATATTCTTCTAATCTACTTTTCTTTCAACATGGCAAGTACATTTCTTCCGTCAACACTTTAATCTTTCAAAATTCAATATTTTTCCGATCAAGTGTTGAGGGGGAGAATACAAAGACTTAACTGTTTCAAAACATCTGTGTACTTGCATGTTATCATATCTCGGTTGTTTCTTTTATCAATGGTGGTAAATTTTATGGTTCATTGACACTCCTCGGACTAAAATTTATAACCTTTCATCATTTATTAAGTCAAGGGGGAGTGTCGTCAAAGTTTCTTTCTTAAAATCTTCGTTTGGTAACCAAAATAGAAGTTAAATGGCTTTGTAAGAAAAAGGAAAAGGTGGAGGGACCAAAACTGTCAAAATGTTAAAGTCATTTTAATAAAAACACTTTTCCACCTAACTTACAACTCACATTTATTATCATCAAAACTAATCCTACGCCTAAAATTCGTTCATCAAATTCGTGTTTCAGATCTTCAATTTGTAAGTGTTTTTGTGTCCCTAACAAGATTACAAACAATGGTTTTAAATCGTTTTAAATGTTAACGATTAGATATTAACCTATGGTCAATGTTTATGTGTTTGTGGCTAAAAGGATGGTGTCAAAATGTCTTAATAACATAAATGATACTTTTTCTATCCTCGAAACGAACCCAGATTCACGAATTGAATGAGTTTGAAAAATTAGGGTTTATGTGTGGTTTGGGTGTTTTCAAATGTGAATGTTTTTGGTCAAAAGATTGTTGTGTGATGTTCATATCATGGTGAATTAATGATTTCCAGGCCCTATAACACCCGAAACACTAATTAATTCAGAATTAGGAATTAGGGTTTAATGTTCTTGAGTTTGGGTATTTTTGATTCTCCACGATTTAGATGTTATAACTTGGTTTATAGACTCTCACAACATCTTAGAACTACCGAGAATTGTTTGGTGCAAATCCCATGGTAGAATTTATACGCAGTAATTCATAACCCTTAGGGTTTTGACCTACGCTGTATGACTTCTACTCATAACTGTTTAACGAATGTTCATGCCATGAGTTGTTGTTAAAATGAATTCTTGTGTTAATATTGATGATTTGATGAATTTATTTCAGGCTTGCTACGCTTGAAATTCAGAATCAAGGTCATTTGAATCTCTACGCATAAGGATTACCCTACGCGTAGTCATGTTATCGCGTAAGATTAAATCCTACGCATAACTATTAGCGTAAGGTTCTACAATGGGACTCGGCGTATCACGTGAAGGATATGCGTAAGCGATGACCTCTACGCATAGGTCTACTCTTACGAGTAAGCCTTACGGCGTAAGGTATAAATACGCTGTAAGCTCTACGCATTAGGTCCCCTTTTCCTACGCGTAACATTTCTTACGCGTAAGTTAAGATCCTACGCATAAGCTTTCGTTACGCATATGTCATTATGTTTGCTTAATTAACTTTGCCAATTCTAAGCCTATGCCTTGATTGACCTTCATTATGAATTGTTACGTGTACAAACTTGTTAATAAACTTATCATAACGTCACGAATCCAATAATGTCACTAATAAACTTAAGCGTTTGATATGTTGTGAACAATAAGTGATAACATAAACTTTAAAACTTAAAGTTAACTAACTCACGAAACATTTCCCGACGTCATTGGACTATTGGACAAACAAGTGACTTAGGACTCGTAACAATCATTGACCCTGTACATTCAATAACTAGACAATAAGACCTTACGTTGACTAACACTATGTCTTTTCGATATGTTGGTTCTTTTGGCTAATGTTATTTGAGATCCTGGTGATGAATGTGGATGCATGAAGTTCACAATTCTGATATCTTTCGATTATCAGGAAAGATTGGAAAGAACAACCTTAGGGTTGACTTTGATCTGCTCAATCTTCTTGCTCATTGTGGAATTCTCGGGAATCATCCCTACGAAACATGCTCTCACACTCGCCCTGATTCGAGGTCTACATTCAACAATTCAGAAAGAGGATCAGCGGGTGTGCGATGAATGTGACACTTAATCACAAACAAGTCACTATCAACTTATTGCTCATCATTCGACATCGCTCAACCGACTCTTTGCTACACCTCTTGAAGAGGCAGTCACGAAATTCTTGATAGATATTGGTTATGATGAAGCTTGGGAATCATTACTAAGATCTCATGGAGTGAAGAATATTCCTCAACCATGGACACTCTACATGAATCACCAAATCGTCTGTTGCGTGGCGGTGGCTAAATCCCAAGCTCATGGAACGCAAATTTTACGGTCGTTGATCAACAAGAAGGACATTGAAATCGAAGTACTGATATGGGAGGACATGATGCTAGCTTGGCTCAAGCTTGGCTCCAAGATTCCCTATGTACACCAAGCTGTTGATCCGAGAGAGCACTTGGACTTCATCAAGACATCCCCATGAGGCTCAATGACCCAGATAATCACGACATATTGGCAGAACCCATCTATCTGCCGATCAGAATCAAAGAAATGAACAACAAAAAGAGGAGGTGCGGTATTGCGACAAAGAAACAAGTGACTGAAATCAAAAGCTTGAAACATACAAAAGGTATCGGTTAGTAAAGCGGTAAGGCAGAGAGGCAAAGTTGGTCATCTTGATGAAAAATCTTACCTACTGGAACTACACCTACTCGGGAGAACGGAGAAGAGGAAGTCTTTGGAAGTGCAATAAGCACTGAGAGTCAAAGGAAGATCCCAAAGGAAACCTACTCCAGGAAGAAAGTTCCCTCCAAGGAAGCTGCTCCTATTCCTACACACGAACCACAAAGAAAGCTCTTTGGGCTAAAGCTCACGAAGATACACAATGGGACATCGAGGAGGTCCACTACTCTACAGAAAAAGGATGACTCTCCATCGATGCAAAACCTCCTAGTCCAATAGTGAACATGGCAAAGGGAAGACTCTGTACTTGTGCCTATATGATGAAAGCTCGAGATGAAGAAGAGCAACTGGATACTTCATACAGGAAGAAGTTCGAATTCCTTAGACTCCAACACGCAAAAGAATTTGCAAAAGAACAAATGGGTGGCCGGAGGGTCAAGTGGTGTCAACCTTCACGGATCACGATGCGGTTAATCAACCCGATAAGGATCCGGTGCCACCACTTTGAGTACAACAACAAAAGCCGTGGAAGATACTATTGAGTATGAATTTTGAGAACTTGAATCGAAAGAAAAGGCCTAGAAAGAAGAAGTGACAAAGAAGACCGAAAAGCTAAAAAGATCAAGAAGAAGATAAGTGAAGATGAGATTATGATAAGTTTCTTCTAGATAGTCTGCTTTCGCATCAGAGGAAAAACCTACGAACCACCAAAGGACCCGGAGTCTCCTCACATCTCATCATCAGATTCTTCTTCTCACTCTTCACCACCACCATCAAAGAAATCAACCAAATCATCATCCAATCGATGAAGAAGCCAACTCCATCTTGGATTTCTCAATCTAAGAATCGAATCGTTAAAGGCATTTGTCAACAAGTCGAAGAAGGACATGCTCTGAAAAAGCTGAATTGGTTTCGACCAAATACGATATCTACATGATGAGAATGACAAGATGCGAGAATGAAAGGGAGTATGTCTGAAGCTCATGCGGGATGATCTACAAGGGAAAATGGACAAAATGATCGAAGGCTACACTCACAAGTACCTTATGGATATCGTTCCTAAAGTCACAAAGGAGATGTTTACCAAACAACTATATCCGAATCTTATGCAAATAGCCAAGCAAACTATAAGATCAACACCCTTAACCGTCACAATCAATCCATCGATCTGTAGTTTTCTCGGATAATGAATTGGTGGCCAAGCTTGTCACACAAATGTCTACGATCACGGGACATTTACTTGATGAAGGAAAGTTGTTTCAAGCATTGTTGGACTACCAACTTCAAGAAGCATGCAGATTCGAAGGTGAAAAGTCTAAACGCGTCCTAGAGGCGATGAAGATAAGGATCGAGGATAAGAATGATGAAGCTAAGCGACAAAAAGAAGTCCGGTGAATCATCTTCCATGGGTCTTGCTCAACAAAGGTCCCTCCTCGTTCTTCTACCGATAAACCTCATGATTACGAGACACCACCCAGGACTCAAAAACGGTGATTACTTTGAGTATACGGGTGGTGGCGATGAAGAAAACCATGAGCCTACAACAACCCACCTCTCCCAAACAAGTCACGAAGCCGAATCCTCATCTAGGCCTAAGAAGAGAAGAAAAAAGCCCAAAGCAGGACGTCCTATCATGGCTAGATGAAGATACCACAGAAGGAATTTGAATGGTTTCTACACTTGTCAATTCCACTCCCTACCACGAAGAAGGTCAAGATCGGTAGACGGTTCTACATTGGAGCATGCTAAGATTATGCAAGAAAAGTTCCATGTGAAGAAGATGGCGAAATCCGAGTTGAGGCGAATCAAGAATGAAGCTTTTCAACTTCTGGAAAAACAGCTCGAAAGTGCCATCGAGGTTGAATATCACCTTGAAAACATTGCTCGAGCTATGTCTAACAACATGGATTGGCTCAACCCGAAAGCAAACATTGACTTCACACAAAGGGACAACCCTCCATACTACACCGATTGTCAAAACCTCTACCAACAATTGGCCAATCAGATGAACCAAGGATTCCATTCGATATTTCTTCAACAAAGACTTGGAATTTCTTCTTCATGGTGGCGATGGTTCAGGAAATATGCTACATCTTGACACTTCCATTCCGGCAGCCGAATACTCAAACTGCATAGCCATCGAGGAACGTGCAAATCACTTGTTCTCCAACAAAGTGGAAGCCTACGACCAAGATGCATTGTATGGGATTCATCATTGGAGCGCAAGAATCTACTCTGAACGCGAGGTTGAAGTCTCAACATGCAGTATTTAGTTCTAAAAGTATCGTTGCCATCAAACACGTTGATCTTTCATCTAAGTGGGACTACACCTTCCTAAAGAATATCGTGGTCAAGCGACAAGATGAAAGGGATTATGCATTCTCTGAAGCTGACTTTGAGAATTTGTCTATCAATGACATTGAAGACATGTACCTTGCCAAAGTACTGGTGCGTATGAGACAATTCTCAACAGCGATGTACAAGCGTGAATTCATCAAGTCACTGCTCATCTTCATCGAAGCATAGTCATCAAAGAGCGTGTAGAAGATCTCAGTGGCGGTTGAATCTTATCGGGCCGCGTGTCAACTTCACTCCACCACAGCTTGATCTTCCCGATATCAACCAGCTTCCACAATATACGCTCATCACCAAACCTTTCGTTGTCGTTTACGAAGTGAACTTCAAAGAAATTGCTTGATGGCGTGCATAGATCTTCATAAGTTTGGAGATCACACTTTGAAGATGGTTAGGGATGGATTGGCTTATCGGTTGAAGGATATACATCAAAAGATTGGGTCTCCTAGCGATGGAATTCTCGGATCGAAGGGGCGTGAAGGGATCATCACCATGATTGATGAGCGGTTGTATGAAGGGATCGGTTTAGAAGATTGAAAGCTATGTTGGTGGTCGACCGGGAGAAACATCATCGGCTTTCAACGCCGCGGCCTCACACTCTGGCGACATCTCACGGACTACACGGTACCCCTTGAATTGCTTCTTTCATTATCAATTTGGATGTATGATTTATTATGTCAATGGCTTGTGCACACATTACAGTGTACAACCCGTACTTGTAAATAAAGGACCACGTGAGTGCGCGCCACAATCCTTATATAAGAAGCGAAAGCTTCTTACTTTTGAGTAAAACCTATCAAACCTTTCACTTTTCAAGGTTTTGCTCAAAAGAACAAGTACTTTCCCTTATGATTTTCAAAACCTCAACCGTTTATATCACTCGTTGAGGGGAGTACTTGAATTAAAACTTTGTTCAAAAATTGTTCACAGTGGTCATTCTTCCCACAACACTCGAAATGGTCATATTTATTCTCAACTTTTCAAAAATAACATCATATGCCATTTTGAGGGGGAGAAAATACGTGATAAGAAATATGTTGTGTAAATGCAAATGAATCTTTGTGCTATAGACTTAACCCATGAATTGTGAGATCTTAGCTGTTAGTAACTCGAAAAGACTTGATCGGGACGGGTAATAATTTCAAGCTAGTTCGCTAGTGATGTAAACGTGTCTCGCAAAGGACTTGTGCGAGTAGAATGTACCATTCGAGAAACTCTTGGTAGACATGAACTCTGGCGGGTTTGACAACCTTTCGAGGATTGTCTACACCTTCAAGGTAGTTATTAGAGCTAGTTGTCACCTAAAAGTTGACAATGCAACTCTTTAACTATGCCACGTAACCGTGTCTCACGGGGGAATGTCTATCTTGAGTTGATCAATTCAAAATGTGCGGCTCTTTCCTCCTTGTGCATTTTAACCGTTAAAACTCTTAAGCACATGTGGAAGGGGAGTATTTATGCAAAATCTTATCTCAACAGTGGTACTAAAATGTTTTCATTCACAAACACTTTGAGAGATTTTTCTACAGTGATGGTTTTATGGCAACATAAATTAGTCATGGAGTTATAAGGTGACTAAGGTTAGGAATAACCGTCCTATGATCCGCCAGAGCGGAGGGATCTACCCAAGGACACCACAAATAGTTAGTATTTAGAAGTCCTTAGGTATGATTATAAAAGGAGAAAATGAGAATTGGAGAAAGAAGGAGTTGAAGAATTAAAAAGAAATGCAAAGAAAGGGGTGAAAAGAAATAGCCCTCCAGATTATTCAACTTAGGGCGGAACGGGTTCAATTCATATGCTACTAGTTGTCACTTATGACACGGTATTGAAGATTAAAAGTCGTCATGGACCCAGTGGCGCATGCACTAAACCTTCTTAACCACTCAAGTTTCTCTCAACAGAAGCTTGTTTCATTCTCACAGGGAACCCTACGTAAACTATCGGCTTTCTCTTAGAGATTCTTTGGTATTGAAGAAGGAGACCCTCTCCCTAGTCTCTCTCGGGGAAAACCAAAATGCAAAATTGAGTCTAGAGCCACGAGATTCATCAAAAGATCTCTTAGGTACACTTGACATTTCATCACTTGATATTCAACAATAAGAATTTCGGTGGTACATTATCGAGTCCTTCACAGATCTTAGCAATCATGAGAACATTTATGAGAGGTTCACATTTGTGATCCTCAGTGATTGAATGGAAACTCCTGCCGGGTCAACATCAAACAGGCCACGGCGGCGAATTAAGCCGGCAACTCCCGTGGATTGCGCTTAGTGGTCTCAAGCGGTCTGATCATACCGTGAGGTGATGCTTGGTGTACCTCGGCGACTCATCGAATCGTAGGTGTACCCGATTTTATCGTGTTATCTCACTTGTGGGACTCGATTGAGGACGGCCTTTGTAAAATTAGAGTTGTGTTTTCACACTATCTTTGTTAACACTCTCGAAGTTCAAACTTGTAAGTTTCGGAATCCGCTTATTACTAACCGTTTTTATGTTTACTTCTTATGGAAGCTCAGGAGCGGAATGATCGTGCAGATTCTTCTCATGCTCACGCCAACATCATCACTAATGGAAGTTCTATCCAAAAGCAACACAACAGTCGGAATGATTCTTCGTCAAATCAAAGAATCTACAAAGTTAAAGACTTAAAGAACTTCATCGATCTTGAATTCAAGCGTCAAAAGAGCGTGTGAGCATGTTGAAGAATGACGTGGAACACTTTGTAGCGGCCAAGCGGAACTGAGCGAGACTTGATCGGAACAACAACATACTATCACCTTCATCACTAAGAACAATGATCAAAGAACAAAGTTAAAGATGACGTCAAAGCATAACTATTCAAAGTAAACTATCTCTCTACACTGGGAGATTGTTCAAATCAAGGCAATTCTTCTCACAAGAAAGAAGAATGTTAAGAGCGCGTCAAAGCTACTATTATATCAACGCCTTCACCGTTTTCATCACCAACACTTGAGTGTTTGTTACTCATATGTAATAACACTTGAGGGAGATTGTTGGAATCACTCCTAAACCTTATTCAAGTGTTAGTTACTCATATGTAATAGTTAGCTTATTATGGCCTTTATGTTTGTTATTAGCCTTAAGCTTATGTAGAAGGCCCATGAGCTTAGGCCCAAGCCCATAGGAGAAAGGAAGGAGTAGGAGTGTTGCCCTAGCTCCTTGCCTATAAATACTATGTAATAACCTCACTTGAGGGTTGGTTGTTCAATATTTCTCTTTCACTATCACCTACGCGTAACCGGTCTTACTATATCGTGTGTGTGTGTGTGTTTAATATTGTTCAATCGCCTCTCTATCTTTCTTATAAGCTTGTGTGGTAAACCTTGTGACCTAACATATATGTTTTCACATATACCTTGCGTTTTGTTTAGTTGTTGCATTTTGACAGTTCTAACTAAGTTGTGTTTTGAGTCAAATCGCAATCACTGCGATTTGAGTTTAAAGAATATTTTATTGTAAAATGTAGGACCCACTCTGGTAAATTTTAAAATATTCTTGCGATTTGACTATTTGTCCTGCGTTTTGTCAATTGCGATTTTCCTGGTGCATTTTGTCTTATCTTGCGGTTTGAGGATTTAGAGTTGATAAGGTGTGTTTTAACTATGTGCGGGTTGACCAACTGCATTTTGGGTCTTTGAGATTTGTCCTCTTTGCGTTTTGACATGGTCTACGGTTTGTCCTAATGCGATTTGATGATTGTTGTTTGTCTGATTGCGATTAGATCATACCTGCATTTTGGTAGATCTTTGCGGTTTGACCATTGAGTTTTGTCTAGTTGCGACTTGCCATCCTGAGATTTGTCACTTGAGATTTGATCATTGCAATTTGTCAAAATTGAGTTTTGTCTTAATTTAAATATTGATCAAAGTGACTTAATCTCGGGATTTGTATGTCCAAAAGTTTATGGATCTAAGTAGCCTTGAATGACTAATAGTAATCTTGAATGAATCCAAATTACTATATGAAGAACTCTTAGAAAAAGCTTGATGTGTTAATGCGGAATCTTAACACACAAAGTGTGAAGAACACAAAATAACTAACTTCGTATTTTCTATTAATTTGCTCAAAGGCTAATGCTTACAACTCGTACATTAACCTAACACTGTGGAGTCCCAAACCTTGGATCTAGAACACTTAGCTTGCAAACGTGTAGTTGCCTTGGATGGTTCCAAAACAACAATGAGAAACTTTGTTGGAATCTACTTGAATGCACTTAGAAGATTAATGTAATAACAAATGTAACACCAACAACTTCAATATTATTGATTAATAATACGAGTACTCTCCTAGTACTAGGGTTTTCAACCTTGAAGCTTTTCTTAAGACGGCTAGAGTATTGGTATGGTATTGGTATTTGCTTAAGCTAGCTAGGATCTCCTTTTATACACTAAGGAGATCCCTTACATAGATAACTATGCATTAAGTATATCATATCTTGTATTGGTATAGAAGATATGCTGTTACAAACCTTACACGACCTACTTAATATAGAACAGTACAAACTCAACACTATCAGTACTAACATTTTGCACTCGAAATAACTAGTTAATACTTTTCTTACACCACTATTAGTACTAACTTGAATACTATAAGTATTAACTCCAGAAGTGAATTTCCCAACAAAAACCTTAGGGATCCTTTTATACACCAAGGAAACCCTAATTGACTAACAAACTTGTAGAAGGGTAAATGTTGGAATCACTCCTAACTTGTATTTCAAGTGTTAGTAATTAGTATGTAATAGGTTGCTTAAACTAGGCTTTTATGTTTGTATTAATGGCAAGGCATATGTAGCAAGCCCATGAGCCTTGGCCCAAGCCCAATAAGTAAGGAAGGGACTAGACATGTTGCCCTAGCTCCCTTCCCTTATAAATACTTGTGTAAACCTTCATTTGAAGGTTGGTTGTTCATTTCACATATATTCTACGCATAAACGTTTCCCATATTCATACGTGTGTATTGTGTGTGTGTTCAACCAATCTTTCTTTCATCTTATTTCTTACATATTGATTCTTGTGTTAACTTATGGTGACCTAACAGTGGTATCAATCGCCATCTAGTTGGGTGAAACACTTTTGTTTTTGAAGTAATACTCTATCTGTGGGTTTTAAGGTTATACACTTTCATAAGCTTAAAGCTTTGGTTTTTACACTTGTAAACTCAAGATTCTTGTGGTTTAAGGTTTATTTAGTGTTAAGGTTTAAGTTTTTTGCATCAAGTTTCAAACTTTACGTGTGTAGATTATTTTTTAAGTTTAGTTGGATTCGTGTGTACTTTTCTACTCGTAAGGTGAAAAATAGTTTTGGATCATCAAGTTTCAAACTTTCTTGTTATTTTGGTGATTTTGAAGCTGTTTCATCATTAAAATCAGGTTACAAAACACTTTTGGGCATAAAAAATCAGTTTTGGCAAATTTTTGTACTTTCTACGCCAAGTAAAACCCTATTTTTACGCGTAAGGTTTGAATCCTAAGTCTGTCTACGCCTAAGCAGTTTCTACGCCTAAGGTTTTCTGCATTTGATCTTCGATTTTGGTTTTACTCGGTGTTTTCTTGCTTGGATAAGCCGAAAACACTTGACTGGATATCTTTTACACTTGGATAAGTGTAAAGGATTTTTTAAGGTAAAACCCTTGTTTTAAGCCTAAGCATAAAAGCTTACGGTAAACACTTTAAGCCTAAGTATTTCCTACGCATAAGCTCATCTTACGCCTAAGGAAATCTTACGCATAAGGTTCTTACTACTAAGCCTTTGGTTTATGCCTAAGCCTAAGTTTTATCTAAAGTTTACGCGTAAGCAAGATTTACACCTAAGCCTCTGTCTACGCGTAAGATGGGAATTACGCGTAAGGTTCACTCTACGCCTAAGCTGGTTTTCTACGCTTAAGTATTCTTCATCAACAAACTAAAGTTTCATTCGACTACAAAGATCCATCATCAACACAAGTTTCAAGATGTCTCAACCACCATACTCTCACTACTTTCCTCATGAGTATCCTCAACAACAACAACAACAATATCAACAATATCCTCCACCATCTCAACAACAATTGCAACAATTTCAACAACAATTTCAACCACCATCTCAAATGTACTTTCCTCAAGGAGCAAACCCTCTTCCACCACAGATGCCTCAACCAAACCCTCGTCAACAAGTTCAACATTGTAACTACTTCCAATATCGGTATCCGAAAAGTATGCTATGAATGTCACAGCATAAAAGGAACCTTCTTGGTTTGAAAAGATGTGTGAAGCTTTAAGTAGCCAACAATCCATTCATGAAGCTGGATCCTTTGATAGACCTCCAATGCTTACTCCCGAAAACTATGATCAATGGGTGATAAGGTTTTTTAGATTTTGTGATTTCAAGAAACCACATGGTTTTTTTGAAGGTCATACTTGAAGGTCCTTTGCAGGAGATCGAATGCTAATCCACAAGAGATGATGTTACCAAGCGTTATCGGCCTTGATCAACTTCACGCTAACCAACTTCTTCACTTAGCTGATGAAATTGCAATGCAATATATCCTTTTGGTTTACCTAATTCGATACTGTAGTGTTGATGTGCCAGAGAACGCTAAAGCAATGTAGAACACATTCATCTTCTAATGGAAGGCAGGAGCACCAATCAAGAAGACATGGAATCTAAAATCTACTTCACTATGAAAGCTTCATTGATTGAACCGGGGGAATCATTAGAGTCATACTATCATCGCTTTTTAGACATCATCAATGACTTGGACAAACATAATATCATTATGCCAAGGATTGCAATCAACACTGAAATTTTCTTTGGTCATGATTGGGAGAATGCGTTACATTCATCCGCCAAGCGAAGAATCTTCATCAAGCTACTTACGGATTGTTGTATGAATATTTGAAGCACCATCAAAGTAGAGTAGAAAAGAGAATCATGGAGTCCCCAGCTTCTCCATCACTCCCGAATAATCAAAATCTTGCTTTGTACACTCAAGCATGTTATCCTCAATTTTTGAACTTGCCAACTGTCTTCACAAATCCTCCATAACCAACTGCTCAAATTACACCATATGATCAATCACAGCAACAATCACAAGAAACTCAATTGGTTCCATACAACAACAACAATGATCAAGCACTCTAAAGTGAATCAAATGAGGATGCAGAAGCTTTCGATGTATTGAATCAAGGATTTGTAATGATTGCAAGAGCCTTTGATCGATTTGCTAACAAATCCAACAATCGCATTTGTACCTTATCAAACACAAGAAATCACGCTGTTGTTAACAATGGAAGAGTTGAGGTTCAAAATCGTGGAAATGGTCGTCCGATGGGTAGTGGTCAAGGGTTTAATGTTAATGGAAGGAATAACATGGGTGCTCCACAACAACGGGTTCAAGTTGTTGATCGGGGAAATGTTCATCTCAGGGGTTAGTCTCGATGCTACAACTTTGGAGAAGGGTCATCTGGCTAATGCATGCCCTAAGCCGAGAACAAGAGGCAGCGCTTATCACAAAGAGGCTTTACTCTTGGCAAGGATGGCTGGGGTGAACACTTACCAACAAGAACGAGCTTCATGGCGTCTGATTCTAATGATGACATGGATGACTTGGAAGCTAATGGCAAACATGCAAGAGCTCCACATAAGGTGACAGGCCAGTGTTGTAACAATGGCTTGTCTCTGAATGCGGATCAAATATACTTATTAATGATCCGATACTCCGTCAACATACGCATCCGGCCAGGGACGCAGAGTGTTCAACATGAGCCTTCAACATCTCATTCCGACGATAATCAAATGGATCCCGTAGTTATATTTGACGATCAAGATGACCTCATGGTTAATATTGATAATCAAGTTGACTCCGTGGTCATATTTGAGGATCAAAATAATGATTATGTTGAGTTCCAAGTTGAACAAAATGAACCTTTGTCAAATCCAGATCTTGAGCTCATGACCAACTTATTTCAGACCACCCAATCTCAACTGGAAAAGTGCAATGAGATCAATAAAAAACTACAAGATAAAATTGCGCTTTTGATTGACTAAGGATAATGAATGCTATAAGTTCCAACTCAACATTTTTGAAACGAAAACGTGAACAAAATTTTGAAGTGGTTTTGCAAAATCATACAAAAATGAAAAATCTTTGGAAAAACAGATATGTGATCTAGTTGCATCCAAGAATGCATTGCTTTCTCAAATAGAACAACTAAAATTTGATCATAAACAACAATAAGTTAACACAAGAATCATTCGAGGAGACAAATAGATGAGTATCTTGATGAAATTGTCGATTTACAAAACAAAATCAAAGAGTTTCGAAATGTTGTTTACAAACATGGTGAGTCAATCACAACAATTCAAAAGTTTACTTTTAAACCAAATCCAAATGGATATGGACCAATTCTTGCTGATTACAAACCAAGGTTTTCACATAGAGCATTCAAACCAAATCCTCAAGTTTACGGTGCAAAACATAAATTGATGATTCAATTATAGTGTTGTTGAATATAATCGTGATGAGGAAGCAGATGCTGTCTTGAGTCGATTAAAATTGGAAAATGTTGAATATAACAAACCATTCGATTACTCAAAAATCATACCATTTGTAAAACAACAAGATCATACTCTCACACCTTGGGTTATCACACCACTTCCTAAGTCTTCTTCTAATGATGGTCCCCGACACAATGTTGAACAAATTAATGGTTCTTTACCTTCCTTCAGTGAAGTAAAATCATTACCCGAACGATGTCAAGTTCTTATATATTTTGATACATTCATGTCGACATCAAACTTTGGAACGTGAAATTGAAGTTAATTCTGAAATAAAAGCTGAACATTTTCAATCGCTACATGCCTGAAATCAAAGAGATATTTTTTAGAAAAGATTTTTACCCCATGTCCAAAATTAAAAAATGTGTCCAATCTTCTTCACATGTGCTTCATCTTCTTCACATGGATTTGTGTGGCCCAATGCGTGTGCAGACGATTAAGGGCAAACGCTTCATTCTAGTAATTGTTGATGACTACTCAAGATGGACTTGGGTTTATTTTCTTCAAAGTAAAGATCAAGCTCCACAGATGATCATCACCTTTCTCATGAAAATTCAAGTTCAACTCCGGAACATTGTCAGACAAATCATAACAGACAGAGGAACTGAATTTGTAATCAAACCCTTTGAGAATACTATGAGAATGTCGAAATTGAGCATCAAACATCAATCGCATGGACACCAGAACAAAATGGAGTTGTTTGAGGAAAACTAGAAGGGGAGGTTGAATAGTTTTACCAATTTAAAACTTTCTTTTAAATTATTTAGATCGACTTATGTCAATCTACTTAGATGTGTATGTTGGACGTTGATAGATAGATATATAAAAGTGTAATGAAAGATAAAGAGTAAGAAGCACATAACACGTACAGTATTTATAGTGGTTCGGCTACAGACACCTTCCTTTCCCTATGATGCGAGTTTTTCGACCCGGGTTTTAATATTTATAAAGTCTCGTTATACCTATGGTCTACCCTAGTGCACTAGCAGGCGATTAATACCGGTTCGTGTAGTGTAATGTCGGTAAAAATTAGATCCCAAAAGCTATGTGTGTTGGATTATTACTAAGTCTAGGTGTCCGGAATAATAATGGTTTTAGATAGGAATTAATTAATTAAACTACTAAAGCGAGATAAAACAAATAAAGGCGGATAAAGGTAAAGGGTAAATCAATGGGGAGAGTGGTGCTAACCTAATTAATCCTCTAGCTAGTTATGTCTCCGTCTCTTACTTCCAATTACTTGGTGGGGTCAAAGTCGAGAGGACAACATTTGGTCAATTAAGCCTAACCTATTAGCAAAGATGCCACCACGAGGGAGAGTCAGTGTCCCCTCATAAGTCATGTTGTTCTGGTCCCTAAGCCGAGTCATTAAGTACGCTACATGCTAGATTTATAATAGTGAGTGCTCAGGAAACGTTAGCAACCAAACACTCACCCCAAATTCTTAAGTTCATCCAAACGGTAGGTGATCAGTTGGTCAAATCGCACAAGTAGAAATGGTCGTCAGTTGGTCATATCTTACCCTTCCCATCTTAGTCGATCACCTAATTGATTGGTCATAACTCGACAATTGGCCTCTACGCCATTAAAACTACCGAACCAAGGGTGGCTACCAATGAACTATGCATGCATACACTTAGAAATAATTTCTGAGTAATGTAAGCATAAACAAAACAATTAAGGAATCATAACTAGGCGGCACCAAGAGGTGCTTGGCAGCTCATATTATCATACAAACCAATTCAATATTCCAAGATGCAAATACATGAATTGAAAGTAAAGAAAATATAAAATGCTAATGCTTTTAGTAGGGAGTGATTTCTCCCTTGGAGACAGTTAAATGTCTCCTCTGGAACTCTTGTGAGCTTTCCCACGTTCTCTGGTTGTGTGTGGAATGGGATGATTAGAAATCTTTGGAATTAAGTAGGGTATTTATAGGCCAAATATGGGTTACTGGCGTAACTTTAACAAGAGTTCTGTTGTAACCTTCAACTCCACTCGTATTTTGCACTAGATACGCTGGTTATGGTAACCTTATAAGTGGTTATGTCGTAGTCTTCAATAAACTTGGTTACGCCGTAGTTGATGAAATAGTTCACGGCGTAAGTAATCGGCGTGTGGAACCTCATTTGACCTAATATAGTTATGTTGTAGCCTTTGGGAAATTCGTAGTAACCTTACGATAAGTTAGTTTTCGAGTCACTGCAATAGTTGCAGTAATGTGAGAGATGAGTTACGCCGTCACTTCTTGAAAATTAGCATACTATGATAGTTCTTTAGATAATTCTCCAATTCCGTGTCTCTTTAGCTCCATGCTCGTAATTTACACGAAAGTTGAAAACAATGGAAAAAAAGCGTAAATCCATATAAATGATATAAATTACAAACATTATCGGGGGAAATTGACACTTAATATTCAGGACTATTTGATGTTATCAAATATCCCCAACGAACTACTTGCCCTCAAGTAGACCTTATTAGAAGATTCCCAAAAGATGTCTCCTTAACTTTTGGAAAATATAAGTTTACAAATCCCTTATGTTAGAATAAAACAAAATAGAACACCTCACGAAATGGGAACAAAACACTCAAATCTCTCAACTATTCTAAGTGTCGATTTCGGGGTGATCAATCAATT